>OY751336.1:25129604-25823771 GCA_963564715.1 Catocala sponsa
ACGCCCCCTAGTAATTTTTAATTATACTTCAACCATAGAGTATACATATATTGAGATGCCATCTATTGACATAAATACTAATACTAATACAATTACACCATAGACACAAAAAAGTTCGTTTTCATCGGTGTATTTAGATAGTTTTGGTAACGAGGAATTATATTATAAATAATTAACAATTCGTTTTAGAGTAATTAAACGTATCATGTAATTCCCTGTAACGCTAAACCATAAAATCTGATATAAATAACAGAAACCTATTATTTTCATTACCTGCTATTTTGTCTATGCCTTGCTCTATTATTTTGCGCCTGCGCTCTTGATGGTCTACGCGACGTACCTAAAATCATTTTGTGGAAAATTTGAAGTTTGTTGTTATTTGTGACAACTTATAATTCATAATTATTTATGAAAGCTTCGTGCTAATTACCATTCCAGGCACGGGGCAGGATTTCACTGTGGTGGTTAGCCTGGATGCGTTCAGACACTATACTTCGAGCGGTGTACGGTAGCCATCTTGGAATCGAACAAAGCTTCAGATGTGTAGTTTGTCTGTTTATCAATAATTTTTGTGCATTTTCTTGTAAATAGTTTGTATGTTTAGGATATGTACGGAACGTTCGTCCATATGTGTAAATAGCTATGGCTGCGACAAGGAAATTACAAGGTAATTTGTTATGTTATCAGGTTAGAGATTGATTGACCCCAACCGATGTAGGTACGTGTTCTAGAGCATTATTGTCAATTGATGAGACCTCTGGCGTACTGGAGCCACTGAAGGCGAGCAGAATATGTGAAACGTGTATCAGTTACACGCGTACAGAACGTAACGCGTACAGGTGGTCGGTAAAACTTGACAAACTGCCGCGTTACTGACTATTTGTAGTACTACGAACACTATTTTATTGTTATTCACTGACAAACATCGATAATTAGCGGTGTTATCGGTCCTACCCCCCACATAAATAATAAAAAAGTGAAACATCGAGTTGTTATTGAGCGATACGTTTATGAAACAGGTTTTTGGACTGTAGTGGTTATGTGGTTTTCAGGTGAAATAGACAGGTGTTTAAAAAAGGTAACGGAGGGTGTGGAGACGTTCGATGACATCTGGCAGAAGGTACACAATGCGACGAACAGTAACCAAAAGGAGAAGTATGAGGCAGACCTCAAGAAGGAGATCAAAAAGCTTCAGAGGCTACGGGATCAGATCAAGTCGTGGATCGCCTCCGGGGAGATTAAGGATAAGAGTACACTTTTAGAATATAGGAAACTAATAGAAACAGTGAGTATTGTACTACCTCCTTTTATTTTGAATGAGTGTTCCGAACAATGTGAAGTGAAATGTGTATAATATGGTCTATTTGCACTGTCCCAGATGGTTACGAAAGCCAATTAATATATTGGGATTACATTCTGTTATAATTTTTATTGACATCAAATAAACTTGACCTAATGGAATGCATACATAAAATATTGACTTAAATGTACTATAAACGGCAGATGTTTGCTTTCTGATATACATGACTAGAACAAAAATATGTCCAAATCTTATTAGCATCACTCTAAATGTGAACTTTTTCACACATGAATCTCAGTTTTCTCTATCTACCCCATATTGTAGGCATAGTGTAACATATGTTTCACATATTATTATCCAGTTTCCTTTATTTAGAGAAATCTTTTGTGTTACTATTATCAAAACTTTGATTCTAATTAATTAAACTAATTCTTATTACCATAAAAGCAGTGTCCATATTGTTGGACCTTCTGCACAAATCTTTATGGTTATTGACCTCTGTTGTTAGTGTGACTGTGTAAAATCTAGAGGGCACTAGCATAGATAAGATTAATTATTTATTATATACAAAAAAAGGAATATTGAGTTTATTGTTGTGCTTTTCTTTATGTGAAAAGGTTTCTCCGCTCTACTTTTTTGAACTCATTAAAAGCTTTTGAATGGTCAGAGAAAAGTGTTTATTTATTTGCAACACCTTTTTCATAAATATATGCTTGCCTTAATAACTAACTTTGTGATTCTTATATCATGAGTTAGTAAACTCGCAAAGAAAATATTATAGTCTATAAAAAGTACTCTAAACCTTCTGTTCTAGCTTTCATCTATTACTTTGTACAACTTTTACATTTTGTACATTAAAAAAACTAGTAGTTTTATTTAATGTTATGGAATTAAAGCCATCTCATTATGAAATTCATACAAATCACGAGGAAAATAGCAATACTGATTTATTCTTACCACTTTCTCTAGCAAATATTTTTCTCTCTTGCTAGGATTGTTTTCAACTATGTGACACTCTTGATCATGGATATATCTCTGTGTGCTACACTTTCTGATTCACTTTTAATATCCCAGAATTGTATATGTTTTATACTCTTTAATTGATGTTCCTCACATTGATTATTTAAACAGTTGTTACTTGTTTTGATGTTATTAAAATCAGGTGTGACTAGTTCAGGTTTGTTTATAAAACTTTTAAAGGCAACTTCAAGGTACTATTATTCACAAATTCTTGTAAATCATGGGATTGCTTTAATATCCAGCTGTCAGAATATTGTTGTAATTACTTATTTGTATTGTTTTTACACATAGAAACATCTTGTGCTACACCAACATAAGACTTTTGACTCGAAGAGTTTATTTCAAATCAAAATATGTATTAATATCTTCTAATCTTGGTATATTCATGACCTTCACATACAGAAACCACTAGATATATTCTTGCATTAGCGTCAAGTACTTACTTTGACTGTATACTTACTTATACCATGGTGGTAAACAAACTTTGCCCGATGATTAGCATACACTTCAAAGAGTCTGGAAACCTTCCTCGTCGCAGGTACATTGAAAAAGGTTGTTTTAGTGCAATATTTTGTAGGTTGATAGCACTACTGTAGTTGGAATGTCTCAGACATCCTAGGTTGTAAGTAGAGATTGCTATGCCCTACAGCTCATAAAATTTTGCATAGTATATGGCTTATTAGGGTTAGTACTGTTATTTTAATGATTCAAAATTCTGTACGCTGTGCCTTTTCTACATATTTATTAAAACCTACTTTCTTCAGATTATTTAATGTTGTTTCCATATTATAAGTATATTTGTAAGCCACATTAATTAGCTAAAAACAGGACAGTGGCTTAGTGGCCCCTTGCCAACATTGTTGCGTCGAGTGTTATGTTCAATCCCTGCATGGGACTAAAATTTGTATGATCCACAGATAATTCTGCCTAGTCTAGATATCTCAGTGTAGCTTCAAAATTTGTAAAGCCCAGTAACATAGGGAAGCAGATCCTAGTGTTCAGAAAACACTTGAAATTTAAATAGTCGTATATTTTAATTTAGCAATGTTTAGGCCTAAGTTTATCTCAGTACATCACTGAAAATCACATAAAATTGAATCAGGCATTGTTGAGATTAGTTTGCTATGTGCACGCTCATCTCACAGACAAAAAGTCTGTTAAACATTTCACACGGATTTTGTATAAGTGTAGTCACCTCGTAAATAATTCATGTGGCCGGGTTTAAATCACGTGTGGTGTAAAAATATCGGTGTAAATAAGATTGCAGGTTCACGGATGTGGTTTACCCATTCCGCCATTATCAGAGTGCTACTTGATACCGATACGATTTCTGCTTGGGATAAAATATTGTACGATATTCAATGACGGTACTTCCCGGAATGCCAGGCGTCGTTTAAATGGTCCTTTCGCTATATCAGACTCTATCTAAGTCGAAGCGGTGCATAAAGAATGAGAGATGAGAGGCACTACAATAATAGAGTATAGTACTGTTATATGATAGGTTGATGGAATATGGATAGTCGTAATCTCTGTTTACCGAGCCAGACAACTGGCTTGAGTTTATGTCTACACATACAGAACCGATACATGAATATCTCTTTGTCCGTCCGATATCGGTATAGCAATAATTTCTTCACACATCTTACTATTTTGCTTGAATCGCGTGACATTGCGCTCATGAGTGACGTGACACGTACGTGACAAAAAGTGTCGCTAGCGCGTATAAAGCGATGGCATGAACGCTATCGTGTCACTTTCCATTTTATAAAGCATTTTTTATACAACACATATGGCACTGGCAAAGAAAAGTCTGATATATACTGATTCTAAGACTGTCGGCAGACGTATTCTTAATTAATTATTAATATTTATTTTCCTTTTTTTATACTATCGAAGTTGCAAATAAATATATCCACAGCCCGCCTGGTGGTTAGCGGTTATCGTAGCCTATGAACAAGGGATATATAACTCGTGCGAAAATTGGGCTACAAAACATACAGACATAATTACACAGCACAGCGGACCTATACTATTGAGCCTGGTAATCCTATTCATCGCACGAACTGAACAAGTTTTAACAAGAATTTTCTGTAGGGTGTAGGTATACCTTGCGCTGAACTTTTTGTTCCCTCTGAAGTTTCTTTGAATAGCGTCGCAATGACAGCAAACAGGTGTTCAGGATATACGCGGGAGGGGTGAAACCGCCGCAGACTGTAGCAACTTCAGACCGAACTATAAGTTTGACACAAGGTATACTTCCCCAATAAAGCTCTAGTATTGAAATCCGAGGTGCCAGATGGTTTTTACCCTATCTTTCTAAAAATGTAATACAATTTTCTAATACCCGTTCCATGAGAGTTTGTATATCCATATGTAAAAGGCAGCTGGCGCCCAAACAATAGAATTTTCTTATCGTATCAAAACACTGCTAGTTGCAAGACATTTTCTTCTTATGAGAGCTTGTTGCTAGTCAGGTTAGTAGCCGTTGATGTATTATGACGCCCTGCCCGGAACACTCAATGCCTTATCGCAGGTTCATAGAGGCCACCTTCCTTTTGCTTATGAACTTTACGGAGAATTTTTCATATATGACTGGTTCGCAGCAGGCAGTGACCATGAATTGCTACTTGTTACGATCCTGGTTAATTACTTGCTTCATTAGTTCTTATCGTATCTTCATACACGCCAGATTAGGGTATACTTGACCGCGCTTCTCCGAAACCGAAACGTCTCAACTAATAATGACCGCTTAAAATAAAATCCTGAGTATTTATGAATTGAAGTTTATGGTATCGTTAGTATGTTTATAAAGCGGGTATGCAATTACTACTAATACACACATGACTTCGAAATGTTAGAGGTATGGGCTCAGGAATGATACTGAAAATTCCTGCCTGGCAGTCTAACTGTCTCCACTAGGCTATCACTTTGTTTTTTATACATCAATTACAAATAATGTTTCTTGTAAAATCTGTAAATAATCTGTGCCGAAAGTTCCATGTAGTAATTATCAAATTAAAGCATATTTGATAAGGCATTATGACATAGATCAATGGCCGATAGGTCACACTTGTCTGTAAATAAAAGAAAGAAAGGTATTGCATATCGGAATCCCCGCTTAAACCTAAAGCTCATGAACTAAATAAATACTACCATGCTATGGACTGAATAAATACTTATTCAGGCGATGTACAGACCTTCAGAGGTCAGCGTCAATCAACCTTGTGTTTTTCCCTGCACTGAGTAGGATCTCTGGGCTTCTCGAACATGTGTTATGCTGTCTGATGGGGACCAGTGTGATGTCTATCTTATAAAAAGAGAACTCCCGCGTTGAGTTGTTTTTATAATGATTGCTTTGTGTCGCGGAAGAATGTACAAACATGCAATTAATGGGCACAAAGTAAATCCAGATCTAAAACATTTACTGTAAGCTTATGTTGTTATAGAAATAAACTAGATGTTCCCGCGGTTTCACCCGCGTTTATCGTTACTGCGCCGCCCCCGTGGGTCGTAGCGTGATGTTATATCGCCTATAGCCTTCCTCGATAAATAGGCTATCCAACACTAAAAGAATTTTTCAAATCGAACCAGTAGTAATCACGCAGAATAAACCAGGAGAAACATCGTTTGTACTATGTCTGTAATGGGTAATTATTTTGCTGCAATGTTATTTTAAAACTGCGATATCTCCTAAGATATTCATTGAAATCGAATGATGTAAAGGGCAATTTTGTTTTAAATTAAATACTTGTGATGAATAACGTATTTATTTGGATAAGGATTAATAACATGTTTATAATAATACCTTCGCAAATAATGCATTATTTTAGAACAAATTTCGTTAGCATAAAAATGGTTATAGTGAGCCAACCTTAAAAGATAGACATATGCTGTCGCGGAATTTTTTTTAGAACTTTTAAAGGGGAACAATTCTGGCATACATGATTTTTGCGAAACTTTAACTGTTTACGCAGCGCACGCAGCGGAAGCTCTCAAAAGGAAAAATATCCTCCGACTTTGAAACATTCTTCATTGGTGCTCAGCTCCTATTGATCTTAGCGTGATGATATACAGCCTATAGCCTTCCTCGATAAATGGGCTATCTAACACTGAAATAATTTTTCAAATCGGACCGGTAGTTCCTGAGATTAGCGCGTTCAAGCAAACAAACAAACAAACTCTTCAGCTTTATAATATTAGTATAAATAAATATGAAGACATATATGAAAATCGGAAATAATGATCCCGTGTGGGATTCGCAACCACTACACTCACCACGGTCATGCATCCATCATGTACATGCCATCATGCAAAATACAGTTCCCGCAGCCCTGAGTCGCGGGGGATTACAAACATTCATACAACTGGCACGAAGAACACTTAGATTCGAAACAACTACTTACCTATCTGTGGGTCACACAAATATTTGTCTCCTGTGGGGTTCGAACCACAACACTTAGCGCACTAAACAACTAGGCCATCCGTGCAATCAAATATATTTACCGACTACCTTCCGCTGTCAGCACTTCGATTTATTTTTATTTTCCTATCATCGCTTTTTATCGGGCAGGCTAGTTCACCGTTAACAGTAAAAAAATATATTCATAATAGTCAGACAGTTTCCTGTAAACAATCTCTCATGCATCAGATACATTGACACACTTACATGCTGCTTTATATTCCGAGTCAACATTGGATAAGTGCAACTACAACACACTGTTTTCAACATGTTTTGACCTCTCTAATATATTACTTATATACAATATCCTTTTATATTTTCGCATTGAGTTATAGCGAATGTTACAGGGTGTATGCGTGTGTTGATCTCGGAAACAGCTGGACCTGATAACGTTATTTTAGAGTGCACGTAGCGCGCAGTGACTTAGTGGTCGCCTTGCCACGTCCCTGTGGGTTCGATTCCCACACCAATATTAATGCGCATTAACTACCCTGAAAAAATGACTATGTGCTGCCCGCGTAAGGCTCTCAGAATGCTGACCTTTTTGCTGGCAACACAATGCTTTCTAGACCAGTTCTGGTATGCTACTTATCGCCAGTGATTAGAACTCATTCTATATGGCTGCGATCTTTTGTAAAGAATCGATTCTCGATTGTATCGAGCATAAGATTGATATTCGGTCAATCAAATTGAAAATCGATGCAAGGCGGACTATAGAGTGAACTTACAGAGTAAGGCAGATCAAAATGTTCTCGCGTGGCGAGTTCTCGTAAAAATAGCACGTGTCCTATCCACTTATGACACTTAAAATTTAGGTACCTACACAATTTTACATTTAAATGAGATTTTCATTTATTATTAAAAATAAAGTTATAAATACAACGTAGATCAAAGAATAAATAATAATTTCAACATAAACAAGACTGTTTATAACTATATTTGTCTTTACTCTAAAGATCAAAGTTCGGATGGCGCTATTTTCCCGCCATTTTGTACTAAGTTTATTTTGTTTTATTATGACCTTGTTTACTATATTCATGTCGCTATTACCAACCAGCTCACAGCACACTGGCTTCTTAACATCTACACACAACACATATGGGGTAGGCAGAGACTACAGAATTTCCACTAGTCGTAACAAGAGTAATGCTAGGATTATAACTCTCAACACCTTCATCATACATGCTTGTAGGATAAGGGTACTCTTAAAATGACCTTGCTAAAGAATGTCTCTGATCTGGTTAACAAATATACTACAAAATAACAATCCTTATAAATTTAATTCCATTTTTAAATGTACCATATCTAATTAGTAATTAGATATGGTACATTTAAAAATAGAAAAATCATTAGGTAATTAGTAATTACCTAATGCTTTTTCTATTTTCCAGCAAATGATTGATATGGTATGAATGATTAGGGTACTCTTTAACTTTTTCAAGAATATCTCTGTTTTGATGTGCAATCCATAAATTAAATCAGAATCAGTTCTTACATGTACCGTATGACCGTGTCTAATAAATGCATTTTTCTATTTTCCAGCAAATGGAAAGGTTCAAAGTGGTTGAACGGGAGACGAAAACCAAGGCGTACTCGAAAGAGGGTTTGGGCGCCGCGCAGAAGTTGGACCCCGCACAGAAGGAGCGAGAGGAGATGTCCTCGTGGCTCATCTCGTCCATAGACGCACTTAATTTACAAGTACGTTACTATTATTATTATTATTCTCTTTATTGTTTTGTAGGCCTACTTCGGTGGCGCAGCGTCACTGAGCCCTTGGGTTCGATTCCCTCGTCTTCTCAGCAGCAAGGAGTAGGAACCTGCCCGGTAGATGGTAACAGCTCGCTGAATACGTTGATCCTAAACCCAAGGCTGGCTAAATGTGAGTAAACACCCCTGATTACCCCACTCGGAAATATAAGCGTGAGTATGTAAGGTGCAGGCAAGTGATCTTATCCGTGTGATGTTAAGTGCGTTACTGAACTTGTACCTATTAAAAGGACCTGCGTACCGCTTGCTTGCTGTGCAGCCAGGGCTAGGTCGAAAACTAAGACGTTTAGGTACTGACTCTCCTATAAACAGTACCACAGTGCATTGAACTCGTCATGTAAGAGAGACTGAACTGATGGCGCAGCCGGCATACAGTTACTATGCAGCTATTAGGAATCCCACACGACAAAATGACTTGTGTGATCCACAAATGATTGTTCTGAGTCTGGGTGTCCTTTTTTCCGTTAATAGAATGTTTGTAAAGTCCACACAGGATTCCATGTGCGGCAGTTGTCTTTAATAAATAATATAGGTAATTGAAAAGAGGTATTAGCAGTGCATTATCTCTTTTATTAACTACCTACTAAAAAGAGCAGCGATAGCTCAGTGGGGAGACCAACAGACTTTGCAATGCAGAGGGTCTCGGGTTCGAACCCACATCGCGCATCTCTGGCTTTTGGCAGTTACATAACTTTTCAAAATTATGTGCGTATTGATTGACAATTATCGCCTGCTCCGTGCCTCGGAGAGCACGTTAAGCCGTCGGTCCCGGCTGCCATGAACATCTATGGCAGTCGTTCTTGGGAGAGTGTCGACACAAAAGATCCCACTGGGTCGAAGTGTCGCCGGTCTGCACTGACTGGTCCCCACATAAGATAACTACCTACTAAATTATAAGTTTCCACACTACCTACTCATATAAATTAACTCCTAATATAACTACTATGCTGTGCTCGACAGGGTCTATAATTGATACAAAGCTTTAAGTTTACCATCCAATATACTAACATTGGAAAGCAATAAAGAATTAAATTGGCTTCCCGAAAAATCATTCCAATACCAATCGAGTGACATTGTAAACTGATTCATTTTTAAATTACAGCATATTACTTAGTAACAGCATCGCTGACCTGTTAACCAAATTAAATAACTCAAGGATATTTAGTATATTGCGTGTATTGTGTCGCAATAACCACATAATTGTATGCAGCGCAGTTACGTTTTAGGCTATTATTTATGCGTAATTTATGTTCTCGAAGCGTATTTTTTAAGAGTTGAATGGTCCACTTTTTTGTACTATGGAATGCTTACAATGTCACACACAGGAACATAAGAAGTTCAGATTTGTTTTCCTATTCAGCAGTAGAGCTAAATGGTTCTTTGTATCCGAATCAAGTTTTCGAATTAAAATATAATGAACCATTCAGCATAAGATCTTCGTGTGTAACTCTGGTATTGATAATTAATATAATAAACTCTTAGATGTATATATTTGCTTGCCTTATCTACACAATAATGCAAAGCATTGTAATATTGTAATAATAATAGATAATGGGATAGACAACAGAAAGTATCTTTGGCCTTGACAAGGGTCTAAAGCCGTAGTAGGCGTTCAAAAAGAAAACTACAAGTAGCTGCCCTCATTAGTTTCTCATCAGTATATAATATATTTGCGAGTTCGTATGATACTTACTTGCCCGACTATTCTTGATCTCTGTTTCGTTATATTCGAAGACCTAATCTTGCCTGATGATCCTGTGTTAAAGCACTCACCATCAATGCGACACACAGATGACAAAACTTTTATGATCTACCGACAGTGGCGCTACTATCGTATACGCCCAAGAGCTTTCTAATAGGACACACCAGCTGTCACTGTGATAAAACGTGTACCATAGATAACCGACTGCTACGCCTAAGGTCGCGGGTTCGATTCCCGCACAAGTCAAACATTTATGTGCACGAACACGGATGTTTGTCTTGATCTGTGTGTTTCTATGTATAATTTGTATGTATTTACAAAAAAGTATTTATGTATGTTTATCCATTGTTCTAGTACCCATAGTACAAGCTCTGTTTAGTTTGGGCTAGATGGTGTTGTATGTGGTAGAATATTATTATTATTAATATATTCATTTTTACAGTTTTACTCTACTAATGTCTTCTAGGCATGCCATTGCTACTGATAATTATTATACATCCACATTATCGTTTAGTTAGATCCTCTCAACTATATATATAAAAATAATTACAACATGCAAGCTTTCAAAACCTTGTAACTATACTGCACGAATCAATAAAATTATGTTGCATTTGTTAAATGCACTCGGCGAGTTTCCTCGTTTTGACCATGGACTAGATGCAATGACGATAAGAAATCAGTCCCGGCTGTCACACTTATCGATGTTATTCGTCACGGGTCCTGAAGGCTGGCTTTATATCGGTATACCCATGAATTGTGGAGGTCGGCTGTAACAACGCAGCTAGTTATTACTCAGAAATATCCGTATGTTCGACTTAAATGTCGTATGAATGATGTTTTAAGCATTACAGAGATTTTTTTTGCACTATTAAATCTTGAAGTGCCTTTAGGATACAGCAACTGTTTACCGTTAGGTACTATTATGATATCTTAGCAGCATACAAAAAATAATGTATGTAATCGTTCAATAACTGTTCCAATATGACCACAGATCTTTGTTTTGGTGCTCAATATATCTATCCATAAAGATCCCGGTTAAAGCAATAATGCTTTGATACAATCTGGCCATCCCAATTTACATGTTGTGGTCCCAATCCCAATTTCAATGTTCCTTAGCAATACTGCATGTTCTCAACTAGCCAGACTCGTTGTTGGCACCAGTAGAAAATTTAGAAAAACGTGCTTGCCGCACTTCCCCTTTTAAAAGTCTTAAAACAAACTAATTAAAAAACGCTAAAGATATACCTTCATTTTATAATGAGAGTTTTCGTTAATTGCAGGTTGATCAATTTGAGTCTGAAGTAGAGTCACTTCTAGTGGGTAAGAAGAAAAGGTTGGACAAGGAGAAGCAGGATCGCATGGAGGAGCTCAAATGCAAGTTGGAAAAGCACAGGTTCCACATAAAGAAGCTAGAGACGTTGCTGAGAATGCTCGACAATATGTCCGTTGAAGTTGAACAGGTGAGCCGCACTTGCCTGTGTATGTAGACGCTAGCTCGCGAAGGTAGAAGTAGCAAGCTACCCAGGCAGTGGCATGCCTAAACATTCAGAAGGCTCCGTATATGACTTTACCAGCAAATTAAGTAAAATGTTCATTTCCTTCTTATTCTTTAATAAGCTATCCCGGCGGTTTCACCCGCTCTGCTCCTAAGAATCGTAGCGTAATGTTGCCTAGCCTACAAACTTTCTCAATAAATTGGCTTTATACAATTCAGACTAGTAGTTTCAGAGTAAAGCGCGTTCAAAAAAATAATCTCTTTACTATAATATTAGTTAGTATAGATTCGTTGCGGTTTCGCCCGCATGAATCCTATGGAAGGCTAGATTAAAATATTCATTTACATGGTCTATCTGTATGTGTTAAAATCCATCCATATTCATTAAACAGTTTACGCATGATAAAGCAACAAAACATCTTTACAACCTTACATATTCATAATATTTATAGAATTTACTTTAATTTATATTTATTTGAGTATTATTACATATTACATATTCTGGATCGATAACTTAAATTAATAAAAGTCAGGCTTTTGAGCTAATACGAAAGTATCGCCACTGGGTATATGCTACATCCGCCTGCGCGTGATTGCGTCTACCTATTAGCGTTTTAGACGCCATCTAGTGCATATTGAGGCAGTATTCTGTATTCTGATATTATGGTCTTGACTGATTGGTCGACCCTGTGATGTTAATGAATATTTGTATGTAGATGTAAAAACTGTGATGAAGTGATCAGCGTTTATTTTCTTTTAAAAAAGACAACTCCCGCTCTATGAATCAATTTCGTATCGTGAGGTACTTTCGAAAATGCAAACAACGGATAAAAAAAACACCAAGACTCTGAACAAGCATTAGTGGATTACACAAATATTTATCTCATGTTGGATTTAAACCCACTAAACTCAGCGTAGTGGCAGTGCGAGGCAACTACTGAAACCACTACCCCATCAGTATAAAGCCATATAATATCTTCCAAAGCACTGTAAGATGACTCCGTAATCTTCGCCTAAACAATATTTCGTCTACGTTTGAACTATGAATATATGAAAAGTCTATCTGATATTGTGTCCAGTACTTTAAAACTCGTTTCTTGGGGTAGGTTAGTTATGTAATGAGGTAGGTCAGTGACCTAGACAAATCGAGGTCAAAGTCTAGATTAAGTTATCATCTCCTTTGATAGAGTTTGTATAATGTACGAAACAGTGTATATCTTCGACGTTACGTAAGGCATACAATTATTCGTTCTTTTCGAAAGGTATTTTCTACTGCACGCATGGCGAAGTGGGTTAAGTGATCACCTTGCTTACTGCACCACCAGTGTGCTGATTATAGTGGGTTGGATTACCTACATGAAATTCTAAAATTGTTTTATCAAGTGTTGGTGTTTTTTTGTATCTTTCCCCTAGATATCAGGATTAACTCCAGCATATAATTATTGCCATAATACGGGAATTGTCTTTTTAGAAATTGAGATAAGAAATTTTGTGCACAATTAAATCGGTAACAGAACTTTAGAGCGCTATACATCTGCTACAATTATGTATACTAGAGATCAAAATTCAACCGTAACATATTGTTTTTAATAATAATTTTCTGCTCTCCTTCCCTTAAATACTTATCCCAAATCTCACACTCCTTGCGTGCAATATGCTTAATAGGGATACAATTTTTTTTATTAATGAATTAATATATAGATTATGTTTATTTCTCGGCAAATTAATAACAGACATGTAAATGAACCAGACATACTTTTTACACATTGTAGATACGTATAGAGAATAACTCAACACTAGAACTTCAGGAGGAGATAGAAAAAAGGCATGGGCTAGGGGAGGCATACCTCAGACAGCCAGGCGACCGTCGCAAACTGGACAGGGAACGCAGACTTCGTGACGCGAGGATTAACGCACAACAGAGTGTGAGAGATTTGTATTAGGAGTAGCTTCTGACCGCGGCGTCGCTCGCGTGAATCCCACGGAAACATACTAGGATAACATCCTATGTTTAGTCCAACACATGGTCTATTCATGTGTCAAGTTTTCCTGAATCCGTTCAATGGTTTACGCGTGATTGAGTAACTAACATAACATAGTTTCCCCTTTTTAAAGATTACTAGTAATTTGGGTCACAAATTACTAGTAATCTTGTTAACCCCTAAGCTAAACGCTTGTGATAGAAGTGGGTTCACGTCGGTAGTGCAATGGATAAGGCACTGGAATTGAGATCGAGAGAATTTCGACAGACGACCTCTATCCCAATTCCAATGCAATATCCATTGGGCTACCGCCGCTTATATAAATAACATTAGTAGAATTGATTGTATTCCGAAATAATATGTTTTTTTTTCTTATTTGTTTTCAGATAAAAAGGATAAAAGACGACGTAGAGTACTACATAGACTCGTCACTGGAGCCAGGCTTCGAGGAGAACGAGTATATATATGACGACATCCGCGGGCTAGACGAGATCGAGCTCAGCGGTGTGGGGCTGCCGTCTTCCGCGACGACGGACAGCAACAATAGTAATGACTCCGCAGGCTCACCCACTAGCATGCTCTCAGGTATATATACCCGACTCTACATATTAAAATTGCCTGGCGTATTGGTAGTGAACCCGACTGCTGTGCGTGAGGACTTGAGTTCGATATTCCAGGTCTGGCAGTGTTATTTTCCTGTCAAAAAGGAATGAGTCTGGAATTATGTCCGGTGACGGTTATCAATCAATCAGACCACCGCTGTCCACTGCTGGACATAGGCCTCTCCCATTTTACACCACAACATACGTGATGGCTATAGGCTGTATAAATTGATGTGCCCGACAGGGTCCACAATGATCAAAACTTACCTTAGTACATACCACCTCCTGGCTCCTCTTTTAAGTGGGACCTAAAAAGAGTAGTACACTTCTCTCTACTCCTTCGGAGACATGGGCTTGAGTATTTATTAGTATGGAAAAGCAGTTCTTAGCAGTAGTAGTACTTTATGAAGAAATGTTTCAAATGGAATGCCTAGTTGGTCCTTTGACATAAAGATTGCGTTTACACTTACAATCAATCAATGCAAAAATAGTACAAGAGGTCTTGGTAGACTAGTGGAGTTTTTCCGTTATGAAAAAACTCCAAGCAGGCGTCGAGGCATTTGACTGATTGGTGACAAAAGACTCACACCCTGATTGTTTTAACTTAACTGACAACATAAATGTATGTCGCCAAAACCTACGCCTTTGTTGCTCTATTGATCGTCTCCCAAACTATTTCAATTGTTGTCTATTATATTCTAAGCTTTGTATCATTGCTCAGCCCCGAGCCACAAAGTCAAAGACCACATAACCGCTTCGTCATTTCACTTGAATATAGTGACAAGCACTTTCTATAGCAGAAAACCCAATATGATTAAATAGTTTCCTTTGAGCCGAACGTTAATTTATAACTATTTTGCGCATGACGACGGCTTTATACGCTTTAAATACTTGTTGAAAGTCACAGGTTAAGGTTATAGGTGCAGGGTTGTATTTTATGTCACTGTAAAAGGACCATTTTTTTATATTCCACTTAAACTACCCTACTCGTTAAGTATCCTTATACTAGTAGTAAGCTTGAAATGTCAGTTAAGCAACCTTGTGTTTTCTGTAATGAGTAGGGCTCTTAAAATCTCTTTGAGATTGCTACCCAAAGACTTATTTTTTGATAGGCTGACAAGCGCACTCAGGCCATTAGGCAAGCTGTATGCCTATTTGACTTCTTGTTAGTATAAAATAGCATTTTAATAAACGACAGCCTAGTCTGAAGTGATAGTCCTAAACCGTTTGAGCATGGGACACATCGTGTCCACATGAGGTCACCATAGTGTTCTGGAGCGTGATTTTTTGCAAGCTCTTGGCAGTCTGCCAACCCGCAAACTAGCGTTTTGAGAAGAGGCCCGTGCCCAGATTCGTACCACTTAACTAAGTGGGTCAGCCCATTTAGTAAAGTATATTATTATACTAATGATGGCGTCCAAAAACAAAAAAATGCCTGGCGATTGTTTGATGTAATTTACAGTATATGTGATACAAATTTTCGGTAAGAACTTATTAGCTTCGTAGCAATTTGCATATTATCAGTACAATTAATGAGATTCGAATACGATACAAATCATAATTGGCTTATTTTAAAATTGATGACTGATTTAGTCATCGGGCAACCGATCTTGCTGACATCTAGACCGTGATATCAAAAGAAAGCTTTTTCTTGTGATACCATAAGATGAAACTACCCGCACGGTTTGTTATACTTCTTCTTCTTTGTCGTTCCCTCACTAATGAGGATCGTGACCATATACTATCCGTCTCCATTTGCCTCTGCCCTGCGCCAGTCCAATAGATCGATGTAGAGTTCCTACTGTTGTACTGTTCCTCCAAATTTTGTCAAAGCTTGACATGGTACTTTTAGCTATTCCTATACGACGGCCCAGCTCATTAGTACAACCGCCGTCTTTCGTAATGAGAGAACCCAGGTAAACGAATTGATCTACTTTTTCATAGTCTTGGAGGGCTATTGAAGGAAGGAGTTTGTGTCCGCAATCTACCAATATTATTTTGGTTTTTGAAACGTTGATTTTGAGGCCGAGTCTAACGCTTTCTTTTTCTATCCTTGTAAGGAGCGCAGCTAACTCCTCTTCACTAGATGCTATTATGATCGTGTCATCTGCGTATCTCAAGTTGTTTATTTTATGCCCACCTACAACAATGCCACCTTCCCAGCCCTCGAGTGCTCTTCTCATAATGTATTCTCCATACAAGTTGAAAATGTTGGGTGACAGAATGCATCCCTGCCGAACGCCTCTTTCTGTAAAGAAGAGTAGATTTTTGATCTTCTATTCTAACAAAACACTTGCCATCCAGATAGAGATTCTGTATGAGAATAATAAAATGTTCCAGGGCGCCCATTTCTCTCAGTATTTCGAACATGGTGCTCCATTGGACACAGTCAAAAGCCTTAGCGTAATCAGTGAAGCATAAGGCCATAGGGATGTTGAACTCTGCATTTTTTTATCAATAGCCTGATGTTCAAGATTTGTTCGCGAGTGCCTTTTCCTGAAACAAAGCCTCCTTGTTCACTCGGTATTTGTCTGTCGACGAACGCAGCTAGCCGGCTATTGATGATGGCTGGCGTGAGACATTAGAGATATCATACGGTAGTTCTGGCATTTTCGCGTCGATCACTTTTTATGAAGAGGAATTATTGCTGATTGTGTCCGGTCCACAGGCCATTGTGCAGTCTTCCATATTTTGTTGCAGATCTGGTGTAAGATTGCAATACCATTACTACCGATATTCTGTAGCATGGCGGCCGATATCCCGTCAGGGCCAATAGCGTTGTTCTTCAACCTTTTTACCGAGTTCCCTACTTCCGAAACCAAAACTCCAGGTTCTTCTGTACAACCATTCCAAATTCTGTTTATGGCGTACCGTGAATCATCTTTATATATAAGTCTCGACAGTAAGCCCTCCATCTCTCCAGAACCTGTTCTAGGTTAGTCAAGGCGTTACCTTTACTGTCGTCGATGATCCAATTCTTTGGTTTGTTGGGCTTGTCAGTTTAACTTTTTTGAAAAGGTCTTGACTTTCCGGAATTTTCGGTCTTGACTCTGGAATTTCCGGGCTGCTATCGAGAAATTCTCGGCAGAAAATTCAATTACTAACATTTTTGACCCGACTCGAGATTTCGTCCCGAGAACTTACGCACAGCAATGGCAATCACTACCACTGCGCTACCGTGGCATATTTATAGGATAGAGATGGGAAATGTACTTTTCCCATCACTATCTTCCAAGCTTAAATAACAACATTGTGACGTCATAATAATAAAATATACAACTTTGTGTATTTCCAGGTACAAGCCCAATAACATCACCAACGTTAGAGGTACACAACCACTCGACAGACTCCATAGACGTTGAAAAGAAAAAACGGGATAAAGACGAAATCATAGCAAAAGTAAGTACACAACTCACACATACACACAAACAGTCACACATATATTATATCATTAACTTGTTAATGTATGTAATGTGGAGTTTTGATGTGGATTTTCCAAATTTTCTTTGGTTGTATAGTTAGTTTTGGGTTCTTTATCATTAAAGTTAAATCATTACTTTCAATACCATATAGTATTCATATGAGAAGTATTCTTCTCAAGAAAATATTGAAGACATACAAGATTTAATATATTTTGGAATGTCTCAATAAATATTTGAAATATCTAGAATAATTTACGAGTGCCTGTTTGTGAATGTCCAAATAATGTATCTAAATCCAACAGACAGTTTCTTGACGTCTTTCTTATACCAAGTGAATATGACAACTAATGAGTAAACAACATTAAATGAGCCTAGCTATTATGCGTAATGAATTGGACCCGATAGTGTCTTGAAGGCATAGTATTAAGCATATATAAATTGATTTCGAAAGATTCATAGGAGGAAATAGAAATGTTTACCTGCTGTCCAAATATCGAAGCCGCCCAAACTAATTAATATCAGGTAGTCGACTAGATATAATGAATTGAAACGAACGCACAATGCACAGCAGTAATATGGCTTGACCAAAAACCGTCTTGCTGGATGCCTCTTGTGTATGTGCGTTTTCTTGTATGTCGCCGCTCAGTAGGTTGATATAGATTTTCATAGACGTAGACATCGTACAATTTATATTTTATTTTTCTTGCTGGAAATTAATACAGATCAGTTATGGATGCTCTAATAATGTCATAGTTTTGCATCTCTAGAGATCAAATAAGAGAAAATCGATCTTATATGGGGCTCGAGAGTTTGCCCCTGATTTCGTTTGGTTCGATTTATGTGATTGTTTATGAAAGTATATCTTAGACTATAGGTCGACTGTCAAATACCACTTATATGGTCTTACGCACTGCAAATAATATGAAGAAGATAAAACTATTATAAAAATACACATTTAATTTTGCTCCCAAAGTCTATAGTGTGCGCTGAGCGTGCATTACGTCAAATAATTAAAAAATACCAGAGCATATCAGGAGCAAACGCTCGAGTCCCGAATATAACGGCTTTCGGGCGGACTCTTTTCACCCGTACAATTTTTGAACTAGTTTGCTTAGGATCCGCCCGGCGGGTGGCCGCCCGATGCCAGCCAGTTAAGTTTAAAATAAGTTATTTTATCGTTGTCTTGATAATATTTATGAACAAATAATGATATTTCACTATATTATTCATTTCATAAATTGGCCCTAAGTCTCAGCCGCAAAGAACATGTAGCTAAAGTATTTTTGACTTTATAGGCGTATGACCTTGATAAGAAAATGTATAGTTAATTAATAAAAGTATTGTATTTTAACGTAATTTTAGTCTGAAATCTAATATTACATACAGTATGTATGTAATATTATTTATTATTGTCATTTCTGCTTTGTATTCGACAGTAAGAGTAAGACGTCACAATTTAGATCTGGTGGATAACATTTACTTGGACATTACAAGATAAGCTCTAAATTGTATAGTATTATAAACGTTCACAAGTCTGCATGGCACTCATCAACTTAAATAAAGTATTATTTATATAATTAACCTATTGTGTACCAGCGGCACACTGGTGGCCAGACACAATAGATTAAATTATGTCTTGTATTCTAAAACTGACAGATTAATCAATTCGAGCCGAACGAAACGTACGCAGTACTAAAAGTTGGCCATTACATTCTTATATTCTCTTCTTGAATAATCTATTGTACAACTTTTTTTGTCAGTTTCTCGACATTGCTATGACTGTCGTTGGTGTATCCAAGATAGTTGTAAAATGTCTACCTAAAATATCAGTTATAGGTCATTCAATAAATCAATTAGCAGGAAAATAATTATCGTCATCGCTCTCTATAAAACAGAATACACATCTGAATTCGAATTGAGCGTATACGATGACTGCGCAAATATGAATGGCTGTGACACAAAGACACTAACTTAAAAGTCATGTGGTGGAAATGCTCCTCCACATGACTTTTTAAGTTAGTGTCTTTGTGTACTTTAATGCTATCTGATGCGTGCGATGCAGACACGTGACCGCTTACCCGTAGACTTTTTAGTGAAATGTATGAAATTTCTGTACTAATTACAAAATTGTTTTTTAAAGGTCTTTCCTTTCGAGGTATTTATATATTTCCTAATTATTAGATTGTTTAATTACCTAAAGAACAATGTTAAGTTTAGCATTATTGCTTTGACCTAGATAGTTCTAGGCCTTCTTGGTCAATTTCTAATTGCTGAAGTAACACTGTCTTGACCTAGCACGGAAGATAACTTTTGTCTAAACTTGAGAAAAGAGACATTATTATTGTTCGCATAGACGCGATTTCTTTCGTCCAATAGTAATAGACGAATTACAACTCTTTGTTTAGTCTTAAACCCGTGCTATGCCTGCAGGTTAATTAAAATAGTATATTATTCGCGTTCTCAAGCGACTGTGTAGTGTGGCGTGTACTAACATAGTAGCGATAAAAGGTTTCCTAGAAACCTAAAATAGCTGGCGAAATGTGGATATAATGAAACTAATTCAATTTAAACCACAATATGTAAAGTCTAGTATAAATTAACAGTTCTAGTGATATAAGTCTAATAAGAATACTTACAAGTAAAGCTTTGTCATATGATTGGTTCCTCGATATAGATATCGGTCAATCCAGAGCATTCACTTTAAAAGTTACAGAAATATGATTTTCAATACTTATGCTTAGCGCCTTGATAAGTTATTCCTGGCCTAAAAATATATGTACATGTACCCACATATTCATCAAAATAAAGTTATGAATAAATTTTTTGAATATACGACTGTTACAGTTTAAATGAGAAAGCAAGTTGAAACCAATTTCTGTAGTGGTTATGTAGTTTTCTATTACTTGGAATAATACATATAACTAACGAAATGTGTGGATTCCCACAGAATCGAATATACAGGCCAAATGCAATGCTCTATTGTATATAGAAAAGTATATATTTTTATAAATCACAATGTTAAATAGGCCCAGACACAATGCTTTTCGCTTTGCTGGGATATTTATGAGTTATAATAATAATATCAGTTCTCATAAACTGTCTTACTGCTGAGAACGGACCTTTTCCCGTGTGAGAAGGTCCATCGATGAGTTAGAACAACAATTTGCTTTATAGCGAGCGCCATATTGCATGCATATTACAGCCGTCTGCACAAGATTGAGAACGCGAATACTCTTATCTTAAACGATAAGCACAAGAACCCAAAACCAATGTTATACTTGAGTTGAATTAAATGTTGTTATATTTGCAGCCGGTAAAACCACTGCCGCTGCGCGCGGTCAACGCGAGCGCGGTCAGTAACAGCACGTGTAACGTTAGTTCCTTGCTCAATAACTCCGCAGCATCCACCAATAGGTCAGTCCACTGACGCTACCTCTTTATAACCACTCGAATAATAAGGCTCACGCACGCCACCTATCTTGTTACTTTGATACTGTTGAAGACGAATTTTTCAGTCACCAGATGATACTTACAAGCATGGTATTTTTGACTGGTTTTCTAGACAAAATCTGTTGAAACGGCGAATTTGGTGATTGAAAAATCGGCCCGAAATGCTCTAATGCTAGGTGATTATGATAATGAATAGTTTGATTACGAATAGTAATAAGTATAAGTCTGTACTGCCCTCATAAGGAAAAAAGACGCAACTGCTGTATTTTTTATATCTTTATAAATATAAATCTTCTGTGCGTGTGTTTGTAATTAAACTCCTCCTAAACGGCTGGACCGATTTTGATGAAATTTTGTGTGTGTGTTCAAGTGGATTCGAGAATGTTTTTTTTTTATTTGTTTTTCGTGTGTACAGGACAACGTCTGTCGGGACAGCTAGTTTTATATAAAAATACTGGCAGATACCTACGTCTTTTTTAAAGATTCCAAATACGTAAAAACTCACTATCGAAAAAATTTTTAGATACGTCCTTTTTCTTTATGATGGCGGTATAGTGTTGCTACATGCCACATATAAAAAGTATACGTTGAATAAGGTTGTTATACTGTTTTCATCGTTCGTGATACGTAAGAGCCTTTATTGGAACTCTTGCCGTCCCTTTGTAGCTTAAATTTATCGATTTTGATAGGATATTGACATTTTACCATTCGTAACTAAAACTATTCGCTATATTGTAAAATACGTTGTAAATTCGTACGTTAAACGTAATTTAGAATAGTTTGATATCGCCATACATCAATCCGTAAATGCGTAAATGTAGTTACAAAATAAGGCAGACGAGCTTTAGGATAGCGTAAATAATAGAACAAGCAATGCACAAAATAGTTGTTCTTGATCGATATTAAAGATCATGGACAATACTTCCACCGTTTTCAGTGCCTTAAGTCTGTCTGAATATCACTATATAACAAAATAGCTGGTGTGTTGGGATCCTATTCACATTTATTTGAGGACGATTTTGGTGCGGAATTGATAAAAAAATTGTATTTAGTTTTGCATGTAGTGATTGTCTATTAGGCTCAAATATTTACAACCTGTATAATTAAACGACTGAAAATTGTAATAAGAACAAATAAAGTTCGCTTTAAGATAAATTTAGAATATTCTAACGTTATGCCACTTTCATTTTCATGGCTTCAAGTTGAATGCTTATAAAAATTGCGAGTATCACTTTGCGCATGAAATTACGAGCGCTTCTCGTAGTCAATTAGATATCTATGGCTCATGCCGAGTGAGACATTCATATTTATGTGAATTATTATAATAACGAAAGAAACACAAACGAATTCCACGAAGTCTAGAAATTTTAATTTGCACATGGTGAGCATTGTAGACTACGGCTTTTACCTAAGTCGATTTGAAAGAAGAATCTATGCAAACAAACAACTATAGAAGTGATTAGAAATGAAGACAAAGTACAAAGCAGGTCATATCATATACATTAATATTTAAAATAGTGCTTTGTATGATATGAAATTCAACACTGTGATGCTTGGTAGTTTCATGTAAGGCTTACAGGGAGAAATTGTACCTATAAGATAATATTTATATCATACAAATGTTGCATCAGCTTGTTTACAAAGATTCTACTTAGAATTTTGCTCGAGTATAGTTTATCGACTATTTTAATTGTATCCAGCATCCTGAAAATCTAAGTATTTAATATTATTGCATA
Source organism: Catocala sponsa (assembly GCA_963564715.1). Lineage (NCBI taxonomy): Eukaryota > Metazoa > Arthropoda > Insecta > Lepidoptera > Erebidae > Catocala > Catocala sponsa. The sequence goes on from OY751336.1 coordinate 25,152,540, forward strand.
AGTCCATTCCATATTCCACCATAAGATCTTCAAAATATGTATAATTATAGCGAAAAGCGGTTTACTATAGCTGTTTTATAGTATTATTTCATATATATGTATGTATATGTATTTTTGGGTATACTGTAATATACTGGATTTTATGAGCTCTTAATATTTAGCAATCACTTTTTATTTGATTCTGCAAAGCGAATTATTGCCCATTAAAAACATCTGAAATAACGAAAATGAATATTCATGAAGACTCAGTTATTTCAGTTGTGTGTTAATTACAATTTCATGCAATATAATTATTATTTTTAACATGCAAACCATGTAAATCGTGACGTTTTGTTGTAATTAAAGTATATTTACGCAAAATATTGTTGGAGTATTCCGCCATTAAAATCGTTCTCAACTCACGCAAAAGTATTTAATTTTGAATATCTTAATAGTCACACCGAATCGGCATAAACCAGTCTCAATATACTTTTCATCACCATTTTCATGCATGACTCGAAAATTCACAACTTTAACAAAATGCCGATTTGACATTTCAATCCCTGAAACTTGCTTTTTTACTTTTCCAATGAACTAAGCTTGTAAGTTTACATTATTTCCAAACTGCCGCCTTTCAAGTATACTTGCCACGTGAAAATATTGTTTTTCGCGGCAAAACCGCCCTCCCAATGACGTAAGGGTCGTTTGACAAGTGGAACAGATTGCCCAGAAGTTGCATACAAACGGTTGCATTACAAACTTGGCGCCCATCCGGTACATTGTAAACTTATAAGCTTATCGGTGAACAGTAGTTAGCGACATCTCTTCAAATTCCTATGAAATATCTAGCATTCGTTGACCAACAGATGAGCGTTGCATACAGTATTGATCTCTGCACCGGCGGGAACAAGCTTCAGACTACTAATTGTCAACAACTCGACGTGCATACTCATAACTTATACATGCTGTTATTGATTTTATGTGTATCCTATTTATAAAAAGATAGTGTAACGGACCTGTAGCTTTCGGAGTGACACGTCTCGCGCGTCTGATAACGTTTTATCGCGTTTTGCATTCCCGTGCATTATCTATTGCCAATTTGCGATCCTTATCTGTGTTTACTAACATTTCTAGCTTTCAAATATCGTTTCGAACATATGTTTTTAATCTTATCAAGTTGTTGCGTAGACATTTCGCGTGGCACTTTCTTTTCCTGATTGCGCGATTAAGATTTTTGATTAAGTTTTGCGACTTCGTGTTGTTGATATGATACAGTGTTGCTTTTTTCTCTTATCAATTGCTAAAGCAACAGGTTGGGTAAACATATTCTTGAAAATTTGCATATATGGGTCAAGGTCGTCGGGAGCTTTTGTTATGGACATGTAGCTTTCGTGTTTTATTGTGTTTGGGATTTGAAGAGATGTTGCTAGTGGGCCTGTAGACGGTGCGTGGAGTATTGTTGTGAGTGCGTGAGTGAAGTTTTTATTATGTGCAGTATAAACAACACGGGGGTGTCGGGCGCGTCGACGCCGAGCAAGCAGCCACCGCCGCCTAGTCCGCCGCACCACCACATCAGACAACCTAACAGTACTGGTGAGTTTATTTATTATGAATTTTTATTTATTCTATATTTAAATTGAATTTGTTTTTATTTCTTTGGTGTCGTTAAAGGATATAACTCGACATTGTATTTTTTTTAATTTATGGTCATTGCGAATTTATTGTTCGTGTTTAAAAATATTTTCTATCATGTAAAGATTTGTGTTTGTTTGTAACAACAGACGTTTCCTGACATTGCTTATATTTCGCGGGATTAATATTAATTTAAAAACTTTAAAGTTTATAGTTATTAATTTAATTCTTCTGTCGTCATATTGCTGAATCTGAAGATTAAATTTAACGCGATAAGTTGAACAAACTCTATAAATATTTTCTTCATTAAAGTTTAACGCGTGATGGAAATTTCGAAATATGAGGGTCGGCAGCAAACAAATGCGCTGTTGTAGCAAGCGTCTATATGCTACGGTAACCGCTTACCATCAGAGGCTTACCTTGTTTACCACCTTAATGAAATAAAAGAAAAACATGAAATAAAATCTATTTACACAAAATATAGTATAGCATTAATATTTTAAAAGAAATTTACAAAATATTTTCGAAAAGCTGAACAACGGACAAAAAGAACTTCCTGACACTGCACAACTATCTACGTATGATATATTTTTTGACCCGTGTGGGGATCGAACCCGCAACACTCGGCGCACTGGCGAGGTGACCACTTCAAACACGACGGTATCCGTGCACTCAAATCATAATTTTGTAAAATATGAAACTGGTTTTCGTACCTCCGATCGTGTAATCGCTAGCAACATTGCGTGAATAAATAACCTGAAGGAAAAACAGAGGCGTTCTGAATAGTCTTAGTTTATTAAAAGTGCATTTATTTTTAAGGATTTTCAGAACTGCTGTGCATGTTAATAGTCTATACCGAACATATACATACATACATTTAAGTTAACATCCACTTTAAATATATTGCGCTGTGTCGCTTTTACTTAACAAACATACAAACAATGGATACAAAGAAGCTACAACACGACCCAAGCTTAAAACAATTACAAGTTTTTCACACTCCTAGTGTCGGGGATTGTTGATATTTATTTTTGAGTTACGAGATTTTCGCTATGGCTTCGCTAGCGTAAAAATGTGGATTTGCTTTTTGTACTCCTGAAAAAGTCTATGCAAAATTTCATGACGATCGGTTCAGTATTTAAGGCGTGACAGCGTAACAAACAAACTCACATTCATATTTATAATATTAGTAAGGATTAAAAATAAGATCAGGTTTTAAAATATTTACGTAGTTATATGCAATAAAATCAGATATATAATACACACATATACATTTCACGCTAATGTCCTCGAAGGGATAGTAGAGCCTCGCTGATTTCAGCATGAATAGGCCGGCTCGACCGCGGAAGGACTACCCTCTAACAGAATATCGACGTAAAATAGCAGTATTTCTACTGTTGTGTTTCGGTGAGTGAGAGTGCCGGATGCCCAATCACCCTCTTTCCCTCTGCCCGCTCCTTTTCCTTCCCACTTCCTTTGTCTCTTCTTTCTTTCCTAAAGGGTCGGCAACGCGCAAGTGATGCCTCTGGTGTTGCAGGCGTCCATAGGCTACGGTGACCACTTACCATCAGGTGGGGCCATATGCTTGTTTGCCCCCTTAGCTGTATAAAAAAGAATTGTCCCTATATTTCGCCAGCCTTGGGTTTAGTTCTCACGCAATATTGGGCGAACCTATGACCGTCCTAAAAATGTATTGACTGGAAACCCAAGAATACTTTGTTCGGCCAGGGATTTGACCGCGAGTCCATATGTACTTACTGCAGTCGCAATCATTATTGTTACGTCAATGAGGCAATTTGCCACATCACATAAGTACAAGACAAGTCTAATTCTCAAAAAAAAATCGTGCAATGTTAGGTATTGAAATTGTCTAGTACGACGAATTCAGGTAAAACCTTCAGGTCCAACTAATACTACCACTTAGTAAAATAAATATGAGGTGTAACTGACACCCCGTATAGATTTCCCTCCATTTAATAATTTGACTGGTCGAAGCAATAGTCTATTGAGAATTCTGAATTCTAGGTTACCGATATGCCGTATATCGGTAACCTAGAATTCAGAATTCTCAAGTGTAAGTCGAATTCAAATTTGATTAGTGCAATTTAAAATGTTTTAACGTGAATACATAATAAAAAATTTGTTTAAAAAATATTCGTGTAATAAGCAAAAAATTAACGTAGGATAGAGTTTATCTGTTCGGAAATGCCGTACCTATGCGAAAAATGTTCAAGATTTCTTGACTATTTAAGGAATTGGCAAAACATATAAGTAGTTAATAATAAAATCTCCTGTACCTATTGAAAAAGCAACAGTACAGGCCAAAATAAATTGCCAAATAAATATTTTTTACGCCTATAATTTTCCATATTACTGTGCTTTGATATATTTTTATATGGTATCTGTTGTGTTGTTTGAACTGATTTTAACTGTTAGTAAAGATTTAACACAATACAAAAGGGTACGAAGGGTAAGGAAGGATTGTATTTACGCTTTTTAGGAACACACTTGAACATTTTGTTCTGCTTGATCTGAAGCAATGAAGCATGCTTAGGTCACAACAACAAAATATTTGTTTAGTGTTTATGCTATTACTATCTTCTTCTTCTCCCTAGCCTTTATTATTCTAAGTCACTTGGGGTCGGCTTTCTAGTCTAACCGGATTTGGCTGGATATCAGTTTTTACACGGGGCGGCTGCCACCTGACCTCTGCAACCCGAAGGCTAACGATACCCTAAAGCTAGACCAGTGTCAGGATATTAGAGGGCGACTTCCCAATAACGACTGCCATAGATGTTCATGCTAACCGGGACCGATGGCTTAACGTGCTCTCCAAGGCACGGAGCAGGCGATAATTGTCAATCAATACGCACATAATTTCGAAAAGTCATATAACTTCCTAAAGTTAGAGATGCGCGACCTGGGTTCGAACCCGAGACCCTCTGCATTGCAGTCTGTTGGTCTCCACACTAAGCTATCGCTGCTTATGCTATTACTATAATCCGTAATATTCGCTATCACACTCTAAATTTAGCACTATAATAAATAAATACTACCGTATTTCCTTTAATGAGCGATAACAAAATCATAACACTAGGCATAATTAAAAACGTTATCATCATTACCGATAAAGTACAACGCATTGTTTACAAAATAAACAAAACTATCTACCGAATGAATGGAACACGCTGACACACTAACTCATTACTAAAGCGATTTATCGTACACTGGCATTTGGCCAATATTCGTAAAATTTCCCTAAAATTGGCGCCCAGCCAACACGATGACATGACTCGCGGCTCAGTCACTAGGCTGTATTCGCCGAGACCTGTGCCTAACTTTAGAAATTATTAAGAAAAACCTTAATAAACAATGGTTTCCCGCGCAAATGTAGGATAAATATGGACGATGGTAACGATATTGTTGTCGAGTGTGTTTGTGTGCATGTATTCTTACAAAACAAATGTGTTGGAGTGATTGAAATAATCCCGGTATGTTGTGAACTGCGTAGTTTGGTGTTTTGTGTGGTTTCCGTGAAGTTCAATGTCGATTATGTAATTATTATGGTTTGGTGTGCTGTGACTTGACGAAATCTGTAACGTAACTTCATGGTGGTAGCCTTTGCGAGGTGAGCAAAGACCTTAGGTTTTTGCCAATGTTTTTAGGTTATAACGACTGCTTTGTATAGACGCACTGTCATACATAATAATGACAACAAACAATATGTAAATTATTTTAAATTTTTAGTTTTAATCTTCTTGGACGAATAAGATGGATAATATTCCTTTAGTGTTCATAAAATCTTTCTACAGATGAGTCGTAATAATTTTAACACAATTTGCGCCAATATAGTTTGGCATCGCGTGGCTAATTCCTCATTGGCACGTTTACTAAATCTAACATTCATATTTCTATTGTACTATAATCCTCATTAATTTTTTACAATGTTGTATTGACGTCGTGTTTTATACCAACATCATATTACTAGCCAACCAACTTTTGCTCTCTTCTATGGCACTATTATCTTTGAAAGTAACAGAACAATAGATTTTTATTTGTAGCATGCTGTTAATGGAAAATGCTTAAGACCTAATTCTTTAGCGATAAAATTATGTTACTTCTTGACTCTCATAACGCAAATATATAGTACTGCTCATAAATGTCTCATTTAATTACGATTGTCCTAAAAAAAGTTATTTGGTAATGTCAAGTCGTCAATTTGTTTTATCAGTTTAGATGACAAATCTCTGTACCGACTTAATCTTTAAATATTCGGTAAATTATATGTTAACTCCTGACAAACAGCAGTTAATCATGGTTCAATATGGTTTTAGGCGAGGTAGGCTCCAAACTGGAGTGGCTGGGGACATATTTTTAGGTCTCTACAGAAAATCGCAGAAGAACAATCTTGTGTTGTGTTCCTACAGTCAGTAATGTCTTAAAGCAGGCGGAGTTGTGTTGCAGCATTAATATTTGCTTGTATCTTTACGCAGCATATCGACTTATTTTTTAAAGGGTCTTTAACGAGCGTATGATACAGTTCCAAGGTGAAAGCTTGCAACAGCAGATATATCACTAGGCTACGATGTCGTGATACGATAAAGAGATGTCACAAGGCAAACTGTAGACATGTTTGCCACCTTGGTCATCTAATAAAAAAGGCTGAGGTGGCGAAAAAATATATCGTCGGTATAATGAAGAACTAAATAACTCCGATTTTGGCCAAATTGACCTTTTACCATTTTCGTGAACCCCAAAATGTGCCGCATCTTTTGGTCTAACAAACATTCCCATATCTTAACCCAATCCAAAAATAAAGCCATTTTCGTGTTTCAATTGTAGAAATAGATATGTTTAAATGAACACTAAATATTATTAGAAAAATGACTAACTCTATAAATAAATGAACAACTGTGACTTCTGATCACTTGAGTATGAAATGAATTAGCTAAATTGAGTTATTTAGTTCTTCCACGAACGAAAATATTCTAATGAAACTAAAAGTTGAAGGAAAACTAAACAACTTGAGTTATTTAATTCGGGCATTTATGAGCGTTCTTTCGTTTTTAAATAATTATTTTTATTTATTTCTCCTTCGAGAAAATGTTTGCAATATCTTGGTGTGGCAAAATTGGATAACTTGGTTTTTGATTTTCATAATTTTTTTGGGGCATGAACAAAAATTAGTTTGATTAAGCATAGAATCGACAGCAAACATGCTTAAAGCACATAAAATTGCCTACAGTAAAATTGTTCTCCGTTTGTTAATGATGTCAAAAAAAGTAAAAACAGTAAATCGTACATTGAAACAGTAAATTGCAGTTTGTTGGTCTCCCCACTGAGCTATCGCTGCTCTGATCCCACTGCTAACTGCTGCATGTAGTGAGTTTAAATTATACAATGAATAAAAAATAGTCTGAACCTCAAGTGATTGTTCCTGGTCTAGTTGTAGGTTCAATGTGTCCTTTGTTTGAATGTTTGTTAAGGCCCCCACCATACAGGATAAATAGGAAAAAGTGCCATTTAAAAAATATAAAATAAGCTCTAGGAACTCATTCACGGTAACACAACACAAGTTTGCAATTTTGTGTTATTGTTTTCGTTTTCATGTCATTCATAAATATGTGTGAATCACCAACATTCAATGGATTATCCTTTTCGAATATAAATAAATTATCTTTATAATTTGTCATCGCCTCGTGCTGATTACGTCATCGCGTAGTATACTATCAATGACTGACTCACGCACTACACCCGCGTTCATTAATTACATTCTACCAATACTGTTTGTTTACAAACATTATCATATAATTTATTCAGCATTGTTTTTGTTTCACAAGTTACGCAATTTTGCATTTTTTGGTACATTACACAACTAAATATACGGCTTATCTGATGGTAAATGGTTACTGTAGTATATGGATGCTTGCAACACCAAGAGAGCACTCTCGTTGCCAATCTTTGCCAAGCTAACTGATAGGAAGACACCGAAGGAACACAAAACAAGGTTCCTCGGCCGCGACATTTTAGGTATATGATGAAGTAACTTCCTTAAACGAACATCTCCAGTTCGAACAAAGTCAAAGGTATTAAGCAAAGACCCCGCTTTCTCATACCTGTTTTGAAACTTATAAGACTTTATAGTACTGGATACCGATTAATGTCAGTTTAAGTGTTCATAGTCTTCATACACATTAGTTCACCTAAATTCTCGCTGGAAACCTCGCTGGAGGCGCTGAGAGAACTATATACTTTCATCGCAATCAAACTATTTTTATGTGGGTACTTACTAAAAGATATAGCGATAGCTCAAGGGGAGACCAACAGACTGCAATGCAGAGGATCTCGGGTTCAAACCCACGTCGCGCACCTCTGACTTTCGGATGTTACATAATTGACTTTTTGAAATTAAGTGCGTATTGATTGACAATTATCGCCTGCTCAGTGCCTTGGAGAGCACGTTAAGCCGTCGGTCCCGGCTGCCATGAACATCTATGGCAGTCGTTATTGGGAAGTCAGTGCCCTCTAATATCCTGAAACTAGTCTAGCCTAAGGGTATCGTTAGCCTTTGGGTTGCGGAGGTCAGATAGCAGTCGCTCCGTGTAAATCCTGAAATCCAGTCAAATCCGGTTAGACTAGAAAGCGGACCCAAGTGACTTGGGAATAATAAAGGCTAGTGAGAAGAAGACTTACTAAAAGAATACATTCTTCGCAACATGTCCTCTCAGAACCATACGCGGTTAAAAGCCACGTGGTGTCTACATTTAAGCATTGTAGTACTACAATGAGTCACGGCAAGCGTGTAATTAATAAATTGCAGGCTACCAGTGTTTGTAAACATGCCATGGCTTGAAGCGTGATTATACCTACTCGATAAGCTACGTTAAATATTCAAACAATGGTTTAAAATCATAGGCGGCGCAGTAACGATAAACGCGGGTGAAACCGCGGGAACATCTAGTCATATGATAATTTGACTTATTTAGCGACACGGATGGCGGAGTGGTTTAAGTGGTCACCGCACCGAGTGTTGTGGGTTCGATCCCCACACGAGACAAACATTTTTGTGATTCACAAATGGTTGTTACGGGTCTAGGTGTTCTTTGTGTCCATTGTTTGAATGTTTGTAACGTTCCCCGCGAGACAGGAGTTATGCCTAGTACGGGAGTTGCCTTTTTGAAAAAGACAAGAAAGAAAATTAATTTTTAATCCCACGTATCCTTAAACGCAGATCTACGCGAGACATAAAGCTTGTACTGTGGCGCAGCGCTAGTAAATGCAATTGTTGTGGATCAGGTCTCAAGTTCGAAACTCGAGTCGGGTGTTATACGGTTTGTCAACAAACTTTACGTAACAGTACTGTCTGGCAGCCTAACCGGGAAACGACAATTAAAAATATTATTTTAGACCCCATGCAGGCGGTAAGCTTTATCGCCTGCATGGAGTCTAAAATATTATCGCGATATGTGTGATATGGGTACCTACCTCTTCAGGGATTAAGCGTGAGACTGGATGTAATCCATGTATTCAGAAGTTAAAAGACAGTCGTAATGGCTGTAATAGGAAAAGCCTAAGTCTAAATTTATATTTGACTTTGTTTTGTTATGTTCGCTAATAGTGCTATACCATATTGTTACTAATTGTTTGTTATGGTCTTGAATTTGTACGCCTTGAGAAAGTAAATTTAAGTTATTGTTATTGCCTACATATGACGTAATTTATTGCTGATTTAGAATCGCCATGACCTTAGTGGTATTTTACTCAAACTATATAAAACAGTGCTTGATAAACATTGTCAATAAGTAAATACGTCAGACGATTCCATATCAGTAATAGATTTACAATTTACTGATTTGATTTTAATTATATATTGCAATGACAATTAAATCTGGTCGCCGCGCGGGCGTCCAATCATCGGCCTAAAAACCCTATTAAAATGTTACTAGGTATATTTATTTTTGGTACTAATAAAGAAATAATATTCTATCACATACACACAACACCATCTAGCCCAAACAAAGCAGAGCTTGTATTATGGGTACTAGACAATGGATATATATATATCAATCAAGGAATTATCTTATTATCGGTGGTTATAATAATTGTAAAACTGCCCCCGAGATATAGAAGTCTTAAAATTAATTATACTAAATTTAAATCCGAGTACACCGATGGCGCAGTGGTTTAAGTGGTCGCGTCGCGGTTCCAGTGTACAGAGTATTTTGAGTTCAAATCCCACAGGGGACAAAAAAGTCTGGGACTTCTGTGTGTCCGCTATTTATAGGTTTATAAAGTGTTACCGATAAATAAATAATAACTAGTGCGGCTGTCGTATTTTTAATATATTATATGCACTAACGTCTATCTATCACTACAGCTTTTTTTGCATATTTTTTATTAAATAGTATTTTTTGTGTTTGATTGCAGAAGTAGTGGAAAATGGTCCGGTGTCGACTACCCCCGCGCACACGGCAACGCATCTACCGCCTGCGCCAACGCAACCGCCTCCAGTCAGTTTACATTTCTATATTACTTATTATTACTACACAAGTATAAATGCTACTTTAATCAAAATAATTGGACCACCTTTTTAGAAATTACAGGTAAAAATTATACTTGCCTCAAAAATATTAGACTACCTTTTTATAACTTTCAAGTAAAATCCTACTAACTCAAAAATATCTAACTTCCTTTTTATATTTACTAGTGGAGATAACTCTTATTGTATACAATTAAGGAGTGTTATTTATCATTGATATATTGAATTGAAGTAGGCGTTACATAGCGAAATTCCATTGTAATAAAATTATTGAAAGGAGAGGAATATTTTGTGGTCGAAGCGAAATATTGCAAGTTGCAGTACGCTTGGGTCCCACGTCGTGGCTGTCCGTATTCAGGGTAGTTCGGTGGGCAATCCGAGGGTGTGTAGCGAGTTCCTCCATTCCCTACATTCCCTATAATTTTATTCATCACTGATTATTATATCTGAGCTTTCCATATTATAAGTTCCTTTGTGTAACGAACCACTGATATAAACAACGAAGGCGAAAGACCACTATGTTTTATCAGAATATCTTAGAGTAGACAATAAGTTGAGAAAGTATTTTACTAAGACTTGAGAGACATAATGACAACTTCATAATCAAGAAACATAATATAGACTTCATAAAGTTCCGGTTATAAAATAGGTATATAAAATAATAATATAAAACAATAATATAAAACATTTTTCGTCCAGACGTCAAAAAGTTCGTCAGTCCCCCTCGGGTCTTCAACGAGTGCGAGCGAGACGGCGGCGTCGCCGCTCACCGTCAACGGGCCCAGCCAACCGCCGCCACATCACACGCCACAACATGTCGCCAACAAGTGTGTATATCAATACGAACTTATATATTTAAAACAAATGTAAATTTTTCAGTCAGAGGGCTACCCTGATTGTAAGTTTGACCAGTTACAAGTGATACGAGTTGCTTTTGCAACTGGATACCTAAGGATGAAATGATGAATGAATTATGAAAATCGCTTAGTATCGGGTGAGTCTAGCTCATCCACCAAATGCAATTATTTATCGTTAATTTGTATATTAATCCGTTAAGAAAATTATTTTTAAAGTTTAGGAAGTTAAGGCACATATTTCAATGAATATGACATACCGCATGAAAAGTATTTTCGCTCGCGTTAATCTAGACGTTATCTATTAATTTATATTTCTCGGGAACAGTACTTTTTTAGATGAAAAATAATATATCCTATGTCGTATTCTGTACCCCTTACAATGTGCATGCGAAATTTCATGATAATCGATTGAGTAGTTAAGGCTTGAAATCTTAACAAACTAACTAACTTCGATTTCGTAGTGGTTAGTGTAGCCGACTGCCACGCCTGAGGTCGCGGGTTCGATTCCCGCACAAGGCAAACATTTGTATGCATGAACATGGATGTTTGTCTTGGTCTGGGTGTTTCTATGTATATTATGTATGTATTTACAAAAAAATATATATATGTATTATTATCCATTGTCTAGTACCCATAGTAAAAGCTCTGCTTAGTTTGGGCTAGATGGTGTTGTGTGTATGTGATAGAATATATTATATTATATATTAGAATATATTATAACTTACATTCGCATTTATAATATTAGTTAGGATAGTCGGTATAAGACTACCCTATACTGATGACTACCTATACAAGATGAATGTAATAACAGTGATAGAAGTAACACAGTTACTCAGAGCAGTAACAAAGCAAGATTTTTGCAGATCCTTCAGGAAGCAAGTGTAACCATAACGTAAGTCTATGTGTATATGGTGGATGCTTGCCACTTCCTCGTAACCAAATAGCAATTTGAATGTAAAACATTAAATTATAAAATACTAGCTTTTGCCCGCGGCTTCGCTCGTGTTAATTTAGAATTTGACAATCAATTCGGGTTGTACTCTGCTTGTAATAATATAATTCAAACATGATTCGAAAGACACGTGGCGCCATCTATTATCAGTACAGTAATTTTTTCGGGGTGAAAGGTAGCCTATGTCCGTTTCTGTACACCTGACAACGTATATGCAAAATTTCAGAATGATCGGTTCAGTGGTTTAGGCGTGAAAAGGTAACAAACAAACAAACTCTTTTCAGATTTGATAATATTAGTAAGGATTTGTACTAAATGCATGACAGTTTTGTTTGAACATGCATTAAGTTTATCTGGAATAGGGATGTAAAATATATTTGTTATATTTGTAATTTAAGAACAACATCGATTTATGTATATCTCGGCCCTACTGCTAATGCATTGCCTTATTATGCGTATGCACTATGTGACCCTTATTCCAATAATAATAATAATAATATATTCTACCACATACACACAACGCCATCTAGCCCAAACTAAGCAGAGCTTGTACTATGTTACCAAACTACCTGCAATGAAGTCCTAATGTGTAAAAAGACATGTTTTTTTACAAACGTGAGTTTACTTTCTTTTAATTAATTGTAGTTAAATTATGATTCCTAGACATTTCTGCTAACAGATAACTGGGTATCCACTAAAATATATCCAATACATTTTGGTTGTAGGTGATTTAATAATCGACATTTATCATACGAGTACATAGTCGTTAAACGAAAACGGGTATCGATTTAAATGTAAATTCAAACTGCAATAATTCGGTTCAGACATTAATTTTCTCAAAAAAGAACAATACAATTCACTTACTTAATGAAAAATATGAATAACATATAATAAATTTAGTATCTCTGTGATCACAATACACTATACCGCAATATAAAACTAAAGATATGAAGACGATTTTATTGGTGCTAGCATTTTTTCCTAATGTAATCTGCTAAATCCTTTTTAAATTTAAACAAGCTATCACTTTTGGTAATTTCATCAAGTATTTCATGATAAAATTTACACCTTCATATAATATACTAGCTGACCCGCGCAACTTCGTCTGTTTCACGTAAGAGACTTTTTCCCGTTTTCGCAACATTTTTCATCGATGCTCGATAAATGAGCTATCCAACACAATAATTTTACAATTCGAACCAGTAGTTCCTGAGATTAGCGCGTTCAACCAAACAAACTCTTCAGCTTTATTATATTAGTATAGATTTTTCTTAAGTCAGTCGTTAGTCAATTGAAGTCAATTCATATTCGAATTATAGAAGTTGGGCATAAATCGATAAAGCTCGCTGTTTATTTAGCTTATGAAGTTTGGACCTAGTGCCACAGTTATAGCGCAACTGGGTTACTAGGTCACCGGGTGAAGGCTGCCTTTGGTCGAGAGAAAGTCTATGTTGTGTACTATTTTGGATACTACTACTTGAATTCATATCTCCGCCTAATATCCGAGGTCATGGATTCGATCGCCATCGATTACACTACCTATATGACACAAGGTTTTAAATAAGGTAACGATTAACAAGAATACTAGTAATGGTTACGAAGTTAATAATAATAATAATATTCTACCACATACACAACACCGTCTAGCCCAAACTAAGCAGAGCTTGTACTATGGGTACTAGACAATGGATAAACATACATAATTATATACTTTTTTTTTGGAAATACGTACATATTATATATAGAAACACCCAGACCAAGACAAACATCCATGTTCATGCACACAAATGTTTGACTTGTGCGGGAATCGAACCCGTGACCCCAGGCGCGGCAGTCGGTTACACCAACCACTACGCCATCGATTTTTTGCTATAGTGATATTATAAAGAGAAAAGATTTAATTTTTGTCTGTTTGTAATGATTTAACTAAAAAACTAGATAACCAATTTTAAAAAATTCGTTCACCATTAGAAAGCAATATTATCACCGAGTAACATAGGCTATATTAAATTTATTTTAAAGTACTGTTACACCTAAGTTAAGAGGCTGACAATAGGCAAATGACCTTGAGTGTTTTAAGCCACGCCCATAATAATTTCGCTAACGTAGCACCACACATTACGGAAATTGTTTTGAACTATTAGAACTATGCGTTTAAAAAGTTTATGAAATTTGTCTAACAGATGGCGATATTTTAAAACATTTCTACACAGAGCTTCAATAAATTAGATAGGACCAAAATTATTTTATATAAAATTTGATATTATTTTTGAAATATCAAAATTTATTTCAAATTATATTTTATGGATATTATTATATTGGGTGTAAGAGCGCTTTCGAAAACAAGAGCTAGTTGAAAGATCACGGTTTACAACTTGGAAAAATAATAATAAGATGTCAATAACAACAACAAAATTATTAATCCGCAAAAATATTCCATTATTATCAATAAATCTCAATAATTTGCAAGTCGCGGCTTGCCCGCTCTAACCTATACCACAGATTGATTAATCATATCTCTTAATTCTCAAACCAATAACGAGGCGGCTAATGCTGCCAGTCTAACAATTTACCTATTGATATTATATATTATAAACATAGACTGAATATAAATAAGTACAATTATTTAAAGGAAGCTTACATAGTGTTACTGATACTTTAGAACTAAAAAGTAATAATTTTCTTTTTCTACCATATTCGTACTCTATCATACTTGGACAACCAAATAAAACGATTCGCTCAAAGGAGATCGGTATATACCTTTTTTTAATGAAGTGTATCGGCATGCGGCACGGCGCACAGCGACGCGTGCTGGCTGCCTGTGTGCTATTATAATATTATTATTCGTTAGTGTTCTTTTTATATTTGTAATATAATTTTAGACGACGGTTGGATGGGGTAGCGGTAGTGTAACTGCCTTCCAGCTAGAGAGTGACAAGTTCGATTCTCGCTCAAGTCAAACATATATGTGTGGACGAACATCGATATTTGTCTTGGTGTTTTCTTCATAAAATAATTATGTTTTATTTACAAAAAAATATAAAAGTAATGAAGCAATGAATCTATTCTTTGAACTTCTAAATAGACTGCTGTGCATGTACATGAAACAGTAACAACCAATTAATGATCACCGGCGATTTTAACATAAATATTTTGAAGAAATTCCAAAGGTGTATACAATTAGAAAATTTACTTCTCCGTTAATATTTAAAAGTAGAAATACGGCAAGCAACAAGATTTAATAGCGGTTCATGCATAGACAACGCCTTCCATAATATTCGAAACTCGATTTCAGCAGTTTTAAATTGGGCTCTTTCAGATCACACAAACAATAATATTTGCATCTCTATTCACAAAAGTTTATTTACAAAAGAACACAGTTCTTACATGAATGAAAACCTGAGGGTCAAATAAGAAGCAAAGATTTACAAATGAATTTATAGTTGGTTGTTTATTTTATAGATACTTTCGATGAATTACTATTCTGTTCGATAGCAAACATTATTCTGTCCCTGTCTTCAAGTATCTTTTCGGTTGAGATTATAATTCCTTATACATTTCACCTATTTCCTAAAATGAGTACGCGTTACAATATTTATAAAACAACGCCTTCTACTTCGTTCATATTCATTCTAATTAAAGTGTTCAAAGGATTTTGGACCTTAAGGTATCCATGGACTATTACCAACAAACAGTTTGGTTCTGTTGATATAATATTTTTGAGCAGTAATATGTTTAAGAATGACATTGTGAGAATCTTAAATGAGTAACTTAAAATGTCTACGTTACAAGCCTTTATCAATTATTTGTATGGCGAATATCTTACATCTTTATCCAATTCTTTACGTCAAGACATACCTGAGTAACGAGTAAGTATTTAGGTATATTTATATTTATAGCACTTGGTTTGTCTTAACTGTCAATTATACTATATAACATTGTAATCTGTGGATAACGTCGTGAGTAGTGTGTTTGTTAACTCTATCATTTTACTCCTAAAATTGTTGTAATGTATAATACACTGTTGTTTGTTGTCCCAAATAAAATAAATAAATAAATAGATAGTAATGGACAGAAATTCTCCTTTTCAAAATTGATTTTTGTTTTAGTCTTATTTATTTGTCCAGCGTGTTACTTTCACTAATTTTGACGGCTGGTGAATCGGCATTTGGCGATTTTCTGCCAGTACATGTTCAACAGCTTTCTTATTTACCGTAACAATTTGCTGTCCGTTAAATGAACAGGTAGTCAAAATATGAGTAACATACGACATACATAGATTAGCGTAGCTAACATCTTTTCTATAGATTCATAATTTTTTTTTTTCAGGTTAATATAATACAGTATTTTAATTAAATATAGCCGATATTATTCGGGGATAATATAGCTTTCTAACGGTGAAATAATTTTTAAATCGGTATAGTTAGTCTTTGAGTTAAATCATTACAAACAAACAATAAATTAAATCTTTCTTCTTTATAATATTAGTATAGAAAAATAACTTTGTAACCATTATTAGCACCGTAGTGCACCTATGTCCTATTCTGTACCACTGACAACGTTTACGCAAAATTTCATGAGGATCGGTTGAGTAGTTAAGGCGTGAAAGCGTAACAAACAAACAGAGTCACATTTGCATTTATAATATTAGTAAGGATTGTCACGCTTTACATGTTTGTTTGCAGTGGTCGAGTGAGTGAATCATCGAGTACAGCGACGCTGAGCGCGAGTAGCGGCGTGGCGTCGGGCGGCGGCACCGCGTCGCTCAAGAGCATGGCGCAGGAGGCCGTGCAGCGCGCGGGGCTCGACAGTATACACCCACAGGTACCGTCTACCAGTATACCTGTAATAGTGCATAAGACACATTAAGGTCGAAAATCCTGTGAAAATTCGCATTAGAATGAATTTTAATGAACTAGATGGCGTTGTTTTGTAAATATTGCAACGCGCACTCATTGTAGCATATATAGGTGAAATTTATAAGATATTATAATCTCAACCGACAAGGCACTCGAACACAGGTACACAATAATGTTTGCGTACGAACTGAATAGCGAGTCATCGAAAGTATCTATAAAATAAACTACCCACATAAATTTATAACTTCATTTGTAATTATTTGCTTCTTGTTTTACCCTGAAATGTGTTCTTTTATAAATAAACTATTTTGAATAGAGATCAAAAAAATTTTTAAAGAAAATTTATCAAAATTGTGTTATTAGGAAATCTATGTACTTATTTTTATTTAATAGTAGTAGGTACACCGCCATTTATTACGATATAAATAAATTACTTAACAGTTTTTGTATCGATTCGATGCCATCAATTACCAGCTTATACCATTTTAGTTTTTACGTGGGGATGCATTTTTCAGCTCACTGTGCATCAACAATATACATATTATACAGAATCGGTTTACATTAGAAGCTGAAAACTTATTGTATGTATATCCGTTATAGATTACACAACATTTTCTGTACAGAATTAAAAAGTATACAATTTAAACATAAAATATACTTTATACAAATTTAACAAGACATTATAAAATAGAAAACACGTAATATGTAATAATAATATTTTTTATTGGCATATAGTAATTTTACTATGTCGGATTTACTAACTAACACTTTTTCACAGGTTGCTTTTACATATTATAATTGTAGCATAACCCTTCTTTTTTTTACTTGGGGGAATGCATTGATGCATACCCCTCCGCGGGGCCGGACGGAGGGGTAAAAGAAAGATGTTGAAACGATGAAAATGGACCTCCCGGAATACCGACTAAACCTACCACGGTGTTCCTCGACAAAACCGCTATCGGCGGGGCCGCGCGAATCACTTGCACATGCGATCGCGACCCCGCCGAGGTTTCGGCCTGCCGTATGAAACGAGGGGACACTGCACGAAGAGACCTACCCAAAGGCACTCACTATAAACCCTACTGTCTCCCCCCTAGAGGGGAGACGGACTCAACACAGAGGCGCGCGTGGGAACACGCACGCCGCTTCTCGGACCTGGTGCTGATCGGATGGCGGACAGGTCCACGAAGCCCACCACCTCCAGGTCAAACCTCAGGGTGGCTGGAGGTCATCTCGCGCCCTCCGGCGTCCGGCTCTGCGGTTGAAGAGAGGGTTTAAGCGCTCTCTGTCTCGCTCCGCCGCCACCTTGATGGAAATCATTTCCTCACAGAAGGAGGCGACGGCTTTCCACGACCTCTCACTCCGGATCATAGACTGAACTACGGCCGGGAGCGAGAGGGCAACCAATCCGACTGCTGCGACCAACTCACGGCGCTGCGATGTCCAAGCGGGGCAATCCGCCAAAGTGTGCAGCGCCGTGTCCAATTGTAGCATAACCTAGGCTAAGCCTGTCCTGCAGAAAGTTTTAAGATAGATTATTACAGATTACATAAGTTTAATTATTATACAGATACACTGCGGCAGTGAACATGTTGTTTTTATAATAATAATATAAAGTTATGTTATTTAAAGCAGAATTGATTAATGATATTGAAATTAATAAATCCTACGTCTTATTCTATAGTAATACAATAGTGAAATAAAAAGAGACAACATTCATGGTTATTGAAATAGTTACCTACATTATTTAATATTTATAAGATTAAAGTACATATTTACATAAATTAAAAATAAAAGAATTTATAAAACCTAAAATTAATAGAGTTTAAAAACATTAAAATTAAAACAGATGTAATTCTCACACAAAGATAGTACTGTATAAAAGCGCATCACAAAAATTCGTCAGGCTTATATAAGTACGGCCGTGAAGCAAACGATAGCGCGATTCAGCGCGATGAAACAACGCCATCTATCAACGTGGTACAAAAACTTTATCAACTTGTTTAGTTGCTTTGGACAGCCTATTAGAAAGAAAGAAATAAATAAATCTTCTATAAGGTGGGCACAATGAGTATAAGGAAAAAAAATTATGGAAAAAAAACAGAGTAACAGAATATAACCAATAACCACGAGACACATGCGTCCCACAGCCGCAGCAATCAGGACACCAGTTCAGCATTTGCCTGGTCCCAAGAACCAGGCCGTGGTATTTCACTATTACGTACCCTAGTACGTAATAACGCTGCAGAAAGGAAACAATATTGTTCTCCAGACCGAATTTCGGTCACGGCGGTCAGTCGTAACGAAGACTGGCCATCTGGCACAAGTATGTGCGCACAAGTGGACTCTCTGTTCCCTAACTCTCATGATCCGATGGGGCGGCAATCCGACACGACCGGAGAGAGATCAGAAGCAGGAACAACGGATTTACGTACTTTTCCAGACACTGGGCTGTCTAACACCGCAGACTTCCTAACTCCGGGCTGGTATTGAGCTTTCTTAACAGAAACACCCGATAACATTTTGTTGGGCCGACCCGGGATTCAAACCCCTCCTCATGCATAGCAGTCGCATTCACAACCGCTGCGCCACGGAAAATTTGTAGACAAGAAAACTGCGCTCTTGACAAAGCTGATACAAGTTCAGCACCAAATTTGACCCACTATAAAATCGCAAAAATGAATGGCGAAAAAAGAAGACACCTTACTCTCACATACGAAGACTGTAAAAAATTGGTTTTGATTACAATTAATTTATTATGGCATTAATTGTTTCAGAACGTGAGACGAGGGGCGGCACTAGCGCAAGCGCACATTCCGCCATTATTGGGCGTTGCGCCGCTAGGTCCATTACCACTTAATTCGGTAAATATCATCTTTATATCTTTATACATAAAAACACCACCGTTAATATTTAATAAAACATAAACAAGAAGAGTAGATAATTCGCGTAATTAATTCGTTTTAAAATGCCCCCAAGCTGATTTACAAAATACAATTAATACAATACTTGGTCATATCCTTCCAGGAACACCAGCTACAATTCCAGATGTTGGAATCGTCGTTCTACCACATGCCGCACCCGTCCGACTCTGAGAGAACAAGGGTATATCTACCGAGAAATATATGCCAGACGCCTATATACTATAATCAGGTTAGTAGGCTTGATTTCCGTAATATAATACTACTTTTTAGCATAATATATCTTTTTGTAGTCAATAACACAGAAAGATTGGAAAAGATATTTCTTTATCAACCTTTTTGTGGTAGAGTAGGGTTGTTCGAGGCAATACTTGCATCGAACACGAATTGCTGATCTAGCAACCTAATACGGCCACGCCGAGTGCGCAGCACCATCAGTGTGAAGTCGGACAGCAAACCAGGTGCATTCATTATTAGCAATTCCCTATCATTTATTATCATTTAGCATAGCATAGATTAGGTACTCTTTGAGCGGAATAAAACGTAAAGTGTTTTCCAATCAGTCTTTAATTTAACATCTCCTTAAGTATAGCTCCAGCGTAGCAATTAGGTAACGTACCGCACAAGGGTAGACGATAATTTGAGATTCATTTTGTACCCTCACTTATCAATACATATAAAAATACACACTAACTATATCATCAACACTCGGCTCAGTTAGAAGTGTTGCACAAAGGTTACCTATATCATTTGGATGAAGAATGAGGTCGGTTTTTTCGAAATTTCAAAGATCATGTGGAAAGAGTTTTGTATAATTGCATTACATTTTATTAATGTTATCGACATTGTATATTTTTTATAATTTGGAAGAAGTTCTAAGCATAACTGATGTGGTGATTTTGAGGTATTTATCATTAATATACTTGAAGAATAATATAATAGAGGCAATTTAATTTCCTTGTATCAGACATGGAAAGTATATGTGTGTCATGAATAAAACAAGGGTTCTAATGAAATAATTATAAATTGCAGGTGCTGTTACCCCATTCGGACTCAGTAGAGTTCTTCCAGCGGCTATCGACGGAGACGCTGTTTTTCGTGTTCTATTACATGGAGGGGACGAAGGCGCAGTATCTTGCAGCCAAGGCGCTGAAAAAGCAGAGCTGGCGCTTCCACACCAAGTACATGATGTGGTTCCAGAGGCACGAGGAGCCTAAGGTTATCAATGAGGAGTATGAACAGGTAATTTGTGGATTACTAGCTAAAATCATCGTCATCATTTCACGAGGAGAGAGTGATGTAGGTTAATGTAACAAGCATTATATATAGTATGAAGCTACCGCATCTATCATTAGAGCACACGCGAATACTGGTGTATACTTAGTGGTAATATGCGTCTTGTGTAATTGCAGGGCACCTACATCTACTTCGACTACGAGAAGTGGGGCCAGCGTAAGAAGGAGGGCTTCACCTTCGAGTACAAGTACTTAGAGGACCGTGACTTGAACTGAGATAACACAGTGTACAGTAGTGGGGCCGGGCCTGCGCGGCCGCCGCGCCGCCCGCGCTGGCCCCGCGACCCGGCGCGCGGCGCCCGCCGTGTGCGCCCACCGCGCGCCCCGCGCGCGCCGCCCCGCCCGCCGCCGAGCGCCGACAGGGACTAACTTCATTCCGACTCGACAGTATTGTGCAGCGCGCGCCGCGCCGCCGCCGCCCCGTGTGTGCCGCGTGCCGGGAGTACATGATATTGAATGATGTGTTGTCTGGTACAATTTTTTTTTTTCGAATGAGATGTTGTGGCCGCGCGGTGCCGGTCCCGCGAGGTGGTGGCGGCGCGGTGTCGTCCCTGCAACTAGTAATATTTGGACGACTTCTGGCAGTTTTGTATGTTGGCATAGTTTGTGAGGACAATTGGGCAACGAGGCCGAGTGTTTGTTGAATTACTGTACACAAGAGCGAACAAGCGAAAGATAATGTGATGCAATACGATTAGTTTCAGCCATACGTCGGTTGTTAGTAGCGAAACAATGTGATAATTGATATAGGGCGCCCGGGACGGCCTCGGACCCGCCAGGGCCGCGGCGTGCCCCACACTGAGCAAAACGTTTTACCATTTATTTGTACTAAGCGATAGACGAGTAGCGATTATGTTGATCATAACTAGCTGTTGTTCAGTGACGGGCCCGCCGGCGACCGTCGCCCGGCCGCGAGTTGTAGCGCATGCGACGACTCTCATTGTTAACGCACATCGTAATACTTACATTGGAGTGTTTGTAGAAGTCCAATCTAGTATTATTCTGAGATAACAAAGCAATATGTTCATCACGGCCGCGACGAATGGTCTATTCGAAGACGCCCCGGGTCATTTGTTTTTTAACTTGTGTATAGACATTGGAATAGTTTGAAATTATTTTAAGTGCTAGCTCGCGCGCACCACGCTCACACTGCATTTGTGATCTTAATTTTTCGTAGACTGACTAGTTTTCTTATAATTGTGATCGACACTGTCGAACGTAATCGTCGAGTGTTTGTGGAACCGGTTTGGTTCCGCGCGAGTATCGAACTCGTTTGAGCGTGTTGCGTGCGTGCTAGATACCTAAATATAACTACACATAAGGACCTCCAGTGTGATTTCATTAGTTTGCTAAGTAATACACTTTTTCACCTCCGAAATTACCTATGTATATTTTAGTTAGTGCATTTAAATTTGAACAAAAATTATGTAAGAGCATGCATGTCTCACTGCCAATGTATTATATTATTGGATAAAATAAATATATAGACGGTATACATATATATGTATGTATGTATGAATTGTACTTATTTATTATTTGTGATAAATTACCGCGGTGCAGCGGTGCGGTGGCTCGGACGAGGTGAAAGAGTCTATTATCGATTGTCTACGAACGCGAACGCAATAGTTCTACTGCCAGATGGTGATGCCTTCATCGTACAATGATTGATGTAACACCAAAACATGTTTTCCATTTATTTGTCAGACCATAGTGTAATTTTGTATTTAAATATAAATCGTAATTGTTGCAAACGCCTCGCGCAGCTCAATTAGATACGCGCACGCGTACCGTACCGCAGTGTGGCATTGTGCCGTGTGGCATGCGGCATGCGGCATGTGGCGGCGCGGGCCGTACTGTATACTGTATGTTCCACGATGTTTGTATGTTGTTGGTGTTGAGCGGTTGAGCGGTGAGCGACGCTCGGCGAGTCCCTAGTTAAGCGGTAGGTAAGCGGTACTGCGCGCGATCTCGTTTATTACGTGCGTAATGTTGATAGTTTTCACTTTTGTAAAAAGTCTATCGTGAGAGCAGATGAGATGTGGTAAATAATTTAAAAAATTATCTGTACAGTTCTATTTGTATAGAAATAATAAATAACGATTAAAAAAATTAAAACAACGTTGTGATTTCTTCCTAAACGCTTAGTTTTAAGTGCGTCGGTTTTTACAAGTGCGCGCGCGCCGGTTTATGGGCGACGCGCGGTTTATCGCATTTCTTTTTTTTTATTTATTTTTTTATAGAAAGAAATGACTGTTTACTTTTAGAATAAACTGTAAGAAAGCATTGAAAATTTTTGTTTGGTTTGAGGATCGCGCTGAATCCCAATCTTATATTTATCTTAATTATATCTATTACATATTCTAAGTTGCTGCTGCACAATTTCTTAGTGCACTGAAACCTGATATATATGTGTAAAGCTATACACATCTTCGAATCATTCATGTTATTAACAGATTGAATAGGTTATCTTCAGATCCTGAGTACATTTGATAAGAACCTAACGTGAAATATTTTGTGTGATATCTGCCTAACAACAGATACCCCTGTGTTGTGGGCAACTACATTAAACAGAACACATTTAAAACAACTATTAGGTATGCTATGCCTATTCGTCGACCTCGATGGAGAAGTGGTGAGTGTAACTGACTGCCACGCCTGAGGTCGCGGGTTCGATTCCCGCACAAGTCAAACATTTGTGTGCATGAACATGGATGTTTGTCTTGGTCTGGGTGTTTCTATGTATAATATGTATATATTTACAAAAAAGAATTGTATATATGTATGTTTATCCATTGTCTAGTACCTATAGTACAGGCTAGATGGTGTTGTGTGTATGTGATAGAATATTATTATGTTAGGTACCTATAAAATTGCTGTTTCATCCTAAATCGAATTTTCGTTTCCTATACAAAACATCAGGTCATATTGGAAATGTGAAACATTTCGTGAAAATTAAATATTCATCATAGATCATAACCTACATCAATCTTTTTTTATATTATTTGTGACCAGTGTTAGATATTTTATTCTTTTCTGCTGTTTTTGATAATTTACAACACACAATATTAATCATATCATAAGTCAAGCCACGATACATGTAAAATATTATAAAATTCGGTTTAGCAATTGGTATTTATTAATTAATAAATATTAATGATATAGATTGTATGAAAAACACGATGTTACCGATTTTATTAGCAAAACTGCAATTTCATGTGTAAATTGAGTGGAATCGTACAAATGTTTGCTGTGTTGAGATTGATTCCACAAATCTGCGAACTAGCAGAGGCGAGACGAATACTTCGACAATTCCGCCCATGCAGGCATGCAGTCTCCATGCACTAAGATACATTTATAAACTACACTATTTAGACAATATAAAAATACTCGCACTAGCTTTACAAGACACCATAGATAATTCTTTGATATAATGCGAGCATGAATTATCAAGGTAGGGAGGCTGAGGCATCCCACAAGGTAAGTAACACACTTGCATAATCGCACCTATTTCTCTGAAGAATATGTGTGTATTAGGGTCAATTCAGATCAGGCGGAAAAATGCTCGAGCATTTTTCAAGTGGTAATAAAATATCAACCTTATTCTATTTAGGTAACGCTTAAAATAGTATGCAACTGTTTATTGGATAAGATTTTAATGTTGCATACTATTTTTTAGGTATATCTAAATGGAATAAGGTTGATATTGAATTACCACAAAGATGCTCAAGCATTTTTCCGCCTGATCTGAATTGATCCTTACAACAACATTTCGCCAGTTATGGTTTCAGATTACTTTAACACATTACAAGCCGGCGTGCATAAGCCAGGTCCGTAGCTGGTAACCTGGTTGTAGATTAGCCGACAGGCATAAGCCAGGGTCGTAGCTGGTAACCGTTAGGGTTGTAGATTAGCCGACAGGCATAAGCCAGGGTCGTAGCTGGTAACCTTAGGGTTATAATGAAACATGTAGACTGATTCAATTGAGAATATATTTAAAATTTTTAGGCCTTATATCCTATTTATTGTTCATGCAAGTAACGCTAGTACTAATGTGTACAATAATCATTTACACCAATCAGCGACAAATAAACACAATTTTACGAGGAGTTCTTGAGCGTGTGTGCGTGCCGGTCGCCAGTTCGTAAGTTGGTATCGTCGCGGCTAGACGTATGATGCTTCGTTCGATTCCAGGTTCCTCATAAACTTATATGTTGCTTGTGCGTATATACATATGCCACATTACAAACCAATGTGCCTGTTGCCTTCTATCGGAGACAATTATTATATTGCGTGCTGCTACTACTAAGAATTTGTTGGCATAGTTTGTGAGGGAATCCCCCATCCTAACCGGGAATCGAACCCGACAATTTATGCATGGCAGTCACATTCACTACCACTGCTCTACAGAGACTGTCTGTAGGAAATAATATATAACCAACATTATTTATATACGAAAAGTATTTTATTAAATGCAAACACAAAAATGCTTCAGAATAGTATGCTTAAGTAATTATGCTTAAAAAAATTGTGCCTAAACAGTTATGCCAAATGAATATTGTGCGTTATTAGGGTGTGTGTTACCGCAGCAAAATGTTGAAAAATTTTGTGCTTTAGAGAGGTGAGAGTATGGCAAATAATTAGTCCATCGTGAAGAGTAATTTGTTCACTAATAGCAAAATTTGTTCAAGTGGTAGTTTTAAAGTTATTCGAGAAAAACACACAGGAACTGCGTATTCGATCATTTAAATCTGACCATATAAAATGTAATTAAATTTCTATTATATCGTACGTATCTTCATATTGCGTAGAGTTACGTAAATTAAATTTACTGTCGTTATAAAGGTGTACCAAGGGTACATGATACAGCTTTTTATTTGATTGTAAGTGTTATGATTTACTTGCAAATCCGTTTCTTTCTGAATTTCGGTACCATTTAATTACATTGGTGTTTATCAAACAAATCAACAAATTAAGGTTTATTATTGGTATTTTTTTCAAACTTCTACCTTGAGCCGTTTTTGAGATCTGGACAATCCCAAAACGTTACCGCAGCAAAATCTTAAATAACTTTTGAACCACATGACATACAAATTTTGCTGTTCACAAACATTTAATACGCAATAAAAGCTATCTATTCATGCATTTAATTCCAGGCTAAAACGATTTAAAAAAGAATGTGTTTTTCTCGAATAACTTTAAAACTACCACTTGAACAAATTTTGCTATTAGTGAACAAATTACTCTTCACGATGGACTAATTATTTGCCATATTCTCACCTCTCTAAAGCACAAAATTTTTCAACATTTTGCTGCGGTAACGCACACGTTATTAGGATAAGTAAAAGTATGCCATGTTAAATTATGACCTAATTTTATGCGAATAAATAGGGAACCATGTATGACACTTACATTTCACCTGCTGTTTTTAGATCCTACATATTAGGGGTCTAGCTTGTTACGCCTGCTGGGTAAACAGCTTTCAAATCAAAGATTAATTAATGACACGAGAATTTCTTTCAATCTTCATACAGATAAAACTTATTCCATGCATCCGTCAATTGTTCATTATAATGCACAGATATGATATTTTTACAACTGGCTCATTTAGCTAATCCTGCACGCATAGA
Organism: Catocala sponsa; assembly: GCA_963564715.1. Classification (NCBI taxonomy): domain Eukaryota; kingdom Metazoa; phylum Arthropoda; class Insecta; order Lepidoptera; family Erebidae; genus Catocala; species Catocala sponsa. The sequence continues at coordinate 25,179,201 of OY751336.1, forward strand.
TCAAACAAACGTATTTGGTCGACCACGTTGATGCCGTGATTGCGTAAATTTCTACTGTTCAATCGACTTGTATATTCAAGTCACTTAGTGCAATCGGGGCCTAAGATACATTAATTATGAAATGAAAAGCATTCTTCAAAATAATATATTTATTGTTATCGTTTCTTTTTCTTGCCGCCATACTTGTTGTTCTTGCCTTTGTTGCCCTTGATGCGTCTGCGCACACCAGCGGCCTCCTCCGTGTCATCGTCCGAGTCCGCCGCGCCGCGCTTCCTGCCTTTTGTGTTCTTCTTATCTTCCAATTCTTTCATTTCCTATGGAAAAACAAAATCGGTTATAAAATATTCGGAAATTGAATTTATTAATTCAATATCTAAACACAAACATATCAACATAGTCTAGGGATATTTTAAAACGTGTTTATTATTGTGTTAATCAATAATGTTATATTACAACTAAAAAACTTTATTTAATAATATATTTCTTTTTTAAATAAACGTTTTTAGATTTCAATTTCAAGAGTTAGAAAATTGAAAAATAAAACGATGACGATGTGTAAAGTCTTCCGTCTCGCACTAGGCTAGCGTAGTGGAGTATGGCCCAATCCCACACAAACTGGGCAGAGGCCCGTGCCCACCAGTAGGAAAGCTTATAAACAAGATGTTCAATTATAATATTATTTACGATCTTGGTGAGGCGTTGTGCCTCGGCGACTCTCTCCTGCAGCACCATGACCTCGCTCTCCTCGGTCTTGTAAAGCGGTAGCTGCTTGCCGATCAGCTGTTCTATGCGCTGGTACAACTCCACGTCATACTGTAACAAAATATACATTTTTATGACACTTGAGATTAAACACGGTTATGTTATTTTTATGTCACTAGATTTTGTCGGCGGCTCCGCTCGCTTAGATATAGGTTATGTCCATTTTCTATCCCCCGGGAAAAGTACTTTTTCTATACAAATGATATTCTATGTCCTTTTCTGTACCCCTGACAACGTGCATGCAAAACTTTATAATGATCGGTCGAGTAGGTAGTTATGGCGTGAAAGCGAAACATACGAACATATTAAGTTAGGATTTCGATTTTCTGTCAATTAATTCTCCTTAGTAGGTTTACACCCTATTATGTGGAACCTAAAATAAAGATAGTGAAATGTAGATATAACACATCATGATTGAGATTATATATGTAAATAGAAATGGTGGTCGAGTAAGCCATATATGTTTATAAATATACCAAGAGTGGTTACACAGAGCGTCTTTATCAGAGACTAGATGTTCCCGCGGTTTCACCCGCGTTTATCGTTACTGCGCCGCCCCCGTGGGTCGTAGCGTGATGTTATATAGCCTTCCTCGATAAATAGGCTATCCAACACTAAAAGAATTTTTCAAATCGAACCAGTAGTAATCACGCAGAATAAATCAGGAGAAACATCGTTTGTACTATGTCTGTAATGGGTAATTATTTTGCTGCAATGTTATTTTAAAACTGCGATATCTCCTAAGATATTCATTGAAATCGAATGATGTAAAGGGCAATTTTGTTTTAAATTAAATACTTGTGACGAATAACGTATTTATTTGGATAAGGATTTATATCATGTTTATAATAATACCTTCGCAAATAATGCATTATTTTAGAACAAATTTGGTTAGCATAAAAATGGTTATAGTGAGCCAACCTTAAAAGATAGACATATGCTGTCGCGGACTTTTTTTTAGAACTTTTAAAGGGGAACAATTCTGTCATACATGATTTTTGCGAAACTTTAACTGTTTACGCAGCGCACGCAGCAGAAGCTCTCAAAAGGAAAAAACACCCGCCGATTTTGAAACATTCTTCATTGGTGCTCAGCTCCTATTGATCTTAGCGTGATGATATATAGCCTTCCTCGATAAATGGGCTATCTAACACTGAAAGAATTTTTCAAATCGGATCAGTAGTTCCTGAGATTAGCGCGTTCAAGCAAACAAACAAACAAACTCTTCAGCTTTATAATATTAGTATAGATTCAGTCGCGATGCTGTAGCACTGAGAATACAATCACTAATCATCTTCCTTTACAACTTACCTGTGACACAAAAGTGATGGCTTTTCCGGCACGTCCTGCTCGCGCTGTGCGTCCCACACGATGGATGTAGTCCTTGCTGTGCAGCGGGATATCCAAGTTGATCACCACGTCTACATGGGGGATGTCTAGACCTCTGGTTAAAAAACATCAAATATTAGTATTGGTTTTTGTGCTGTAGGATTTTTATCTCTAGAAGTGTAAAATTTATCTAAGGTAATGCATCATACTACTCGCATCAACTAATGGAGCACCACATGTCACTATGAGTGACATGTGGTGCTCCATTAGTTGACTAACAGTATATTAATTTATTGGTTTTCTGTAATAAGTTAGATTTACACTTCAGTAGCAGTGATCGCCTGCGACTTGGTTTTCTAAAAGTAGACTCTTAATAAAACAATAGCGATATGTTTGTCAATATCGTAACAAATTGTAATGAATGCATTGAACGGATGGCATAGTGGTTTAAATGATCATGTTAGCATGTTATTATTATTATTATTAATGCGGGTTGGCAGACTTCACACATATTTTAAACATAATAAAAACTCTCCGACATGAGGTTTCTTTACGAGGTTATCCTTCATCATTAAAGCAAACAATAATGTACTAATTAATACGCATATAACTTCGAAAAGTCAGAGATGCGCGAATGGGATCCAATTCGAGACCTCTGCGTAGGAGTCCAACGGCTTCCTACTAGGCTATTATGGCTTTTAGAGTTTGAAAAACTCTTATACAACAGCTTTGTCCGTCCATCTGTCTGTTATACAACTTTCAACTCAAGAACCGTAAGAGCTAGAGACTCGTGGTCAACGCCATTCGACTCAGCATAGTCGATATACCCCCGCAATAACTATGACCTTTGACCTCTGACCTATCTGATCCTGACACGTGGTATCACGTGACCTTTGCATATATTGTTTTTCGAAATTCATTGCCGTTTCTCACTTGTTTTACATACAACGGTCAATTGTTTGTTTATATAATTGTCTGACCTGGAAGCAACATCAGTACAGATGAGCACACTGCGACTCTTGGTCTTGAACTTGTTGAGCGCAGCGAGGCGCTTATTCTGCGACATCTGCCCGTGCAGCGGGACGGCCGCGAGCCCCAGGTTGCGTAGCAGTAGTGCGCAGCGCAATGCGCCCGCGCACGTCGCCACGAACACTATGAACGAGTTGCCTGCCATCTCGTTCAGTATGTGGACTAGGTATACGTCCTATGGGATAACAAATTTTTTGACGGGGTAAGTATGGTGTTTGATTAGATTAGTAAGATAGTCTTCTTCTTTTCGTGTGGTTAATGGCCAACCTGTTGTCAAGAGTTGTTCAAGCAGTCGTTAAGCCATGTCAGAGGCCTACGGACGCCTCTGACATGGCATAACGACTGCTGTCAATTTGACAACAACTAGGACCGACATTTTACATGCCCTCCGAACCACGGAGACGCTCAGATGAAATACCACTAAGTGGTCACCCATCTATAGACTGACCGCACCCAACGTTGCTTAACCTCGCTGATCGTTTACCGATCAATGAGTGCAACTGGCTTTGAGCGCCTCAAACAGTAAGACAGTTATATTACTAGACTATTTATATGCGAAATTAAACCCCGAATTACGCGAATTCGACTTACGCGGTTATCGCTCAGTCCCACCTATCGCGTAAGTTCGGGTATTACTGTACTTCATACTTTAAAATTCCAATCACAAAAAGACAATCCATACATGTGGTAAATCGTAAAAATGAATTTAAACAATAATCCAATAATTACCCACTTTACTATAACACTAATTAGTTACTAAAATATTAGGTATATATTTTAAAAATCTAGAGAATAATAAGCTATATTAATATAATAATAAATAAGTAACAGAATTTTCTTGAAATATTTCTTACCTTATATTTAACTGGAATAAACAGATAGTATTGCAGCAGTTTCTCTACAGTCTGGTACTTAGTGGACACTTCTACTTTCACGGGGTCCTGCAGGGATGCGCGCTGGAGCTTCTGAACCTTCTTAGTCATGGTTGCCGAGAACAGGTACGTGCGACGTTCGCGAGGTATCACGCGAAGGATCTTGTCTACTTCTACTTCGAAATCCATGTTCAAGATGCGATCTGCTTCGTCCATGACCTGGGGATTTTTGGTAAATGTTAATTGTGCTAGACTAGTGTAATGCTTTTGATTGATAGATACTTTAAAATAAGATTTCGAAATTATATACTGCTTCATTGATCCTATGGTATGCGTTTGTGTTTTTGTCTGCCTATGATCATGAGAATATCCAGTCCGATTTCTAAGTCAAAATATTACTATGGTTTTCTGTTAAAATTCTAAGTAGTATTTATCCCACACATAATAAAAAGTATCCTATGTAATAATGCAGAACATAGTCTAACTGTGAGCTAATTGCCTTACAAGCCCCATTCAAAAGTTTAACCAAGATTGAATAATCCTTACTAATATTATAAATGCAAATGAGAGTTTTTTTGTTTGTTACGATTTTAAAACCAGAGATGAATTCCAGTTTAATCTGCAAATAAATAAATAATTCATTCATATAACCATACTCACCAAGAACTTCAATGGTTTTAAATTGAATCCTTTAGTATTTTCTAGATGATCTACCAATCTGCCCGGAGTTGCTATGATGATGTGGGGCTTTTTGGACAGCATGAGAGCCTGAGCCACCATGTCCATGCCTCCCACTATTACTGCACATTTCACTCCTATACTTGCACCTAAAATAACAATGACAGTAAGTTCAACAAGCTGCCATAGTCAAGTTAACAGCATGAATGGAGTAGTAGTTTTAATGGTCACCTCAGCATTACCAGTGCTACAAGTGTTTTCAACTTGATCTTCTCATAAGACAGGCCTCATCTTAGCAAAACACTTGCTCTACAGTACCCACATTCAACACAGAGTGATTCTATCTTTATTTATCTAATTCCTTTAAGATCCTATCCACCCTAACAAGGCTGGTAAAATGGTGTATGCGATCTTAGCAATTTAGGGATGTAAGATTTGTAAGCAATGTCTAAGTCATGTAGTGATACTGCATATTGTAATCAACAAAAAGGCCACAGAACAGATGTTAAATTAACCATTCAGCAATCTATACTATTGCCGATACATATTATTTTGAATAAAAATACTTACCAAGTGCCTCAAACTGTTCAGATATCTGGAATGCCAATTCTCTTGTAGGTGTCAATATTAGTGCGAAGTACCTCTGTGGATTCTCTAACAGTGCTTGTAAGATTGGCAGTGCAAATGCGCCTGTTTTGCCGGAACCTGTTTCTGCTAAACCAATAATGTCTTTGCCTTGAAGTGCTATTGGGATAGACTCCTTCTGAATTTTTGACGGTTTCTTCCATTTTAGCTCCTCACACGCTTCGCATAATACATCAACTACACCCTGTAATATAAGAATGATGTTATGAACATAACCTCAACTAGACAGACTTAATATGTATGTATTTGGTTGGTACACAATTAAAGTGAGTAAAATGTGTTGAAAAGCCTGATTATCAGTGATAAAAGGCTTTGTAAATGTAAGAAAAATTAACACATGTAAAGCAAATACAGACCAAACTTTTAAACGTTGTGTTATCATCCTCATTGTCGTCTTTAGCCTGTTCTGTTGGTTCCTGTTCTGTTAGTTCCTGTTCCTGTTCTTCAGTTTCAGATTGTTCGCTTTCGTTGTCACTACTCTCGCTCTCATGGTCTGCTGCCATTTTCACAAATTAATAAAACCTACGAACTTTAACTACATGTGTATCAATATGTCAAACCAAATATAAGCATGACCATGAAGCATGTGTCAGATAAAGTCAGATTAGACGTAAATGTCACGATTGTTAAACGTTATAGTGTAGAAACGATAAATTCGAAACATTTATCGCTTTTGAACAAATTATTATGGTTAACATTTGCAATGTGTAATTAAATTGATTTAAATGTTTATTCAAATAAATGTAAAAGATAGTTTAACAATGAGTATTTAATTGACGGTTATGTGTGATATGGTTTTTAAACGTATTTCGAAATACTACATGTTCAAATACTTGTTTTCAAATATTTTTATGTAATTTATTATTTTTGAACGACAGGAGTTATTAAAAACTACCAAATAATTCAATTCAATTCATGAAAAATATTAGATTATAATTATATAAAACAACATATATTTTTAAATTATTAATAAATTCGTGTTTAATAAACACGAATTTATTAATATATTATGTTTTTTTCGCGTAACGTTAACATATTTCGGATTGGAACGCACCTATAAATAGCGTCGTGATTTTGAGGTTATCAATATCAACTATTTGTTGTAAGTTTGTATTATACATAAGAAGACCTTTCCTAAAATATGGCTAAGCATCATCCAGATTTAATCTTTTGCAGAAAACAACCCGGTGTCGGTGAGTGTAACTTTTTTTATCGCTGTTTATACCTAGTGCCCTAGTGCTCAGAAGTCACTATTTTGTTTGTTTGTTTCAGCTATTGGGCGTTTGTGTGAGAAATGTGACGGTAAATGTGTGATTTGTGATTCATACGTGCGTCCTTGCACTCTGGTGAGAATATGTGACGAATGTAATTATGGTTCATACCAGGGTCGTTGTGTGATATGCGGCGGACCCGGTGTCTCCGATGCATATTACTGCAAAGAATGTACTATACAGGAAAAAGACGTAAGTAAAACTTATCTGAATAGTCAGATATTTCTTAAAAACCGTAAAGTATGGGTTTTGGGCTGCAGCCGTCATTAGTTTTGTTGCATAAACTGTATTCATACATATGAAACTATCATCCATGGATGATCTTTTCAGACGTCAATAAATAATTCAACTAAATCAACTAGCCTACCTTATATATAACATATATGTAGAGAAATGGCTACATTTATGGTCCCTAATATCATGCATACTTGAAATCTACAAAGACAGTAAACATTTGAGAGTTTGATAGAGTTTAAATCAACATATTGTCATACTGTGGCTTAAAGTATGATGGATATTATGAGGCCATAAGACCTATAGTTCTAGCGGTTCTCATATGATATTTATTGTTTCCATTTGTAATATCAGCATGGACACAGATAGCACAAATTTCTCATTAGTAGTTTGTCTGATATCACTTTATGTCTAACTGTACATCGGCTCCAAATAATTATAAATCATATCTAAGATTCCTTTATTTAGGGATATATTGTCACAAAGTAAAATAATTTTATTATTTTTTGTTTTCAGAGAGATGGGTGTCCAAAGATTGTGAACTTAGGAAGTTCAAAGACCGATCTCTTCTATGAAAGAAAGAAATATGGCTTCCGAAGACATTAGCAATAATTTATACTTTAGGATATATTATTATTTGTATTTTATAAATATTGTGATGGTGTTCAGATTTTCATAAAAAATGAGGATACACTTTTAAGGTTTTCTTTAACCTAAATGCAATCTTTTTGGATAACGCAGACCAAAATAAAAAAATAATAATGTACAGAACCATTTCTGTTGTAATTATTTTATCAGACATTGGTCGCTAAAGCCACTTTAGAAATAATTATGTATATGTGGGACTAATGACATAAACATATTAGCACCAATACAGAGAGTATTGCTCCTAATTTATAATTAAGGAGTCTTAGTCAGAAACAAGACACTACAAAAAAGATAGTTTGGTTTCAGACTAAGAATTCTACCATCAGAGGCACAATTCATTTCTCATTCAAGGTTATTTGTAAAATGTTAACTGTTTAAGGATGAAAATAAAAGACTAACAAACCAGCTTTGCACTCATTTATTTCTAAAAACTAAACAGTGTAACAAATTATAATGCTAGGCTAATGGCTGCAGACATTTCAAGTTATTTCAAGAATTTGAAGATATTTCAAGTTAACCGGCTATACATGCACACCTAAACATAAAATGTAGGAATGTCGTAATGGTTACCTCACCTCTCTCAGTATACCGAGTATTATGGATTTGATTTCAGTGTCTGTAATTCTTTCAATTTTCTAGGTTACTTGTCCGGTTGCTCTTTTACTGTATGTTCCGCTATATCAGGCATGACAATTAGAGTGAGAAGTGCCTTTATTTTACACTAGATGTTCCCGCGGTTTCACCCGCGTTTATCGTTACTGCGGCGCCCGCGGTAGCGTGATGTTATATAGCCTATAGCCTTCCTCGATAAATAGGCTATCCAATACTAAAATAATTTTTCAAATCGAACCAGTAGTTTCTGAGATTAGCGCGTTCAAACAAACAAACTCTTCAGCTTTATAATATTAGAGATAGGCTCATTTAAATTTCGTGTCTTTAAATTTTTCTTCATAATTCTATATCTGCACTAACAACATGTACATTTTTTGCCAACACACTGCTAATCACTAATTACTTTTATCAACTATTTACATGGATATTATTCATTGGTATTTAAAATGTCTTAAACTAAGCATTTATCAAAATATAAGTGGACACACATTTTCAATTCATAGGTAACCTAATTTATTGTCTAAATATTACAATTAGTCCATTGAAATGTTACATGAGCTTTGCATTTTTTAGAGTACGCAATTTTATTTTTGGGACATGTGTGCGGGACAATAGAAGCTTAACCCCAAGTTTGTGGGGTTGCCGCCCTTGTCCCCCGGCCGCCATCTTGGAAAAAGGGGTGCAAACACCTTTTACGCGATATCTCGGAAACTATGCGTCGGAAAATTGCCTACAAATATGATCTTATAACTTTTTGCCCTAAATTTAAAATTAAAGAAGTTATAAGCAAAAGTGAGAAAATTTCTATAAAAATAAAATTATGTGGTGTCGTGGGACACCAGGTAGGAACGAAGTTCCTTCGGCTAATGTAGAATCGACACAAATTGCAAAAAAAACCGTGCTCAATTTTATTTAACGGTTTTATTCCACGCACTTTTTTCCACGGATTTTTTCTTACGGTTTTACTATCACATTTTTTTCAGTTCGGTCGCGCAGCAAAATCCCTATCCCCTCCAAGCCTGCCGTAAGGAACTTCGTTCCAAAAATTTTCTTTTTTGCTCTATAACTTTTTTTAATACATTTTACAAAAAATTATCTCAGACCAATCTTGTAGATGGTCTTTTGAGGAAAATTTCTTTCTATGATTTTTTAAATTTCATTCATTTAAAACGCTGTTACAGCGCTCCAAAGTTGACCGGGTTCGTCAATGCTCATAAGAATCCGGTCAAAACGAAATGTTTAACTTAGTTTTATGATCTTTTTTGCCTTTAATCGTTCAATGCCCGTACGCTTCTCTGGAATGTAGTCTCCTTTAATGGATTTCATTAAATCCGTAAGTCGAAATTGGCACTCTTCACTATTCTAATGCAAGTAAGCAAAAACATCCTCCATAGCATTGTCAATGTTATTTTTGCGCTCATCGGGGACAAGGGCGGCAACCCCACAAACTTGGGGTTAAGCTTCTATTGACCCCCCACACATGTCCCAAAAATAAAATTGCTTCCTTTAATAAATGCAATATTAGGTCCTTAAATTGTAACATTTCAATGGACTAAATTTTTATATTATTCAATGAGTTGTCTAAATGAATAATTTACGGTTGTATGTTACAGAGATGTTGCGAATATTTGCATCCGCATCCGTAATTGCGGAGTCTCCGCATCAATTTGGACATTTACATCCGCATTCTCAATAATCAACGCGGATGTTAATGCGGATCCAGATATAGCGTAGGTTACGATAAGAAAGAAATCAGTTGTTCAGTAGTACGTGTTTAATTTATGAACCTTTGCAGAACAGGCTTAACCTGCGAAGGCGGTGATATTAGATACGTTTTATTAAATAAGATGTACAATTTTCATCAACATCCGCATCCGCAATTGCGGATTTTCCGCATCGATTTAGACATCCGCATCCGTATCCGTGGATGTGAGTCTTAAAATATCCGCATCCACATCCGTGGATATAAAAAAGTCTGCATCCGCAATATCCCTGGTATGTAACAATAACAATTTAGGGTTATTTTTGTAGCCTGTTGATATAATAGCCTTCAATTGGAATGAAGGAAATTTAAACATCCATTTTTACATCCATTTACTAAGCTCACATAAGTATGCTCCCCTTTTAATCGTCTATTACGATATGCGGCAATCATTTTACTGATATTCTTTACCCGACTTCTCTATACAGACACGAATAGAGGGTCCTTAGAGTCCACCACGAGTTGTCATAGTCCCTATTTTAATAGTCGGGGTGGTCTGCCATATATTTTTGTTAGTTTATAGACGTCGGTAGAGGACGAGACTTTTTTAGGCAATGTATAGAAAAACGTGCGAGAAGAGTTTTTTTCAAGGGCTTTATAAACTCATAGTAGACCCCACAGGTGCTATACTATACATAGGTACTACATCTTCTTCTCCCTTGCCTTTATTATTCCCAAGTCGCTTGAGGTCGGCTTTCTAGTCTAATCGTATTTGACTGGATATCAGTTTTTACACGGAGCGACTGCCATCTGACCCCCGCAACCCGAAGGCTAACGATACCCTAAGGCTAGACCAGTGTCAGGATATTAGAGGGCACTGACTTCCCAATAACGACTGCCATAGATGTTAATGGCAGCCGGGACCGACGACTTAACGTACTCCCCGAGGCACGGAGCAGGCGATAATAAAATTGTCAATCAATACGCACATAATTATGTGCGTATGTCTATTGTATCATACTACATATGATACAATTTAATAGACGTATTATACAATTATTTATATACATACATACATAGTCTGACGCGTATATCCTTGAAAAAGGCGAAGATGTACCTATTATACACATTGGTTTTAGGTCCCATGTAATTGGAGGCGAGCCTATTGTCTAGTCGGTTCCAGATTCCGTACGGCTGCTAAGGATTTTACAGGGAATCGAACCTGAGGCTATAGGTAAAATTATGTTCAATGTGCGTGTGAATAACTAGGTACACAAAAAGTAAGTAGCGAATGAGCCTTCAATTTACCTAAAGTAGACAAACATTCGTAATCAACATAAAGATACACCTCGCTCAAATTTACGTTCAGATAATGATAGCGAAGCCAAAATGTGTCTTATATGTACCTATATGCCTATATACTGGGTATAAGGGACGGTGTCCCGAAAATTGATATAGTAGATTCAGACCATTATTGTGAGCTAAAAATCGTTGGCATTTTCTTCAGGAAAAATGACCATTTTGTCCGCCATTTTTCATTTTTCTCGCTGTGAATCATAACATAACGCATAAACCATCCATTTTAATAAATAAAAATCAAATAATACCACATTCTACTTAAATACAGCAATGTAATTAAATTTCGTGATTTAAACAGATCAGCTGTTTTTATGCGCGCGGAACGCTGACCTCGTAATGATGTTAATCAATATAAAATCTTAGTCTTGCGTTTTTTTTAGAAGTTAGCGTCGAGATAAGTAGGTACCTATAGAAAGACGTCTTGGTAAAATTTTCGGTAAAGTCCATCTCATGAAAGAAGTCTCGCAGACGCGGCGCCACATTCAACATGACAATTGACAAACGATGACAACATGGTCGATCTCATAATTAGTTCCACTTATTGCCGTGGGACTTCTTTCGTGAGACGGACTTTACGCCGCGTCGCGCCGTCCCTTACACCCAGTATAGGTACATACCTACATAATAATAATTATGGTATTTGGTTAAACTATGTAGATAGTAGGTAGGCTATAATATCTGAATTCTTTAACTCGGCTGTTCTTCACGCACTGGAAACTTATCCACCAACTACTCTATACACAAACTTCTAGGTCCATTTCATAAACATTTCTAGTCCATAAGCTAGCTGCTATTACAACTGGCAACGCTGTTGGCCGATGAGGTGGCTGGGTTGGTCCAAATGTTGGCGTCGTTGGAGCCAGAATACGTTGGCCGCGCCGGTATGATCGGTGAGCGAACACATACGCTGCGAATACATTGAAGAAATTAATACTAACAATTGGAACAAACCTTTTGAGCACTGTGGTTACTGTTATTCGTAATCATAAATCTGGTAAGTAAAACGAATTCGGTACAACACATATACCTACCTTGCATAGTCAAAGGAGGTGAAGTGCGTAGGTAGGTATACTGTTGTAATTTATTCGAATAAAATTCGAATGCAACCGTGCACATCGCTAATTCAATATCAACTTTGCTAGAAGGTAAACTCAACCCGATACGTCATTATGGCTTGGTCTTTGTGTATGTAAGTAGGTACTTTTCGAGGGGAATACTTACTAATAGGTATACCTAGGTACTGAAATGATGTAAGTGCCTATATAAATTAATGTCTAATTCACTCGTGGGCATAGTGCTTACCATGTTAGTCATATTTTATGTAAATAGTTACTTTAGGCATGCAGCTTATTCATAAACTTGAATTAATAAACGTTATTTTATTATTATTTAAAACGAAATTATATTCTAAATAGTATTTTATTTCCAATTATTTACACAAAAGGTGCTGAAAAGCAAGTAATAATAATAAAATAAATTATTAGATAAGGGTGATATAATTGTAAATTGTATTAAACATTATATTTTAATGACCAGAAATATACTGTTTATATCTATATATTTTTTATTATATTTATTTCTGTTTTTTATTTAGATTAAGACTCATTTCGCGTGTAGGGTGAATTGAGACATGCATTCTGCCCTGTTTGAACTGACCTCCCCTCTCTGGTAGATCTATCAGCTGAATCCGAACATTGTCCTATGAACAGCATCACAATCCGCATTAGTTTGTTTACAATAAAGGTAGCAAGGTAGCATACGGCTCGCCTGATGGTAAGCGGATACCGTTGCTTATGATCGATTGCCGACCCTAGACAAAAGGAGTTACAGGTGAGATGAAGGAAAGGAATCGGAGTGGTAGTTATGTGAGCCTTTGAAACTTACCGGTTGAAATGTAGTAGCAGTGTTACTGCTCAAATTTTCTAGGGCTGGCCCCTAGTACATAATAACATATACCTAACTCTAGAATATTGAGTTTAAATCTAACATCTTGGGGTGGACACTAGACAATTCTAAGATGGGCTTGGCTCACTTAGGCTTACATTAAATACGTCAAAGATTTTTCCGACAAGAGACCTATTTAATGGTTCTTGGATAAGTTGCCTAAATCTCCCATGGATTCAAATTTTGCGTAAGTACTGTCCGAGGAAAAAAAATTCTAAGTAAGTAGCTTCAAGAATTTTGTGAATCCATTCTCATATTATAAATGTAAAAGTGGCTCTGTCTGTCGGTTACGCTTTCACAACTAAGGCAATGACTAATTTTATAAAATTTGGCAATGACTAATTTTATAAAATTTGGCAATGACACTGATTGCATCCCAGAGCAGGAGATAGACGTTTTGTATCAATATGAGATCCTGCGGGATTCTCGCAGACAGAAACTAGTCTATCTAAATTTTCTAAAAGCTCTTACTCACGAGTTCACATCTTCGAGTTTCTTGAGTAGCCGTTCGTTCTCTCTGCTGAGCAGCTCATGATCTCTCAGCAACTGATCCCTGACTCCGAACAGCTCGCTGTTCTCTGTTCTTAACGCAGTATTTTCTTCCATGTGCAGTTGGACCAGGTCTACCAGTTCTGCTTGAGAGAGCTGGTAGAGTTTGTTTGGTTCTACGTGGGTTGGTGTTCGGCGGTGACCTGGTGAGAAATATGTAGGTAATCTTGATCGGATGAAAGTACTTTTAGAGCATTTCATTGATTTGTCAAATAATAATACTTCCTGTCATTATTAGAGACTGCGTCGTGGTCTTACCATTTCATAAACTTTGTAAATAGTTTGACCAGTGTCGAGAGTTTTAATTATGGGAAAATTTTCTTTACTTTTTTATATTTTGTTTTTTTCGTGTGGCAATGAAACAGTAAGCTAGATGTTGAATGTGCGTTATTTCTTTAAAACTTTGTGTAAGTTCGTACTATTTTGTAAGTTAGTACTCACTGTATGTATCTAAGTTGTAATCGGTCTGGACGTGTAGCGCAGTTCTGAGGTGCTGGTTCTCCGCATGCAGAGCTTCTACTTCTCTCTTCAGACTTAGTATTAATGCGTCTCTTGCGTCCTACAAATAAAATTTTTATCTACTTATTTATTTGCAGCGATAGCTCAGTGGGGAGACCAAGAGACTGCAATGCAGAGGGTCTCGGGTTCGAACGCACGTCGCGCATCTCTGTCTTTCGGAAGTTATATGAGTTTTCGAAATTATGTGCGTATTGATTGACAATTATCGCCTGCTCCGTGCCTCGGAGAGCACCTTAAGCCATCGGTCCTAGCTGCCATGAACATCTATGGCAGTCGTTATTGGGATGTCAGTGCCCTCTAATATCCTGACACTGGTCTAGCCTTAGGGTATCGTTAGCTTTCGGGTTGCGGAGGTCAGATGGCAGTCGCTTCGTGTGAAAACTGATATCCAATCAAATCCGGTTAGACTAGAAAGCCGACCCCAAGTGACTTGGGAATAATAAAGGCTAGGGAGAAGAAGATGTAGTATCTATATATAGTATGGCACCTGTAGGGTCTACTATAAGCTTATAAAACCCTTGAAAAACAGTCTAGAAAATGTCGTAAATGTTCAGACGATTAAGTAGGTATCTACATGTAAAATGCTTTACAACACAGATTATTGTAATGTTAATTAGAAGACATTTGTTCAGAATAAGGCTTTCGCCAGGTGAAAGACATTTATTTCTATACCGTGACCTATGGTCGCTCGGTGTAGCAGATACCTGCTATACGTCACATCAGTCGTGCGCGCAATAGCCGACAGCTGCCATTTTTGTTAAAAAGAACCACGTCTTCCGCACAACCAAGTCTGTGGTCCGTTTGCCTATGTTTTGGCAATAGGTATAACGAGACTCAGATGGTGTTATAGTATGTTTAATTTCAGTAAAAGTAAAGCTTATATACTAGTGTGGCGCGTGTATACATTTGCATGCGTGTGCATTTTTAACTTATCTTAGGATGTGCTCTATCGAAATACGTGTAATAATGTAGTCGCTTGATGGTGAATGGTAAAATTCGTTGAATGGTTGCGATAGTTTTCTATATCAGGGATATCGCGTTACTGTCTTAAAAAGCTGGACTCACTGTGTTGACAGCAAAAGCGCAGCCATTTGGTGTCTAGAAACCCTGCTCATAATAGGAACACTAAATACATGTGGTTGAAAATAATTCTATCCTGAAGAGTTTCTCTTACCATTTTGACAATAGGCTTCGATTTGATCTTCTTTGCTCTCGACGCGTATCGCAGTGTGTTGATCGTCTCGCTTAAATTTGATCTCGTCGGAGCTATACATGCGATCTGGTGAGCAAAATAATAAAAAAGAATGTAATTAAGGTATCAAACAACCAATAAATACCTAAATACTAAATTAGATAGAGCACAATAAAATCCTCAATTAAATCTAGGGATGAAATATCTCTACCTCATGAAAGATGTACGAGCAGATTACATGTACCTAGGTAGAATTTTATAAGTTCAGAAAGAAATTTAGGAGAATACACACTCAGGTCTTATATTTTATAGATAATGAACTATGAGAATGTCATAGACAATATAATAACAAAAACATAGCTGTTTAATGACGTGAACGTGTGAGCAAGATAACAACTTTGTAGACGAACTCCATTGCGTTATTTATAAGAAACAAATATACCCTAATCCATATATGTACCTACAAAGCTAATTCGTTTTTGTGGGATTCTCAATGAATGATTGGGTGATTTCGGGCAGAAAGGTACTAATACGTAATGAATCGTATGCGTTCTATGTTACCATGAGCGTGACGCCGTTCCCCGCGAGACTGTCTGCCAACAGTTTGGTGAGCTTGCTGTCCCGGTACGGTATGTGTCCTCGTTTCCTTCCGTCACTTAGTTGAGCTATACAATACCCTGTGGGTTATAAATGGGATTAAATATAATGACCACCAAAAATAGTAATTGCGCAACCAAAATACGCTTACTAAAATATATCATAACGAGCACCTATAGGTACGCCTCAAATCACTGCATTCCGTCTCGGAAGGGTTAGGTTATGTTAGGTTCCTTCTTAAACCCACCCAAAAATAGGAGCCCCGCCGAGCGGGGCTCCGTCGACTTATTTTGATCTCTTTAAATATATTTAGCTGTGCAATTTTGTGATCATTTACTATTTTTGACTGTTATATTTTACTATATCTGGTGATAACTGTGATAAGTTAAACATAAGCCGTTATAAATTATCATGATTAACCTGCGAGTATTAAGTTACCTATTACCTACTATGTTCTAGTCCTATTAGGGGATAGAGCATTTCGGTCAAGTAAAGCAAAACGTTCAATACTTTTTTGTAGATTTTAATGGAATTTTCGAGTAGAATACCGACACCTAGTAGGTAATAATTTGGTGTCTGTATCAATAAGTTGGCAGCACAGTGGGCACACCTAGGGTAAAACATATCCTCTTGCAAGAGAAACCGGCGAAAGATTAGTAGCACCGTTACTGCGTTTCGCGCGATCAGTAGGTACCTACGATGTCTGGAGGCTCATACATCGACCTCCCTTTTTTCTACTCTTTTATCTCGTCTTAAACTTCTTTTCAGCTTTCTAACTGTGAGTTGCTATTAAGATTGCTTGGCAGAAAAGCCTTTTTGTTGTTTCGACCCAGGATTCGAACACGAAACCTCATGCAGAGCAGTCATATTCATCATAATAAATATACTGTAATACTTACCAAGCACCATGAGACTCCTATTAATATTATTCGCTTCTTCCAGCGTTTTGCCCGTACTGTGTGTTCGCTTCGTCATCTCGCTGCCGGCCAAATCTACGAAGTTGATCTTGCCATGTGTGGAGCATGTCACGTCAGCGTCCGCACGCAGATCTCTTCGCACTCGCACGCAAAGTATCGTGTGTGACCGAGAAGAGTGAGAGTTCATTGCGTGTGCGCCTACTGCGCGGTTACGCATACCTGTTTGTGAAGAATCTTTTAGTATTATATTGTTTAAATTTTACAGTTTATTCAGATATCTACCTTGTTAACCAAAAGAAAGTGTGCTGGACTATACTCTCTCTTACACGTCAAAACTATTTATTATCGTCATAAACGATACGGCTGATAGTTCTATCTTTAGCATACTAAATACATTTAGCCGACATTGGAAGCATACGTAGAATACAATTGAGTTCCTCTAATCCTTACCCGGAATTTCAAGGTTTTTAAATAAGGGCGGTAGAATAAATAAAATCGTCTTATTTGACTTACCTTCTTCTAACACGGCAAATAAATCATCAAGTTCTTCACAGTCCACTGTAAAAAGATTTTCCACGTAGAAACTTCTACTCTCCTTAGACCAGCGCACTTGTAGGGGCTTTCTCGCACTGCCTGGGTTTAGCAGGTCTATGACCTGGGTCAAGAGTAAGAATAATCATATTAGACATAGACATGTATGATCACTGCAAATCGATGGGACAAGGTCGTTGTCTTAAAAGCAAGTTAAAGCAGAAGGCAGAATTCGGCATCAGTGGCGGTTTATCCTAAAGGCAAGCTATGCATGTGCTTAGGGGTGTAAGGAAACAAAGGGACGCGCGCGGAAAGTTATAACTATTCTAAAAAGGGCTATCATTGAGATCTGATGTCAGAATCAGAAGTGAGAACTATTACCTACTAACTGATACTAGGATGTGCGATTCGATAAATAATCTAGGTATATATTAATACGTGATGCAAAAACTTTGTACCCATATTTACGAAAATTGCGCGGACGGAGGAGTATGAAATTTGGCATAGTTAAAGTTTATATGGAGAAGGAGGAATATAATATTTTTAATAAAATATGCATTAGAAATACATTAAATTAATAAAAGAACACTATACACACACAACCATGCATTTAACACACGCAGTCGAATCGCGTTCGTAGTAGGTATTTCGGCATGGTTCGGTTGATGACGTACAATTCTTCGTAACTATGGTTACCCGTGATGGTTACATACCTTAGGTACCTATTGCATTTTGTGGTATATATAATAACGATCAAACTTAAAATTTAAGTCAATTATGGTCGAATTTCCACTACTTGGCGACTGCTACTTTATATTAATTTGCCATCCGAATGAGATAGATACGGTTACACAAATAACAAGAGAGGTCAGAGTTAGCAGGATTACCGCTTAAACCTTGGATCTAGGCAACCTCGTGTCGTGTTCCTGGCTTACATGCATCCACCGTAACCTTAGCGTCCGCCTCACATCAAGGGTTGCAAATAAGGATAGCATCTAGTTTGCTATTTTAGCCTTCTAGAGACAACTTATATTTGTAGAGATATCACAATTAGCCAACAACAATATATATCGAATCGAGGCGCTCATAGTCAGTTGCACTCACTGATCGGTAAACGATTAGCGAGGTTAAGCAACGTTGGATGCGGTCAGTCTATAGATGGGTGACCGATTAGTGGTATTTCATCTGAGCGTCTCCGTACTTCGGAGAGGGCACGTAAAAAGTCGGTCCCGGTTGTTGTCAAATTGATAGCAGTCGTTAAGCCATGTCAAAGGCCTACGCGCGGCTTGAACAACTCTTGATAACAGGTTGACCACTAACCACACGAAAAGAAGAAGAAGAAGAATATATATTTGTTAGATATTCATTGCATTCACTTACCTTTTCATTATATATTTCGAGGAAAGAAGCCTTTAATATGAAGTGAGACTCAGGCCGCTCGTTGATGAGACGAAACAAGTAGACGAAAGACCGGACTACCAGGCCGTGTTCTGGAGAATAGGGACTGGTGCCTCTCTCCACCTAGAGACAAGACAATTGCATCGGTGAGACAGTTCTCTTACACTTTCACCTTGTTAAAGTTCTCTGCTTTACTACAAAAATCAGCGAGGCTCTACTTTTTACTACAAACCTTTTTTTAACTACTCCCGCTCTAGAAATATATCCTGTGTCGCGGGAGGGTTTACAAACATTCAAATAACGGACACAAAGAACACCTAGACTCGGAACAAACATTTATGGATCTCACAAATTACGGACGAAAGAATAACTCAACTAAAGTAGTGGAATGCGGGTAATACGTCCCTGTTACCAGTTGAGGACCTGTTGAGGACCAAGTAAGGTATAAAACCAAATAGAGATGAGATAATGGTAAATTAGGCAAATTTGAAAAGTATCGATTTACAAGCATTTCGTCATATCATACGCCTTTAATGTTTTAAAGGCGTATGATATGACGAAATGTTTGTATGGTATTTGTAATGACGAAGAGGCTGTGATGACGTTCATCAGCACGTAGAGAACATGCCTCAGATCTATGGTCCTCGTGTTTTCAAAAATGGTTGGATCGTATGAAAAAATGTTTGAAATGTAAAGGATAGTACTTTGACACACAAATCAATAAACATAATATTTTGGTTATAACTTTTCTTTTATTTGTTGCGCAAAACTTTCAGTATGACCAAGCGTAATAAACAAACTCATATTTGCATTTATAATATTAGTTAGGATACACTAACTGACTAGCTTACAGCTATTTTATTAATCATGTAAAGTCATATGCATTGCGCTATATAATTAAATCACTTTTTAAATTATTCATGATGCATGTACCTAGTGTGGCATGATATGTTATGCGGAGATTTCAATGTGATTGCATTTATTTGTCACTGGTTGTTTCTAGCTGTTTATGTAATGATTTGCATACACGCTGGCTTTAATTGTATGTTATTATTTTGAACCACGTGGTCTATTGCTGATAGTAAATAGCCATGACCGTTGAAATACATTTTGAAAGTTATTTTGTAGCATCAATGCGCTGGTTGGTGATGTTCATCGAAACTCACTGATCTTAATTTTCTTTTTAAGTTTATGTTCTAAAACAATGTAGCAAAATATAAATATTTCATAATGTTCAAGTCAAGCCCGTTAATACCCAATTTTATTTAAATAGTAATTATGTTATAATTTTGATACCACTACTTACTTTAAAAAAATTAAACATTTATTACTGTAATTTTGATACAATTTACTTAGTTAAAAAATATTACAATGTTTAATTTTATTATTTTGTAAATCATTTTTTTTTGTATCAGCTTTGCCATTCAGCGTGGCAATGCTGCCAGTCTTCTGGGCACGTTACCAGTTGACAGCGATGCTGAAGAATTCTACGATGCCTAAACCTTTTCTGTAAATATTTAGTAGGTACCTAGTATAAATATTTGTGTTTTTGTAGTTATGTTACCTTTTTTAATACGTTTGTAAATATATATTAGGTTAATTCGTTTTAAAATTAATAATGTAAATATTTGTGTCAATGATGAATAAAAGATAACAAAAGAATTAAAAAAAAATATTTTGTTATAAAGAATAAATTCTCTTAAGCATTGTCATATTTTTGTTTTCTTGTTAATCTATTATTTATAAATATTACAAAATTAAAATCAATAGCGTAGGTTCGATTCCCATACGGGACTAAAATTTGTGTGAAGCCCACATTTCATTGTCGTGTACGATCGAACCCACAAAACTCGGCGCGGCTTATTAGAGAAATGACGGCTAAAATATATTCACATAATGCTTTTTTTCCTAATATTCTTTGGCATAATTTGTTTTGGTATAATAATACTTTGCCATAATTATTGTTTTCGACTTACAGCAAATTTGGTGAGGTCCTTACCCGACCTTCTTGCAAAGCGAGTAATTAGTGACAACCCGACAAATAGGTTCGTTAGGCTGCCCAGGCTAGTTGTGATGTATACAAACCAAAAAATTATACGTAAGTTGTTATGCGTAAATATAATTAGGATAAACAAAAGTACGTCTCAAAGTTGGCCTCGATGGCGTAGTGGTTAGTGTAACCGACTGCTACGCCTGAGGTCGCGGGTTCGATTCCCGCACAAGTCAAACATTTATGTGCATGAACATGGATGTTTGTCTTGATCTGGGTGTTTCTATGTATAATATGTATGTATTTATGTTACTATCAGAAGGTAGCACTGGCTTCTAAGATACAGGTCTATACCTAGTTTAGAAGTTTGTCATGTATTCCTTAAGCCCTAGTTTTGTTTTTTTCTTATTTACAAAAAAATAAGTATATAAGTATGTTTATCCATTGTCTAGTACCCATAGTACAAGCTCTGCTTATTTTGGGCTAGATGGTGTTGTGTGTATGTGACAGAATATTAAAAAAAAAGTTTCATGCTAATGGTAGTAAACGATAAGCTTGTCTATAAGCAAAGGAATTCAGATTTACGTAAATCAATCTGCCAAAAAACTCCTGTAAATAAAAGCGAATGCTCGATAAAATTTCCCAACATAAGAAAGCAATAAATACATTATTTTTATCGTGTCATCGGTTATCTGTCTGTCAGCGACAGGCGACGGCGACAAGTCATCAATGCACCGGGCATCAAACATGCTACCGATCGATACCGAGCCGCGAGGTCGGACCACCACTAATAATAGTGCTTGAGGTGCTCAAACTTTATAATGTTGTGATGACCCCCAGCGAAAGAGATTTATTGAGTACTGTGATTTGCTTTAAAAAGTTATTGTGGGGCTGAGCACCAAAGCTATGTCGAAGGCGTTTAGTATCGTGGGTTCGTTTTGGAAAGGCGATCGGCATTGCGAATCTTTAGTACAGTTTTAAATGACAAATGCGCGTTGTAATTATCATTTCAATGTTTTGTTATTATGACATGAGTGTGCTTTATAGTTATTTAATAATTAAATAAACAAATATCAACGGCTTTTTTGTGTTTCACTACGACTAATACCCGGGTGTATATCTTTAAGAAATCTACATGGAATTTATTTATAGTTATGATACTACTTACATTTATCACTCATAAGTATGTAGGTATTTATTATTTTCGCCTAAAGGTAAGTTGTAGAATCCAATATTAAGGGCCACTACGTTGTGAAAGTGCCAATACGTTGACTTAATCCTAACTAATGTTATAAATTCTAATGTGACTTTGTTTATTTGTTATGCTTTCACGCCTTAACTATTCGAGTGATCATCATGAAGGTGGCAGCGGCAAGATTGAGAACCAGTGACGTACAGCACGAGTTAGGTGTCACTCCACAACTGTTATTAGAATACAATACCAGGCCATACATACCTGTGGGTATGTACAGAAATGGTGTTTAACGACGAACATTTGCTCATCTGATTTACTTGATATCTCATCATCTGATTTACAAATGAAATGAACTGGGTATTACTGTTATTAACCTTTGCGTCTTCTTCAGAGGTTAATGAAAACACTATGTGGGTCTGTGTGTCTATCTGTTAGTGACAGGCATAACTCCGGAACCACTGGACCGATTGACTTGTAACTTGGTGTGCAGACACCTTAGGGTTATGACCCGAGGTATGCCTCGGTTTAGTTTGGATATGGGCCCTGTAGGTTATAAGACCTACGAGATATAGGGGTCACAAGGTCACATGGTGTACATTTAAGACGAAGAGGTTGAATCCTGGGTTTTTACACCCATCTCGTTAAAGTTCTATGTAATTAAGACTTTGCTGTTATGCAAAAGCTTTATAAAAATAAATAGAAGTTATGATTTGATACTGACGACGATTTGAGTGATGTTTAAGTAGGTATTGATTTAAGGAGTCTCGTGATGCGGCAATGCTATCACTTGAATTTTATTTAAGCCACATACTATGTGGAATTTAAATGAACAAGGAATAGTCAAATAGTTAATTAATAACTTCTAAAGAATATACATTATACCGCATATATATACCGCATTCAAAATCTCTGAAAAGCAAAATATAATCATTATTTTGTTACCTTTTTCAATAAGTTTGTAAATATATATTAGGTTAATTCGTTTTAAAATTAATAATGTAAATATTTGTGTCAATGATAAATAAAATATAGACGTCATATTATAAATGCGAAATCATTATTTTTATTATTCAATGTTTAAACTGACAGTTTTTTTTATACATCTGAGGTGGCAAACAAGCATACGGCCCACCTGATGATAAGTGGTCACCGTAGCATATGAGCCTATGGATGCCTGCGACACCAGAGGCATCACTTGCGCGTTGCCGACCCTTTAGGAAAGAAAGTGGGAAGGAGAAGGAGCGGGATGGGGAAAAGGGGATGATTGGGCCTCCGGCACTCTCACTCACCGAACGAAACAACAATAGGACTACTGCTATTTCACGTCGATATTCTGTGAGAGGGTAGTCCGTCCCCGGTCGAGCCGGCCTTCATGCTGAAATCAGCGAGGCTCTACTACTCTTGCTAGGTAAGTGTAGGTACGTTCGTTTCTTATCACGTGGGACTTGGAAAGGTTAGTATAATGTGGGTCTAATACTCCTTCTGTAATACACCTGTGCCTTCTCTCTCCAAGATATAGAGGCGGAGTCCATTTCCATGTTTTTAACTTATAAATTGCGGATGCCTACGTAATCTACTCCGACCAAAAGTCCGTTCAATAAAAATAACTGATGTCCTTATTGCCTACGGGTATTATAAATGTGAAAGTTTGTGAAAATGTTTGGATGTCCGTCGTTTAATCACGCGTAAACCATTAAACGGATTTGAATAAAACTCGGCACCCACTTTCTCTCTCTTTGTTCCTATTGTTCTTTTAGTGTATTAAGTATTCATGTACACTTTTATATTTTATATTTGTATATTGCATCGTGTTGTCCATAATGTGATAAAAATATCTTTAATATGATCACTGAATCTCTTGCTTCTTTTTTTCTTAACATAGATATCTCATTCTCTTTTGTATAACGGTGTATGATCCTTAGGGATGCTGTATATACAAAGCCCATCCCATTATTATTCCAGTATGCTCAGGGAGCATAACAACGGATAGAAACTAAGTAGAAGAAGTCAACCATAAGTATGTTTATGTATAAGTACTTACCAATCCTGGAGGTCCGGTCAGCGTGTGAGTCTTACCACTGCCAGTCTGTCCGTAGCAGAAGGCCGTACAGGAAAATCCTTCTACCGCCATCTCCAGTAGCCTCTTAACTCCAGAGAATTCTAGAACGTCTTCCTGTTAGAGAATGGAAGATGTTAATAAATATTAATAATAAATAAATGGTTTATTGCAAAGACTGGTTGGTTATAACATGTGTGACGGGAGGCGTCTTCTCCCATATTATATTGCTAACAATTATGTCAGTGGTAGATAAAAACGCGGCAAAATACAATCCTTAAAGCAGGATTTAAATCTGCGACCGATGAATGCGATTGTTATGCATCAAATCTTGTACTTGATTCTTTGGCAAAATATTTATTGGGATTGCCTGATAAAAAATCTTAGTGGCAGAAAGCTTGCGTTTCTGGAACTGTGCCCGGTAGACTGTGATACATTCCCCACCTAATACATACCCACGTATTCGAAGGATAATGTATCCATGGATCTGGAAATGTGGATGAAAACATCTGTACCTTCAGCGATATAAGTGTGAGACTGATGTATTTGAATCTTAGTACAAAAAGATCTTCAATATCTAACCGCTGATAGCCTATTAAAGTAACAATTTAAATCTACAAAATTCTCAGAAATTCAATCACGTTGGTTTTTCCATGGTCGCTAATCAGTACAGACTGACAGTGAATTTAATGGACTGTTTGTCGACGGCACGAACTGATGGTCCGATTTCCAAGAACATTACAGCTTGCTATGTTTTGCGTTTGTATTTTTAAACGTGTGAGTGTGAAGTAAAAGCTTCATTCATCCAATAGGTTGGTTGGGTTCCTGTTATATAAACTTACATACCTACATAGGTGT
The DNA here is from genome assembly GCA_963564715.1 of Catocala sponsa. Taxonomy (NCBI): domain Eukaryota; kingdom Metazoa; phylum Arthropoda; class Insecta; order Lepidoptera; family Erebidae; genus Catocala; species Catocala sponsa. The sequence continues at coordinate 25,204,088 of OY751336.1, forward strand.
ACATATGTATTCATCGAAGGGTAGGCAGGATTGTATCATAACCACATTTTAGCTGTGTATGTCTCCCGTGTTACGGTCAGACTCCGTGCTGCAGTTAGGAACTACGATAAATCGAATAATACTGTTGCTTGAAACTATTTTTGGGTTCAAACGCATACTTAATAAACGGGTATTTTTTATACGATAAATGTGTGAAACAGTGTACAGTATAAGACTTCCCTGCTAGTAACTCGTTTGAAGAAGGACATATCATAGTTTCCCGAGCGCTATGATATGTTGTTCTTCAAACGAGGTTTAAAGAGAGTTCTTCTTTCACGGTAGGCAGCGGCTTTGCTGTGTCATGACATTGCTGAAGTCCATGAGCAGTGGTTACCACTTTCCATCAGGTGGGCCACTTGCTCGTCTGCCACCAATGGCAATAAAAAAAATAAAAAAAAGTAAGCGGTTATCGTAGCTTATATCCGTTTGGGGTCCGTGTAGACAAAGAAAGAGTAGTTTTACATACAGGCAGTTACATTTTGACATATTTTTCATATTATATATGTCAAATATTAGCTGTCCGTAGGCAAAACGCCTTATTTCTAAATAAAGGCACCAAGCCTGTATTACTAGGACAGGATATAATGCGTTGGCGACCCTGTGGAGAAGAGTAGCAACAGCAAATGACACATTTATATACAAGACTTTTAAACGTTACTTTTACCAAATATTTCAATCTTCAAGTTTTACACGTTAAGTTGTGTCAATAGAGATAATTGGAAAGAAGGGTTACGGGAACGTTCTATGGCTAGATAAGGGGTTTCCTATAAAAAGGACCAAATTAAGATTCTAAATACCGTGTATGAGCTTAGATGACAGAAGAGAGATATGTCAGGATTGTAGCAGGGAATCCTTAGTCTGGTTATCGCACTGGGAAGCAGGCATGAACCTATGTAAGTATGTATTTGTACCAAATATTCTTTTAAGTTTTAAAAACAATTATGTTATTGTATAATTGCGCTTGTGTTTAATCATACGTACCTGCGTAGCTTCTGGCTCGAAGACAACGTTGTAGGAGAACACTTTGGACTTTTGTGTCGGAGTGGTGTTGTGACAGATCACCTGTCCTTTCCCAGGAAACTCCAGCAGCATTCGTTCTCCGTGCGAACGTTCTTTGTCGCTTATTGGGCGCACTCTATAGACAAAGTATCAACAGTTATTGATAAGTAATTTTCTTCGGTTTTGTGCCAACCGTGGGGTTTTGCTGATGATTTTCAAATTGAGATACTAGGCTACGATACATAAAGAATAGAAGTTCGCTGTGTCGTTCATGTAATTAATCCTTACTAATATAATGAATTCGAAAGTAATTCTGTCTGTCTATCTGTCTGTCTGTCTGTTACCTTTTCACGGCTAAACCACTCAACCGATTTAGATGAAATTTGGTACAGATATAGCTTAAAACCTGGGGAAGCACGTAGGCTACTTTTTATTGATGTAGGTACCACGCGGGCGGAGCCGCGCGCAAAAGCTAGCCACTCATAAATATATAAATACCAGACTTGAACATTACGGCAAACTCCAAGATACGTATATTTCCACACAATGTTTTCCTTCGTCTTTAAAGCGAGCGATAATTACTTTTAAACGACTTAATAAATACACGTCTAACATATTCTATCGAATTCAAAAAGATAGACGTGTGTGTTGAGGAATTAAACTTAAGCCCACTGCATGGAGTCTAACGATCTATTTAAGCTAGACTATACTGCTGCAGTTAATGCAAATTTCAAATATTAGTTCTAAAGCTTGCACTAGTCATACCGTGCTCGTAGGAGTTAGACCGTAGGGTCTTCATCAATATAATAAGAAAACCCTAAAAGAATCTGCCCAGAAATCGAACTCTCGTGACCCGTACCTAAATATATCATAGACGTAAAGTTTTACCATAAAACAAACTAAAATCCTATAAGTCCATAACCTATTGCAATAAACATCTGTGACTTCGTTAAGGCATCGAAAATCGATAACAAATATTTATTTAACAACAGATATTAGAAAACGAACTTTAAGTAAAGGTTCAATACCGACATTAAGGACAATCTTGTCACGTTATATACATTAAGTATCGGGCGTCGGGTGTCAAAGAAATGAATCCCTGAAGGGCATTTTATAGGTTGGATAAAATTTGTCAATACGTTAGACCTTTTTTAAACTTGATACCTACTAACAGATACAGTTAGACTTATAACAATAAGTCAGTAAAGCGTTTTATACAGTTAGTTGTGCAAGTTTGAACAGTTAACTGGGATTATATTAAAGGGACCATTCCTTCCTTATATGTATATGATAAATAGTTTTGTCAGTCTAAGAAAGTAAAAAGAACATTATGAAAATAACTACGGCCCGCCAGTGGCCATACAAGATTGTTATTGGTTCCCATGTCGGTTATTGCAGCAACCGACAGATTAAAACAAAATGGCACATTGACAAATCCTTCCACATTCGAACCTTTTCATGATAAGTAAAAAGAATATGTACATATAGAAACTCGTTTGACAGTTTGAAATGGCGGAGGTGTAGGTAATTTGAATGGAAATCGATTTCTTTATTATGAAGCAGTGTGTCAACAACCCAGTTTTAAAAGCAAACCCATTATCGTTTGTTTAGGAATTAAATATTGGATGACTTTAAATACTCTTTTTTAATGAGTTTTTACTTTTTGTATCTCATGATTAAAGAATTGATGTAATTTATACACACATTCACACAACATCATCTAGCCCAAACTAAGCAGAGCTAGTACTATGGGTACTAGACAATGGATAAACATACATACATTACTTTTTTTTTTGTAAATGCATACATACATATTATACATTATTTCCCTTAGCCTTTTGTTATACCACTGCTGGGCAAAAGCCTCTCCCTTGGACTTCCGAACCACTCTATTCGAAGACATTCTCTGCCAGTCACTGTAGCCCAAGTAATCTCGCCATCTCCGTTTAGGTTTGCTCCGTCGCCGTCGACTGTCTTTTGGCACCCAACTAGTCACAATTTGTGCCACCTCTCTGGGTGCATGCGGCAAACTAAATTATTATAGATCCGTAATTAGCCTTTGCGTAAAATTATTTTATTCTATTGAAAAGACAGCTTCCGAATTAGGAATAATGTCTGTGTCGCTGGAGACTTTACAAACAGTTTACAACGGACACAAAGTACACCCTGACTCAGAACTACTATTTGTGGATTAGGTACTTATATTTGTCCCGTGTGGGGATCATTTTGAGCAGCGATAGCTCAGTGGGGAGACCAACAGACTGCAATGCAGAGGGTCTCGGGTTCAAACCCACGTCGCGCACCACTGACTTTCAGAAGTTATATAACTTTTCGAAATTATGTAACAATTATCGCCTGCTCCGTGCCTCGGAGAGCACGTTAAGCCGTCGGTCCCGGCTGCCATGAACATCTATGGCAGTCGTTATTGGGATAATAAAGGCTAGGGATAAGATTTATTACTAGCGACCTACCCGTCTTTGTACAAAACCTTAGCAAATTATACCTACATCTAAACTTGCCGCATGAATCACTCATGAGTAAAAACCGCATGATAATCCGTTAAGTAGAACGGATTATCATGCGCTCTTCGTCTTTCTGTGGTTCTTTTTAAGTTTATCGCGAACAGACAGACGTGACTGGGGATTTTGTTTTATAATATGTAGTGATACTTATAACGGTGAAGGATATCGTGCGGAAACCTGCATGTCTGAGAGTTCTCCATAATGTTCTCGAAGATATGTGAAGTCTGCTAACCCACACTGGGTCAGCATGGTGGACTACGGCCTAACACTTCACAAACTGAGAAGAGGCCTGTGCCCAGCAGTGAGACAGTTTAATACGCGGCTGGTATTATAATAATAATAATATTCTACAATACACACAACACCATCTAGCACAAACTAAGCAGAGCTTGTACTATGGGTACTAGACAATGGAGAAACATACATACATACTTTTCTTTTTTGTAAATACATTCATATTATACATAGAAACACCCAGACCAAGACAAACATCCATGTTCATGCACAAAAATATTTGACTTGTGACAGTCGGTTACACTAACCACTACACCATCAAAGCCGACATTATTATTATTATTACTTATACCTCGCCTCTGCTTACCGTTTAGATAATATATCTGAGGTTATGTATAGGTATATGTATGCGTACCTGACAACTACGTTGATGTTGTCTTCGTCAGAGTTGAGCGTGGTGCTAGACCCTCGCGTGCTGCGGTCCACACTGCCAGCCCTACTGCTGCCGCTGCAACATACAAATTAGTTAATGATTCCACATATTTCATGGATGTCTTAGTGGGTAAGTTCTCGACCAGACGCTGCCAAAGCGCTGGGTGTTGTTAGTTTGAATCCCACACGGGAAAATTGTTTGCATGATGCAGTGAATATTGGTCTAAGTCTGGATATAATTTGTTTTCGTTAGTTGTGTTTATAAAGTTACCTTGTGCGGAACTTGTCCTTGTAAATGAGATAGAATAGATCGTAGATTAATTAAATTAAAATTATGATTGAGAAGAATTTCGCCTATTAAAGTCTCATTTTGATAGTCTCTTGACATTAGATTTCGTTTGTATTTGTGTGTGATACTGAGTTTTCTGGTTAGATTTTGGATAAATAAAAGTGTTATTAAGATATATGTTAGAATATTCTCAGTAGTAAATTCTGTACTATCAACAAGATTCAGCCTTAGATCAGATTGAGTCTTATTCGAAGTACAGAATTTTGCACCAACATGTGAAACCGTTGATAGTAATATTTTTAATTACACTCAAAATGTCATAAGCCGTATTTAAATTAAATTAAAGTAATTTGGATAGGCTTTTCCTTTTGTTGCGTGGAAATTAAACATTTTTTTTTAATACATGTCCATTGTCCATAATTAATTCTATATGCCCCATGGGTAATTCGTGTGTTTCGCAGGACTTAAGCATTCGTAACTTTTTTATAATACGCATCTGACTACCCCATCTATCACGGTTTAACCGTCAACCTTCGTATTTATAGCCATAGATAAGGAATTCTCAGCATAATCCTAACTAATATTATAAAAGCGAAAATGAGTTTGTTTGTTTGTTTGTTACCTTTTTACGCCTAAACCACAGAACCGATCATCCTGAAATTTTGCATACACGTTGACAGCTGTACAGAAACGGATATAGGCTACTTTTCATCACGAAAAAAATTACTGTTCCTGAGGAAAACAATAATAACGTTCTTATGATAATCGATAGCGTCACGTTTCTTTCGAATCATGATTGAATTATATTATTACAAGCAGGGTACAATCCGAATTGATTGTCAAATTCTAATTTAACGCGAGCGAAGCCGCGGGCAAAAGCTAGTAAAAGCATAAAAGTGTCCACTATCGAATACCTATCTACGGTACACAAATATAATTTCACCAGATCGATCGATGCATAAAGAATACTCAAATTGCTACATCAAACAATATTGTGACAGTTTGTAGAATTTGTACTCCAATCTATCGCTAATAGGGCAAATATATCGAGGTCGTATGTCGCCACCGCGTCGTGGTGCCTGCATTCAGACTTATCAAATACACATACAAAATAATGTATGATACCATAACGAATGTGAGTTTTTTGTTACGCTTTCACACCATTACTACACTCGACCGGTCATCAAGAAATTTCGCATAAACGTTGTCAGGGTAAAAGAAAAGGACAGTGTAGGACAATAGGTAACAGGGAAGGACTTTTTTCTGGATGAACGATATGGGGTACTTTACCTACAAATGTAGATACTATTACTATACACCATCTGTCTACGCAGAATACTGGAATTTTTCGGACACATTGCCCGCAAAGACGGTGACAACATGGAACAGCTGATGGTGAAAGGCAAGGTTGACGGCAAAAGACCAAGAGGCCGCAGTCCAACGAGACGGTCGGACCAAATCCGACCGTCGCTTAACACCTATCTCCACAAAGACCCCCACCAAGCAGAAGACCGGAATTGATGGACGGAGATAGTCAATGAGAAAGTGATTCAGCGGGGGAGTCACGACCCTCAGTAATGAGGAATACGACGCGTGGAGGAGGATTACTAACCTAACGTACATTTACGCGAGGGAAGTCGAGGGCAAAATCTAGTTCTATTTATATTTCGAACAAGGTTAGTGGTACTGACACTCTCAATAGGCCGGCCGTATACGGTACAAAGTTCTATAAAAATGTCTGTGGAAAAACATGACATGACATTTGTAACTTGTCAATTCTAAGTAAACATAATTTGTAGACGTGGATGTTTTATAAGTTTGTATATCCTTCATAATCTAAAACGCTATAGGCCTTTTTCCTATACCTATAGTATGTTTATATTTTTGTAATCATTTACAATATGTCCTTTACCCAAAAAATCCATTCGTAGCCAATAAACAATCAGCTTTAAGCGTCAAGGTTAGTAAAATAACAAAAAAGAAAACCGACTTCAAATAGGAATATTAAAAAAAAATTGCACTAAAAAAATAAAAATAATCGCATATTCTTGTGAATAATTAAATTATTGTTATTAATGGAGTCGGGAAATTTCCTGTGTCGCGGCTGACTTTACAAACATTCAAACAAGGGACATGAAGAACACCGAGACTCGGAACAAACATTATTTTTTTAATTATTTTTTTATAGGAAAACAAACAATTGTACAATTTATATTACAAACAGGAACACGAGTATAACATTGAGTAAATGTACAATCCACTACGTTTTCACATATTACTACTGAGTGGATCATGAAAGACTGACTAAGAAAGTTTATAAGGCTAGTGTGAATGGAACAGTCGCAAGAGGAAAACCTAGGCGAACGTTTTTCGATCAGATCGGAGGCGTTCTGGACAAAGGCCAGGTTAGGAGCTCCTTGAACCGACGGGCGTGTATGAGGAATGTGATGAAAGTGAATTGAAGCCAGAGAAGTGTGTCAGGATCGTAGCAAATGGAAATCCGTAGTCTCTGCCTACCCCTCTGGGAAACAGGCGTGAATCTATGTATGTATGTATGTATGGATCACACAAATTTTTGTCCCGTGTGGGATTCGAATCCACAACATTCGGCGCAGTGGCCGTGACGACGCGACCACTTAAACCAATACGCCATCCATATATATATATAATAGATAGTGATACTGTCTATTATATAACAAGGAAGACAACCTTGCCCCAAATATCTACGAAAACAAAACAAAGCTTCAAAACAAAACATTCCAAGAACGTTACTATTAGAATATTCAAATAGCCGCTGTGATTGACAGCTGGTAGTGGCAGGCCACCTCCCAAATGCCAAGGCCTCTCCTATTGACCGCCGGCGATATTAATGATGTGTCAGCTCTTTTCACTTTGATTGGAAGCTATTAAACTTGTGTGTTAGGTTTCCAATTTGCGCGGGTTAGAAGGATTTTTGATTGTGTTTTTACTTGATTGTGTCAGAAAGACAATGTAGTGCAGAAGGTTTCTGGTTCGAACTTCGAACTCACGTCGCGCACCTCTGACTTTAGGAAGTTATATGACTTTTCGAAATTATATGCGTATTGATTGACAATTATCGCCTGCTCCGTGCCTCGGAGAGCACGTTAAGCCGTCGGTCCCGGCTGCCATGAACATCTATAGCAGTCGTTATTGGGAGAGTGTCGACACAAAAGATCCTACTGGGTTGAAGTGTCGCCGGTCTGACTGACTGGCCCCCAGATAAGATAAGAGAGGAATCCACCACGATCCCTTTGATTGCTAATCTCAATTATCGCATTAAATAAAGTGTCACAATTGCGAACTCTTCCAATGGTGAACAGCCAAAATATAGGTACCTACTCCAACTGGGAGTACCTATTGTAGTCTTTAAAGGGAATATTTTTTAAGTAATAATAAATGAGCCCTGAAATACGTACATATACTTATGTCTCTTATTAAATTCTAACTAATATTATAAATGAGAATGTAAGTTCGTTCGTTTGTTAGGAAAACACGTTGTCAGATGTATAGGTCTGTTCTTTTCTGTACCTTTCATTCAGGAAAAAGACTGTTCCTGAGGAATAGAACATTGACCTCCATTTACGCAAGCGAAGCCGCGGGTAAATTCTAGTATAATTATAAATAATATTGTATTTGCAACTTAACTTAATTTCTGTACCTACTAGTTCTACACATGTTTTTTTTTATTTTTTTATTTTGCTCGTCAAAATGACCACCCTCCACCTGATGGTAAGCAGTCGTGTGGTCTAAGTATGTATAATGAAACCATGTATAAAAATCATGAACTATGGCCTCATTAGAAGTATTTTCTGTTTCTTGTAGTGATTGAACTAACCAACATGTAAAAGTTACGAGTACAATAAATCATTTAATGGGAAAGTATAGTACCTCATAGCTCACAGAGTCTCTAGGATGAATACATTAAGTGACAGCTTTCTTGAATAAATTACATTGTCAACTAATGTTCTACGAATAGTTCTATTTACAAGGAGAAAATGCAATGAGAGCAGACCAACTTAATATTTAAAATTTGCGGAAATTAGATCGTGATCATGCATTCTTCCTTGTGCGTAATCTATACTTAATATTATAAAGATGAAGAGTTTGTTTGTTTGTTTGTTTGAACGCGCTAATCTCAGGAACTACTGGTCCGAATTAAAAAATATTTTTGGTGTTGGATAGCTCATTTATCGCCTATAGCCTTTTAGGCTATATAACATCACGCTACGACCCACAGGGGCGGTGCAGTAACGATAAACGCGGGTGAAACGGCGGGCACATCTTGTGTATAATAATATCAGTCCTGTATTCAACTGTGTGCTGCTGGGTACGGCTGCTGGGTACGGGCCTTTTCTCAGTGTGAAAAAGGTTAGGCCATAGTCCACCACGCTGTATGGAGAACACTCAGACAAGCAAGTTATCTCACGCTGTTTACCTTCGAGCGGAGTGATATTTCGCAATTTTCGAAGGCATGTGCGTACAAGGAGGACGTTCATAGATCAAGTGAAAGAAAAGGTAAAAGTTACGTCGTATCAAGAGGTCAAAGCGCGGGCTGAAGATAGGACATTATGGAAGAGACTCCACCGACAAGAGCTTGGCTCTTAAATTGAAAAAGATGTGCGTATGCATTATCTTAGAAAAAAAATCACTAGCTTCGCAAATTTACTAATTAATAAATTTTACGTTCATAATGTCGTCCTAAATTAATATATATTTTTTGACTTAGTTATTGAAATATCAGGACAATCTTTGGTATGTACACTACACCTTTGACAATATACAGCCATAGATCTATCTATATTTTAGACAAAAATAATAATATTTCTTTTTTGTACATAATTATGTTAAATATTTTAATTGTAAGTACAACACAACATTTATAATAACATTGTTTTGTTAATTATTTTGTAAATATTTATTAAATTAGTTTCAATATTGTGTAATTTAAAATATGTTAAATAAGATTACTTTATAAAATTATTATATTTTCATACTTATTTCATTAATCTAAAGCGCGTTTTAAGGTTATTAGGTTAAAGTCACACAGTAAAAATTTCACTACTACGAAAAAACCGAAAGCAGGATCATTAGGACAATTTAGACCAAGGTCGCACATCGATACACCATTAAAATCGTTCTGAACAAATAGTTTACAGTTATGTATTAGATTTACGTATATTTATAGTATGATATGTGTTCGTATGTTTGTCATTAGCCCTGAATGTCGGGAGGGGTGATAATGATCTAGAAATGAAAAATGGGTTTGGAATGTCGGTGCTGGTTTCCAATTGGTTTTGCGACATAGCAGTCAATTATTTTAATTTTAATTGTATAATTCTATTGATATTTCTTATTTCTGTATATTTTAATTGTTAATTGTATATCCATATTTTGATAATGTTCTGATTGTGATTTTTTTTTATTGGCATGAATTAATTTAAATTTATTTAATTAATTACTTTTAGATCCCCTGTACATATTTGTACGTCTTATAGGCAAAACATGACCGATCCTTTTATGTTTATATTTTTCATCTTGTATACTTATGTGGTGCATACTCATGTACAAATAAAAGTATCTTTACCTTTATCTTTTTTTAAATAAATGTTACAAATGGATGCTTAATGAAAAGCGGTTACCATATCTTAAGGTCGGTTGCTCGCTGACTATGGGACAAGGTTTTAATGTTGGGATTAATAGAATGGAATCGGAAAGCCAAGTGCCTCATCCGCTTCTTTCTATGTGATCCTACATAATAATAATAATAATAATCAAACACCCATACCCATAGCCCATATATTAGAATCCATACGTAGCAATAGTCCTACGCCTGCTGCGGCTAGTGCCGCTGTAGTTATTCCATGCCACCTTTGATTAAAACTCTCGAAGGGCCTCTTCACGTTGGACCTATGTCTCCGTGTAAGCCTCTCAAAGGGCCGGGTATTTTCCTAACGTATTAGGAATATACCCGTGAAAGAGAAACATATAATAATAATAATAACTGGCAACACTGGAAGTCAAACATCGAAAATTTTTATCGTCCGTTTTTATACAAAAATTATTTCTAAAATTGCAAATTTACAATATCAAAATAGTTTCTTTAAAAAAGTCCATAAGATCACAACAATAATCATTTTCACAAGAAATATCTACATAAACCATAAATTAACCCGAAATCAGCAAACAGAAAAATGACAGCAAATGTCAAAATGAAAATTAAGAAAACCACCTATATCATCATTTAATACGATGTTGACTAGAGCAAAAGCCAGAGCAGAAGCACAAGAAAGATCCCCGGACTTGCCGCTCAGCTCCGCCTCGCAGTCGCCGGGTCCCGCATTAGCGGCGGTGGCTACTGCAGAGGCGTCGAGCTCATCAAGCGGCGAGTATTTCTCTCCGCCGGCGTCGCCGTCACCTGTACGTCGGCGAGGAAGAGGCCGGCCACCGACACGCCTGGGACCCAGAGGCCCACCGGCCCCGGGACGGGCCCCCGCTATCGGTGGTAATGTGCACCGCATGAGATGGACAGAATCAATGAATGAAAATGTCATGCGGGCATATTTTATGGCGACAGAGGGAGGAATCAACCTCACTTCCTACCGTGATCGTATGCTGCCTCTGTTTCGGGACTTGGAGCCAGCTGTCAACGTTTCGGCACAACGACTGTCCGATCAAGTGCGGGCAATCCAACGTTGTCACCTGTTGGATGAAGCTGCACTTGAGAGGCTTCGCTCTGACGTACGTGGTAACCCTCCTATCCTTTCTACCACACAAAATATAACTCAAATAAACTGCATAACACCTGTACCACATACAAACGGTGTTGAAGAAGTGGATAGTAGGGATACACACGTAAGTACCCGGTGCATCGATAAACTAAGGAGTGCCTTGGAGTGCGCTGTTCGAGAATATAGGTACACAAGTTTAGAAAATAGACCTCGCCTACCCCGGTTGCCATGCATAAGAAAAATATGGTGCTAGTTTGTGCCCTGGATTCGCTACTGTCTATTTATTTAGACAGTAGTGAAGATCTTGGTGATACGCACTCAATTTTGTACTGTGCGGCTGTTGCGGTGTGTCGAGTAGCAGGTATTAAATTTACATACAATAGTGAAACTGCTACTCGAACTAATACCGTACCGGCCTGGCAGTGTAGGATTGAGCGGCGTATCGCCGAATCTAGGGCACTCATTGGCAAGCTAATCTGCTTCAGGTCGGGCAATACACGCCCGAGAGTGATGCGTTTTGTGACCCGGGCATTTGTGGGAACGGGCATTGAGCCTCACGAATATGCTTCACGGGTCACAGAACGCATTGACTTCCTGAAGCAGAAGGTTTATGCGTGGTCAAACCGAATTAGGCGATACAAAATAAGAGTGGACCGATATACCCAGAACCGTGCATTCCAAAAAAACGAGAGGTGTGTGTACAGAGTGTGGGAACGATCCAATTCAAGTGTGGATGATGGACGTCGACCAGATGTTGAAATTACAAATAATTTTTGGCGTAATATTTGGTCGGCGCCCACCAGCCACACGGAGGGCGATTGGTTCAGGGATGTCAAGCGAGCGTGTGAGGTAATAAATCAAATGGAGCCTGTAACCATTAGGCCAGAAGATGTATCTTGTGCGGCCCGTTCGCTCCCGAATTGGAAATCACCGGGACCGGACGGATTGCACAACTTCTGGCTGAAGTGGTTACGCAGTACTCACGATCGATTGGCGTCCCAGTTCCAATTGGATCTGGAATCGGGGTCGTTGCCAGACTTTTTAACCACTGGTATAACCCACCTGCTCTTTAAGTCAGGGTGTACCACGGACCCCAAAAACTACAGACCTATTACGTGTCTGCCGACTGTTTACAAACTTTTTACATCCATTTTGAGAACAAAATTATCACATCACATAAATACTAACCATATCATGTCCATATCTCAAAATGGATGTAGAAATAATGGGGCTCGTGGTACCAAAGAGCTACTCCTTATTGACATGACCATTTGCCAACAGGTACGTCGTCACCGAAGGGATTTGGTGACATGTTGGATAGATTATAAGAAGGCCTATGACTCTGTGCCCCATACATGGCTCTTGAAGGTGCTGGAGTTGTACAAAATAGATACAACTTTATGCACTTTCTTGAAGACGTGTATGGGGCAATGGAGGACTGTCCTTCGCTATCCGGGATGTCGGCAGATCCAGAGTGATGGTATGCCTATAATGATCAAGCGGGGTATATTCCAGGGTGACAGTTTGAGTCCACTGTGGTTTTGCCTGGCTCTAAACCCTCTTAGTACTTTACTGGAGAATTTGGAGCTAGGCTACCGGTTGCAGAGTAGAGGCCAGGTCATATCTAACCTTTTTTACGTGGATGACCTTAAATTATTTGCCCCTACCCATCTTCAGCTGACAGAGTTACTAAAGGTAACTGAAAACTTTAGTAATTCTATCAGAATGGAGTTTGGTGTGGACAAGTGTGCGGCAATGTATGTAAAGCGAGGTGGGATTGTGGAATCTGATGGGATGGAACTATCGGATTCCTCAAGACTTAGGATTCTCTCTGCAAACGAAACATACAAATATCTGGGTATGTCGCAGGCGTTGGGCATTTCAGAGACTGGCATGAAACAGACATTGCGGGATCGCTTCTTTGGCCGCCTGACAAAGATACTCAAAAGTTACTTGTCGGGCGGTCATAGGGTGCGTGCTTATAATGGCTGGGCCATGCCGGTCTTAATTTACTCCTTCGGCATACTCAGATGGACTCAGACTGAACTGGAGGCCCTGGATAGAAAGGTCCGTACACTGTTGACCGCATACCGGATGCATCACCCGCGCTCGTCTGTAATGAGGCTGTACATCCCGCGGAAATGCGGGGGTCGTGGCTTTCTAAGTGCCAAGACCCTCCATAATCGTGAGGTGTGCAGTCTTAGAGAATATTTTCTCCAGACCGGCTCGGGTGTGCATCGGGCTGTAGTCTCAGTGGACAATGGCCTTACCCCGCTGGCTCTGGCTAAGGAGAACTGGCGCAAACCTGTGGTACTCAGTACTGATGACCGCAGGGATGTATGGAAAGGTAAAGAGCTGCATGGACGCTTTTATCGGGCCTTACACGGGCCCGATATTGATTTAATATCTTCTGTGGCCTGGCTACGTTTCGGCGATATTTTTGCCGAAACAAAAGGTTTTGTCTTTGCAATAATGGACGAAGTTGTTATGACGAATAACTACCGGCGGCATATCCTGAAGGATGGGACGGTCGACATATGTCGGGAGTGTCACCAGCCCGGTGAATCTCTCAGGCATATTGTCTCTGGGTGTTCCCGTCTTGCCAACGGCGAATATTTGCACAGACACAACCAAGTGGCCAGGATAATCCATCAGCAACTTGCCTTAAAGTACAATCTTGTGGATTCAGAGATACCGTACTACAGGTATGTGCCCGATCCAGTTCTCGAGAATGGTCGTGTCACTATGTACTGGGATCGATCTATCATCACTGATAGAACCGTTGTGGCTAACAAGCCAGATATTGTGGTGATAGATCGATTAGAGCGCCTTGCAATGATCATCGATGTCACCATCCCTCATGACGAGAACCTCGTGAAAGCTGAAAAAGATAAACAAATTAAATATCTGGACTTGGCTCGCGAGGTTGTCGACATGTGGGATGTAGGCTCGGCGATCATTGTACCGATAGTCGTTTCGGTAAACGGGTTAATTGCCAAGAGCCTCGACCACCATCTTAAGAAGCTCGCGTTGAATAGCTGGGTCAAGTCCTCGATTCAGAAGGCAGTATTGCTCGACACGGCGCGTATAGTGCGGAGGTTCCTTTCTCTGGAGCCCTAACCACCGATAGCTTGGTCCCTGCACCCGATATCGGTGGGTCATTTCAGTTTTTATATTTTTAAATATACATAATTTTTATATTTATATTTAAAAATGTAATTATTAGAGAAAATAAGTAATAAAGAGAATAATAATAATATTCTACCACATACACACAACACCATCTAGCCCAAACTAAGCAGAGCTTGTACTATGGGTACTAGACAATTGATAAACATACATATATACTTATTTTTTTTGTAAATACATACATATTATACATAGAAACACCCAGACCAAGACAAACACCCATGTTCATGCACACAAATGTTTGACTTGTGCGGGAATCGAACCCGCGACCTCAGGCGTGGCAGTCGGTTACACTAACCACTACGCCATCGAGTCGTCAAATGAAGCACAGGCGATCATAAAATCACTCGTGCTCAAAAAAGGCTATGCCTATGTAAGCAGTTAGAACTAGAGAAAACCCAATAACAGTGTTACTGCTCTTTCGACGGTTTCCTGTAAGAGGATGGATCCCTGGTTGGTACCGTAAATAAAATGTATGTATCAAAGGCTTTGTTTTTTACTTTATAGTAAAAAAGTCAATACATGCAAGTCAATATGACAAAAAATTACTAGGTACCTTATTACAAAACGTAGACTAACGACTAAGTAATATCTAGGGTATTAAATTTAGACCTGCTTTGACCCCAGCAGGACTAAAATTTATGAAGAATGATGAGATGTTATTGTAATGTTGTGCTCATATCAAAAATGGGTACTTATATGGCGCAATTTCACTAGTCGATAGGGTCCGCATGCGGCGTGCGGGAGATTTCTGGAACGCATGCCACAGGGCCCGCATTCGGGGAACCGTTTTCATTAGTCGATTGGGTCCGCATGCGGAGTGCGAGAGATTTCTGGAACGCGTGCCACAGGGCCCGCATTCGGGGAACCGTTTTCATCAGTCGATATGGTCCGCATGCGGGGAGAGAACATCGTCGCGAGTTGTTAACGAGAGTGGCACTAAGACAGACGTTCTTGCCATGGATCATCAATTAATGTTATGTGGAGCAATTTTCCTCTTTTTCTTACTGTTTTCTTTGCTGGGACAACAAATTGAGGTGCTGAATTTTCGATTTGTTCTCTTTCAATGCGATTACTTTCATTATTGTTAATAACAGCATCATTGGAATTTTCTTCAGTGGTGTTATCCTCCAGAGATTCAAAATGTTGTGTTTCCTCCAGTGATTCAGAATTTTGTGATTCTGAGTCATTATTAGAATTCACGTTTGAATTTTCATCAATCTGTAAAAACAACATATTAATGTCGTTATTTTTTTATATTTCAGACACCAAACACGGAACAAAAATGGAATGAAATAAAAACTGGATTTGAGTTAAAATGGAATTTTCCTGGATGTATTGGTGCAATCGATGGTAAACATGTAATCATGCGAGCTCCAGCAAATAGTGGGTCTGACTTCTACAATTACAAAAAAACGCATAGCATAGTATTACTAGCTAGCGTAGATGATGATTACTTGTTCAGTTATATAGATATTGGTGCTAAAGGTAGATATTCCGATGGCGGCGTTTACAGTAATTCCTCATTGAAACGTGCAATTGATGACGGCAGTCTGAATATTCCAGCACAAAGTGTTTTTGTTGCGGATGCTGCTTTCCCGCTCCAAAACAACATTATGAAACCGTACCCAGGGACTAATCTAACATTACAGCAAAAAATTTTTAATTACCGACTCTCAAGGGCTCGACGAATAGTCGAAAACGCATTCAGTATATTGGCAAGTCGATTTAGAATTTTTGAAAAAAGGATTCCCAACAATGCAGTTAATACGATGAAAATAACAAGAACATGTTGTGCTCTTCATAATTGGCTACGGAAGAAAAGTTCCGACTACATCGAACCTGGACTTGCAGATTATGAGGATATCACTACGGGTACGATAATATATGGCACCTGGAGACAAAGACGTATTCTAGGTTTACAGAACTTAGAAGAAGAATATACGCATGAAAGTGGAACAACAATTCGAGATCAATACACTCATTACTTTAATGGTGATGGTGCAGTACCGTGGCAAACACGATGTATTCACTAACAAAAAATAAAAATTTAACTTACATTCGAGACTGTTTCTTGATTATTTCTAAATGTCCTCAAAAATCCATCGGCAGTCGTAAACCACGAAACTTTTGGTTTATATACGGAATCCTGGCTAGCACCTGATCGAGTACTTGCTTCAATCCTTTTTAATTCTTGATAGTAGGATGATCTGAGATTTTTAATTTTTTTTGGTATTTCTTTATTTGAGATGCCCGTAATATTTAGCCTTTCCGCAATTTGTTTGTACGCACTTTCTCTTGCATCTCGGTTTCTATACAACTTACTAGTCACATTCCATAAACAATCGTAATCTTGATAGATTTCCACAAGTTTTAACATTTGCGAATCCGATAAGCGATCAGCCATTATGAACAGTGTCCTTCTAATCCAATAAGCACACGTATGAAATATTTGACTCAAGACCCGCAAGCAAGCTGTATATCGACTGATGAATTTCATTGGTCGATAGCACGGTCGGTATAACGCATGCGGGGAATCCCCGCAGGCGTTGTACCGAACGCGTATCGACTTGCAACTTTCATTGGTTGTTATCTCGCATGCGGGGAGTCCCCGCATGCTGTATACCGAACGAGTTATCGACTAATGAAAATGCGCCAATATGGTGGATTACATTGGTTTTCAAAGCTAGTACGTTATTAAGTTTATCAGGACGTCTCGACAACCAATTATATCGACAATGAAAAATCTTTATATATAATTAATTGATCGACGATTATTACCTTTAAACTAATATCGATTTACAAAGCAAGTCGGCATAGAACCATACAAGCAGATAGCTGAGTGTGTATTGTATATATACCTATAAGTATAGTGTGTGTAATTTGTTAAGTATTGGTTCTAATAATCATATTTTATAATAACACTAGACATGACGAATGAAGGATGCATATGTTGATGCAATTATGGCCATTAGATGCAAGCTCTTGATATATTTTATTTGAATCTTGTTTCCATTTTGCTTTCTTGTAAACTTTGAAGTTTGAACTTGGTTTAATTATGGATGCCAGCGGAGATAAGAAAATCACTATTATATATTTAACTCTTTGATTTATTTGTGTTTCAGATGTCACATTATTATTATTGTCAAACTAAAAGTGTCAATGTATTTAGTGAAGGTATTATCCAAGAAGGTTCAGCCCATATTTTCTTATCGTTTCTAGGTTTCCAGTAATATACTAGCAAAAAATATATGTATATCTCTTTATTATTACTTCATTGTAATTTAAGGTAACTTACTCTAACCGTTAATACAAAATCTCACTAATTCAGCTGCAAAAGTACATTAAGTCTAGTCTAGGCTAGTTTTAAAAGTATCCAGTAGATGTCTTATTAATCTTCATGAATTTGCCACAAGATGGCGTATAATTTAGGATAAGGTTTTTTAAACTCTGTGTAATTTAATTTAGGCACATCTTATCAGCAGCGATAGCCTAGTGGGATACCGTTGGACTGCCACGCAGAGGTCTCGAGTTCGAACCCAAGGCGCGCGCATCTCTGACTTATCGAGGTTATATGCATATTAAATAGTTAATTATCGCTCGCTTTAACGGTGAAGGAAAACATCGTGAGGCAACCTGCATGTCTGAGAGTTCTCCATAATGTTCTCGAAGATTCGCGGCGATATATGCATAAACTACAGATTGCCAATTGAATAAATACTTAAGATTGCGCCGAGCGTAAGACAGATAATGACAGAGCTTGTGCGGCGCATATTCAAACCGGCGCGCGGCCGCCATAGTAAAATTGTATGAAGGATTTGAAGTGCTTTTTTGATAAATATGTATCTTTATTGTCAACCAATGACTTAAATATTTGGGACGGAAAAATGTTTATATAACTATTTATGTTTCGTTTAAGCTGTAAAATAGGATAGATTTCTACTGTTATAAAATCTAAAAATCACGTAACACGGGCTTACGTTTTTGCATTTTTGTGCAAATTTACGTAATTTTGTAGGCGAAAATATTAATTATTTTAAGTTGTTTACACGGAGTAATTGTAAACACATTCATTGTTATGGTAAATGTATATTTTATATTTGTATTAAACAAAAAGTGTTGATTTTATTCACTTAACTGTGACCGCCTGTTTTGGCACATTTCGCTCGGCGCAGTCTTAATTATTTTCAAGTTTGAAGACCAATCTCACACCGGCAAATTCACGAATAAAGAGTAGTTACATAATAATATTATATTTAATCAATAAATTATGCACAAAATGTATAACATACTAGATGTTCCCGCGGTTTCACCCGCGTTTATCGTTACTGCGCCGCCCCCGTGGGTCGTAGCGTGATGTTATATAGCCTATAGCCTTCCTCGATAAATAGGCTATCCAACACTAAAAGAATTTTCAAATCGAACCAGTAGTAATCACGCAGAATAAACCAGGAGAAACATCGTTTGTACTATGTCTGTAATGGGTAATTATTTTGCTGCGATGTTATTTTAAAACTGCTATATCTCCTAAGATATTCATTGAAATCGAATGATGTAAAGGGCAATTTTGTTTTAAATTAAATACTTGTGATGAATAACGTATTTATTTGGATAAGGATTAATATCATGTTTATAAAAATATCTTCGCAAATAATGCATTATTTTAGAACAAATTTCGTTAGCATAAAAATGGTTATAGTGAGCCAACCTTAAAAGATAGACATATGCTGTTGCGTACTTTTTTTTAGAACTTTTAAAGGGGAACAATTCTGTCATACAAGATTTTTGCGAAATAACTGTATACGCAGCGCACGCAGCGGAAGCTCTCAAAAGGAAAAAATACTCTCCGATTTTGAAACATTATTCATTGGTGCTCCACTCCTATTGATCTTAGCGTGATGATATATTGCCTATAGCCTTCCTCGATAAATGGGCTATGTAACACTGAAAGAATTTTTCAAATCGGGCCAGTAGTTCCTGAGATTAGCGCGTTCAAGTAAACAAACAAACAAACAAACTCTTCAGCTTTATAATATTAGTATAGATTATTTCCGATTCTAGGTTTTTATTTTTATTGTAGTACTTTATCATGAGTGTTCTGTTATGTTGTTGCTCGCTTTAATTAGGTACCTTTCACATTCTGTTAGTCCTGTAAATACAATAAGCCTTCCACACAGAGAAAATCAACAAAATCTAGTGGTCATAATATCAACATTCTATTTAGCCATTGACTTTATTCAAAATATTGAATATCATTTCGTTATACTCTCGGGATAATATTTAGAACAACAACTTACATATGTAGGTAAATCGACAATGTTCTTTAACTATTTGTTGATATTTTAACATTGCTTGCTGATTTTAATTTGGGTTACATATCTTATCTTATGTGGGGGCTAGTCAGTGCAGACCGGCGACACTTCGACCCAGTGGGATCTTTTGTGTCGACACTCTCCCAATAACGACTGCCATAGATGTTCATGGCAGCCGGGACCGACGGCTTAACGTGCTCTCCGAGGCACGGAGCAGGCGATAATTGTCAATCAATACGCACATAATTTCGAAAAGTCATATAACTTCCGTAATTCAGAGGTGCGCGACGTAGTTTCGAACCCGAGACCCTCTGCATTGCAGTCTGTTGGTCTCCCCACTGAGCTATCGCTGCTCAAAGGGTACATAAAACGTGTGTATTTTATAAAACAAATAATTCATTATGTTAGGGAACGCCACGTTACGAGCGAATTATGTGATATCGAATGTAGAATTATTAGCCCTCGGCAAGTTTAAAATAAGCTTGGAATAAGTTTATTTACCAAAATAAAGGATTGCGGTACAAGTTTTGTCTAAATTTAATTTAATTTAGTTTAATTTAAATAATAATTTTAATTTTATTTTGTTTGAATCAAAGTTAAGTTTAAAAATGATGTAGTGTAACTTTTGTCATAAGACGGCTCATGCCTTGTATAATAATAACAATAAAAGTAGCATTTTGTTTGCGTTATTTTCTTTACGTGTGACTTTATTACTCATAAACACGACCACAATTAGCTGTTACACGCAGAGCTCGTTCATTAATGGTAGTGTAAAGCAATTCTAAGGAGGTGACCACATCGCGTGTAGGATCGAGCCTGATTCATTACACTTAGCTGACGAAGGAACACCGGGGTACAGCCTACCTCAAGTCATTACTCACTCGCTAATACTTAGATTAAGTGGAAATTGCGTAGATATGTTATAAAAGTTATTCGTTTACTAGTTTTCACCCGCGGCTTCGCTTGCGTAAATGTAGGTTAGGTTAGGTTAGCCCAACCCGGGGTGTGTGGCCAGAGAGAACCTCCTAGTGTGCCTGACGGTTGCTAGTCCTTTCCACATTTTCCGTGGATGGGAACGGCAGACGTTGGGCCGGTACACCCCGGGCAACACGGGTAATCATGTCCTTTCGGGGGCATTATTACTCGTGGCTAATACTCTGGCACGCGCGTAGGGAACCCGAGGCATCTTGTCTCGGGGTTATCGGCCCGCGAGGGCCGCGTTTGGGGGTCTCTCCACGTGTTCCTCTGATTAGCAGAGGACACGTGGATTTGAGACGGGGGGGATAGAGGAAGAAAACCTCTTTAAAAAATCACCAGTGGGGGCCGTAAGGCCGGGGCGGGGTGCGTAGGCGTCCTGCCCAGTCGGGCAGTTTTGGGGCGGGTGGATCGGTCCAGCATGGACCCCCATCCGGCCCAATACGGGGGGGAGGGATAGAGGAAGAAAACCTCTTTAAAAAATCACCAGTGGGGACCGTAAGGCTGTAGCGGGTTGCTTTGGCGTCCTGCCCAGTCGGGCGGTTTTGGGGCGGGTGGATCGGTCCAGCATGGGCCCCCATCCGGCCCAACACGGGGGGATAGAGGAAGAAAACCTCTCTAAAAAATTACTAGTGGGGCCGTCAGGCCGAGGTGGGAACCATGGGTTTCCTGCCCAGGCGGGCGCTCTTGGGGCGGGTGGATCGGTCCAGCATGGACCCCCATCCGGCCCAACCCGTAATCCTGAACTGACAGGACCGGGGGCCTTCGGGCTGCGAGGAAGAAAACCTCTATAAAAATAACCCAAAGCTCAAGCTTTGTGGCCCGGCGAGGGGCTGTATGGCTGGGGGGAACCCAGTCATTAGGGCCACCCAAATGAAAAATATGAAAATGTCGGCTAAAGGTCATAGACTACCCCAGGAGGGTACCGGGCGCGCCGCGCCCGGAGAATCCCTCACGGAGCCATCCGGCTCCGTCAGCCCCTCGTATTCTGGGGGGGGCAACCGCCATTCCAGCGTAGTGCCGCGCGAAATATCTGGCACCGAGACCTCTGCAAAGGGGCAAAAGGGGAAGGTTGGGGGGGATATGCCCCCGCCAACAGCTGTGAATAGAGTGCCGGCCGTGAGGACACGGTCGAGGTGTCGGGTTGAAGCCCTAGCACGCAGCGACTCTGTGTCGAGTGTGCTCAGCGCCAGCACCGGCACAGATATGGACGTCGGGTCGCGGGCGGGCTCGGGCTCGGAGGCCAGTCGGCCCCAGAGCCGGTGCTCGTCGGCTGCTAGACGGGAGAGGGAGGAGGGGGGTGATAGCCCTACTTCCCTCACCCTCAAGTTTGGTGCGACGCCCGGCGCTTCCGCGAAGCGCCGGAAGACGTCGCACCACGTACCGTCCGATTCAGGCTCGGACACGGAGGTGGAGGTAGTGGAGGGGACGCCCTGTAGAGGAAGGGCTGGTTCCCCGATGCCGCCTCCCTCCGCGAGGAAGCTCCTGACGCGAGAAGACTTCCTGAAGAGGGCTGGGGTCCCGGATGCGACCCCCTCTGGAGGGGACTTGGTTGCCGACCTAAGGCAACGGTTCGAGGCTGGAGCCGAGACCGTGCTGAGGGTGGCGGCCCGGTCCGGGAATCTAAAGGGGGGGTTCGTGCGGGACCTTAAAACCGCAACGCAGGACATGAGGGAGGCCTTCTTTCACATGTGGGGGCAGACCTCTTCTGACCTCCAGAGGCGCTGGAGGTCAGAGAATGAGGGGCTGCATAGGCAGCTGGCGGAGCTCCGAGCGGAGATGACGGCCATGAAGGCGGCCGCTGCCACTGCTGCTCGGACCGTCGCCGCAAAGGCGCCCTCGGCCGCTGCCAGGGCGCCTGCCAGGAGGCCGCGGGAGGAGTTCCCGCCCCTCTTGCGGCACACATCGCAGCCCGTCACTCCCGCGGAGGACCGGCGTCCCGCCTGGGCGGAGGATTTGATGCGGGCCACGGTGGCTCAGGCGCGTAACGTTGTGGAGGCGTGCCTGGCCAACTATGGCCTCGCGCCCGTGCCGACACTAGGCCCTCCGCTCGGGGGCCGTCCCCGAATGGTCGGGGGCACACCGGCTACCCCGGCGCCCTCCAGCCAACCGCTGACAAGGCAAATATCTGCCCCCACACCGTCGGTTCAGGCTTCCTCTTCCAAGGGGAAAGGGAAAGGGAAGGGCAAGGGGAAGGCGATCGTCACTGTGACGCCACCGCGCCCTGTCCCACAGCTCCAACCCGCCCCGGTGGCCTCTACCTCGGCTGAACAGCCGTGGACGGAGGTCACCAAGAAGAAGAGGAAGAAGAAGAAGAAGAAGGCCTCCCGGGCTACCCCGGTCATAAATACAAAAAAGGGCCCCCGCCCGGCCGACCTGCGGCCCCCGCGCTCCACCGCCGTCGTAGTGGAGCTAACGGAGGAGGGGCTCCGGCAAGGCGTGAGCTACGCGAGCGTCCTCCAGCGGGCCACTCAGGCCATGAAAGGCAACCTCGCCGAGATGGGCCTTGCTGGAGGCGTTCTATTCAAGGTTGCCGCCACTGGGGCCAGAATACTTGAGGTCCCAGGTGCCACCTCCGGCGACAAGGCGGACAGGGTAGCAGCTACGCTACGGTCCCTGTTCACGCCTGAGGAGGTCAGGGTCTCCCGCCCGGTGAAGTCCGCAGAAATGCGAATAGCCGGGCTGGACGACTCGGCCTCCTCCGAGGATGTCGCCGCTGCGGTGGCACAAGCCGGAGCCTGCCCTCAGGCTCAGGTCAGAGTGGGGGAGATGCG
Organism: Catocala sponsa; assembly: GCA_963564715.1. Lineage (NCBI taxonomy): Eukaryota > Metazoa > Arthropoda > Insecta > Lepidoptera > Erebidae > Catocala > Catocala sponsa. Next base: position 25,227,602 of record OY751336.1, read on the forward strand.
CCGCGGCGAAAGTGGTTTGTGCACGGTGGTGGTGCGCTGCCCCATCGCCGCGGCGAAGAAGGTGGCGGCCGGCCGTTTGCTGGTCGGGATGGTCTCGGCTCAGGTTAACCTTCTGGAGCCGAGGCCTAGGCGGTGCTACCGCTGCCTCGAACCGGGGCACGTGAGGCAGCAATGCACCGCTGAAACTGACCGCAGTGACCTTTGCTACCGCTGCGGCCAGCCCGGCCACAAGGCCGCCGCCTGCTCCGCTGCAAAATCTTCCTGCAGCATCTGCTCGGCTGCAGGAAGGCCAGCGGAGCACCGGATGGGGAGCAAATCTTGCTCCCCTCCAAAAAGACGCAGGGCCAGAGGGGCGGTCGCCGGGACTCCGGCCGCCCCGGCCCCTCCCCAAGCAGGGAGCAGTGGGACGGCGATGGACACATAATTAATTATGGCCCATCACCTCCTACAGGCGAACGTTGGCCGCTCCGCCAGGGCGCAGGATATTTTGCTGCAGCACATGGCGGAGTGGTCAATAGACATCGCCGTGGTCGCCGAGCCTTACTGCGTCCCCAGCCGTCACAACTGGTTTGGGGACCTCGGGGGCTTGGCGGCCATCGTTTCGTCTGGTCCCTCGCTCCTGGTGATGACAGACAGGGGCGAGGGGTATATATGTGTTGATTGGGAGGGAACCGTCCTGATCGGGGTGTATTTTTCTCCGAACCGGCGCCTCGCCGAGTTTGAGCGATTTTTGGGCGCGGTGGGGGCCGTGATTAATCGGTACCCATCGCGTCCGGTCGTGGTGGCGGGGGACTTCAATGCCAAATCAACGGCTTGGGGATCCCCTGTCACTGACGCTCGTGGCGACGCGCTGGAGGAGTGGGCGATTGCGACCGGCCTCGTCGTTCTTAATCGGGGGTCGGTCGCCACATGCGTGCGCTGGCAGGGCGAGTCCATCGTGGACATTTCGTTCGCTAGCCCTGCCGTAGCGCGCCGCGTCCGGGACTGGCAAGTGCTGGTCGAGGCGGAGTCTCTGTCGGACCACCGTTACGTGCGGTTCGACGTCTCCGCCTCGCCGGCGATCCCGGACGATCGCCCGAGGAGAGTGCACACCCCGTCGTCCCCACGATGGGCGTTGAAACGTCTCGATGCAGACGTGCTGGTGGAAGCCTCCATCGTGCAGGCCTGGACCCCGATGGTCGAAGGGCCTGTGGAGGTTGAGCAAGAAGCGGAGTGGTTCCGGGGCGCGATGACGCAGATTTGCGACGCGTCAATGCCCCGGGCCAGTGCTCAGCCTCCGAGACGTCAGGTGTACTGGTGGTCTGACGACATAAGTCAGAAACGCGCCGCGTGCATTGCGGCGCGTCGCCAGTACACTAGGTACCGCCGACGCAGGCGGTACCGTGACCCGACCGTGGAGGCACGGCTGCGGGACGCGTACAAACAGCGGAAGTACGCCCTGCAGTCCGCCATCAGCGAGGCCAAAACCCAAAGATGGGAAGAGTTCCTGGGGACTCTCGAGGCGGATCCGTGGGGCCGTCCGTACAAGACGGTTAGGGGCAAGTTGCGCCCCTGGGCCCCGCCGGTCACCGAGAGTCTTCAGCCCCGGCAATTGGAGGGTGTGATTTCCGCTCTCTTTCCTTCGAGGGCGGAGCACACGCCTCCCGTAATGGCGCCGCCCGAAATTGAGGAGGGCGGTGCCGATGCCGGGGTGCCAGAAGTTACGATGGCGGAGCTCGGCGCGGCAATAGTGCGGCTTCGGGGCAAAAACACCGCCCCGGGGCCGGACGGAATTCCTGGCCGCGCCTGGGTTTTGGCCTTCGACGCCCTAGGGGACCGGCTCCTCAGGCTGTTCAGCGCCTGTTTGGAGTCGGGACGGTTCCCTTCCATGTGGAAGACGGGCAAGCTGGTCCTCCTGAGAAAGGAGGGCCGCCCCGCGGATTCTCCCTCCGCGTACCGCCCCATAGTGCTGTTGGATGAGGTGGGCAAGCTCTTTGAGCGCGTAGTGGTTGCCCGCCTCTCCAAGCACCTGGTGCGGGTGGGCCCCGACTTATCCGAACACCAGTTCGGATTCCGGGAGGGCCGATCGACGATTGACGCGATCAGCAGCGTCAAGGCCCTCTCGGAAGAGACGGTCGCCTCGCGTGGGGTGGTATTGGCGGTGTCCTTGGACATCGCCAACGCTTTTAACACCCTGCCGTGGGCGACTATTAGGGAGGCACTCCGATTTCATGGGGTGCCTCCCTATCTACGCCGAATAGTCGGGGACTACCTGCACCAGAGGAGTGTGTTTTGTGTGGGGCGGAACGGAGAGACGTTCCGGAGGGAGATGTCGTGCGGTGTTCCACAGGGTTCGGTTCTGGGTCCGATACTGTGGAACATCGGCTACGACTGGGTGCTGCGGGGCGCCCTGCCCCCGGGCGTCGGTGTAACTTGTTACGCCGACGACACGTTGGTTACGGCCCGGGGAGCGGATTGCGGGGCAGCTGCCCGTCTTGCCACGGCTGGAGTGGCCCTGGTTGTCGGCAGGATTAGGATGTTGGGACTGGAGGTGGCGCTGGATAAGTCCGAGGCCCTGTTATTTCACGGGCCTCGGCGGGCGCCACCTCCCGATGCCCACATCATCGTTGGAGGGGTCCGCATCGGGGTGGAGCCAAGCATGAAATACTTGGGGCTCTACCTCGACGGCCGCTGGAACTTTCGCGTCCATTTTAGCCGTCTGGCCCCCCGCCTGATGGCGGCAGCGGGAGCGCTTAGCTCTCTGCTGCCGAATATCGGGGGGCCCAGTGTCGTCTGCCGCCGCCTCTATTTGGGGGTGGTGCGGTCGATGGCCCTATATGGAGCGCCCATCTGGGCTGGCGCCCTTGGTCGCCAAAATATCGCCCTCCTCAGGAGACCTCAGAGGGCGATGGCGATCAGGGTGTCACGGGCGTACCGCACCGTCTCCTTTGAGGCGGCGTGCGTTTTGGCGGCATCGCCGCCCTGGGATTTGGAGGCGGAGGTCCAAGCGTCAGTGTATTACTGGCGCGCTGACCTCCGGCTCCAGGGAGAGGAACCCACGCACGGGGCGGTGGAGACGCGAAGGTCCCAGGCTCGACTGGTCCTCGAGGCAAAGTGGAAGAATAGGCTGGCCCAGCCCCGCTACGGGGTGAGGACCGTCGAGGCTGTCCGTCCGGTGATAAGGGAGTGGACGGACAGACGGCGCGGACCGCTCACCTACCGGCTTACTCAGGTGCTCTCCGGACATGGCTGCTTCGGAGAGTACCTTTGCAAGATAGCCGGTAGGGAGCCGACAACCAGGTGTCACCATTGTGAGGAGTGTGACCGGGACACGGCGCAGCACACGCTGGAGGAGTGCCCGGCGTGGGCCGCGGAGCGCTGTGCCCTGGTCGCTGTGATTGGCCCCGACCTCTCCTTGCCGACCGTCATATCCAAGATGGTCGGCGACGACAGGTGCTGGGGCGCAATGAGGTCCTTCGGCGAGTCTGTCATCTCGCAGAAGGAGGCGGCGGAGCGGGGGCGTGAGGACGATCCTTACGCCCCGGAAGTCCGCCGCCGGAGGAGGGGGCGCAGGAGACGCGCTTATGTCGCTCTCCTGCCCCCCACTTAAGGGTTCCGGGTGGCAAGGCCTCAGGGGAGCCTGCCACCCGTAAACTAAGAACCCCGAGAGGGCGCGCGCGGTGTTCCCGCGCGCCTTCCAACGTCGATAGGGGAGAGCGGTGAAGCTCTCCCCTGGGGACAAGAGGGGGTCGGGTCCTAAAAAAAAAAAATGACCCGGCCCGCACCCACACGGGGGGGCCTGCTATGGATGAGTCAATTCTTTTAAGAGCTCCCAACAGGCCCCCCCATTGGATGAGAGAGGGAACACCCCAGGTTTTTTAGTGGGTATACCAGCGCGTTTCTTGCTGGGGAGTCCCACACGCCCCGCCGGTGCCGTCCCCTAGCCGGTGGGTAGTGCATCAAGCATTTTTCCTGGGTACCAAAAAAAAAAAAAAAAAAGGTTAGCCCAACCCGGACCGGGGTCCCGGTCCGGGTTGGGACCCAAATGAGGTACTTGGGTCTCGTCCTGGACGGGAGGTGGACTTTTGGGGCACACTTCACCCAGCTGGCCCCAAAAGTCCTGGGAGCGGCGGCCGTCCTAGGGAGGCTGCTGCCCAACGTGGGTGGCCCGAGCGCCACTTGTCGCCGACTGTACTCCGGAGTGATCCGGAGTATGGCCCTTTACGGGGCGCCGGTCTGGGCGGACGCCCTCAGTCGAGACAATAAGACCCTGCTGCGACGTCCGCAGCGGGTCGTCGCGACGAGGGCCATTCGCGGTTACCGGACGGTGTCCTGGACGGCGGCGTGCGTGCTGGCCAGTGACCCCCCCTGGGAGCTACAAGCGGAGGTCCTCGCCGAAGTTTACCACTTCATGGCGGCGAGGAGGTCGCGTGGGGAGCCCCCGGGGTGGGACCTCCTCCCACCCCGGGGGCTCCCTCGCACGCATGCGGCGACAGTTGAGGCGGTGGACGGAGGACCTGGCTCCACCGGTCCCGGGCCAGTGGACGGTGGAGGCCATTCGCCCAGTCGTCTGGGCTTGGATAGGGCGGCGATTCGGGTCGCTGACCTTCCGACTGGTGCAGGTGCTTTCCGGGCACGGATGCTTCGGAAAGTATTTGCACCAGATCGCGAGACGGGAGGCGACCCCGGCCTGCCACGAGTGTGGGGCGCCGGAAGACACGGCGCTCCACACGCTGGAGGCGTGTGCCGCATGGGGGCCGCAGTGGCACACGCTTTCGGCCATAATAGGCGGGGATCTCTCCCTGCCGGGCGTGATCAACGCCATGCTCGGCGGCGAGAGGTCGTGGCAGGCGGTGGTCTCCTTCTGCGAGGCTGTCATGGCGCACAAGGAGGCCGCGGAGAGGGTCAGGGAGAACAATCCCCTCGCTGACCCTCTCCGGCGCAGACGGACGGGAGCGAGGAGGAGGCGATTTGCCCGCCTTCTCGCTCCTGTATAGTAGGGTCACTGGTACAGAGTCGGGGGACTCTGTACCGGCTTGCACGGCACCATACGTCTGGGGGGTGGCCTTGGTGAGCAATGCCACCCCTCCACAGGTGCTGAGGCCCGGTTACCATCAGCCGGGCCAACCGCCGGGGCGGGATGGTGATTGCTAACGCGACCCCATCCCGCCCCACCCCGTCGGCGGAAGGACTGCTCACCCCAGGTTTTTAGTGTGTATGCCCACCCCCTTCAGGGGCGGAGTCTCACATAACCTCCCCCCCCCGGGGGAGGGGGTATCCATAAAGGATTTTCCTGGGTCAAAAAAAAAAAGTTTAGGTTTGCAAAAGTTATTTTTTTCTGGATGAAAGGTACCCTATGTCCTATTCTGTACTCCTGACAACGTGTATGCAAAATTTCATGTTGATCGGTTGAGTAGTTAAGGCGTGAAAGCGTAACAAACAAACAAACAAACAAATTCATTTTCGCATTTATAATATTAAGTTAGGATTAGGATTGGTCATGCGATAACACTGTTTGTATATGTTTCCTGGCTAATGTTTTACGGCCAGTTGGACGAATTAATGTTCACAGAACATGAAACAGTTATGTTTACAAACGTAGGTATTACGGATTTAATGTCCGACGGAATGATGTAGATTATTCATCAATTATATTTCTATATGTAGGTATATGTATATACTTACAGCAAATGCATATGACGTACAAGTGACATCCTTATAAATGCGAATGTGAGTTTGTTTTTCTTTTATAGTACTGAGGTGGCAAACAAGCATACGGCCCACCTGATCGTCAGTGGTCACCGTAGCCTATGGACGCCTGCGGCACCAGAGGCATCACTTGCGCGTTGCCGACCCTTTAGAAAAGGAAGTCGGGAGGAGAAGGAGCGGGATGGGGGAAAGGGGGTGATTGTTATGCTTTTCCGTCTTAACTATTAAACGAATCATCATGAAATTTCGCTTACACGTTTTCAGGGGTACAGAAAAGGACTTAGGGTATCTTTCATCCATAAGACAGTACAATTTCCGAGGTATAGAAATTTAACATGACCCAGGTACATTCACGCGAGCGACTGCGCGGGTAAAATCTAGTAGTCTGTTATTTCATTCTTGTCTTATTTGGCAAACAAACAACTCATTATAAAATCAGACTATTCTGAAAGCAGTATGGCGTATTTCTATACTATAATATTATAAAGCTGAAGAGTTTGTTTGTTTGTTTGAACGCGCTGATCACAGGTTCGATTTGAACAATTTTTTTTTCTTTTAGTGTCGAATAGCTTATTTATCGAGGAAGGCTATAGGCTATATAACATCACTCTACGACCCACGCGGGAGAAACCGCGGGAACATCTAGTTTGATTAATAATGCTAAATTGAAATTATTGAATACTAGATCTTGCCCGCGACTTCGCACGCGTAAATGTATCTTAATTTATTTTACTAATAGTACTATCTTCTGAATGTAAGGTACTCTATGTCCTTTTCTGTACATCTGATAACGTGTACCTATGCGAAACTTCATGATGATTAGTCGAGTAGTTAAGGCGTGAAAGCGTAACAAACAAACTCACATTCGCATTTATAATATTGGTTAGGATTAACGATAAATTGAATGTCTAGAAAAACACAGATAAAATATTAATAGTCAGATAATAATATATTTTATAATAATAATGAAATTTGCCTAGCAACTAACCTATATAATATGTAGCTTCAGTAACTTAGTAAACTTACTAGGCTATATATTTTGACGTTCATAAGTGTTACTTTGTAACCTAAATGAATAAATGATTTTGACTTTGACTTTGCTTTACTTAATATTAATTATAATTTTAAACCTGGTAAGGGATTATGTTTTTGAGCCGTTTGGGGTCGAAACGCTTGGGTCATGGGGTCCCAGTGCTCGTGCGCTCTATAGAGATATAGCAAAAAGGTTAATCGACGCTTCCCGTGACCAGAGGGCTGGCCTTTATTTTGTAGAAAGAATAAGCATTGCCATTCAACGTGGCAATGCTGCCAGTCTTCTGGGCACACTACCGGTCGACTGTGATGCGGAGGAATTTTATGACGCCTATTAGAGAGTTTTAGTTTTCTTTCTCTTTCTGTTTTATAATATTTTAGCTATAAGTCATTTTTAAAGAATCGTGGTTATATGTACATATTTGAATTTCTTATAAATAAATTTAATTTCAAATTATAATTTTTATTTGAAAAGGCATATGTCATGTAATTTTCAGTCAAGTCACTCTTATTGCAATAACATTTGAATGTTAAAAGATTTTATAGTTTAGAAGAGCCCTGTAGCTAGCCATGGGGCATTTTGTACACAGTGCTGATATTATAGAACACCTAGCTCCGGTTCCTATCTAGACACGAGTAATTTCTTGATATAGGAACCTTGGTAACCTATGCTGGTGCTTGGCGTTGCGAAAAATTATTTGCTACCCACATATTTTGTTTCAAACAAATATGACTCGTCAAACGGTGACGTGTCAATTTAATGACGTCACAGATTTCAGTCACGTTTCTTTATTAGTGCTTATAGTGATTGTTTGAGGTTGCGTGTGGTGCGAGCGGAAGCCAAAGCGCTTTAACCTTACACCCGCCGAAGGTTGAGGCGGATTACACGCGTTTTATATTAATGAAACGTTTCTGACCGCTGGGCATTCGACGAATGGGAAATGTATAGCCAAAAACTGACTATATTTTACCAATTCGTCGAAAGCCAAAGTGTTGTGAATCACTGTGCTACGTAAGCGGTTTAAAGTCACAATTACGATTTTCGAATTGAACCATGGCGCAACTTTGTCACGCTTTCATGCCCGATCACGAAATTTCATTTTAATTTTATCATAAAATTTCGCTTACAATGCCTTGGACCCTATACCTACCCTGTATGTTTTTTTTATACTCCTAAGGTGGCAAACAAGCATACCTATGGCCCACCTGATGGCAAGTGATCACCGTAGCCTATAGAAGCCTGCGATACCGGAGGCATCACTTACGCGTTACCGACCCTTTAGGAAAGGAAGTGGGAAGGAGAAGGAGCCGCAAGGGGGAAAGGGGGTGCTTGGGCCTTCGGCACTCTCACTCACCGAACGGAACACAACAGTAGGAATACTGTTATTTCACGTCGATATTCTGTGAGAGGGTAGTCCTTCCCCGGTCGAGCCGGCCCACTCATGTTAAAATCAGCGAGGCTCTACTATGTCCCATGTCTCTATTACCTATACTGTAGAATAGGATTCAATATGAGTTTGTTTGTTTGTTTCGCATTCACGCCTTAACTACTCGAACGATCACCATGAATATTTTCACTTTTTGTACCCCCAGCAACGTGTTTGCGAAATATTATGATGATCGGGCGAGTAGTTAAAGCGATAAAGCGAAACAAACAAGGTCATATTCGTATTTATAATATTAAAGCTAGCATCTATGTAATTATGAGTCTTCTCCCTAGCCTTTATTATTCCCAAGTCACTTGGGGTAGGCTTTCTAGTCTAACCGAATTTGACTGGATATCAGTTTTTACACGGAGCGACTGCCGTCTGACCTCCGCAACCCGAAGGCTAACGATACCCTAAGGCTAGACCAGTGTCAGGATATTAGAGGGCACTGACTTCCCAATAACGACTGCCATAGATGTTCATGGCAACCGGGACCAACGGCTTAACGTGCTCTCCGAGGCACGGAGCAGGCGATAATTGTCAATCAATACGCACATAATTTCGAAAACTCATATAACTTCCGAAAGTCAGAGGTGCGCGACGTGGGTTCGAACCCGAGACCCTCTGCATTGCAGTCTGTTGGTCTCCCCACTGAGCTATAATTGTGAGTGCACTTTATATATTACTAGCTGACAAGCGCAACTTCGTCTGCTTCACATAAAAAAAAAAAACCGTTTTTGTAACAATTTTCATTTATGCTCGTAGCGTGGTTATATAGCCTTCCTCTATAAATGGGCTATCTAACACTTAAAGATTTTTTCAAATCGAACCAGTAGTTCCTAAGATTAGCGCGTTCAAACAAACAAACAAACTCTTCAACTTCATAATATTAGTATAGATAACTTAAGCTCCAAGTCACATCGGCACTAATAGTTTTTAATAATCCACTTGAACAGTATAAAAAGAACCACGTGATTCAGATAAACACTTATTACTGAAGTAATAAGTCATTATGCGTAAGGTCGTCACGTGTTGTTTGACGTGGCTATTGATTTGATGGGTCGCTTGTAATACCGTGTGAACTTGTACAATCATCATAATTTATGCACGCCTGATGGTATGGCAGCGACCTTCGAGAGAAAGTCCATTAAAATACCGATGTTCTTAAATGTGGTTTACTTAATAAATACGAGTACATACTAATAGCCTTGGAATAAAGGCAGATATTAAAGAATTGTCTCTGGTTAATCGGTAGTATCTATACTAATATTATAAAACTGAAGAGTTTGTTTTTTTGGTTGAACGGGCTAATCTCAGGAACTACTAGTTCGATTTGAAAAATTCTTTTAATGTTGGAAAGCTTATTTATCGAGGATGGCTATAGGCTATATAACCAAGCTACGACCCACGGGGGCGGCGCAGTAACGATAAACGCGGGTGAAACCGCGGGAACATCTAGTAAATTCATAAATTTAGAGATGCGTGCCGTAGGATCGGTCTTAAAAGCTCTGCGTGGCGGTCCATTAAACATTAGAAACAGATTATATATTACTAGATGTTCCCGCGGTTTCACCTGCGTTCATCGTTACTGCGCCGCCCCCGTGGGTCGTAACGTGATGTTATATCAGCCTATAGCCTTCATCGATAAATGGGCTATCCAACACTAAAAAATTTTTCTTTTTGAACCAGTAGTTCCTGAGATTAGCGCGTTCAAACAAACAAACAAGCAAACAAACTCTTCAGCTTTATAATATTAGTATAGATTGAGTATTTTAGGAAGGCAAGATAACGATAGCTCGGAGGCCCGCCTCCGAGTTTTGGTCAAGTGTTTTAGTTTAGTTTAATATTCATACATTAGCGGCTAATTCCAAAACAAAAATTAACAATTTAAATTTAGTTTCACATTTAGACTTTTGTGCTGTTATATAATATTTTAGGTATAAGTTAGTTCTAAAGAATTATATAAATTGATATTGGTCAATAAAGAAAATGTATTTTGTACAGTTTACCTAATTCGAATTTGAATCTAAATCTAACGAGTCTCACCTGCCATTCCGCGAGCGGCTCCGTATGCTCTCATCATCTTTGCCCCAGCCCTTGCCTATCGCTGGCAATCCCGTAGTGCTGCTCCCTTTGACCAGTCCACCGCCCGGCTGATCCGTGCTCCGAGCCTTGCGGCCTTTCAGCTCTTTGCCTTTACATAAACAAAATGTATATAATTAGACACATAGAGATATTTTTTTGGTGTTTAGAATGTATTAAAAAAAAACACATCTATACTACTCGTAATATTATAAAGAGGAAAAAAATATATTTTGTTCGTTCGTTTATTTGTAAGGATTTGACTGCAAAATTATTCAACCGATTATATATATATGTATATATGTATATATATATATATATCCTATTTAAAAAAAGTACTGTTACTAACATAACCTAACCTACTTTTACGCGAGCGAAGCCACGGGCAAAAGCTAGATTTCTTATAAAATATATAACTAGTCTCTCGATCTAGGGTAGAATTAATCCCAATATCACGAGGACTTTGTTAACATTGGTGGTGTAACAGTAAAAAATGGTACTGCAGTGTAAAATTTTTATTACATTTTGGATTTTTCGACGACGTATTTTAGAGGCAACATGGAGACTGAAATAATGTCCGGTATACGCCTGAAATCTTTCCTCCTATTAAGTTAAAATTAAAACCATAGCTAGCGGGAGTTGTGGTTTAGGAATTTAGGCGTGAGACTATATGTACGTATTAATATATGGTCCCTAAACCAGAGGTTCCCAGACTTTTTTCTCATAGACCACTTTCATAATTTCCACTGGTTCAGTTGGACCCCTGCAGCTAAACAAATTCATGCAAGTAAAAAAAATTATCAAATCTCTACGGGCTGACCTTCTTTTTTTGTAATTCTCTACCGAAAAATCGAAAAACATATGGTAACAGTCGCTGAGCTTGACGAACAGTCGGTGAAGTCAAGCACACATTTTAGTTCTTCACTATCGAAAGCAAATCAATTTTCGTGGACCCGCTTATGAATTGTGCACCCCCATTTTTTTGTCACGCCTACATAGACCCCTGTTGAGTCTCCAGTGGACCCCTGGGGGTCCACCTGAACCACTTTGGGAACTAATGCTTTAAACCAATAAGCGATAGAAAACCTAGCGTATTTGGATAATTGAAATTCTATATAACAGCAAGGATTCTGGTAAAGGGCATTGTGTAATAGTAATGGGCTATTCCGCGGTACCTAAAACAGAGTTGACGAATAGGGCTATAATCTGTTCTAGTCCTCCAGAACGACAACAAAGAACGACGAGACGCAATACAACTATTTCTGTATCACACAGTTTTTGTCTTTTTCGGATCGAATTTGCTTAAACAACTGGCGTTGCATGCAATGTGACATACAGACTAATCTTAATCTATTGGATTATAGGACATGTTCTGGCTTATGAGCCAAGCGTTGCTCCAGTTATATGCCTTTTTATTTTCTTAATGGTTCTTAAGGCCGTAGAGGCCTAGCTTTGTTGAACATAGTAACAGGTAAATGAAATTCACATTAATAAGTGTAACTTTGGCGTTCATGAGTGTTACTTTGTGACCTAAATGAGTAAACCTATTTTTGATTTTGATTATTATAGGTACTAAGAAGGCAAACAAAACGGACCTCCTGATGGTAAGCAGTTACAGAAGCCTATAGCCTCCAGGAACGAATTAGGACGAATGTCTATACCGAGAAACACATGTATTCCGAAATAAGTACTTAATTTCCTAAATACTTTCATTAAGTAGTCCAAACAACGAAGTAATATCGTTTAAAAAGAGAGAATTACGAAGAAACTTAATTACAAGTTACCTACTTTAGTTCGGTACGAAGTTTCGTATAGACATTTTTATGGTAGACCTACTGAAAATATCACAAATCGCTGAGGCACAAAACATTTTTGTTTGATGGCGATCTTCTGTATTCTGTGATCAGCCGACCTGTTCCAGTTTGAGCGAGATTCAAATATCCTGCGGTACCAGAAAGGTAAAACCTTTTCTTACACCTAAATAAATATAGTTAGAGGCAAAAGAGGGTGGAGAGGTAGATATTATGACTTGTCGAACCACTGGTATGAATGCAGCATCAAAGAAAAATTTTGGTCGTTGCCTCGTTACTGCCTCTAAGCAAAGTGTTATCGGTTCGGAGTCCCCAAGGGACAAACATTTATGTGATCCACAAATAATTGTTTCGAGTCTGGGTGTTCTTTGTGTCCGTTGTTTATATGTTTGTGAAGTCCTACGCCACGCAGGAGTTATTCCTAGAGCGGAAGCTGTGTCATAAAATAAAAGAAAAAAAAGAAATCTTTCTCCGGGATTGTTTTAGTGCGGCTAGTGCGTATAAAAACGTGCGTCAACACTTGTGTTGTGCTGCATGTATGAAGATTCGGATCCTGGGCATGCGGTAGCAGCTGCTCGTGCATTTCCCCAGCGGGTAGTGTCCGCTCAATACCCACTAATGAAAGAAAGAAAGAAAGAAAGAAAATACATTTATTTGCAGCAGAATTATGCACTACATACATCAGACACAGTTAATTACAAAAAAAGAAAAAACAAACTTACTGCAAATTGGTCGCAACTCAGCAAAATGCTAATTAATGATGTGTTCGAGCAGTTAGAGCGTGCATAGGCGCTATCTATAAAATACACTGACCATATTTGGGCACACCGACTAAAGTTTCAGCAGACTTCGAAATACTCCTGGACATAGCCGTTGGAGGAGCCCTCATAGGCGTCGCCTGCCTCTGCTGATACACCATGGTATCCGTCTTCACAGGTTGAAATAACTGAAGTTTTTTTAACGCCATGTCTTTTCACGTACATTTTCAATATGCATTACCATTTAATACTTTTTACTTAAGTACTCCTTTATTTTCACTACCTTTCCGTACAAGTTCCCTTTTCAAAATGTAAAAAAGTAATAAAGTGGTGCTAACAAGAGTCTGTTTTGATAACATTTGTACATAATGCGGGCTTACAAATTTAAATTATACTGTAGAAAGTTAAACAGTAAATGGAAGTATTTAAAATATAAGTAATGGAATGGAACGTCGACAGTATTAAACGCGTCAAATCATCACCTAAATAATTTATTAACACATTCTATTTAGTCTATGTCATAATAATCGATGTCCATCATATGAACTGATATAAGTTAGTTATTATCCGAATAATATAATAGTTTAAATACCAATTATGCACTTCACTAGATATTCAGAATGTATTAAGTTAATATTAGATATAAATTTAGTTATTTTTGTTTGGCGGGAACCGATAAGCGGGAATTTTTTTTCACAAGATGGCGACGCAACTGTCATATACGCGCGCGCGGCACAGACTGAAGGACTTTCAGCCAGGGTTGTTACAACTAATTTGTGGGGTTAGTAATATAACCACATTGAGGTGTAGAACTTCGCGCGTCGATTGTAATAAATTGTTCTTTAGTGGAATTTTGAAATAAAATTATATAGGTACATGTATTCCTATTAGAGTTTAGAAGCAATAAATCATTTAGCTTCATTTAATATTTTGTGCGGTGTTTCTAATATAGCAGATGATAATATGATTAATGTAATGTATTGATCAGAAACTCAGAAGTATTCAATGAAGTACAAGTATCACGATGTATAACCATATTTTATTTCTGACAGGCGGTTAATACTTCCGAATTGGTTACAAACTGTTTGGTACAGTTTGCCTATTATGTTCTATATGTGAAGTATAGTAGGAAGTATACCTTAAAAATGAATTCCCGCAACAATTACAATAATATTAGGTATATAATTATTGTAGTTACAGTTAAATTTTAATGTTATATGTGTTAAAAATACTAGTATATTTCCTAGCACGAATGACTACATTTACTTTAAATTAAATCATGGATAAGGTAGGTACCAAAAAGGTCTTAAGTATATTATGCAACACTCTACTAAACATTAGGTAACTATTTTTATTGTTCTAGAATAGTAAATAGATAGTATTAAAAAAAAAACTATATGCTTCTCAATGTGATATATTGTATCATTATAATATAATGATATTATAATTGTTTCGTAAATTATTGAAGGATGTTAAGTTTCATGTAATAAATAAAGATGGTATGTAATACTTTGATAACATATATTAAGGACATATAGTAATGGACAGTGTTCGTTAGATGCCTAATTTATCAATGCCCGCTTTAGCTCCGCCTTCTGTAACGTACTACAAAAAGGCTGGCCATATATTATTATCACTATTACTGCATATTATAAAACAAAGTCCCCCGCCGCGACTGTCTGTCTGTCTGTTCGCGATAAACTCAAAAACTACTGAACGGATTTTCATGCGGTTTTTACCCATAGACAGAGTGATTAATGAGGAAGTTTTAGGTGTATAATTTGTATAAATAAAATACTACCCGTATAAATCCGGGGCAGATCGTTAGTTTATCTATGAAACCTGAAATATCATCGACTGAACAGTTTATGATCTGTACCGAGAACAGCACTAAAGAAGAAAAGTTGAAATATGCAAACCAAAGAGCAAATACAACCGTTTATAAAGCAGAATTTATAAAATTTTAAACGTCTTAATTAGACACGGTTTAATAATAATAATATATATTTTTTATTTTTAATAATATTCTACAACATACACACAACACCATCTAGGCCAAACTAAGCAGAGCTTGTACTATGGGTACTAGACAATGGATAAACATAGTACATATATACTTATTTTTTGGTAAATACATACATATTATACATAGAAACACCCAGACCAAGACAGTCATCCATGTTTATCTTGTGCGGGAATTCAATCCGCGACCACAGGCGTAGCAGTCGGATACACTAACCACTACACCATCGAGGACAAAACAGGACAAGTTTCTGCGCTTGGTTTTAACAAGGCGAAACCACGGGAACTCACATAAAAATAACAGGACAATGTCTATATGTGTCAAGTTCGAACCAAATCTATACTTTGTCTATATCCAATAAACAGCTTACATGTTTATTATGATTGTGACAAAATTGCAAATATCTTTACAATATTTCACACTAGCTTTTGCCCGCGGCTTCGGTCGCGTTAATTTAGAATTTGACAATCAATTCGGGTTGTACTCTGCTTGTTATAATATAATTCAATCATGATTCGAAAGACACGTGGCGCCATCTATTATCATAAGAACGTTATTACTGTTATCCTCGGGAACAGTAATTTTTTTCGGGAAGAAAGGTAGCCTATGTCCGTTTCTGTACACCTGACAAAGTATATGCAAAATTTCAGAATGATCGGTTCAGTGGTTTGGACGTGAAAAGATAACAAACAAACTAATTTTCGCTTTTATAATATTAAGTTAGGATTAGGATTTGTAATATTAGTTTGCTTATTTACCATAATGTGCTATACAAAGTAAAGCAACTTTTAAACGAAATAAAAAAAACGATAGCATTGGTTCGTGCTTAAGGCATGCATTAATGATGAAGTACAAATTGTCGTTGATACTATACCTACGAGCCATGGACATTCAGAATTATAAACTATAAACTTTCTTTATACATAGCATGACACCCGTATATCACTGAAAGACTAAGCAGAGGTGTACTAATTACCTCTATGATGCTATTTTAGAGTTTCAAATATTTGGTTCCATCCTGATTTTAACCTAGTCTATTGTAAATGATTTGGTTATCCTACCCCGGCTTCTCAAAGCACGCACGCTATTTATGTATCCCAACTGTGGTCAGCAGGAACGGTATAATACAAATGCAACTTCTTTGCTGTCTCTAGAGGCAGGATCCTGTATTCATTGAGATTTCTTACTTGATGCTCTGTTCTCGAGCGGTTCTTTATAAGTCGTCATGCAGAATTACTTTCCGAGTGATGGGATGATATGTTAGCGTAGTGATTGAAGTATTAAGCTTGCCATTATCTCTGCGGCAAGTATTGTTGTTGGGTTCGACCCCCACATGGGACAAAAAATTTGTGATCCACACATAACTGTTTAAAGCCTGAGTATTTTTGTGTATGTTGTTGCAAAGTTTGTAAAAGCTCCCACGATAACTACAAGATTTATTCCTAAAGTGACAGGTGTGAATAAAATAAACAAGACAACGGGTCTTAATAGAGTTGTTATCTAAAGTTTAAAAAGGCTTACGTTTAACTTTTTTATTTTTTTATTTTGCTCGTCAAAATGACCACACTCCACCTGATGGTAAGCAGTCGTGTGGTCTAAGAGCAGTGGCCTCCACATCGCCCCCACAGTAGCCGAGGCGATGTTGAGGTCTCTACTTTGACGGCCTGAGAAGATGCTTTTTCACGCCCCGCTTAAACAACCCAGGATTATCACCCGATATAGTAAAACAACAGTCAAAAATAGTAAATGATCACTAAATTGCACAGCAAAATATACTTAAAGAGATCAAAACAAGTGGACGGAGCCCCGCATCGCGGGGCTCCTATTTTTGGGTGGGTTTAAGAAGGAACCTAACATAACCTAATCCTTCCGAGACGGAATGCAGTGATTTGAGGCGTATAGGTGCTCGTTATGATATATTTTAGTAAGCATATTTTGCTGCGCAATTACTATTTTTGGTGGTCATTATATTTAATCCCGTTTAAAATCTATTTATTTTTCGACGTTTCGATCGACCTGCATCGATCGTGGACACGGGTTGACTGGTGTGGGATTAGCGGCGACATGTGGATGTAAGACAATTCTGTCTACACATTCGGAGATATAGAAAAGCGACTATGTACTCGTATAAGGTAACAGAGCTTCTTAGTAACGAAAACAACGACATGAATTGATGGGATCACATGAGGTCCTTCACAGTATACCTACTACATACATATATATAATTGTTTTGTCAATGTAATAACTATGTCTCCTTAATTGACAGAATATTAGACACCTCTATTATTGTTTTCGTGTTGAATCTATTAACTTGCCTGTATTATTAAATTTATATTCGTGAACGAGGGCCTCGTTTATTTACTTGTTTGTTTTGTGTTGAGTTGTTATTACTTGAAACAATAATCTATAGTACCTATAGACTATTGTTATTTTTATTCTATTGATGTCGTTGATAGATTAAAAACAAAAATTTATACCGACTTCAAAAAATAATATCCCAAAACAAAAACTGCACTAAAAAGTTAAAAATAATTGCATATGCTTGTGAATAATTAAATTAACCAACCTGGTACAATGAGGAATCAGGGAGCCTCACAAAGCACAGTGTGAATGTGGTGATCCCAATCCAACCATGACCCATCTGTTAAATTGCCCAAATGGTCCCTGTAGGACTTGATGGATGCAACCGCTGATGCGATTGCCGTGACTACACATTGGGCAGGACATAATTATTTAAAATAATTGTACCATCGACTCGAGAAGAAGATTAAATTATTGTTATTAATGGAGTCGGTGTCAGCCAAGGTAGGTTTGTAACTACATAAACATGAGCAGCGACAGCTCAGTGGGGAGACCAACAGACTGCAATGCAGAGGGTCTCGGGTTCGATCCCACGTCGCGCACCTCTGACTTTCGGAAGTTATATGACTTTTCGAAATTATGTGCGTATTGATTGACAATTATCGCCTGTTCCGTGCCTCGGAGAGCACGTTAAGCTGTCGGTCCCGGCTGCCATGAAGATCTATGGTAGTCGTTATTGGAAGAGTGTCGACACAAAAGATCCCACTGGGTCGAAGTGTCGCCGGTCTGCACTGACTGGCCCCCACATAAGATAGATAACTACATAAACATGATATGTCTTATTATAATCATAACATAACATTGGCATGCACAATTACACACATAAACACAATACGTACCGCGGCGCGGGCGGCTGCCACCGACTCCAAAAAATAACAATAATTAAATTATTCACAAGAATACGCAATTATTTTTTAACTTTTTAGTGCATTTTTTGTTTTAAAATATTCTTTTTCGAATTCGTTTTTCTTTTTGTTAAATTTTTTGTTTACTCGTTTTTTAGTGAATCTGAAGTTCGATAACTGATTTTATTTGTCTGAATATGGGTAGACTTAAAAACGTTGCTCATTTATATGAGCAGCGCCGTTTAAATGAGACAAACGAAGAAAGGGAGAAACGTCTATCTCAAAATAGGAAATCTACCTCCATGGCCATTTCAAAAGAGACTATTATCTTTATCATGTATGTCAATTTGATTTATTTAACACATATTATACAAATTTTTTTTAAATGACCCGATGTCTTTTATTGACACAAATATTTACATTATTAATTTTAAAACGAATTAACCTAATATATATTTACAAACGTATTAAAAAAGGTAAAGTAAAATTACAAAAACACAAATAATTATACTACTAAATATTTACAAAAAAAGTTTAGGCATCGTAGAATTCTTCAGCATCGCTGAGAGACTTGTGAAGAGCATAAAAATAGGCTTTCGAAAATGCGGGCTTACATGAAAAATGTTTTGGACAGGGAAATTCGGGATATAAGTACCGTTTAAATCATTTTTAACCATAGTGCATCTCATGATAATTCCAAATACGGTTGAGATGATATGTTTTATACCGGAGATACGCTGCCTAATGGCTTCAGCCTTACTTATATTAAAAGTTGTATTATAGAAGTCATTTTGTGATTAGCTTTTTTGTGTATAACTTGTTAAGTTTAACAGTTGCACATAACCCTATACTGTTAAATGCTATCAAAAACCAATTTGGAATTAAGTAAACAATACATATACATATAATAATAATAATAATAATTTTTATTCAAAACCTTGTTACATTTTCACAATTATTAAACGATAATGACTACAGTAGTATAAACTGTGTCGTAGCCATTAACGCCCACATCCGGATATATTAAATAACTAAGGTTAGTAAGGGTACAATTTTATTGTTTATTTATATGTATGTATGTGATGGAAGCAATCACGGTAGATTTGCTGTCATTTATTAAAGAATTCCGTTGTATAAAACCAAAGATATTTATCAGAACATCACCAAATTAGAATGGGGCTACCTCGAAATACTACGAGGGGCTTGTAAACTATCCTACACAGTTGTTTATTTTGTTATTGCTAAAAATGAGAACATCATCAATGTAGCCGAAAATAACCAAATACGTATTATTAAGGATAACTCGAAAACTAATGGTCAGATCTTGATCAAAATTAAATGGAACCAACGGGAACGGAAGTAGGATAAAAAGAGTCCTCCATCTTGATTATGGTTATCGACCGATATAATGTCGGCGTAATAAGCGGCTTTACTTAGTTATTGTTTATATTTACATACACCAAAAAAACTCGGCTATTAATTATTCAGTCACACACGCCTGCCGAATACCGAGGGTGGAAGGTTATTGACACGTGGTACCTTTGTCCACCGTGATTTGAATGAATGTTGACTTCTCTATAATCAGATGTAGTTATATAATGAGGTGGTAAACAAATTAAGCTGGTTCCTTATCTAGGTTTAATGCGTGTTGGCAGCACTTCGAAATTAAGATGGAGTATGCGATTCGGACTGCTCAAAGCAAAGATATTGTATAATAGAACTATATGATTTTGAATTCTATTAAACTGTCAATTGTGGAACGCTAGACTGAATTGAAAACCTATAGTGTCTGGCCGCTGGTGCTGCTGCGTCTCAAAAGGTTATATTTTTGAAGTGAAAACTTCTTTAGGCCTTGGGTGAACAAAAATCATGGAAGTCGCGTCATCGTCACGCTTCCACGCTTTATTATTTTTTTAGAATATTAACAATATCTCAGAAATAGTGCGTCCTACAAAATTTTGACCTTCTTAATAACCTCTAAGAGAGTATCAGGAACTAGCATCCGACCCGTCCGTTTTTTTTTTTTTTGGTTTATAAAGAAGTGTCACTTCTATCAGCAGTACCCAAAGACTTCCCCGTTTTTTTTTTATGATTTACTTAATATGTATACTCTATTTAAAAAGGTAAGGCACTAGGAACAATTGCTGTGTCGCGGAAACCTTTGCAAACATTCAAACAACTGCCATAGAGAACACCTAGACTTGCATCAACCATTTGTGTAGGTATCACAATTTTTTGCCCATGTGGGATTTGAACCCAGAACACTTGGCGCAACGGCAGCGGCTAGGCGACCTCTTAAACCACTACGCCATCCATGGTAGGGATGTTGCGAATATTCGCATCCGCATCCGTAATTGCGGAGCTTCCGCATCGACTTGGACATGCATCCGCATCTGCAATAATCAACGCGGATGTTAATGCGGATCCAGATATAGCTCAGGTTGCGACAAGAAAAAAAATGGGTGGGCTGATGAATGGCGCGATGATTCTTCAAGTGAAGATGAGAATAAAGAAACACTAGAAAATGGTATAGCTACATTTATGAACCTTAGCAAAGCAGGCTTGAACCTGCAGAGAGATACTAGATACTTTTTATTAAATAAGATGCTTAATTTTCATCAACATCCATCCGCAATTGCGGAGCTTCCGCATCGATTTGGACATCCGCATCTGCATCCGCATTCGCGGATGTGAGCCTTTAAATATCCGTATTCGCATGCGTATCCGCGGATGTCAAAAAATCTGCATCCGCAACAACCCTGATCCGTGCAGTCAATATAATATCAACGTTTTATTTTGCAGATACATAGTTGTCGGACAAGTTCTTTTTAGGGTTTTCCTGATAGGACGTTCTCAGAAGCAGCTATGAATTTGGCAATACAGGGCAATAGGGGGTAACTCCCCCACTGTTGGGTGGGATCTTAAAAAGCAAGGATGGCGGCATGTGGGTGTCATACGCTATTTCTAGGCAGAAACACAGATTCATATGTGTAATTTCCGGCAAACGAAGGTGTGAATGACAGATGTGAATCTATGTAGGTATTTTACAGTGCTTGAAGCGAATTGAATAACAATATCTTTTGGTATTTTGAAGGTTTTAAAAACATGATAAGGTTTAATGTTAGATATGAATTTTGTTGGCTTTTGGTTTCCCTATAAAGTCTACTTTTGGCTAAAACGTATTTAAGTATTTTCTCCACAGTCACCGGCGTCCTAAAATATTCACAAAAACGTTCACCAGTATGACGACGAAGTTTTGTTAGGCGCACAGATAATAAACGTGGCATACTCGTATTATAAAACTGTGATATTATGTTACATGTTCATGTTCTAATGGCAATTGAAAATAATGGCTGTGATTTACGGTCAGATAGTGGCCAGACGTGGCAATGAAAACTTGATTTATTACGGCTGTACCTATGTACTGTAAAAAAATATTTTTTTTTTTATGGGGGGGGCAAACGAGCAGGCGGATCGCCTGATGGTAAGCGATTACCGCCGCCCATCGACACCCGCAACCCCAAAGGAGTTACAAGTGCGTTGCCAGCCCTTTAAAAAGGAATGAAGGAGGGAAAGGACAAAGGAAAGGATAGGAAAAGGATCGGGGTAACTAGGCCTCCGGCTCTCTCACTCACCGATACGAAACACAACAGTACGGGTACCGTTACTTCACGCCGGTATTCTGTGAGCGTGTAGTACTACCCCGGTCGATCCGGCCCATTCATGCTGAAACCAGCGAGGATCTACTACCTTTCAGATCTAAATTTGAATGACAATAAGTATATAGCATGGAACTTATGCATGCTACATTTATTCATGAAAGTGAAAGTTGGGTATGGCAAAAGAAGCATGAGAGCAGAATAAATGCTGTTGAAATGAGAGCGCTGAAAAACATAATGTGGTGTAACTGAAAGATAGAATAAGGAATAGTGTGATTAGAGAGATGCGGCGTGAAAGTGGATATAGTGACAAGAATAGAAAAGGGTATGTTAAGCTGGTTTGGGTATGTAGAAAGAATGGACGAGGAAAGACTGACTAAGAAAGTTTATAAGGCTAGTGTGAATGGAACAGTCGCAAGAGGCAGACCTAGGCGAATGTTTCTTGATCAGATCGGAGACGTTCTGGACAAAGGCCAGGTTAAGAGCACCTTAAACCGGCGAGCGTGTATGAGGTAAGTGGAAGGCCAGGGAAGTGTGTCAGGATCGTAGCAAATGGAAATCCGTAGTCTTTGCCTACCCCTCTGGGAAACAGGCGTGAATCTATGTATGTATATTGTCTTGTATGTAATATTGTGTTGTATTTTTACCGTGAGTAAAATCTGATATATAATATTAAATTATCAATATTATATAATAGACTAGCTGTTACCTGCGACTTCGTCCGCGTAGATTTTAACTAAAAAGTGTTTGTCTCCTTGGAACCCTATTTTTTTCTAAAATCAAAGTAGCCTATGTTACTTCTTATAACATCAGTTATCTGCCAGTGAAAGTCCCGTCAAAATCGGTTTAGCCGTTTCGGAGATTACCCGGAACAAACAGACAGACAGACAGACAAAAATTTTAATAATATATGTTTTCGTATATACTTTCATACGCATTAGATAAAAAGCTGTTATTTTGACACTACAAACAGACACTTCAATTGTATTTATTTGTATAGATTTTACTCGCGGCTTTTTTCGTGTTCATGTCGGTAATTTAAGGTTATGTTAGTTACGCTTATGAAAAGTAATCGGATACATAAAGAATTAAATAAAGTACAATTCTACTAATATTATAAACTAGATTTTGCCCGTGGCTTCGCTCGCGTTAATGCAATAAATTTGAATCCCTCCGAAACAGTTATTTTTTCCTAGATGAAAGCTACCCTATGTCTTTTTCTGTACCACTGACAAGTGTATGTGAAGATTCATGATAATCGGTTGAGTAGTTAAGGCATGAAAGCGTAGCAAGCTATCAAACAAATTCACATTCGCATATATAATATTTTTTTTTTTTATACTACATACTATGTTGGCAAACAAGCATACGGCCCACCTGATGGTAAGTGGTCACCGTAGCCTATGGACGCCTGCAACACCAGAGGCATCACTTGCGCGGGAAAGGACGTGGGAAGGAAAGGGAGCGGGATGGGGGAAAGGGGGTGATTGGGCCTCCGGTATTCTCACTCACCGAACGAAACACAACAGTAGGACTACTGCTATTCCATGTCGATATTCTGTGAGAGGGCAGTCCTTTCCCGGTCGAGCCGGCCCATTCATGCTGAAATCAGCGAGGCTCTAGTTCAGTTGTAAAATTTTGTAAAGATGTTTGGAGACTTACTTACTGAAGCCTTTTAGTTAGATTTAGATCAATGTGCCATAGCAAATATTCGTCTGTCCTAACTTCCAAACGACTACATATAATTGACCGACACCTGATTATATTACATCGATTGATCGTCACACACGCAGCACAATAGATTTGGTTTGATTAGTCAAAACAAGCTTCTGACATCTAGGTCACGTGTGTCAGGGATTGACCTAAAAGCCATTTGAAAGGTAAAGAAATCGTATGTGTAAAATGCTTACCTTTTCATATAAAACACTACATCTTGCCCGTGGCTTCTAAATTTCTTTCTCTTGGAGACAGTATTTTTTCTGGATGAAAGGTAGGTACGCTATGTCCTATTCTGCATTAGGTACAGAATAGGATATAGGGTACGGAGAGGTTCGTGTCAATCCATTAGCTGCAGTTAAAAAAGGCCTATATAATTAACAAATCTTTTATACGGATTAAATGTACCCTACGTCCTTTTCTGTTCCCCTTTACAATGTGAATGCGAAATTTCATGATAATCAGTGGAGTAGTTAAGGTGTGAACGCGTAACAGACAAACTCACATTCGCATTTATAATATTAGTTAGGATAGGTAATGAAAAAGCATATGGACTGCTTCATAACAAGGAGTTACCGTAGCCAGTAATTGCTTGCATTGCCAGGAGTATTAGGCTGCCTGTCCATTGAAGCAGAGCGAGGCCGCGGAGCGAAGAAACGGATAAATATCAAGCAATACTGGAGCGGAGCGGAGATTTTGTGCAATTCTATTGGTTAATATTTCTCCGTTTCATCGCTCCGCGTGCATTGTGAACTCTAGGCTTATTGAGCCCTGGATAACGGGAATGGTACTGGTGTTTGTGTCTCCGGCACTAATCCGGAACTAACTATCGTATCCGATATTTTGACTAGTTAAGGCGTGAAACATAACAAACAAACAAACTCACATTCACGTTTATAATGTTACTAGATTTTGCCCGCGGTTTTGCTCGCGTAAATGTAGATTAAGTTTTTATTTGTTTACGTATTTTATGTTAATCTGCCTTACAGTAAGTAAGTGTAAGATTATCATATACAATCGACTAGGGGACTTATCACTAACCCTTTTTTTTATATTTACTCATTTTCGCACATGTAGTTGTATGTAGTATGTTTAGTAATAATTGTCCCTTGCATTAGCATCATACTTCTGGAGTATTCCGCTTTCGGCACCAATTTTTTCGACACCTATGGTTTCGGCACCTAAGCTATTCCACTTTCAGCACCAATAGATATTTTTGCTTGGTGCCGAATGTGGAATAAAAAAAATATATTAAATTTTATTCCTCATGCAGCACCTGCGGTATGCTGGTGATGATATTTATAACAAACTTATCGATAAAACTTGCAATTGTTTTTATAATAATCAGTCTGTTTATAATATTTAATGATATACTGATTGACAGTTATTACTACTAATCAAATTAACTCTCCTCTCCTATGTTATTCTCGATGCATCTATCTCTGCAAAACAATTAACAAAAAGTAATTCACAGACTATATTCATATTATTATAATAACTCTAAATAAAATAGAAGTTCAGGAACCAGAACACTGTACCTAGTGAATATAAATTATTTATACAAATATGTGTATATTTTTTTATATTATTTGATAATACATATTAGGTATGTGATATGTTAAAATTGAAGTAATAAAAGTACAGATGATTTTTATCGACAAGTTTTATTTAAGAACTTTGTGCAAAAGTAAATCCCATCACTAATGAATATCGTAGGTGCTGAATGAGGAACAAAATTTTATATATATATTTTTTATTCCACATTCGGCACCAAGCAAAAATACCTATTGGTGCTGAAAGTGGAATAGCTTACGTGTCGAAACCATAGGTGCCGAAAAAATTGGTGCCGAAAGCGGAATACTCCATACTTCTATGAAGGGCGATACATATAATATACCTACTATTTAGATATAAATACATATATTATATAGCATTATCACTGTCCACACTACCTTGACCCCAGTTAAATTACAGATTTCGCGTCATTTTAAAACGACTGACATACGAAATAATATGTAAAACGTTCATCATAACTAATGTGGATTAGAAAAGCTCGTCATTGTTAAATATAATTTGATGATGATACGAATAAGCCATGTCACTAGAAAAAATGTGTGTGTGTACCAGAGTACACAGGTAAGAAGTGAAACTTCTTTACGACATTAATTAGTTAATTAGTTAACAAAAATTATTTAACTAACTTTAATATTAATATTTATTTCATAACTTAATAAAAATAATTCAAAGCAGATATTTAATGACTTAATCAATTACACAAGTTATGAATAAATTATTGGAATTATCTTTTCAAAGTAATACAATTATATGATGACAGTTAATCTTGTAGAAATGCAACGATTTTATAAAATTAAAAATGAATAAATAAATCATTAAAAACGAATAATTCAAAAAGATGTACGTATACATATTTTTATTTTCTAATCGTGTTTTGTTTTATTTTTAAATTATTATTTAATTTATATTTTTTATTGTTTTTAGAATTAATAATGTTCACTAGATTTACAGTCATATTTATTAATACTTGCTAATTTTAACAGATTTATATACATTCACTGATACTTACAATAAAAAAGTGAGGTTAACCTCAAATAAATATTAAAATCATGCTCATACGTGTTGAATTTATAAAACGAAATATATAATCACTCTCACTTTTCTTGTAAATTCACTTAAATTTGAATAAGTCTTTTTATTTTATCACTTTCAAATTAATATATTGTTATTCTTATTTCAAACCAAACTTCAAAACTAATATATTGTTGTTATTATTATAAATATATTACATTATATTCTTTACGTCACTATACTAAACTTTGATAAAAAAAGCAAAATGGCGCGTAACCGAAAAACGTGACGCTGCTACAAAATTTCTCCCATACGTCGATAAAGAAGTTTCACTTCAAAAAGAATCACTTTCTTACAGGAGAGTAGTATAAAAAAATAACGTAGGTAGGAGACAGCTCAACTGAATTATTTTAATAATAACTAATTTCACTTTGCCGATTATTGCACGTTTGAGTGTAAAATTTTTATATTTAGAATATTCCATACGCTATTGTTTTATAAATATTGCACTCAAACGTATAGTTCCCGTAATCGCCGGGCTCAGACTGAGTAAGTTAGAGAGCATGCACTTTAACCAGAGTTAGAAGTAAACCCCAATGTAAGGACACATAAGATATCTTGCAATATATAATAATCCCGTTTTACTATATGAGTCTTCAACGTATAGTTTAACGGTTGCCTATCCTCGAAGAAATTGGCAATAAAATAGGTGAGCAGCACCAATTACCTGCTTCGCCTTCTTTTACCAATAATTTAGTTAAAAGGAGGCGAAGCAGTTTTTAAGTGCGATATTACTTTGACTAACTGAGCTAAGAACCCGCACATCTAATGATCGTGTGTGCTTACGCCAAAGGCCCAACAAAGTAGTTCCTTTTATTCGAATATAAATGAAATAAAATTCAAACCTATGAATCATATTATGCGAATCCAATGTCAACGTACAGGTTACAGGGGGCGCTGCCCGTCACGCGCATGCGTACAACAACCGCTTTAGGCGGGAACGACATCTGTCATCCGTTCAAAAACTGCGAATTATAGACTATACGTGACCTCGTTTTGCCGTAATTACGGTTGACAGTAAAAAATATATAGTAATTGAGTATAAATATTGGTTTAATGATGCTATTGTTGCCTCTACTAAATAAGCAGGTAAATAGCAATAGCTGAAGAGTTAAATTTAGTTTAACTGACCATACAAAAATATTTGTTCCATATTTTATTAAAAGTCCATCTCTTAATAATTATTTCTGTATAATACCTAAACAATAACTACAATAGTCACTGATAACTCACATTATGTCTATTTGTATTCTTTTGCGTTCTAAGCCATAATCTTGCTTCAGGAAAAGATACCTTTAGAAGGCCGAAATTATTATGCAAATCTATACAAATAAATAAAATTGAAGTGTCTGTTTGTAATGTCAAAATAACAGCTTTTTATCTAATGCATAAGAAATTATATACCTAAGGTACCTAGACGAAAAGATCTATTTTTAGAATTTTTGTCTGTCTGTCTGTTTGTTCCGGCTAATCTCCGAAACGGCTGCACCGATTTTTACGGGACTTTCACTGGCAGATAGCTGATGTTATAAGGAGTAACTTAGGCTACTTTGATTTTAGAAAAAACATAGGGTTCCGCGGAGACAAACACTTTTTAGTTAAAATCTACGCGGACGAAGTCGCAGGTAACAGCTAGTAAACTATAAAAAAGAAAAAGAATCATCAGTAGTAGTAGTGTAGGGACACATGTTGGATATTGCTATCTAAGCATTTAATATGTAATGCATAATGCATTAGTGTGTGTGCCTACGTGCGGCTGCGTCCGCAATCATATAATAAGTTTAGTCGAGAATAAAGACAGTTTACGTGAATACGTATATTCCTTTTATTTAATACTAGCTGTTACCTGCGACTTCGTCCGCGTAGATTTTAACTAAAAAGTGTTTGTCGCCGCGGAACCCAACTATATTTCTTTGCCCAAGTTACTTAAATGGCGTAGTTTTTATAGTGTAAAGCTAGATAATAGCATGGCTTACTCAAAAACAACATTTAAATATGCGTCGTTAGATTACACGCTGTCACAGAATGCGTAAGAAAAATAAAGATTCACAGCTCCTCCCCCGTAGGTGATAGCGTGATAATATGTAGCCTATATGTTGACCCGACCTGTTAATAATATTCATGCAAAATTTGAAGTAAATCCATGCAGTACTTTTTGAGTTTAGCCCGGACATACATACAGACAAACAGATAAACAGCCAAACAGACAAAAATTCTAAAACCTATATTTTTGGCTTCGATATCGATTGTAGATCACGCCCCAAGTATTCTTTTAAAAAAATATTCAATGTACAGTTTTGACTTTCCTACGATTTTATTATATGTATAGATTCCAAAATATAATAGATAACCCTAGGCACAAATAAATATTACCTAAAGTAGTGACCTCGACGTGAACTGTTCCAGTCTTCACAAGTAGTAACCGGCAAAATGCCTACACAATGCACCTCTACTCGTTTCAAGGAAATAAAATCAAGACGTGTCTTGTCAAATTGTAGAAGCCCTGACTCCTAAACTCGATAACTTTTAAATATGTAGTCGATTGTTAACTAACACTTCGACATACATTGGTGATATAAAATTTATCTTATTCGTTCTTTAGTTATTTGTTTCAGTAAATATGCAGCGTGTAACAAAAGTGTACTAGTAGTACTAGGTACTCCTAGGTGTGATCATAGTATTTGAAGGTTATATAGTGGACTATGACTAACGTAATATTGTGGAATATTATAAAACCTTTATTTTAATAAAATTAGCACATTAAAATCTGAACGCAGTCTTTAAAGAAATAGAAAGAAAGAAAGAAAACATATTTTTATTTCTAAAAAACACGAAAGCTTTCACAATATTTAACATGTAAGTAAATATGTACATTTTTTAAGAGAATACATACATATTTAATAAAGATTAATTAATACAAGTGACAATCCTGCGCCACAAATGCCACGTTTCAAATGTGCCACCAGTACATAATATTAAGACTGCGCCGAGTGAAATGTGCCAAAACAGGCGGTCACAATTAATTGAATAAAATCAATACTTTTTGTTTGATCCTAACTTTCCTAGCTTCTTAACTCCTAACTAATAATAATATTAAAAAAGCGAAAATGAGTTTGTTTATTTGTTATCTTTTCACGCCTAAACCACTGAACCGATCATTCTGAAATTTGGCATATACATTGTCAGGTGTACAGAAACGGACATAGGCCACCTTTCATCCCGAAAAAAATGACTGTTTCCGAGGAAAACAACAATAACATTCTTATGATAATAGATGGCGCCACGTGCATTTCGGATCATGATAGAAATATATTATTACAAGCAGAGTACAACCCGAATTGATTGTCAAATTCTAAATTAAAGCGAGCGAAGCCGCGGGCAAAAGCTAGTACAAATATAAAATATACATATACCATAACAATTAATGTGTTTACAATTACATCTTTGGTGCCACCCGCTTACGCTACGAGATTGCCATGAAGGTATAAAGGTTAAGTATGTATACTAATATTATAAAGCTGAAGAGTTTGTTTGTTTGTTTGCTTGAACGCGCTAATCTCAGGAACTACTGGTCCGATTTGAAAAATTCTTTCAGTGTTAGATAGCCCATTTATCGAGGAAGGCTATAGGCTATATATCATCACGCTAAGATCAATAGGAGCGGAGCACCAATGAAGAATGTTTCAAAATCGGAGGGTATTTTTTCCTTTTGAGAGCTTCCGCTGCGTGCGCTGCGTAAACAGTTAAAGTTTCGCAAAAATCATGTATGACAGAATTGTTCCCCTTTAAAAGTTCTAAAAAAAAGTACGCGACAGCATATGTCTATCTTTTAAGGTTGGCTCACTATAACCATTTTTATGCTAACCAAATTTGTTCTAAAATAATGCATTATTTGCGAAGGTATTTTTATAAACATGATATTAATCCTTATCCAAATAAATACGTTATTCATCACAAGTATTTAATTTAAAACAAAATTGCGCTTTACATTATTCGATTTCAACGAATATCTTAGGAGATATCGCAGTTTTAAAATAACATCGCAGCAAAATAATTACCCATTACAGACATAGTAGAAACGATGTTTCTCCTGGTTTATTCTGCGTGATTACTACTGGTTCGATTTGAAAAATTCTTTTAGTGTTGGATAGCCTATTTATCGAGGAAGGGTATATAGGCTATATAACATCACGCTACGACCCACGGGGGCGGCGCAGTAACGATAAACGCGGGTGAAACCGCGGGCACATCTAGTAGTTCATATTTGTTAAAATTTACAAAAGTGTAGTCCATAGCAAAGCTTCGCACTGCTCGCCCCCGGCTGATGGCTTCTTCTCTCACGAATCGAGCCCTATGACTATCGCAAAATTCTGAACATTTTAAGAAAATCATAATTTTTATGGCCTTGAATACAGTTTGATCCAGAGGAATATTCATCAGAATTGCTGATTGATATCAACTGCAAATCGACGGTCATATCTAAATCTGTCCGGAAATATCCGCATAAAATAATTGACATGCAAACTTAATACACTTGACTGCACGAATAGCATAGGGGGCAAGCGGTCGCGGGGTTCGAATCCCACACGGGGCAATTATTTGAATGATCCACTAATAATTGTTCTGAGTTTGGCTGTATCTTATGTCCAATCATCGTATGTTTGCGAAGTCCTACTTGATCATTACAGCAACAGATTTCGTTTAAATTAAATAATAAACTGCGTCAGAGTTGAAAATCTGCAGGTTTAAAAAAATATATATTGAAATTAAACTACTTTATGCGGATTTTGTTTCTATTCTGTGTATTAGAAAACAACTAATATTAAAAGATAATTTTCAAAATTATTAAACTAGTAGATATTATGAAATACAAAAAGCTATTTCAATGTAGAACATTCGCGTAAACGTATGACAATATAATCTTTGGATGACTAACGAAATAAACACCCACGAAGTTTTTTACACAACTTAAAATTACATTATAGTAGAAAATTGTAGTGCCATTAAAGCTGTCGAAGGAGCGATGGCCGCCGAACAAATCGTTGCAGACCACGACCCGGAAAAAGTGTAAAACAACAGAATGTATCAACTATGTATGTACCTACACATCTTATTGAAATAATTTGATAATAGCGTGTTCGTAGTAGTACGGTTCGTTGGTTAGCAAAGCACACAATGACGTGTCAGTCGCGGTTCGGTGCTCGACACTTTTTGATTTAGTTGTGGTTTTTAATTAGATTGTTTCCATTGGACTACGAGATTTTACGAACGATATGGTAGAATCCTATATAATTATGTATATTGATATGCGTTTTATTTATTTTTTATTTTAGATCATATTTCTCAATCATCAGAAAGTAAAAAACCTTGTGTGTGGAAAACCTTGGGGGAGGCCTATGTCCAGCAGTGGACGTCTATTGGCTGACATGATGAGAAAGTAATTATTAGTACAATACAAATATAATAAGAATTAGAAGATCAAATTCAAATTCAAATTATTTATTTTTGCAGAAAACCCTGTTACAATGGTGTTATTAAAAGTTCATGTTTCAAGTGATTCTACCGTAAGGCATGCAAAGTGTATACAATCATGGTTCAATAAAAATGAAGATTGACATTGAAATATATAAAATTAGATAAAATATTTTAAGAAATTAAATTAATGCAGAGTCCTTCTAAACTTATAATAATACAGACTAATTGTTTATTTAATAATAATAATACGATTATTTCAATGTCAATAATAATAATAATTAACTTATTTCAATATCATCCCTGGAATTATTACGATACATTAACAGATTATTTATTTAAAAGATACATGTATAATTGTTCTATTACTTGATGTCAATGTGAGGTCTTAAGATTGGAAAAATTATCGTTTAAATAGTCGTTTAAGTTATAATAACATTTATTAACTAAAAGGCTTTTTAGATGTTTCCTAAATAAAATAGTACCTATTCATTGCCTTTATTTCTTTAGGTAATTTGTTAAAAATTATAGGCGCCATGAGAAACACACTTTTATGCATTAAAGTGGTATGGGTTCGGCGCATACAGAGGTGAAATACGTCACGTTGTCGCCTATTATTATCAAACGTAATAAAAAAATGATTTAGTCATTATTTATATTTAGCCAGAACTCGGACAGAACTCTATCATTTATTTAAAGGATTAACTTTCATCTAATAAGTAAAAAATTTGCCCTATGTAACAGTATATTTTTACCTAAACACTAAACAATTATTAACGCAATTTTCAATATTTTCAACACAGTAAAATATTAAGTTGACATTAAAGACATGACGCCTTTTTAAGATGCAGCATAGATACGCATCAAACTTAATTTTAATTATGCAAGCTCAGGAATGCCTGCATTATAGAAGAAAGCGTTAAATGGTCACGACAGGATTTAGATTACAATATATAAACAAATAACTAAGCGAGGTAAAACATTTGTAAGGTGACCATGCCATGCCCATCAAGTTATTAAGTTGCTTAACACGGTATCTTATCTTATGTGGGGGCCAGTCAGTACAGACCGGCGACACTTCGACCCAGTGGCATGTTTTGTGTCGACACTCTCCCAATAACGACTGCCATAGATGTTCATGGCAGCCGGGACCGACGGCTTAACGTGATCTCCGAGGCACGGAGCAGGCGATAATTGTCAATCAATACGCACATAATTTCAAAAAGTCATATAACTTCCGAAAGTCAGTGGTGCGCGACGTGGGTTCGAACCCGAGACCCTCTGCATTGCAGGCTGTTGGTCTCCCCACTGAGCTATCGCTGCTCTTCTTAACACGGTAGATGGTAGTTTAAATACTGCGTATACTTTTTATTGACCCTAGATAGAAATCCTTTTTGCAAACATGAATTATTCAAGCAAATACTATAAGATCTGCTAATTATGGTTCTAAACTGATATCCCCTCTCTTTACAACTAGTCCAGTTTATGATATAGCGTTCCCCTACACCAACCGTTAGGCTATAATAGTGGAAGCCACTGAACCTTCCAGTGTCCGAGAGCACCTTCCGGGACCAGTTATAGATAGTTTTTGTCCCCAAATCTCGACTCTCCACCCTAACCTCAGAGATCCGGTTCTCGTAAGCGAGCTACCTCGTGCCCAAGTGACACTACATATTCTCCAGATAGGTACCGGCGCAATAAAGCCGCTCACCACTCGCAACTCTGGGATTTGCTAACGAAAACCTCGCTGAAGCTGACAGAGAAGCCGCCTCCCATATCTCCAATATGGTACCAGAGCTGTATAAGGCACCCTCACTTCCCGACGTACCGACTACAAGCCGGGTGTGGCCCGAGTCACTCTAGGTATGATTCTTACTTGCTGAGCAGGCAAGCACCCGAGATGATAATATGTAAAACTTCAAGGACTGGCTTTGTATCCACCATTCAGCTTTTTATCTTTTTCTTGAAGTTGGTGTCACTTGAATACCTATACATCGTAGCCAAGCAACTTAGTGTTGTGTTTTTGCAGCCAGACAGGTTTTCAGGCAATGACAGTTTGTGCTGGCAGCAATAGCTTCTAACGCGCTGTAATGTCTTTGTAATGGCAAGCGCCCATAGGCAACTGAAGTTGCTTACCATTAAACAACCCCCTACTGCTTAAAGGAACACATATCAAGAAAAACACACACATGCGTTACTGTTTTTTGTTTAAGACGCGATCTGTCTGTGTGCAAGTTTCATTTCATTTAAATCTGTTTAATCGTTTTTTGGTGATTGAGTTAACATTTTTGACACCAAGAAAATGCAGCATTAGAAGAATACAGACATAAGACTTTTTGAAAGTTACTTATGGTACGGTAACTAAAGACCTTGCTCAGGTTTGAGTAGAACTGGTAACATAAACTAGCTCGTAATCTGTAATGAATTGGATTTATAACGATAATTTGTATATCAGAATGCGTATACAATGGATACGGCACCACTAGTTTTAGACAATAGCGCTTCCTGTTCCTGCATCAGAATTTGTGTAGATTACACACCGTCCATTATTTAATTTTAAACACATCTGCCTCAAGATATAACTCATATTTCGTCTAGTCTGAATTGGGGGGACAAAACGATAAAAAAGGTTAAATGTCAGCTCTCTTACATAGATGGAAATACCGAAAACGCTGTGTATTTTGCCTACGTTGACTTATTAGTAACCCTTTTTTATTTAAACTAACTGTGCCCTGCTGTTAAACTCATGATTCCTACTCCGCTCCCGCTGCTCGGAGCGTGATGTTATAGGTATATGTTGCTTATGGATAAAGTAGCTTTCTTACGGTGAAATAATTATTAAACTAATAATAATAATATTCTATTACATACACACAACACCACCTAGCCAAAACTATGCAGAGCTTGTACTATGGGTACTAGACAATGGATAAACATACATATATACGTTTTTTTTGTAAATACATACATACTATACATAGAAACACCATAGAATAGGGTCAGTAGTTTAAGAGTTAACCAAAATAGAAACATACAAACCTTTTTTCTTTATAATATAAATGTAGATAAAATATTTAATAAAACAATGGGCAAGTGAGAGTCGGAGTTTGCTGCTGACAAATGTAATTTATTAAATCTAATTAATCCTCTACAGCTCGCGGACTCGCCTGCTAAATATCTCGGGCCGTGTAGGTGTGTATCTGTCTTTTATCTAATTCAGTTCAACGTTGACGTATGACTGAGACTACCTACACCTATAACGCCTATTTCGTTTCAATATAATATGACTGAGAAATAAACATTTAAGCATATATAACTTTTATATTTATAATAACGAAACTTCGATGTCTGTTTGGACAATAGCTTTGCAAAGTCAGACAGATTTTTCGTTATTATTCTTTTACAATGATCTGGGACCGACACATGTTAGAGTTACAGGGTGTATAGGTTAGCGCTGTTCTCACACATGTAATATTAAGTTTTGAAGAAGATAAAGATAAGCCCCGGATACTTGCTATAAATTTGGCTAAGCTTATGCTTGCCTACGCTATTAACTTGATTAGAAATAGGTTCACGCAATGTGGCACTCGCAACTTCTCTCGCTCTCTTTCGAATATGCCTCCAAATTCTTTAAGCATGATGAGTCAAAAATAAACAAGCAAATAAAATGCTACCGCATTTACTAAACGTCGGCCTCGGTGGCGTAGTGGTTAGTATAACCAACTGCCACGCTTGAGGTGGCGGGTTCGATTCCCGCACAAGTCAAACATTTGTGTGCATGAACATGGATGTTTGTCTTGGTCTGAGTGTTTCTATTTATAACATGTATGTATTTACAAAAAAAAAGTGGGTATATATGTATGTTTATCCATTGTCTAGTACCCGTAGTACAAGCTCTGCTTAGTTTGGTCTAGATGGTGTTGTGTGTATGTGATAGAAAATTATTATTATTATTATTAAACAGTGAGTACCAGATTAAAGTTCAAACAAACCGTAGTTAAAAACTAATTGAAGATTTACTCACTTCCTGTAGTTTTTGTAAAATTTTGTTAAGGGCTTCCGTAGCTGGAGGGATAACAGCAGCAGCACCTATTAAGAAGGTATTGTCTATATTCTATATAAGTAAATAATTATGTCTGTTTGTTCGTATGTGACGTATGCGTTCCTTTACCATTTATCCCATTGCGATAAAATATTAGTAAGCTGATGCGCACACATGCGAATCATTCAGATCAAAATTTAAATTAATTCGAAATTCCGAAACAAGCAGTCAGTCAACATACAGCTGTTCGTTATTAAAAATAAGTTTAATAATATTTAGAAACAGTTATTCCAAAAATACTATTGAAATAGAAATACATATACCGTCCCAATTAGTTAGTTTATGTCTGGGTGTTCATTCTGTCCTATTTTCTAATCTTTGTAACGTTCCTCGTGACACAGGATTGAATACAAGCGAGAGCAGTCATAAAAAAATGTGTCAACTGATTTAATGTTATTTTTCTCGCGACACAGATAATATCATTAAACAAGTCATAGACTCGACAATTTTAATGATTAATTTTGTTTGTTAAGAAGAAATTAATCATTATAAAATTAGGAATTCATTTATTTGCGTACATCTAAGTAGGTGTATTCTTTACTAGTTTCTAACTGCGGCATCGCCTGCACGGGTCCCACGGAATCACTTAAAGGGCTATAAAGCTATCCTATGTAATCCAGTCAGTCCATTTATTTTTATGCTTAGTATTTTCTAAATCCGTTGAATAGTTTACGTATGATTGAGCCACTAATATTAAAACCTTCAAATATCTTTACAATCTTTCGAATTTATAATATTAGAAGGATTCTTCACAAAGCTTAACTTGCGACTACTTTCATATGCACTATAGTTCTCCAGCGACTTTACTTATGGGGATTGCACATCATGATGTGTGATCTCATTATCATTTTGTGAGGAGAACGCGCTAATGCCATATTTTTAAGTCTATGCCATATTATGTGTGATTAAATAGTGTAATTGGCGCAAGTCGTTAAATGTTAAAATAAATAAATGATCATATATCTGGTTCAACTGAACGAAATCATATAAAACTTGGCTTAATCCCAACTACGGAAAGACGAAGTGTCGGAATCAAACTCATCTCAACTAATTTGATTAGGTGTTGCTAATTCAGTCAGCCAATGACAGCAGGTGACATGTGCCGGATCGCGTCTGTCAATTAAATGTGCCTTGCAGATTCCGGGTATTAGTTTTTAAAGTAAATCTGAAGCTCCCAAATTGTGAAAGTCTGATCAAAATCCATTCTGTAGGTTTTTTGCGAAATTGGCATAAACATATGGTTAGACAGACAAAACATCTAAAACCATTAACTTAAGTTCAGAATCAAATAAATAATCAATCCTATTGTAGAAACAGGACCTCGTGACAGTTTTATCAAAGTATAGAATTACCTATATATCAACAATGGTACCATAACAAAGAGAACTAAAATTAAGGGTTTCACCAATAGCTACCATGAAAACAGTCACAAAATGAACTCAAAATACTGTGATTCAGACAAAACTCGTTCAATGACGTTGCCATTATACCTACATAGGTACACGACACCATGGCGAACAGTAGCCTTCACGATATACAGGCCCTAGGCGGATGAACAAACAAAAAAGCAACGAACCGCCATAATTATTATAAGCGGGGGACGCATGCGCAGTGGCCAGTCCGCCATTACGCGTCCGCGGATCCTCCCGCGCATTCACGAAAATAGTTTTAACAATTCAAAATTAGATTTGTAAACTAATAATGTAAAATTAAAATATAAAAGCTGGTTTATTATTCGTTTTTGGAATTTTAAATTACGGATGATTAGTGCATTTGAACTTTTAAATAAATGATGAGATTTTTATTTTTATAGTATTGTTTTTAAAACTCAAAAATGGAACGCATTGCGATCGTGGTAAGTTATATTTCTTTTAATACAATGAACCTCATCCAGCTTGAAACAACCATATTTGCTGTACACAGTCGTGTATAAAATTATGATTGTTTTACTAAAAAAGCAAAAGAGCAAACAGGCTAAAGAGCAAACAGGCTTACCCCATTAAGTTTACTTGAAAGGTTTTTTATAACTTAACAATCTTTTTATAATCATTTCATCAGAAATGAAACGTACAAGTAGATACTTTTCTTTGTTGTTCAAAAGCTTATAAAGGTGGATGATTCTTTTTTTGTCCAATTTCTTTAAATTGTATTAGTATTTTTAAACATAGAGTAGCAATTGTTACTTTTTTATGCTTTTAAGTACATTTTCGTGATCTTTTAATTTTTAAACGGAGCTTGCGATCCTTTTATTCATTTAACACAAGGGTATAACTACTCGTATGTAGGGGGGTTCGATCACAGCACGAAACTAACTTGTGTTATTCTCAAATAGTATTATCAAATCAGTGTACTGCAGACCGAGGCTATTGTTGTAAAGAAACTGTATCCAGAGCCGTAGAGATTAATGGTTGATAAGTTTTGTGTAAATTCAAGTCAAGTCAAACTCAAGTCAGAAGCATTTGTTCATTTAGGTCACAAAGTGACACTTATACCTTAACGTCAAAATATATAGGTTAGTGAGTTTACTTAGTTACAATTGCAATAATAAGTAACACTGTATGTGTCCATACAATGTTTATACCTGTAAAACAATGGATCTCAGATAACACGTTGATTCGAAACTGAGTTATTCCTAATAGGAAAATACACAGTACTTTTAACTTGTTGTTATGGTTTCTGCAGATATAATAAACGCGCAAACTACTTTTCTAACGGTAATTACTCAAGTAATTGTGGATATAATAACTAAGATGTAATCATAAATTTAGTAATTAAAAGTCTTTTCTTCGAACATACCAGTATAAGTCCGAAGCGAAGCGTTCGACTTCGAAACAATCGGTAAGTAATACATAGAAGCGTGAGTCTTGCTTCGTTAAAAACCTGTTAACATATTTATTGGCCTTTGCCGACAATCTTAGTGATCGTATGGACTTGTACCTAATAATTGCCAGTCGGTGAATAAACCGATTGCTTAAAAAAGGTTTCTAGTTAAAGCACATATTTTATTTTTTGATGCTGGAGCAGGGAGTTCTAGGAATAATTCCTGTGTCGCGGGGAACTTTACAAATCGGCGATTAGATTTAGTTCATCCCCAGCTAAATTAGATGACATGCTTTTAGAAGTCACTTGGTAGACAACTCTGGTCAAACTAGTAGTAAGTCTTGGAACCCGCAACGAATTTAAACAGTCGTATCATTGTAGTAGTTGACAATAAATTTATGCCCAAAGTTATCAGTGTAGGCTGATTTTTACAAAGCAAACTTCAAAGTTCAGAATTTGTATCAGTACTACATACCTAAAAGACCAAACATCTCGTTACAAGGATTATTCCCAGAAATTGATGTTTTTAAAGTAAGATTTTAAAATGTACAAGTTACCTTTTCTATAACATTACATTTCTTGTTTCACTTGTTTATTGCTGTAAAGATGAAAGAGACTAACCTCCACGACACAAGGAATCCTAGTGTGGAGGTTAGTGTTCTAAAAATGACTGTAACTGTTTGTATAGGAACAATAAAGCATTATTATTATTAAATCAACTTTCTCAAACTTTCAATTGCTTAAACCAGGGATTTCGCTTAATTACTTTTCCAGCAACAACGAGTTCTTCCACTTTTATTTGTTAACTAGCGACCCGCCCAGGCTATGCACGGGTATTACAAAACCTTAACAGATACATCTAAACCTTCCTCATGAATCACTCTGTCTATCGGTGAAAACCGCATGAAAATCCGTTCAGTAGTTTTTGAGATTTTCGCGTACAGACGCTGGCGGGGGACTTTTTTTTAATCGACTTCAAAAAAAGGAGGAGGTTCTCAATTGGACTGTACTTTTTTTATGTGTGTTACCTTAGAACTTTTTTATGTGTGTTACCTTAGAACTTTTTTATGTGTGTTACCTTAGAACTTTTTCTAGATTAATCGATTTTGATGATTATTTTATGATAGTAGATTTATCACGTAAAAACATTAGCGACGTTGTTATAATTCACTATAATTCACATGATAAACAAAGTTTATGGAGACATTTCCTTCATAGTCACAGAGCCGTATCATTTCCATGTCATAACTCGACACATTGTGTCAGTTTTGTTTCGTGCGAGTGTGGCCGTGGGCCCCGGTCACAATAATAATTATAAAATGATTATACAACGGATGTGTAGACAATGCAACGCGGGTTAACTAAATAATTTGTATGTTTACATTATATCATTTATTTTGTTTTACAAGTCCCAGTTCACACGCGCTTAACGTATTTGTAGTCTTGTCTTTTTACGCGAAAGTTATTCATTGAAATTAAACTACTATATACGGATTTTATCACATTGTTTATTTGACACTTTATTACAAAATTTTGAAGACTGTTACACTACTATTACTATTAAACTTCACTAATTTTTAAGCTAATTAAATTATTGAAGCTGTTTCAATAATTTAATTAGCTTAAAAATTAGTAAAGTGTAATAGTAATAGTAGTGTAACAGTTTTCAGAATTTTGTAATAAAGTGTCATATAAACAACGCGATAAAAGCCGTATATAGTAGGTTAATTTCAAAGTATTTGTAGTCTTTAGAGTTAATTTTTCGGATTTGGTAGGTGAGTTGTATACATAGAGCAAAGAATGCGCGCTGCGCTTGAATTAGCAACATCACTAACATTAAACTAATTTGTAACAGGATTTTATGAATGAAAATTTACTTGTTCTTATTTACATACTAGTTTTGTCTGGTAATGTAGATTCTGTTAATTTTCTATCCCTCGGGTACTTACATTAAATTTTTCCAGGATGGAAGATACCATATGTCCTTTTCTATATACGTGACAAGGTGTATGCGAAATTTTAATGACGATTGGTCAAGTAGCTAAGGCGTGAAAGAGTAAAAAACAATCAAATAAACAAATAAACTCACTTTTACATTTATAATATTATTTAATATTAGGATTTTGACCGACGACTAAGTAAGAAAATACGAGAGCTGTTGAATAGAAGACCTATCTTGAATGTGTGATTGTCAGTATAAATTGTCTTACTTAATCTAAAAGCGCTGCTGGCGGTAACGTCTCTGAACTAACCAATGAAACAATGTATGGAAATAAAACAATAATCAAACATGTATAGAAAAATTACGATACACCTTTAGAGAGCTCAAGACTATGATGCAAAATAGCTTCGCCCAAAACTATAACTGCTTTTCAAATTCGCTGCCTCGCAAACTCGACCCGGTAATCAACCTACGTAAATGTTAAAGCAGTCATACGAACAAAGTCAACGAGTTCAATAAAAGTTTTATTGTTACAAGCTTGTTGCTAAAAGCAGCAGTAAAAACTGCAAGTCGATAAAGAGCTCATTATATCGAAAGTTCGTCCGACCTAGCACACATAAGCCATTATATTATGGTGTTATAAATTTTAGTGCCTCGTTGGTGAAATGGTCATCTTGCATTGACGGGCAAAATGGCATTGGATTTTTCTGTTAGAAAACTCTCAGTACAGTTTTGAAATGAAATCTTGGTGGACGGCATTAAGGTCGCCTAGTTTTATGTAGGATTTACATGTAGGTGGCGAAATGCGGCTGTGACCAAGCCTCTACGTCTAAGCTATTTAAAACATCGTTAAAGTAGAAGTCACATAAACGAATTAACGAGTTCCCTTTTATTGTCTTCGTTAGCAGTCTACTCATTGACATGGATGTGGTCCCTTAAGTTGATAGAAGCAATGACAAGGAAATAACTAATTCTGTATAGCATAGACCACGGCTGCTTGCCGTAAAGTTGTAGGTACTCTCTCTTTTCCTAGATATTGGATCGACTATTCTGAAGACGAAGCGCTGGCCTAAATCACGTCTGCAATTATAGATAGAATAGTGGTATTCCTCACATAATCAGGATTTAGGGAGAAATCCAAATGAGTACAGGACCTTGCCACCAGCACTGTTGATAAGACGTTTGGTTCGGCATCGATAGCAACAGAAGTCGACCATGATTCGGGCCAAGTTTATTTATTTATTTGGCTCACAAAAAAAGTTACAATCAAAGAGAAATATGGTATAGAGTTTACAGTATCCTAATCCTAACTTCCTAATACTAACTCCTAACTAATATTATAAAAGCGAAAATGAGTTTGTTTGTTTGTTACCTTTTCACGCCTAAACTACTGAACCGATCATTCTGAAGTTTTGCATATACATAGTCAGGTGTACAGAAACGGACATAGGATACCTTTCATTCCGAAAAAATTTACTTTTCCCGAGGAAAACAACAATAACATTCTTATGATAATAGATGGCGCCACGTGTCTTTCGAATCATGATTGAATTATATTATTACAAGCAGAGTACAACCCGAATAAATTGTCAAATTCTAAATTAAGGCGAGTGAAGCCGCGGCAAAAGCTAGTAACCAAATAAAATTATAGATCTAACTAATTTCAACTTGACTGGTTATAATCAGAATAACCCTCTCACTGGTTTGCAAAAATCCGTCAGAATTCGTATAACTAAGTACGAAGGGCATTTTGTCATGAGTACATTAGTAATATTGATAAAATCGCATATTACGAAACATAACAAAATGTTTAGTGGTCATTTTCCGCCATTAAATTATGTCAAAACAATAGTAAATTAGGTTAGGACCTTGATTTGGAACATTTGTTCTTTGTTACAGCAGTATGTGATCATACCATTATTTTTTAAGGTCATGTACGGACGAAAGATCCGATGGGGTTTTTATAGGTATACACGTGAATAATACTGTCAGTCTTCTTATAAGTCAGACCTTTTGTATATTTAATGACTATTAAAGTTTCAAAGATTTTCATACCGCCGACTGATCTCTAGCTTATGTAATTGCTGTTACGAATTACTTGAATGTTTTAAAGTTACAATTTTGATACTCTTCTCCTTAGCCTTTATTATTCCCAAGTCACTTGGGGTCGCCTTTCTAGTCTAACCGGATTTGACTAAATATCAGTTTTTACATGGAGCGACTGCTATCTGATCTCCGCAACCCGAAGGCTAACGATACCCTATAGCTAGACCAGTGTCAGGATATTAGAGGGCACTGACTTCCCAATAACGACTGCCATAGATGTTCATGGCAGCCGGGACCGACGGCTTAACGTGCTCTCCGAGGCACGGAGCAGGCGATAATTGTCAATCAATACGCACATAATTTCGAAAAGTC
The DNA here is from genome assembly GCA_963564715.1 of Catocala sponsa. NCBI lineage: Eukaryota > Metazoa > Arthropoda > Insecta > Lepidoptera > Erebidae > Catocala > Catocala sponsa. The sequence goes on from OY751336.1 coordinate 25,270,404, forward strand.
ATATAACTTCCGAAAGTCAGAGGTGCGCGGCGTGGGTCCGAACGAAGAAGAGGGTCTCGCCTTCTGCATTGCAGTCTGTTGGTCTCCCCACTGAGCTATCGCTGCTGTTTTTGCATTTTTGAGACTATTGTTTTTATTTTCTTTACCAAATCAAATAAGCAACATACGCGCTAGATGTAACTCCCACATATATTGCGGTGGACTTTGCGAGCATTGGAACAACACCCACACTCGAAACAAGTATTCGCGTAACATATATTTTTTTATGCTTACTACTAATGTGGCAAACAAGCATACGGCCCACTTGATGGTAAGTGGTCACCGTAGCCTATGGACGCATGCAACACCAGAGGCATCACTTGCACGTTGCCGACCCTTTAGGAAAGGAAGTGGGAAGGAGAAGGAGCGGGAAGGGGCAAAGTGGGTGATTGGGCCTCCGGCACTCTCACTCGCCGAACGAAATACAACTGTAGGAATACTGCTATTTCACGTCGATATTCTGTGAGAGGGTAGTCCTTCCCCGGTCGAGCCGGCGGCCCATTCATGCTGAAATCAGCGAGACTCTACTACTCTAAATGCATGCAATTATTTGTAACAACATTACATTATACAATTCTATAGAAATATATTTACTAATTATACTTTTTACTACATTTGAACTATAGTATCTACACATAATGGTACTGATAGACTTGAGTTTCACTTGTAAGAAACCATCGAGCCTTTGCTGTTTTTAAATTGTCGAACTGAATAACGAACAGAGCCAAACATCATTACGAACGTTTTCACGATCATTCTAGCGAACAATGTAATTTTGCAGCAAATTTACTATCCTTTCGCTGGAATGCTCGTTAGAACGCTCGATAGAATGCTCGCTAAACGCTCCCGTTTATTTTTCTGTAATGTAGGTAACATTCGCTAGAATGCTCATTACAAGTAAATGCTCAAGTATAGACTTGAGCATTTGGTTGTAATGAGCATTCTATCCAATAGCAATCATAGCCTTAAGATACTGATAGCAGCATTTTAAGGCTAGGATTAGGATACAAAGAAAAAAGGAAACTGATTTGTTGTATAAATTTCCAATTAATATGAAAAGACAAAAAGTTTATTAATTACAGAAATGAGTCACCGGTATATCACGTAAGGATCAGTCAATATCACGCCACGGTAATTGTGCGAACGTTAATTGTTTCAACGTTTTTTGTCTAGCAGTTTAGTTCCGCGTATAGGTGTTATTGTGAAAAACTACACATATAATTATTTTAATGTAAATATGGGTTTATGTTTAGATTATTATATCAGTCAAGGTTGATGTATATTTAGAACTGTGCTGTATCCTGGAAATGTAGTCAGCATTTCATATCGTAAGAAATAAAAGAGCTTGGACAGATCAGCGTCCTATTAGACACGCCCTGCTTATTATTATTTAATATACTAGCTATCCCACGCAACTTCGTCTGCTTCTTGCTTGAATTTGTAATTATATTATACTAGCTTTTGCCCGCGGCTTCGCTCGCGTTAATTTAGAATTTGACAATTAATTCAGGTTGTACTCTGCTTGTAATTATATAATTCAATCATGATTCGAAAGACACGTGGCGCCATCTATTATCATAAGAACGTTATTACTGTTCTCCTCGGGAACAGTAATTTTTTTCGGGATGAAATGTAGCCTATGTCCGTTTTGTACACCTGTCAACGTATATGCAAAATTTCAGGATGATCGGTTCAGTGGCTTAGGCGTGAAAAGGTAACAAACAAACAAACTCATTTTCGCTTTTATAATATTAGTTAGGATTTTAAAAGACAACTTCCGCACGAGTAGAAACCCTGTCTCTTAGGGATTACAAAGATACATTTAACGGACACAATTTACACCCAGGACAAACATTTGTGGATCACACAATAACACTGGGGAACAGTCATTTTGCGGCATGGTAAGTTGAAATCAATTTAGTGTAAGTTCAGTATGCTGAATACGAGAAAAATATCAGATTTGTTAAATTGACTCTAGTTTAAGAAATAAGACTTTATAACTATATGACTGAAAGAAGGTCGAAATAAAAATACAATTACATATTAAATGTATATTTTAGGCTATATCATAACTATAAGAAAACTGAATACATACGCTATTAACAAAAAATATTAGAAAACTTTATCTGTAACCTTTTCTATTGTGTTTATGTTCAGGACAATCCCTTATTAAACTCAAGCAATAGTCTGCCATCATAATATGGCTGTCCCATCGGCCTTGGTATCTTTCTTTCATTGTTCTAATGTCCTGATGGAACCGTTCTTTTTGTTGAATATCTCAAGAACCAGAGTCAATTCATACAAAGTAAATATATTTCGGGTATGACTGATGAAAGGCTTTAGTAACCAGTAACAAAATTAATGACGCAGAAAAAATATATTTTTTGTCGCCCAAAGTAATATGTTCCGTGTAGGATTGAAAGTCATAGCATTCAGTGTAGTTGTAGCAGTATGAAACACTGACTCGTTGCGCCATCCGCGTGCAGTCAATTCTGAGAGAACTCATAATGATGCGAGTATTTTTTACTTCTAATTGTCTTTAGTGTACATTTGATACGATAACCGAAGGTTTGATAACATTTACGTATTGTGTGCATGTACAACAAATTTTCCATGATTAGAATGAAACATGAGCTTTGGTGATTTGGCGTATTATAATTACACCCTATTAGCGTTTGCTAGTAGCTTCGCTCGTTCGGAAGCAGTTCTTTTTTTCTGGATAAACGGTGCGCTATGTAAGGAATTTTCGAGTATTGTCAGGGGTACAGAAAAGGTTCTGTATTCGAAATTCCATGATGATCGGTCGAGTAGTTAAGGAGTGAAATCGTAACAAACAAACTCACATTCGCATTTATAATATTAGTTAGGATTAGTATTAGTTTGACCTGGCCAGTGGCCACTGTTCGCTGTGGCTTAGTTTCTTGTCTTTAGTTACCCGTTTCCGTGGGAACATTGGAATAAAAAGTATAAAAATACTGTTCTATATATGTAAATGCAACGTTGTGTAAAAGAAAAATAAAATCAATCCATCGACAATTTTGAGTTTTGCCTCCGTATGTTTGTGGACACAAACAGGCATAACTCAAAAAGTTGTAAACTCTAAACGTTTATATAAGTATAACTAGCGACTCGCCCGGGTTCGCAAAGCTAGTACAAATACCTTAACAAATTATACACCTTAACCTTCCCTATGAATCACTCTGTCTATTGGCGAAAACAGCATGAAAATCCGTTCAATAGTTTTTGAGATTATCGCAAACAGACAGACAGATGATAGATACAGTGGCGGAGGACTTTGCTTTATAATATGTAGTGAAGATTATATGCAATATTGTCTATAGATAAAATATGACGAAGTACCGATGATAATAAGTTCCCAGCAGCAAGCTAGAGGAAACTAAAATGTCTGTCGAGTCAAAGGTTAGAATAAGACCTCTTTTCATCTACCTACACATTGTGCGTGTCGTTATTAATTAATTTCAACCTCTTTTAACGATTCAAGAAAACCTACAATTCCGAGAGTACATGGTAATCAGTAATCACATAAATTACTTATAGGTATGGTGAGACCATTATATGCCTGAAGGGCAGGGTAGAGGTATTTTACACCATGATTATGCCGATATCTTGCCAGCTATGGTAGACCCTACGTAACGTAATACGTAGGGTCTAAAACTATAGCTGACGATTCTTAGGTCTACTGGTCACCAATGTAGACTCTCTGCTGCTTCTAAAGATTTCTTGACAGAAAAACCTCTGAAGATACCAATATTATACACGACCTGTGAACCGAACATCATGCTCAGCATTGAAGTTTACTGCTGCTGCGCCTATCAGGCTATTATTACAGAACACGGAATATTGCGCACAGCATCAGTCAGCGTAATTCATTTTCTGTGACTATAATGTTCGTAAAGCTCATTGAGGTATGTGAGACTCCTTTAGAAACATAAACTTAATAATTTAGTAGGTTGAACACATGCAAGAATAACTACCCCAACTTGTACTTCTTTTTAAATATTATCACCTACTATCCTAAACCGATTAAAAATGTTATATATACGAGTATAAGTAAATACTTACGCTCGTTTTAATTGTTACAGGTCTTATTGGCATACTGCCTAACAAGCCTTCCACATACCTCAGCAGAAAACTTACAACAGGAAAAAGAGACTGTCCTATCAGCTGTGCTAACCTCCACCGATGGAACCGACAAACTAAATCGTCAGAGCCGGAGTTACTACGACTATAGATACGGCGTCCCTAGACCGTTGTACGACAGGCTAGAGTATGCCAGGCTAGAATACGACAGACCACGATGTGGTAGATGCGACGAGAGATACGACAGAGGCAGAGATGATAGAGACGACGATTACGACAGGAGAGACCGATATGACGATGATAGACGGGGAAACAGACCAACATACGGTAGTAGGCACGATAATAAGAAGAACTATGATAGGGATAGGGACAGAGATAGTGATGAAGACAGATATTCAGATAGAAACAGCGGACAAAAGAACAGCACAGAAGATAATAACGGAGATAACAAGAGTCAGTACGATGACAAAGATGGCGGTGGGAAAAGGCGGGCTGGCGATAGAGATAGAGAAAGTAATAGGAATAGAGATAGCGGCAGACGGAGAGGGGGAGACAGGGATCGAGACCGCTACGATGACAGAGACCGCTATAGACCTGATTATTACGACAGATTCTTAGGAGATAGAGATAGAGATTATTATGATAGAGACGATTATTATAGAGATAGAAGACCCGTCTATGATAGGCATTATGGAGGCTATGAAGAGGGGTATGGGAGGTACGATGGATATGGATATCCGGGATATAGAAGACCAGGGTTTGCTGATAGAGGGTATGATGATGGCTACGGTAGTTATGGGCCTGGGGTTGGCAGAGGACCTCATGATAGGTGAGTAAAATAAATATTATTCGATTGCTTTTAATACAGATTTCTGTACGCAAAATGTGTTTTATGATGTATTGTTTGGTCTCTAAGTTGTAAAATAAGTGTCAAAACATATCTTTTATTTATTTTCGAAGTGGAATATTGCATATCGTATAAACTCTGAAGACAAAATCCTTTTTTGTTGTGAATGAGATTCATATTATTTGACTGCACGGATGCCGCAGTGGTTTAAATTGTTCGCCATTGTGCCGAGTATTGTTAGTTCGAGCCCTATACAGGAAAACAAGTTGTGTAATCTACACATAATTTTTATCAAGCCGTTTTTTTAAGCTGGAAGGATGCGTTGACGCATATCTCTCCGCAAAAAAGGGCAGCGGAGAGGTTATGACGGGCTCACCCGAGAAATGATAAAATGTCTCGAATACTATCGACTAAACCTACCACATGGCAATGCCACGAAGAGAAAACTATTCTTAAATTATGACGTAGATTTTTAATAGCTATAAATCAAAACCATTGTGCCATGACCATGAGACCTAAATAACTACTAAGCACTCACATTACTATTGCAAAGTTCGTTCACACATGACAACAACAAAAGAACGACCGTTAAGTTCAAATTATGTCGAATGTCAATACACGCTTTCACCTAAAAATTGAAAATAGCGACTCGAATTAGGACGTAACGGTCACAAAATTGCATAGGTTCGTTTTCCGCCATTGTATTTTGTGATTGGATGTTATATTTTATTTCATATGTGAAGCGTGTAAAATAATTGTTAGTTAGGTAGCATTGTTTGGTTTGGAAAGTAATTGAGTTATTAGAGTCTACAATTGAATTAACGGGGACTATCTTCGGTTTTAATCAGATTAGTAAATAGTTTATGACATTTTTGGTGGTAAACTAGTTTTATGAAACTATTTTATAACAAATTGTTAGACATCAATAGGTTGGTCCCTTTTACGTGGCACTTAAAAGTAGTTATCGAGATTTGTGTGTCCTAGCCTGTATGCGCTGCTGAATGGGTCGCTCACAACTTTGTTGTTTGAAATGAAAGATCACTGATAGTTAAAATGAGATGCGATTTATTGGTCATTTAACTACCACGTAACTTATGATAATATGTTTGATACGATAATCTATATATTAATACGTGAAGCGAAAACTTTAGATCCCTTTTTACGAAAATTGGGCGGATGGAGGAGTATGAAATTTCGCACACTTATAGTTTATACAGAGAAGAAGTGATGAATGCTAATATTTATATAAAATATGTATAATAAATACATTAAATTAATGAAAAAACACTACACGCACACAACCATGCATTTGACACACGCAGTCGAAGCGCGTAACTATGTTTACATATATCAATATACGAGTATAATGACATGACATAATATATATCAGTTGGTCGAATTTCGAGCACTAGGCGACCGCTAGTTACTATAAATGAGTACCGCTGATTATGAAGTATGAAGCACTGGTGTTGATTTACACAATTTATATGAGGCGACGTAAAAGTGCTGATGTAAAGGAGTCGCACGTACCATGTACGATGTATGAGTCGTACACAGCCATTTGACAAAAATAAGCAAGTTGTTAAATCTATGTATGCGAGGTAGAATATTGTTAGATGTCACAGATCCAAAGTTTTAATACGCTTTTAAATAAACAAGTGCGGTTTTGCCAACCTCATTCTATTGCTATAGCAAATATTGACTTCATAATAGCATAAATAATAACGAGATGGGTGTAAAAACCCAGGCTTCAACCTCTTCAGACCTTGTGACCCCTATATCTTGGGGGTCTTTTGATCCAAAGGCCCCATACTAAAACTCGACCGAGATATGAACCCAAGGTGTCTGCACACCAAGTTACAAGTCAATCGGTTCAGTGGTTCCAGAGCTTTGCCTGTCACTAACAGACAGACACACAGGCCCACAAAATGTTTTCATTAACCTTTTCGAAGAAGACTCAGAGGTTAATATGAAGATGTTTGGATGTCACCCGAGAGATACCTACCCTAGAGTAACCTTCTAGGCACTCTCGGATTGGCCACCCCAACTATTGCAATAGAAAAAGGTTGACAACACCGAACTCCTCTGGGTGGGGACAGCCACGTCGTGGAATCCAGGCGTACTCCAACTTGTAGTTTGCCGCTTCAAACACAAAATATGCGTGGACACGTGTCTCGTCTCAGCGCAAAGCATCTTCAGCACCGTTTGGCAACGAATGAGCCCCACAATAATAATTTTATTACATTGGATTGGATTTCCGCCAAGTAACGCCTAATTCGCTTCAATATACAGGTCTTCCCAGAAGATATGAATCAAATTGTTACGGTAGCTTCCTTAGGTATGGACCTTTCAAATGAGCAAAATAAAAATAAATTATAATTATGTTGTGTTGTTGGTCAAACTTACAAGATTTTCTTTGGTGCAAAAAAAATACACCAAAATAATGCTGCGACTTCAAAACTACGTCAGTTTAAAAAAATACCTTTTTAGTTTGACGAATCAATCCTTTACAAATTATAATAAGAAGTAAAAAAAAAATAAAATTAGCCATAAACGAAGCACCTGTAGTTAGAAGTCTGGAAAAAGTCGTACATTGATTTGATTTTTTTATTTTTACATAAAGGTCATAATTTTTTATTTCTTTTTGTTTAGCACATTTGAAAGGTCCTTACCTAAGGAATCTCCCGTAACAATTTGATTCACATCTTCTGAAACAACCTGTATGTTTCTTACTTAATTACGCGTAAACCGTTGAAGTGTTTGGATGAAACTTGGCACATACATATATCATGTCCATATATATGATACTTTTAATCCTTGTATGCGCTCCGATGGGCTTCATGCTGCTTAATTAAATACCTAGCGCTCACATACAAGGGCGTCGCCAAGGGCGTGCAGGGAAGGGCAGCTGCCCGCCCCTCCCCTAGATATTCTAAAAAATCTTCATGTGCTCTCGACTTTACCTAAAATTCATACTTTTCTCATTCTCCATATCAACATGACCCCCCTTGGGCCATCGGCTGGCGACGCTCTTGCTCACATACCGTATCTACTAACAAAGTGCTGTTGTCAAAATGGACAATTAAATTCACAACTCCTTAAACATTTTTTGCGGTGCTAACCACATAAGGCGTCCATCAAACGCGTCGAGATAATGTCAGAATATTACTAATTCTATACAATTATCCAATTAGCAGAACAATCAGTTGTTTCGCGCCTCGTAACAGTACAATAGATACTGTTGTGTCTAAACGGATTCGGTGAAGGAGTTAACATTAGTCACATTCCTGTCGACTAATTTACAAATATCAAAATGTTGTCTTGATAACTGACTAAATTTTGCCCACGACTTCGTATTCGACTTCTAGATGGAGTGTCTAAATGTTATAAGGAGTTACAACTCCATATTAAAACTAATATAGAAGGCGTTCGAACAATAATTCCACTTGTTTTATATTATACTAACATTTGCGCGCAGCTCCGTGGTGCCTACCTACATCAATAAAAAGTAGCCTATGCCTTTCCTCGGGTTTTAAACTATATCTCTACCTTTCATCTAAATTGGTTTAGCTCTTTAGCCATGAAAAGGTAACAGACAGACAGAAAGTTACTTTCGAATTTATAATATACTAGCTTTTGCCCGCGGCTTCGCTCGTGTTAATTTAGAATTTGACAATCAATTCGGGTTGTACTCTGCTTGTAATAATATAATTCAATGATGATTCAAAAGACACGGGGCGCCATCTATTATCATAAGAATGTTATTGTTGTTTTCCTCGGGAACAGTAATTTTTTTCGGGATGAAAGGTAGCCTATGTCCGTTTCTGTACACCTGACAACGTATATGCAAAATTTCAGAATGATCGGTTCAGTGGTTTAGGCGTGTAAAGTTAACAAACAAACTCATTTTCGCTTTTATAATATTAAGTTAGGATTAGGATTATTTATGGAGTTTAAAGCTGCATTCAAAATCATAATTATTGCCAGATACGTTTACTATTTGCATGTAAACAGAAGTTTACAACAATGGTTATAAAAGCAACTTTAGGTCACGCATTGCCAATTCCTCTAACCTGTCTCCTCTCTTCAAGGTCCTAACAACATATATAGGTTGTATAGGCTAGACCTTTCAATTTAGACATTGATACACAAACACTGGACGTATTAGTTTCAGGCCCTGGGATGAGACGTACCGTGGTCAGGCAGGATGGGACGCGGGCGGCCGAGGATACTACTTCGCGTCAGGCAGGCCAGATGCCGCACCAACCTCCGGGTGGGGAAGACCTGAGTATTACAGGTTTATATTTAATTTTCTTTTCAGATGAAGACAGTAGATATGTATGTCATAGCAGCTATCACAATAAATGAATATAATCTGTTGAGTATATCCCAATTCCTTGACAATAGGAGCGCGTTACTTAAGTCACTGTCCAGACCTGAAGTTAGAATAGCACCGTTAAAGGGGTCTGCAGCGTTTAAGATGACGATATAGAACTTGTGAATCACATATCTCTTTATTTATTCGTATGAAGACACTTACCTTCCAATTTCTATAAGGATCATCCCAGTATCGTAGGCAATTTACAAATAATTTAACAACAAATTAAAATTAGCTAGATTTGGAGCTACGACTTGTAGCTAATAAAAACCTTGCCGCAATAGGGGACCACTTAAGCCAGTATGTCAAGGATGTACCCGAAACCACTTCGGTAGCTTTTTATCAATTTTGCAATATTCCACTTCGACAACCAAATATATATCGATACGAATTCATGCCTAGATGTCCAGTCACCGATATCTAGGATTATCTTATCTTATGTGGGGGCCAGTCAGTGCAGACCGGCGACACTTCGATCCAATGGGATCTTTTGTGTCGACACTCTCCCAATAACGACTGCCATAGATGATCATGGCAGCCGGGACCGACCGACGGCTTAACGTGCTCTCCGAGGCACGGAGCAGGCGATAATTGTCAATCAATACGCACATAATTTCGAAAAGTCATATAACTTTCGAAAGTCAGAGGTGCGCGACGTGGGTTCGAACCCGAGACCCTCTGCATTGCAGTCTGTTGGTCTCCCCACTGAGCTATCGCTGCTCTTAAATATAATATCTAGGTTTACTCAGGATATCATCATAGCAAAACGCAAAAGCAAAACCTATTTGTAAGGATCCTTGGCTTGTTGCTTTTCGGATGTAGGTACTCAATATCAAATACTATACAAGTATGAATTTTAGAACGATGAAAGCATGTTTTGAAAATAATGCTTAAATAAACTTATTAAAGAGGAGATTCCGACTTTCATGACGATATAATTTATTTCATTTTATGACTTCACTGCAGTCAGAAAGAAAAAGTACAAAGCTCGCACTAGGCGTTATCCTTGTATCGTGCGTGGGGAACACAACAAACATTCATACAACACAATAAAGAAACCCTAGACATGGTACAGCTATATTTGGATTGCATAATTTTGTCTTTGTCATAAAATCGAGTACTGATGGAATACCTATTACTCACACCTCACACGCCGTCCTAGCAGTTTTAGGATTAATTTATGTTTCTTACATTTTCCAGACCTCAAGAAACTGGTTGGCAAAGTCCAGGTGTCGCCGGTGGCTATCGAGATCCTTATGCAGGATATGGACAATCTGGCGCTGGCTATGGGCAGACCGCTGGTTATGCAGGAGGATACGGTGGCAGCGGTGGCTATGGGCAAAACAGTGTTGGATACGGTGGCAGTAGCGGTGGATACGGTGGCAGCAGTCCTGGATACGGTGGCAGCAGTGCTGGATACGGCGCCGGCAGTGCTGGTTACGCTGGCGGTAGTGCTGGTTATGGACAAAGTAGTGTTGGTTATGGACAAAGTGGTGCTGGATATGGACAAAGCAGTGCTGGATATGGGCAAAGCGGTGCTGGATATGGCGCTAATAGTGGATATGGACAAGGAGGAGGATATGGCCAGAGTAGTGGCTGGCATAGTGTTGGAGAAAGAAGACCTTATAGAGATGAGAGGTGAGTATTTCTCGTAATATTAATGGAAAAGAATATTCTTTTATACCTCCGGTGGCAGATGCACCACCGTCCACGTGATGGTAAATAATAATTCAATTCAATTCAATCCTTTACCAGAACACAACAACAATTTATCTTTTAGTACTTCTGCATCTTTGACACGAAACTTCTTGCACCGCCTCACTTGTGAAATTTACTATATAGGTATTAGCATTAAATATTCGAATAGCTTAACTCTTGTTTATTGTTGGAATGGTTGGCAGATGTGTATACCACCAAAACAATCATATTTCGCCAGCAGTATAAAACACGTAATAGAAGATTCTTATGTACATATCGTGCTTGCTATTGAGAACGCAAGTCTTATTATAATATCATCCATCTAGTCTCTAAATAAACCAGTCTTCCTTTTCTACTTTCCAGTGGCGTGAAAAACCTCGACAACAAAGAAAAGTACAATCATTCGCGGAACCAGAATCAATATTCCAGCAACCAACCAGCTAACTACAACCAGAATAGCCAATCAACCAACTACGGCCAGAACTACGGTCAAGGGTTCCAGAGCAGCAGCACGACTCCTGGCACCAGCTACCTGTTCCAAAGGGAGGATGAAAAAGTCACCGTCAAAGTAGACGAAACCACCAAGAATCCTTCTTAGAGCTGTGTTTTCCATTGTTTTACGGTTGACTTATGTTTTAAAAGCAGTTATTATTATTAGCCTATGCCGTCCTACTGCAAGGAAAAGATCTCCCTTATCTCTTTTCGCCGGTATCTTGCCAATTCAGTAATTTTTTCGAAAGATATTGAGCAGTGATTTTTGCTATACCAATGCTGTGATGATGTACGACAGTTATGACCAGCCCAATTGTATTTTAACCCAGCAGCTGTTTGTCAATGTGGCTATAAGAATTTAGCAAATTGTGATGAGCATAATCTGTTCATCAGATAAATAATAATGTGCAACTGTCAGTATTATCGGTTGATATATCGACTGCTAAAATTATTGGTTATCGAGTTGTATACCATCGGTCGAAATTCGGTCGCTATAGCGAACTTATGTTGAAATCATTGGTCTAGACCAACATATTGGGCCTGTAACATTCAGCAATATAATTCGATATATAACTACGTGATCTGACTTAAAATTTAAATAAACATATTATTTTTGATATGAAAACTTCTTTAGGCGCGTTGAGCACTTCTTGGGTGAACAAAAATCATGGAACTCGCGTCATCTTCACCGAACGCTTTCCATTTCTGAATAATTTTTGGTTTATAAAGAAGTGTTTATGATCAAGGATTAAAGTTTTCATTTCTATCGGCAGTCCTCAAAAACTGCACCAAATATTTTTTTTTATTATAGTTCTTAATATAGAATAATGTTTCGGATTATAAAGTATAAAATACTTATAAATTAGTGAATGTTCAGTTACTTATATTGCTCACGTCGATTGAGTCGATATACAATTACGTGTTTAGAACGTTAGTCTGTATGTGTTATGTGTGTTCCTAGGTACTGTGTATAGGAGCGTAAAATAATGACACTAAACAAGAGTTCAAGTTGCATGCTTTAATGCGACTAAACTTATTATATGATTGCGGACGCAGCCGCACGTAGGCACACACATTAATGCATTATGCATTACATATTAAATGCTTAGATAGCAATATCCAACATGTGTCCCTACACGTGATTTGACTTTAAAATTTAAATAATATATTTTTTTATTTTATTATAGGTACTTAGTTCTCAATATAGAATAATGTTTCGGATTTTAAAGTATAAAATACTTATAAATTGGTGAATGTTAAGCTACTTATATTGGTGACTTATAGCTGTAAGTATTATTGATTGATGCACTTGTCACTAGGCGACAGTGCCACACTTGTGCAGTGACCGATTTTACTTTCAGTTTATGTACTGGCGTCTATGACATGTCTATACACGCTTATTGTAAGAATAACCAATTTGTGATAAGTTTGGATATTTAATGCATTTGTTTAATTTAACTCGATTGACATAATTGCATGAAGATAATGTCACACTTTAGGGTATGTGGATGATACTTATTCGAAGGTACGAAATCGTGAGCACTGTAATACCTAAGTATGTAATAATAAGTTTTCTTTTCTTTAAAAAATTTTAACTTCTGTATATTTTAGGTATTTCCACAATCAAGGTTGCTGCTAAACAACCGTAGGTATGTTGTGTGAATGCCTGCGCTGCGACGAATACAGATCCCAGACTGTTTAAAAAGAAGATGACATAGTGTCACTCGGGAACCAATGTTTTGTTTGTTTTAAAACATACAAACAAACTGCCAGCCGAGAACCAATCTGATCTGTGCGTCAACGGCACCGCGTCTACACTTTTATCTCTGATATTGCAATAAAATTGATCGTAGGTTAACGCCTACCATCTGGCAAGTTGTAGGTGTGTTTGCCTTCTCTCAGTTTCTACGCCCTTACATTGCTAAATATGGCAACAGTTAAATGTAAATTAACATTAACAAATGTAACTTTTACCTTCATACGTATCACATTGTGACCTAAATCAATGAACAACTTTGCTAGTATCAGTAAAAGGTTTAATCACTCTCTCTCTTTCTTTACTTTTGATTTAGTATAGGTCCAAAGAGCAGCGATGGCTCAGTGGGGAGACCAACAGACTGCAATGCAGAGGGTCTCGGGTTCGAACCCACGTCGTGCACCTATGACTTTCGGAAGTTATATGACTTTTCAAAATTATGTGTGTATTGATTGACAATTATCGCCTGCTCCGTGCCTCGGAGAGCACGTTAAGCCATCGGTCCCGGCTGAACATCTATGGCAGTCGTTATTGGAAGAGTGTCGACACAAAAGATCCCACTGGGTCGAAGTGTCGCCGGTCTGCACTGACCAGCCCCCACATAAGATAAGATACTTAATATATGTCCATAACCAAGCAAAATATCTCACAAATAACATTTTGCTAGCTCTTGTCGCTCGCTTAACAGCACAGCGTTAGTTCAACGATGTTATTCGTATAATGAAGGGTCTGACACAATTATTACTACGTGACAAGTTCAATACGACGACGTCGGTCGTTAATGAATACTGGGGCCATTTCCATACCACACTCTTTTTATATATTATGAACGATACTCATGCCAACTGAATGTACTATAAAAGTTAGCGGTATTTTGATAACTCTATAAACACGTAGGAGAATAATAAAAGCCTTGGAATCGTTACAAACCACTTTCTCACCATTTTATGTTTCGTTTGTTAGATTATTTTCATAGTAGGCTACATAAGATTAGCATTTAGTATTCATATTAATCTGCTAGCTTAATGCTGCTTGTAAAATGTTTAATTTTAACAATGCTATCGAAAGGAGCCAGGCTACTATATGCACACAAGTTTAATGCTACAATATACATAGATTGAGATTTCATAGCGGCTCTATTTGTACTCGAATAAAATTCGGTAACATTAATAATGGTAAACGCGTTATCTACTTTGCACCATAACAATAATAAAATGAGGCGCTCATAGCCAGTTGCACTCACTGATCGGTAAACGATTAGCGAGGTTAAGCAACGTTGGGTGCGGTCAGTCTATAGATAGGTGACCGCTTAGTGGTATTTCATCTGAGCGTCTCCGTGCTTCGGAGGGCACGTAAAAAGTCGGTCCCGGTTGTTGTCAAATTGACAGCAGTCGTTAAGCCATGTCAGAGGCCTACGGGCGGCTTGAACAACTCTTGACAACAGGTTGGCCACTAACCACACGAAAAGAAGAAGAAAGACCATAACAATCGGCTGTGTACTGAGTTGTCAATATACTTATGTTATTCCAATCAAGCGCACACATGTAACCATAACCCATGCACGTACATACACATGTGTGTTGTCAATATTTTCTAATGTCATTCACATAGGTACCTACGATTGTACGCTTTTCCTAAGTCACACCTAAAAGCGGTATCGATTATGGCTCAAGACGGGCGACTACACGCACAAATAACCGAATGTTTTCATGCGCCCTATGAAGTTGAATATTTAAAATATGTCAGCCTTCCTTCTCCCTAGCCTTTATTATTCCCAAGTGACTTGGGGTCGGCTTTCTAGTCTAACCGGATTTGATTGGATATCAGTTATCACACGAAGCGACTGCCATCTGACCTCCGCAACCCGAAGGCTAACGATACCCTAAGGCTAGACTACTGTCAGGATATTAGAAGGCACTGACTTCCCAATAACGACTGCCATAGATGTTCATGGCACCTGGGACCGATAATTGTCAATCAATACGCACATAATTTCGAAAAGTCATATAACTTCCGAAAGTCAGAGTTGCGCGAGGTGAGTTCGAACCCGAGACCCTCTGCATTGCAGTCTGTTGGTCTGCCCACTGAGCTATCGCTGCTATAAATATGTCAGCATAATCTTAAAAAGGAGTGAACAAGTTTCAAGTTAGAATTTTTTTTTACGTAATCCGCTTTCCTGCTATGAACTCTTAACTTAAGACAGAGAGTCGCATATAAGCTGAGAGGTCGATTAACTTATTAAAAAGAAAAAAAACAGTCTCAGTAGCACAGTGATAATAAATACGATTGCTGTGCTTCAAGGCCCGGATTCAATACCTGGGCATTCTTGTCAAGAAATTTTTGTAGTAACACTTAGTGTGGAATTATGCCCGAGTCAAAAACCAAGGGCGTTATACACAAAGCCCTTCTATATACATATCTATGTCGTTGTGAAGCTATGCATTACATAATTATGTATGAAAAGATTAAAATAATGTTTATACGTAAGAGGAAACACAATGGCCGTTTTCCCATACAAACGTAGTCCCCTGTTTCTTCCCTGGATAATGCCAGTAGAGCAATAATTTTGTCCAAAAAATGTATGGGCTCTATTGGCATGTCCCTATGTTTTCCTTTTTTTATAAATTAATTATTAAAAAAGAGACATGAGCCTCCAAAAACCTCAAAAATTGACCAGATTTTTCGCTGTGTTCAAACATCCAGAAAACAAATTTGACAAGATTAATTATAAAAAAGAAAACATAGGAACACGACAAGTCTTTCTTTAATTTTTAATGAAAAAAGTAGTTATTTCAGTCAAGTTTTGGAGAAGGAATCAGGGGACTACGAAACGTTGATTTTGTGTACTTTTGATAGGTATTTTCGGTCCAAGCTGCAGTTGTCTCTATCGCGCTCATGATACTATACATGGCACTGCGCGACAGCAATAGATTTTACAAATACCTATTTTTCAATTCTCTCGCCCTTAGTTCCTTCAAACCAAAACGTCGTTTATCTCAGAAATGCAATCAAATATATATTATGAGAATTCCGTTATCAAGGTTTCAGTGTCACATAATAACACAATAAAGTCAACCGTAGAATAGTCTGTAGTTCTATTTGTTCACACAGCTTGTGTCAGACTGTCGAAAAGACACCGACAACCCGATACAACGCCTAGATATTAAGATACATAATTATAAGCGATACCGTGTGAGGCATTCCCACGACAATGGGACTATTTAAGTTATTTTGAATGAATAAATATATAAATTAATTGATGTTAGTTTATTTTTTGACCTTAATCTTAAGGACATTGCTAGGCAGCCTTGAACTAGCACAGATTCAATCTTAGGATGATTATTAAAACCTCCGTGGTGCAATGGTAGTGAATGCGACTGCTGTGCATGAGGTATCGGGTTCGAATCCCGGGTCGGGCCAACGAAAAGTTATTGGGTTTTACCTTCGATCAAATATACCATAGATGCACATTCTCATACAAAAACCGCGTCAATATGTGGCACTGACCATTAATTACTACTTACTTATAAGTGTGTGCATTTATTATGTAATCCAGAAAATAAACCGGAATAACCATTGAACGCCCACTGAGAAAGATTTTGTAATAGTTTAGTTAAAACGCGTCACTGTAAAGCGCCCTAAGTGTGTTACTCGTCGCGATACGCAAGCGTACTAAGTATATGGTACGGTCTCCACCGTAGTAGTGGTGTCGATTCGCTCTAGCTTACGGGCAGCGCACGCAAGATTGAGTGAGACAGGTGCATAACATAGCGCATACGACTGATTTATGCACAGTTTTGTTAGGGCCGTTTTTCGAGCGACGATCGTGCATCTATGGTATATTTGATCGATGGGTTTTACAGTTAAGAAATCTCAATAGCAGCCCGGAGTTAGAAAGTTGGCGGTGTTAGACACCCCCATGTCTCGGAAAGCACCTAAAGCCGTTAGTCCTGCGCCTAATCTCTCTCCGGTCGTGTCGGATTACCGTCCCATCGGATCATGAGAGTTAGGGAACAGAGAGTGCACATGTGTTTGCGCACACACTTGTGCACAATAATATCTCCTGTGTAGTTGGCCTGTAGCCAGTCTCCGTTAAGACTAGCTGCCTTGGCCGAAATTCGGTCTGGAGGATATTATTATTATTAAAATAATTACTGCTTTTATTTTGATATACATATACAGCATTTCTCGGAATATGGAGTATCTATTTTTATATCACTGACACTGCAGAATCTATTGTTTTACTTTTGCGTCAATGGCATAGTGGTATAAGCAATCGCCACGCTACTGGTATTACGCCCTGTGTTGTGGGTTCGATACCTACGAGGGGTAAACATGGGTCTCCATTACTAAACTTTCGCTGTTTGCCTGACCGACCTTTAAAAGGTTATACCTACCTAACCGTAATAGGTAGCCAGCTGAAATTATTAGTACTTATGTGTGTTCTTTATTTAACGTTATCTATATTATTATATTAATACGTGAAGCGAAAACTTTGGATCCCTTTTTACGAAAATTGGGCGGACGGAGAAGTATGAAATTTCGCACACTTATAGTCTATAAAGAGAAGAAGTGACGAATGCTTATATTTATATAAAATATGCATTAGAAATACATTAAATTAATGAAAAAACACTACACGCACACAACCATGCATTTGACACACGCAGTCGAAGCGCGTAACTATGGTTACATATATCAATATATAATGACATAATATGTCAGCAATATATTATCTTACAGGCAAACTTTGGTTGAATTTCGAGCACTAGGCGACCGTTAGTAATGACTTATTACGCCACTGTATAGAATAGGTGTTAGGTACTGAATAGGAATGATTTGATGTGGTTGGCAAAAATCTTAAATGTAAACAATATTTGAATACCTAATTGACAATCATGCCATTTGTAATTTATTTCCATACGCCTACTTTTGTGACGAATACTCATTCTAAATTTCTGAGTTTCTAATGCTGAAAGAATAACACACACATTTGTGGCTTACAATGCCATCTGTTGTAAAATTAACAAACTAGTACAAATTGTATTTATAGCTACTCAAGTTAACACATCTTTTCACTAGATGGCGTTACCACAAAAAATAATATATAGTATTAAAAAACACATTGGTTCTGTAAATGAATAGATGCATCAATCTTTAAAAAACCCTTCTTTTATTTTCTAATCATCATCTTTCACTATTTATGATACGAGTATATAAGTAGGTAGGTACACTAATTACAATAGGCAATCGTAACAGTATCTTCTGATCTCCTGATTTTATAAGCACCACAAAAAGTAAGCATTTTAGATTGCGAGAATATAAGGTACACTATTTAAGTTTTTAATACTAAAGAAACAGAACACATAACCTTGAACAGTGAATAGCGTGTTAAGTATAACTGAGCGCGCCTGATAAAATGTGAATAGCAATAATATTCCAAGATATTATTATATTTTAGAAGTACCTATTATTTTATACCTATTATTTATATATTTCGGCCTTATTTCAAAGCAATAAATATAGAAACAAGAAATAAAGTGAACCTAGCAACTAATAATTATACTATATTATTACCTACAACTAATATTTTCCATAATATTATCAATGCACATCCAATAAACATGTGAATTACCTACCTACCTACTTATTGATTGGAAACAATTAATCGAAGATATGATAAAAGGATTATATTTCTTCATATCTGATAAGTCATATGCAATCGACCACTCGGCTTCGGATCCTTGTAAGGAATTCTCGCTGCAAATAATTAATTTCAATAAATGATTAAAATATATTTTGGTTCTAAATTTAAAACATGTCGCGATTAGTCAATTTTACCGCCTAAATTCAGTGTCCATCTTGATTTGTTTCGGGAGTGTTCTTTTTTAATTGAAGTTCTGTTTTTTGGCAACGATAACTCCAAATACAACCTAATTTATTTTATCTAAGTAGATTGATAAATAGAATGCCTTTAACTAAATGAAACGTTAATAAAATACCCTAACTTACTTCAAAGTTATTTTCTTAACTCTTATTTTTATTAATTCGTTGCCGTAAAACATTGAATTTTAATTCCGATTGTATAGGTGATTTGCTAATTCGCATTCGTTGTAAAAATGTCGCAACCGGACTCAGTGAATGTGGTAGAAGAGCCCTCACAAGTTGGCGAGCAAGAACCACCGCAGATCACCGTACAAGTTGTCGATCAAGTTGTCCAAGAATTGCGCGATGTCGTCCAAATTGTCGAGAGTGACGACGCCAACGCGCTCAACGCCAGGGGAGAGTGAGTATTCATACTTTTTACAATCACTAAACAACATAAAATGCTCTTGAAACTGGCATGGAAACAAAGTTGCCTAAATTATTAAGTATTTTAATATTGATAAAAATCACTTGATTTGCGTACCTACGTAATATTTGTAATACGTGATTTTAGAGTATTGACAGATAACAGAAATTAGGTTAATTATTACAATATCTATTTAACAAATAACTTATGTTCTCATCTATTTTGTTGACGAATTGTAAGCCATGAAATTGAATACAAAATTTATCTATTTCAACATCTTACTTCTTCAAATCATATCGTTACTAAGCATGCTTAAATCATATCGTTACTAAGCATGCTTAAATCATATCGTTACTAAGCATGCTTAAATCATATCGTTACTAAGCATGCTTAAATCATATCGTTACTAAGCATGCTTAAATCATATCGTTACTAAGCATGCTTAAATCATATCGTTACTAAGCATGCTTAAATCATATCGTTACTAAGCATGCTTAAATCATATCGTTACTAAGCATGCTTAAATCATATCGTTACTAAGCATGCTTAAATCATATCGTTACTAAGCATGCTTAAATCATATCGTTACTAAGCATGCTTAAATCATATCGTTACTAAGCATGCTTAAATCATATCGTTACTAAGCATGCTTAAATCATATCGTTACTAAGCATGCTTAAATCATATCGTTACTAAGCATGCTTAAATCATATCGTTACTAAGCATGCTTAAATCATATCGTTACTAAGCATGCTTAAATCATATCGTTACTAAGCATGCTTAAATCATATCGTTACTAAGCATGCTTAAATCATATCGTTACTAAGCATGCTTAAATCATATCGTTACTAAGCATGCTTAAATCATATCGTTACTAAGCATGCTTAAATCATATCGTTACTAAGCATGCTTAAATCATATCGTTACTAAGCATGCTTAAATCATATCGTTACTAAGCATGCTTAAATCATATCGTTACTAAGCATGCTTAAATCATATCGTTACTAAGCATGCTTAAATCATATCGTTACTAAGCATGCTTAAATCATATCGTTACTAAGCATGCTTAAAACACAATAATAAAGAAGCTACTATAGTAACATTCAAATTGAATGTGAACGTTACACATCATTTTAATTACTTCACAAACAGCAAAGTCGAATACCTATTACGTTAATAGACTTACACGTTGGCAAAACCTTGAAAATCGTTTTAAATCGTATAATTATGTTTCTTATCACAAAAGACATTTTGTTTTATCATAAATAACTGAATACGTAAGCGATATAATGTGGAGTGTGTTATTTGCTAGAAAAATGTTATAATACTTATCGTTAATGTCATTTGATTGCTTTTGATATCGGCGGTGAATAATGTCACACTAAAGGAAAGTTGATTCTTTAGTGCTTCGAACAAGAAAAGGTAATTTCGGAACCTCTTTTACTTTGGTGTCCATAAGCCGCTATGTGCCATTTGTCAAGACCTCAGGTACGGGCAAAGACAGAGGTAATTATTATACACAGATAAGAAGTAGTACGCCACTAGAGCACGCAAAGTGAGGAGTCGGAAACGTCGCATATGGAACTATTTTCCATTTGTCTCAAAACAAAATCCGTTGCAACACATATATATTATGTAACGATGAATGATAGCTATCTTCTTCACGTAAGATCTTTCCATATCTATTGAGCAACTTATTAGTTCATATTATCAACACAAGTGCAGTTATAATAACAAAATCTGGCGCACCAGATTTTTGACCTCCTTTTCTATGTATCTATTTTAAAATATCGGTTTAAGTTAAGGAGGAGGTGTAAACTTTCCAAAATATCTCAAATTGAAATTAGTATAAAAGTCAGGTACTTAATTCAAAATATTTTAACGTTTCATGTCGACTGTTTATCTTTATAGTCATCTTTACATTAAGATAATAAAATACAGAGACGTCTATTATTCCCGAGTACTTAAGATTTTTAATAATAATTATTTTCATGAATAAATCTTTGCCGACCTAACTATAAGTCTTTTAACTTTACACAGTTTTGAATTTATTGCGTTAAGAAGTAAAATCAACCAGATCTATGCTGCCGTCATAAGGAAAAAGACGTATCTGCCAAAAAAAAATCATTCTTTATAAATATACTGGCATAAGCGTCTTGTTTTACTGATTCCAAATATGTAAAGATCTTAATTTCGAAAAAATCTGTTTGATACGTCTTTTTCCTTATGACGGCAGTATGCCAGATTAGAATTTCTTTTTCAGAAATGCAATTTTATTGTTTTAACTTTTATCAAAAAAAATTCCATGTCTCCTTTGAGTATTATTAGTTAGATTTTAAAACACTTAAATTATTCACTTTGTATAATTACGATCAGGCAGTTATACAACGGTCCTGATGTAATACTACTTATTAAAAAATATTTATAGGACATAGCAAAATGTTTCTTTAACCTGTGATTTAATTTAAACTGTGACATAACAAGGAAAGTGCATCGTGGACTATAGAAGTTCATAGAAAAATACTCAGAAGTTGTATTCCTGCGGAGACGGTATTCTGTCATCAAGCGGGCTGTAAACTTGATTGCTAATTTGGTTGTATAAAAAAACAATGATGAATTGTTGGTATGATACAACTCTGATTAGGTTTTCCGCAGGATACTGCCGTAACGTTATCTAAATATGACTTCATACTTTTGCTGTGAAGTGACGCAAATACACGAGGAAATAGGTTAATATGAAGATAATGGCAATAAATTACAACGACCAAAATTTAAACAGCAAAATGTTTATAACAGCACGCAACAGTTAGAAACAATATTAAAAAGATATCTTAAAAAAAATCATAATGGTTGTTTTGACTCTAAAGATCATAATCTTCTTCTTTACCCCTCTATTTACTTTTTTTTACAAAGTTCCAAGTGACCTATTTAGAGGTTCTACACTATGGTTATAGAATTAATTAACTATATTACAAACTTTGTATCCCCAAACACACCGTTTTTAAAACGGATATTTTGGAAACGATACTCTTAATCTTTGATTAGTTCTGATTTAAAGAATTTCTACAGAGATTCGACTGAACTGAAAGGACTGGTCCACTTTTCTTCATTCAATGTTTTAATCTCCAATTCGCCCTCTTAGAAGACGAATATAAAAACCTGCCTACAAATCTCCTATTCTAATAATCTTACACAAAAGCTGGATTCCTTACCTATGCGCAAGATTTGATTTTTTTATACCCTACGATTTGTAATCTCTTCGTTTCCTTTCCCCTGTCCCCTTCACATACGGTTGGTGCTGACGATCAGGAAGCCGACCATGTGCCTCTATGCCAGCTCCGTGGCAGTAGGCAGCGGCTTCGTCGTATTTCCTTTGAATTGTTTCTATGATGTCAAGTAAACGTACCAATGTCCATGAGGATACTGCTTAGCATCAGGTGTGCTGGCTAAGCAGAGACCAGCAGCAATATAAAAAAACGTATCTGTCAGTTATTGTCTTCTTTTACGGACTTTTACGGATGTTATGGACAAAAGACGTTATTGCATAAGCAGATGAGATCGAATAGGTCGGTAGGGCGTAACCAATACACATTGCATCTATATTCACGGTTAAGCAACATCTCCACGCTGAAAATTGGATTTGAATGGGCGTTTATGCAATGATAATAACCCATAAAGATTCACAATTCTGTCGTCAAACATCTTGAGAATATCTTGTTATTATATTTTATGGTGTTAATCATCGAATGACAATCAATCTAGGGCGAAAACAATATTGAGTTCAGACTACGATGTTATTCGCTTTTAATGTTTAATTTACCATAGACAATAACATTATGGCGATAATAATTTTGAGTTCAGACTACAACCTTTTTCACGTTGCATAATGCAATATGTTTGGGTCCTATTAAGAGGTTCTGACTTCAATTCCCTCATCGAGTAAGAGTTATTGGGTTTACCTATGTAAAGAGTTATTGGGTTTATCTATGGTAAATGGCAACAGACCTGTCCAATAACGCGGACATAAAAGAAATATGAGTGTAACAGACCACTTGCTTTTCATACACAAACATACATGAGTCTACGCATTCTGTATATGTATGTAATTTTGATATTTCTGTGGTTACGACATAGCATCACGCTAATATCACTAAAGGTCTAAGCCCTTAGTTCCCAAAGTGGTCCAGGTGGACCCCCAGGGTCCACAGGTTCCACGAAGGTTTTAAAACTATCTTAGAAGAAAACAATTAGGTTAAAAGAAAAGCAGAATACATACATATGTACTCCAACGACAAGACCACTTAAATTAAAGCAGAAGGAAGAGACTCTGTATCCGATAGGCGGCAATAATCTCATATTTAATACTTTTGTTTACTTGCTAATGCTAGCAACATCAATGCGATGATCAACATTTTCTTATTGAGAACACGTTTGTAATAAATGATAAGCGAAGTAGTACCATGTTTATACGGCTCTCGCTTGTACCTCAGTAATTATACTTATAAATCGTATATTATTAACATACCGCTAAGCTAAGTCATTTGATGTGGCGTTGAACTGTGCTGTTATTCATTGTTTAGGCACTAAAAAACTGGATGTACTAGGTACACACGAACAGTATAGCAGTAACTATGGTAAGATATATCTGGAAAGCGCAACATATTAAATGTCAGTTCCAACTCATTTTGCACCGTTATAGCGAGTTTCTTACGCTGCATTTTATTTTTATTACTTCTTCCACACTTTGATATGACCTATATTGCTGCGGACTTACCATACTTTTGAACGAACTAAGAACATCCTTAAACAACAACACATCAACAACAGACTTAGAAACAATTTCTGATTGTGTGCCCCTTGTAGTCTAACTGAAATACTCAACTCGCTAGCGGTGGAGAGGTGACAACCTGGTCTTGGAACCACGCCTTCCGTGCTGTATAATCTAGTTTGTATTTGTTGTGGCGAATTCTTATTATTTTCTATACTTTTAAATATTAACCGAAGCTTTATAGTTGTGTCTGCGTTGACGAGGTTTGACGGCACATCGTATAAATATGGTCGACCGGTAACACACGACAAGACGAGTACACACAATAATGAACGTTTAATGAAAGCAATTGATTTTAATCAAAGATCGGTCATACGTTCATACATTCGTGGTTTATTGATGCACTTGCGCTACGCAATCACTTCGAAAATAGACTCATCTTTATTAATTTATGATAGGCAATGAGTTTTCTGTAACACCGTTTTGAAACTACCAGTTAACATGATACAGCATTTTGTCTGTTTATGTCAGAGGAGTAGGTGGAAATGGGGAAAATAAATACTTAATTTTATTTTAAAGAAGTGGGCACAGTAAGATAACATTAAGTTTTTTAGAAGACAAGACGAGTTTAGAAGACAACTCAGCTATTATCGATTGTTGTATCACGCATTAGAGTTAGCGGTCTGTAGCTCACTTAGTCTGAGCCATTAGAGCCATTGCTTATTTTAAATATTTAACACTAGTTGTCTCCCGCGACTGTGATTGAGAATTATCGCCTGCTCCGCGCCTCGGAGAGCACGTTAAGCCATCGGTCCCGGCTGCCATGAACATCTATGGCAGTCGTTATTGGGAAGTCAGTGCCCTCTAATATCCTGACACTGGTCTAGCTTTAGGGTATCGTTAGCCTTCGGGTTGCGGAGGTCAGATGGCAGTCGCTCCGTGTAAAAACTGATATCCAGTCAAATCCGGTTAGACTAGAAAGCCGACCCCAAGTGATTTGGGAATAATAAAGGCTAGGGAGAAGACTAGTTGTCTCCCGCGTTTTCCTACGATAACTGGTTTGCTCCCGTGGCTCGTAGCGTGATGTTATAATTATAGCCTATGTTAATTCTGGACAAAGTAGCTTCCTAATGGTAAGTTATTTTTTTAAATCGGTTTAGAAATATTTGATATTAAAATTCAAATCTTTTGTCAATAATAGTAATGCAAATATGCCTTTATGTTATGTGTACTACAATTTACAGTACTGTTTAATTAACTTTGCATTCAAACTTTGTTGCAATAATGGTATGGTTCACACTTTTTGCTGTCGTTGCTCACACGGTACTTATACAAATCATTCACAGAGCATGGGACATTCACGCACGAAAAGTTACGAGCAGAAAGCGAGCGTGATTTAATAAAGACTTCAATATATACAAAACTCAAAAACAATATAAAATAAAATATATATTTTAATTACCATAAACAATAACCAAAAAGAAGATAATTTAACTTTTGCGGCACTGGAATTCGTTCATTATGCCAGTCGTGGGTTGGAAAATGACACGCGTTAAAACCTCCATTGTGGATCGTAAAACTGAAGTGATTTAAAGAGAACAACTAATTACAAAGTAATTCCATGCAATACAGTTTTACGAGAAACAATTTTCGTTTAAACAGCTAAGTGAACATTACTTTTAATGCGTTCACATGACGTAGCATCACGTTTAATATCACTGAAAGGATAGGCAGAGGTCTATGACTACCTCTTTGTTCCCTTCACACAAGTGTCATTAGAGTTTTTATTAAAGATTCTCAGTAGCTTCACAGAGTCTGGACGTGTACTAATTTTTTTTCGTTCTACACATGTAAATCAATAACCGGAGTTCCAAACATACTAATATATCGGTTCGGCATAACACATTTCAAAATATAAATAGTGTGACTTCGGACACAGAATCTAAGCTACCGGTGGTTAGGGCTTTAAAGAGAGGAACCTCTTCACGTTGCATGATGTGTCAAGCAATATGGTCTTCCACATCAAACACTTAATAAATGGACGAGGCTCTAGGCATTTAGTCCATTGACCGATACGACTATTGTTCAATTATTATTATAACTCAGTAATATCCCATTCCAAAAGCCATTTTCTTCCATCTCCTTTTATCTAGAGGCACTAAGGGACACAGTACTAAAGGAGTCGAGTTCGCTATCTCTTCCACGTGCCATCTTGAAGGATTCATTAAAAAAAAATGGCCTTATTGATATCCTAACTTATAAATGCGAATGTGAGTCTATTTGTCACGCTTTCACTCCTTATCTATTCCACCAATCATGATAAAATTTCGCATACACGTTGCCAGGGGTACCGAAAAGGACTTAGGGTACTTTTAAACCAAAACAAAGTTCTGCTCCCGAGGAAAGGATGGATATAATTGATACCTATAACCTACATTTACGCAAGCGAATACGCAGGCAAATTCTAATAACACTATAAACAAATTAAAATTTGTTGTACAAGTTAAAATAAAACAAATCCGACAATTTAACAGCTCAATTTTCGCCGAAATCTGTTTATAACGCGCGTGTTCAATTAAATCTAATCTGTTTAAATGTAATCTAATGATAACGCTTCGGTAATTAGGCGCGACGATAACGATTAAACTCATTTACATGATGAGTGTATGGTCTAGTTAATTTATCGATAGGACTTTTGATAAAATTGTATAGCAATCCTAACTAATATTATAAAAGCAAAATGAGTTTGTTTGTTTGTTACCTTTTCACGCCTAAACCACTGAACCGATCATCCTGAAATTTTGCATATACGTTGACAGGTGTACAGAAACGGACATGTGCTACCTTTCATCCCGCAAAAAAATACTGTTCCCGAGGAAAACAATAATAACGTTCTTATAATAATAGATGGCGCCACGTGTATTTCGAATCATGATTGAATTATATTATTACAAGCAGAGTACAACCCGAATTGTTTGTCAAATTCTAAATTAACGCGAGCGAAGCCGCGGGCAAAAGCTAGTCAATTAAATAAAGCTATTATAATAAAGTTCTGATGTACGCCTACGTTAAAAAACAGTAATCTATACTAATATTATAAAATACTATACTAAATACTATAAAGAGAAAAGATTGATTTTTCTTCTTTATAATATTAGTTTGTTTGTAAGGGTTTAACTCAAAAACTACGCAACCGATTTTAAAAATTCTTTCACCATTACAAAGCTATATTATCACCGAGTAACATAGGCTATATTTTACGCGAGCGAAGCCGCAAGCAAAAGCTAGTTATTTATAAAGAAGTAAAACGTTGCTTATTTTAGCATGAGCGGGTGGTCGACTATACCGGGACAATCTTCCCAATGAATTTCGACATAATTTCGACTTATTTCCAAACTCCTTGCTGGTACTGAGAAGTTTCCAACAGTACACATGATAATTTTCCAGCCTGGGTATCGAGCACATAGCAGTGTACGTACGATTGCATTTCGTTCAGTGATCGGGAACACCGGTAACTATCCGTGCCTTACCGTCCTTGCCTAAAATTTATAATTAATATTAAGTAAAGCGTATTTCATTATTATTATAAAATATGCCATTATCTGACTATTAAAATATAACCCGTGTTTTTCTAGACATTAATCAATTTGTCATAAATACTCAATAATTTAATATAGAATTATTATCAATATATATTGTTTAAAAATAAACAATTTATATATTATATTATATTTGTACGCCTTGATAGGTAAAACATGTACGACCTGTAAATCTATTCCATCTTGCATGCGTAAACGCATGTTTTTTGACTAATAAATTATCTTTATCTTTATCCTAGTCCCAGTAATTGAATCCGAGATCTAATGCACAACAATCTTACTACTAATACCGCTGCACTACTGAATGATGCGAATATAATATGAATATGTGGGTGTAATTAAACGTATTACTTTAATAAGATAATGTATTATATTCTCAATTCAATCCCAATAATATTGCCGACCTACCAAAGATACGAGCTTAATTAAAAATAACTTCAATCAAAATCTACAGATTAATATTGTCACGATTCAAATAGTTGACAACTGTTAATATTCGAAAGTTATGAAAACTTCTACCAAAGACGTAAGAAGCTTTATTCATAATTTACAATATATATATATATTTTTTTTTTATTGTTCGAAATTTACAACAATAATACCATAGCTTAGACCACTCGCTAAACCACGAGGGTTTTTATGCGAGGGTATTTATCTCCAATCAAGATAATTATTATTACGGATTACAATGATTATATTGGCACCATTTATAATTTCCTTATTTCATTGCTATATACTATATAAATAAATAAAGAGGTTAATAAATCTATGCTCTATTTATTTATTGAGCTCTTTATTTATTTATTTGCCTCGGGACGGCAGCGGTTGTGAGGCATAAGGTCTCGATTCGCAGCCAAAGTGTTAATAAGTATTTCAGTAGAAGAAATTTCAGTAGAATCACGAAGCTTAGAACTGTGGCCGGTAGACGTCAATAAGTATAGTATCTATATCGTGGCACCTAAAATATTGTTGGCAAAATGTGTTAAGTTAAAAGCCACTCTGCCTGCCTACTTTCGTGGATATAAGATTTTTTAACGAAGGTACCAAATTGTTATTTTTTTAATATTCTAACACATACACACAACACCATCTAGCTCAAACTAAGCAGAGATTGTACTATCGGGTACTAGACAATGGATAAACATACATATATACTTTTAATGCTTTTTTAAGCTCTCGGTTTTTTTTCAATTATTCGAGACTACATAACAAATAAAAATAATTCAGAAAGTAAATACCTGTAGTAACAGAAGTGAAAAGACCGTCACAGACTGTAGATTTTCTTGATTTTTTTTAAAATGCAAAATTTTTAAAATACTTTTTTTTAGAGTTCGAAAAAAACGTTTGTCTGTTATATATACAACTTTCAACTCAAGAACCGTAAAAGCTAGAGACTCGCGGGCAACGCCATTCGACTCAGCATAGTCGATATACCCCCGAAATGACTATGACCTTTGACCTCTGACCTCAAGGTCACTGGATACCATTTTTTCGAACTCTAAGATTTACGGCAATTTATTACCGTTTCTCACTTGTTTGTATATAAAATTATACATATATATTAGGTATACACTAGCTCACCCGCGCAACTTCGTCTGCTTCACATAAGAGAATTTTCCCCGTTTTTGCAACATTTTTCATTGATATTCCGTTCCTATTGGTCGTAGCGTGATGTTATGTAGCCTTCCTCGACAATTGGGCTATCCAACACGTAAAGAATTTTTCAATTCGGGCCATAAGTTCTCGAGATTAACGCGTTCAACCAAACAAACTCTTCAGCTTTATAATATTAGTATAGATAGAAACACCCAGATCAAGACAAACATCCATGTCCATGCACACAAATGTTTGAGCGGAAATCGAACCCACGACCTCAGGCGTAGTAGTCGGTTACACTAACCACTACGCCATCGAGGCTGAGTCCTTATTGCCTGCCTGGTGGCTGATGGTGTATGATTGCATGCAATACAAAAAAGTAAGGTAAAAAAAAAATACAGTCGAATTGAGAACCTCCTCCTTTTTTGAAGTCGGTTAAAAAGATATCGCGCTTAACAAGCCGAGAGAAAAGAATAGAATAGAATAATTTATTTTCATCATTTGGTTTTAACAATTTTTCTCTTAATCTGATACATGCATTTTATAAAGCATTTTAAATATGAAAAGAGAATTCGATGACGATCGTACCAGTATAAACTGTGCTACAGATTGTATGAAGTTTTTCAAGA
Organism: Catocala sponsa; assembly: GCA_963564715.1. Taxonomy (NCBI): domain Eukaryota; kingdom Metazoa; phylum Arthropoda; class Insecta; order Lepidoptera; family Erebidae; genus Catocala; species Catocala sponsa. The sequence continues at coordinate 25,300,599 of OY751336.1, forward strand.
TATACAGGTTATACTATAGCAGCCAGTTATCGTTATTATCTATATATTAATACGTGAAGCGAAAACTTTGGATCCCTTTTTACGAAAATTGGGCGGACGGAGGAGTATGAAATTTCGCACACTTAGAGTTTATACAGAGAAGTGACGAATGCTAATATTTATATAAAATATGTATAATAAATACATTAAATTAATGAAAAAACACTACACGCACACAACCATGCATTTGACACACGCAGTCGAAGCGCGTAACTATGGTTACATATATCAATATACGAGTATAATGACATGACATAATATATATCAGTTGGTCGAATTTCGAGCACTAGGCGACCGCTAGTTATTTTAGTTACATAATCCTAATCACTAATATAGCTATGGTCTGTGTATATCTTAATCAATCGTAAAAGTAGTCGATCGTTAAACTAATCAATCGTTAAACCAATTAATCAGCATGTTGATATCCACCGGATTAAGGCCAGTTCGCTCGCTAGATTCTTGCGTAGACCTCGCTTATATTATACAATCTGAAAGTGTTTTATTTTTCACTTTTATTTCTATCAATAAGGTTTATAATATAAAGACGTAGTTTTGGAAGCATGTGACTACTATAAGAAAAAAGTAACAATGGCTAACATAACTGAGAAATAAAAACTTCAAATTATTATTTTATGATGCATCCAAAATAACGGTATGTTTATTTTAATTTTAAATATCATTAATACCACCTGCATTCCTAAGACTGTAACACCTGTGTAGCAAGGTACAGCAATGTTGACCATGGAAAACGACATTTGACACTCGTGAATTAGTCCAGGAGCAAGGTAAACTGCCTCCCAAATCAAATTTTACCGGCATTGTATAGGGAGAGTTGGGAAAAAATTGCAATTCCAAATTGGTTAGAGGAAGCTCTAGATATAGCTCAAGTGATAACTTTGATTACTGAAGGCCGTATTTAAAGTCGGAAAGAACCTTACTCTTAAAGAACTTGAGGCAGGCTTTTCTAAGCGAAGGAATTCTAATGTCCAGTTCTTTAAACATCCGTACTTTAAACGGCCTAGGAGACAGAAGCATGCTTAGGGTTTAATAATAAGGCAAGCCCGTGTAGTGAAAGAAAGAAAGAAAGAAAATACATTTATTTTGACAGAAAACACACAACACGTACTGCAGACAGCATAAACGTAGTAGGTATAAAGTTAGACAGGAAAAGACAATAGGACACTAGGACAAAAGTAAATGACAATTTAAAATACAATAATATTATAAATTTATGGCATCATTAATTAAAATAAATCTATACTTATAATAAAACTGTAGAGAGGTCAATTCTGTACATTGAATATATATTCAAAATTAATATTGGAGGATGAATGGTGATCGATACTGATGACAAAAATGCAATCAGTAAATTTTTTGTCTGTCTGTCTGTGTATCTGTCTGTCTGTCTGTCTGTATATGCACGCATGGGTCAAAAACTACTGAAGGGATTTTAACCAAACTTGGTACGATTGTAGTCCATACTCCTGGGCAGGTTATAGGCTATATAACATAACGGTAAGACACATAGGAGCTGGGCAGTGACGATAAATTTGAAGCAAGTCGGATGAAAATGCGCTTTCGAGCTCTTATCCTCGCATACGTTGATCATACACCAAAAGTATGTATTACAAAGATGATGGTCTTCAAAAGATCTACAAAAAATCCTCAATAGTATATATCCATCTTTTATAAATTAGCCACAATAACGTGTTTAATCGTTAGGCATTTCTTCAAAGTGTATTGAATACATAAATATATTGTATTTCACATAGATATATCTTTATCAAACTCCCATATTCAAAAAGTACACTTTAATATCTATTTTATAAAAAAAAGATTATAGAAATCGGTTTATAAACACACAAGTTATAGATGAAATAAAACATCCAAATTTCGCCGCGCCAGTATGGGTACGGCTATACGGTTGATTTTTGTTTAACGCGCGAAACGGCCATCGGCTGCATTTATAAAAAGGCGCGGGCGCTCACGCGCCGACTTCACTCACATTTTGTTTGTTTGGTTGAATGCGCTAATCTAAGGAACTACGGGTAAAAATTAGAAAAATATTTCAGTGTTGGATAGCCCATTTATAGAGGAAGGCTATATAACATCACGCTACGACCAATAGGAGCGGAGCATAAATGAAAAATGTTGCAAAAACTAGGAAAATTCTCTTATGTGAAGCAGACGAAGTTGCGCGGGTCAGCTAGTATTACATAAAATAACTGAAAGCAAAAAATAAAAAGATACACACAAATAGGAAATAAAAAAAACAAATATGCAAATAAACAAATAAAAATATTAAAACCTTGGCTCGATCCATTTAATAAATAGGTATTTAACCTAGCGTATGCAGCACATGAGTAGTGTGCGTCGCAGTATCTGTCAAAAAAAGATGTTGCTCAGCCCGAAGCTGAATCCGCATTTATAAGCGAAACAGCGCTGATTTATATATACTAGCGGTTGCCTAGTGCTCGAAATTCGACCAAAGTTAGCCTGTAAGATATTGCTAATATATGTCATTATATATTGATATATGTAACCATAGTTACGCGCTTTGACTGAGTGTGTTAAATGCATGGTTGTGTGCGTGTAGTGTTTTTTCATTAATTTAATGTATTTCAAATGCATATTTTATATAAATATTAGGATTCGCCCCTCCTTCTCCATATAAACTGTGCCAAATTTCATACTCCTCCGTCCGCGCAATTTTCGTAAAAAGGGGTACAAAGTTTTTGCTTCATGTATTAATATATAGATAGTGCAATTCATCTTGTTCCCTCTGTATAATTTCTCTTTCTGTTGGATGTCGTGGAAAAGCTCGGCAATACAGTAAAGGCATGCTAGTGTCAGATTGATTCATTGTAAATGACGTGCCCGCCTTTTACGATATTACGTCACTTCTAGAAGAATCTATACGCCTTCTTTTGTTCATCTTTTTAATATACCACACAAGCAAAGCCATCAGTATCAATTAATACCCACATAGACATACCTATATCTTGACATCTCATCTATTTCTCTATCAGACTACTTATTGATTTTCACTTTGAAAATAATTGCAACCCGCTGTTTGTACCTAGTTATATATATTTTCTTTATACATCTACTACTACTATACTTTTTTGTCTTTTTGATAAAATAAATAAATAAATCTATAAAAATATTCCAAACTTATATTATTTCATAATTTGCTATTTTAATTGCTATACCTAATGCGGAATTCAACTTGCCGAATTGTCCGAATATAAAATAGTGTTTAACATCTAATATGACCTCTGACCTCCTTGCTATAAATAGTGCTGTAACCAAACATGAAAGTCGATGTTAAAATTATAATTGTATTCTTTTAAGTCTACCTTACGGGGTCGCGGTTGCGAATGTCGACAAACTTAATTTGCCATTACAGTGGTCTTTGAAACAAAGTAATAAGGTCTAGAATTCTATAAGTTACTTTTGTTTTAAGATTGCGCACCGTGTAGCGTATTGCCTGAACTTGAATAAGCATCTCACCGATGTTCTGTGTTTCACAGTGCACAAATATAAGAACTCTTAAAAATATAAGCCGTTCTCAATGAGTCATTGCCTTCTTTTCATCTTAAAATCGTAATCTGATACTTTGTTTGTTATCTACAGATAAAGATATGGCAAATAAAATATTTTCAGAGCGGTCGATGTTAAGATTACAGATATGAAAGGTTAAATACCAGTTAAGTTCTTACAGGTGTCCTAAATAACGAAAACTACAAATTAGAGAATTCTAGAGTGACCTAAGTGTTTAACGACAAAGATTAACATTTTTCGGATAAAGCTAAAACCCATTAACTATCTTAATCTATTTAATAGTTATGTAAATTAATGCTTCCAACAAGAATCTTATTAAAATTCGTTTAGGTCAGCCTACATTAGCTTCTTAATCGTAAGTAGTGTCATTTACCTTATCAATAACAAGTAAAAAGTAAGTTATTGACATACACCTAGTCCACACACAGTGTCTAGTTGGAAAACGTTGAGCACATCGATGACACAATGCGAGCTCTCACTTGACCGGACCATGTCAGTTCAGTTCAGTACCGCGCCAACTCCCGCAGAGACTCTATGTCAGTCGGTACAACACTGGCCGTTAACGATACAAAACTTTTTGAACGAACACGCACAGAATAAAAATATATAAAATAAATAGCGGGAAAAGTGACAAGTGAAATAAAAAAATATTTTAAGATTTTTAGTGAATGTTGAAATATTTATTAAGTGATAGATAAGAAGTGATAAATAAATCGATATTCACGTGTGGTGTTTAGGTTATTTATCGTGTTGTGATGCACCGTGGAGTGTGTGCGTCGGATGTGTTCTTAAATCAAGTTTGAATTTGAGCAAGGTGAGTGTTGTACTTTTTTAAGCGGTCGTTGACTTTGAACTTTTTCAGGCGATGTAATAACTGAATCGATTGCAATCTCGATTATCACTGATGCTTAGTCGAGATTGTGAATTGATCTTTATTTGATGCGCCGGTATAACTGATAATAATATCAAAGTTTAATTTTAAGTTGTGTAATATACATTTTATTTAAATTATATGCCAAAGAGATATAAATATTTAATTTAAAAAAATACTTAATTGTATCTACCCGCCAATTTAAAAACTAGTGTAACATAATATTTCAAAACATAATTATAAAATCTATTATGAACGAATGAAACTAGGTTTCTTTTAGTAGCAAAATTAGATCGCCTGGCAGCTATGTTAAAAAACTATATCAAATATAAACATTGACTTAGATTATTTTTCAAGGGCAATTAAGTGTGATTAATTTTAATTTTATTCATAAAACCCAAGTTCGAATTAGACATGTCAGTGTTGCGGAAGAAACTCCTAAGAAGATTAACCTACATAACATATTATTAGCACAGCATGGAATCGAATTTGTAACATTCAGCGCTCTAAATAGGTAGGTTACATGACTACATTAACCACTACAGTATGTATGAATATATAAGATCTGTTCTTCTTTATGAAATGATTTCTAAAAGTCTTATATCTGTAATCAAGAATGTAGCACCCAGAACTTCGTTTATATAGATAGATAGACCTTTAATCCTTACTAAAATTATAAATTCGAAAGTAACTCTGTCTATCTGTCTGTCTGTTAAATTTTCACGGCTAAAATACTCAACCGATTTGGTACAGATATAGTTTAAAACCTGGGAAAGGACATAGGCTTCTTTTTATTCATGTAGGTAGAGGTAACACGCGGGCGGAGCCGCGCGCAAAAGTTAGTAACATGTATAAATTCATGTATGTCATAGTAGTAATACAAAAAACAATAACCACATCTACGTATACAGACGCCCGTTTATCTCGAAAGGGACAGGCAGAGATATATTAGGTACATCTTTATTGCACTAGCTAAGTTTATAAGCCCCACGTTATAGGATGTGAACCTTATGAAATCTACCAGGCATATTACCATACTCCATGCTGCCGCTAAAAAGTTCCTTAAATTAAAATACTAATCAATTCAAAGAAGTAAAGATCGAAGTGATACAACAATTACCCCTCTGTCTCTTAGGCGGTAGCGTGTACAGGATTCAGAATAAGGCTACGCCGAAATTTTTTTTTAATACGCATATAAAACCTTAGATCTGATATTCAGAGGTCCGCTTTGCGATCAAATTGGAGACCTCTGCTTGGCACTCTAACAATTTACCACTAGGCTATCGTTGCTATCAAGAGCAGCGATAGCTCAGTGGGGAGACCAACAGACTGCAATGCAGAGGGTCTCGGGTTCGAACCCACGTCGCGCACCTCTGACTTTCGGAAGTTATATGACTTTTCGAAATTATGTGCGTATTGATTGACAATTATCGTCTGCTCGGTCCCGGCTGCCATAAACGTCTATGGCAGTCGTTATTGGGAGAGTGTCGACACTAAAGATCCCACTGGGTCGAAGTGTCGCCGGTCTGCACTGACTGGCCCCCACATAAGATAAGATAAGATAAGATCGTTGCTATCAAAATACACCAATTTAAGGGTTATGATAGCTTAGTGGGAGACCGTTTGGACTGACACAGAGATCTCGAGCTCGATCCTAACCTGTGACTTTTCGGAATAAATAGATATCGCTTGCTTTAACGGTGAAGGAAAACATTGTAAGGAATCCTAAATGTCTGAGAGTTCTCCATAGTGAGAATCTTCACTTATCGAAGATATATGAAGTCTGTCAACCCGCACCGGGTTAGACTAGCCTAAACAGGCCTTTGATTAGCAGTTTATAGGTTAATATTATTATTATCAAGTAGTTTCTGTCTTTCAATGGTAGTATGCTATTGTTAAATTAATGTTAATTAATGTTTAATTTAATTTATTATCACAAACACAAGTAAAGGCATCGTTTACCGCAATCCATAAATAATTGATCGCACTAATACAGCTAAGTATGTGGTTGACATGTTTGTTCGTTTATGTAAATATTTTAATTAGTGATGTCATATGCAGTGTTGTCATTGTCCCTGGTGGACCGAAGCGAGTATTGTTTACGAAAGAGTTTATATCGAATGACATGCACCTGATGAGAAAACATCGCGCAAGGTCTTGTTCTCTGTTGATATATTAACTTGTCTTGCTGGTCCTGTTTTATAAGGTTACGTGGCCTCGAAGCGGTAGCGAACGCGGCGGCTGTGCATGAGGTCTGGGATTCGCATCCCGGGTTGAGCTGCAAAAATATTGGGTGGCGATGAATGTACTCGTATATTGTAAGGACTGCCCCGGTGGCGTAGCGGTAGTAAATGCGACTGCTGTGTATTAGGTCTCGGGTCCGAATCCACGGTCGAGCTGGCAAAAACTATTGGATTTTTCTGAAAATAAATTCTCAATAGCAGCCTGGGAAGGCCAGCCAGAAGTTAGGAATTTGGTGGTTTTGAACACCCATATGCCTCTTAAAGCACGTAAGAAAATCTTAGTAGCGCAGCACGGAGTTTGGAAAGGGGAATGCCCACTACCCATAGTGACTTTGGCCACGAGTGCCCATATTTAAAACCATGTTTAAATGATAGTATGCAATATCATTAAATGATTAATCATGATTTGAGATAAAATATTTTTATTTTTTACCCATGACAAAGTTTATATGAATGTTTTCACATACACTCTCGTCACATATCATCATTATTATCATACACAATTAAGAGATTGTCTAAAAACTGTGCATTATTAAGCTTGTTTGTAAATAAAATAACAAAATCACAACGAAAGAAACATTATCACTCAAAGCGAGTAAGCAAGGAAGCCGATTTGTGTTATGAAAATTGGTTTCGGTGCTGCAAGTTAAAAACAAAAGATCACAGATTAATATCTAGGTAATTATAATATAAAATATTTTTATTTTGATTATTAAAGTATCGTAACGGAAATAAGTCTTAATATTGTCTTCTGTTTACGCGAATGTTATTCATTGAAATTAAACTACTATATACGGATTTTATCGCGTTGTTTATTTGACACTTTATATTAATAGTATAAATAGTTTTAATAGTTTCAATAATTTAATTAGCTTAAAAATTAGTAAAGTTTAATAGTATTATAGTAGTGTAACAGTTTTTCAAAATTTTGTAATAAAGTGTCAAATAAACAACGCGATAAAATCCGTATATAATAGTTTAATTTCAAGGAAATAAGTCTTGTTATAATCACCATATAACAAGACTTATTTCCGTTACGATACTTTTTTTATTATATATATAGATTTTGCTATCTTCTTTCGGTAAACGAATAGTACGAAGAATTATTAGAAATTATAATATATTTTTGTATCATACGTGTAATCTTGGGCGGCTCAAAATTACACGTTAGCCAAAAATGGGCATTCCCCTTTGTCTAGATGGTAATAGGCTTGTCTCCTTTTCTACGCCATTTTATTTTATATTATAGACTAGCATAACCGCTTACTAGGCAGATTGTGCAAGAAAGCACTTAGTTTTAGTTTAATTAAAAACATTGTCTGTAGAGATTCTCATAAATTAAATAATGACGATGAATACTTTTAAAGGTATTTATTACCACAAACAATGAGGAATTATACTCTATAAGTCTATGTTATTCCTTACGCCGGTGTACATTAATATATGTTATTAAACAATTAATTACCACAACGTATAAGGTAATACTGCACCGGCGCCGGCGCACGGTGTCACAGCCGTAGTGAATGCGACAGCCTAGTTGAGCCTAGCAAAGAGTCTCAGGTTTACCTACTACCTGGTTCGTGTAAAGAATGAGGCCTCGGGTTAAATACCCAGTTGGACCAAATTGTTATTGGGTTTTTCTGTAAAGAATTTCTCAGATTTTGGTACTGTAGCGGGTAAACGACAATAGGCGGCAGGGATGGCCCAAAGGCCAACCCAGCCGCACCCTAACCTATTGTTACACTATGGTACTATGTACTATCGGCTCCAGCGACGGATGACCATTTCAGAAAAATTTTCGCTTGCACATGTTGACCAGTTGAGTTTGTATCGCCTTAGAATCAGTAAACAAATGTAAAGTGTAAAAAGACTCAAACAAAGAAAGGGACGTGTCACGGGTACGGGTACCAAGTGTTGGCCTGCTATGCGATTTTAACCTTAGGAGTGGTCATCCGTCGCTGGAGTCGATAGTACTTTGAATCGCGGGGTAACTTTGATAAAAACTTCGCTCTAGTTTTAAACTTAAATTGTGCGAATTCTCAACGCATCCTTTCAGTCTTTCCTTTACGGCTGGCAGCATTGTATACCATTGTCATTGTGTGTTCAATCGTTGTGGATGGATCCGTGCCGATTTGCGAAAAAGTACATAAAATATGTAAGTACTAGTTTTGTGTTATTTTTGTTCCTGTTTCAATCGCCGTAATAAAAAGGGGGTATCAAAGTACCCCGATCATAGTTTACAATTCATACAAAATGGACAGTACATACAAAACCGATATTTACATATTTATGTACATTTTTCTCTAGCATATTTAAAGAAAAATATAGCTTTAATCCCGATTCTACCATTTGATTGATCAAAGTCACCCCATTCTACCGATACCCAAGTTATATATGTCTTATAACTTTATGCCAATCAAAATTAGGGCAGAAAACATTTAATTACCCTAAATGATATTTATGCCTACTAAAATAGTGTTACAGCTAGTGCCATCTATCGGCGCTGTGGGGAAGACTCAACAGTCCCGTCTAATAATTTATAACAGCGCCGTGTTACGGAACTAAGTAGCTTGTCGATACGCGAAGAATAGAGAGAACGCTGACACATTCTCGAATCTTCGTACTGTTTACATACCGGGTATGGCGTTTCTAGAAATCTCCAGAAACGCTTTAACCGCGTATAAAAGGGCAAGGCCAGCGCTCGCCAAGTCGGTTTACGATCGTAAGCGGTCAAGTACACATCGGAGCGAACGGAAGCGAAAATACTACAGAGTTTAAAGCAGTTACAGTGGAAAAGTGTAATATAGTAGGTATGTGTTGTGTTTTAAATTTAATTGTTGGTTAGAATAAAACATGTTTTAATTGGTAATATTGATTACATTCTTATCCCTCGAACCCAGCACGTAACAATAGTATGCCAATAAACAATTATGTCAAAGTATTATTATGCCAAAATAAATACCTATGACTAACTTTATGCCAAATTAAATCAGGACAAAAACGAATTAGGCGGAACAAAGGGATCCCGATAATATAAGGTATATTATATTTCAGCTACGCTTTCCCCTTCCTTCCCAATAGTTGCATCACACATTTACACAATTTTTATAAAGGCTAGGAATACCTTCAAAGTTTTATTATTTCCACAGCCAATGATGGATTCCTTCTATAAAACAGTAGATTAGCTTGTATAGGGCGTTAGTATGGCGCTATTTGTAATTACACTGAGTATTTGCTGAACTCAGTTGAACCTCGTAAAAGGTACAATGGCTTTGGTTTCATGGGAACTATTTTTAGTCGGTTATGAGTTCTATAAGTTTATAGTTCTTAGATTATGGTTGCCTAAAGAAAGGGTGTTGGTATACTTACGAGTATTATTTTTGCCAAACAAACAAAACTCCCACACTAAGAATAATTCCTATGTTTACAAACATTTGATGAACAAACACAAAAAAAAAACACCCAGACTCGGAACATTTATTTATGAATCACACATTTTGAAGTGAAAACATTCTATAGCGGCGTTGTGCACTTTTTTGTGATGGGTAAAAATGTTAAACTCGCGTCAGGACACGTGACCTGATCGAAAATTTGTAAGACGGAGGGAGAATTGTCAAACTCGCGTCAGGACACGTGTCCTGATCGAAAATTCGTAAGACGGAGGGAGAATTGTCATGTTTGTGTACGATAACGCAATAAATATAGGTATTGCGTTTTACCACATAAATGATAGTACTTTTATACTGATAATTAAAGCAATTCGTGTTGTCGGCCTCTATGGCGTAGTGGTTAGTGTAACCGACTGCCACGCCTGCGGTCGCGGGTTCGATTCCCGCACAAGTCACACATTTGTGTGCATGAACATGAATGTTTGTCTTGGTCTGGGTGTTTCTATGTATAATATGTATGTATTTACAAAAAAAAAAGTATATATGTAGGTATGTTTATCCATTGTCTAGTACCCATAGTACAAGCTCTGCTTAGTTTAGGTTAGATGGTGTAGTGTGTATGTGGTAGAATATTATTATATTATTATTATAAAATTATTCCCTAACCATTCCAAAATATCAAAAATGCACAACGTTAATATTCAAGTTTTCAATTCTGCCGGCACTCCCGGAGTGCAACCCGTTGATTTTTTTGTCTAGTGTGGGGTTCGAACCCCACAATACTTGGCGCAGTGGCAGTTACAAGGCGACCATTAAACCAGTACGCCATCCGTGCAGTCAATGTAAGATATTGATAGATAATATCCATCGTTAAAAATAATAGATAATGAATATTGATTAGTTATTGGGTTTCTGTTTAAAACTCTGTCCGCAATAGATTTGCTCAATAATATGGGTGACCTAAAATATAGTTAGCAAATTGTGGGTGCTTGACTCTGCCTTCATGTTTTAAAGGTCTGAATCACCTTCGTCGTAGTCGAGGTACGTTAGTACTATTTATTCTGTGGTCGAGGTATTCTATTAGTAGCATTATTAAAAAATTACTTCTTGTTGGTTTCCTTTATAAACACTTTTTTACTTATAGGTAGTAGAGCCCCGCTGATTTTAGCTTGAATGGGCCGGCTCGACCGGGGAAGGACTACCCTCTCACAGAATATCGACGTGAAATACCAGTATTCCTATTGTTGTATATCGTTCGGCGAGTGAGTGCTGGAGGCCCATTCACCCTCTTGCCCCCTTGCCGCTCCTTCTCCTTCCCACTTCCTTTCCTAAAGGGTTGGCAACGTGCAAGTGATGCCTCTGGTGTTGCATGCGTCCATAGGCTACGGTGACCACTTACCATCGGGTGGGCCGTATGCTTGTTTGCCACCTTAAATGTATAAAAAAAAAGAAAAATAACTTAAAAACGGACACAAGGAATAGGTACCCGGAATCGGACCAATTTTTTGTGTCTCACCCAAAATTTTACTCGTGTATTGATCGAACATACAGCACTCGGTGCCGAGGCAACCATGTATCTCATTGCGGTATAAGTGCAGACAAAAATTAATTATTATAGTAAAATAAATGTTTTCTTTAGAAAACCTAGGGCATAGTTTCTAGCAGAACTTACACTTTCTTAAAGGTATAAACGCAGATTATTCCTAAAAGAAACTGGTTTTGGATGCAGGCAGGCTTTCACCAGAGTTCACACTTAGTTATAGCCATAAATATGTCGTACTTCATATTGTGTTGCAACTTCGACGTCTCACACATGCAGTTCCATTATTACACGCTTATTAAAACATTGGCGACTGCGAAAAAATATCATAGTCGTTATACATAGTCTCATGCCTTTATCCTTTGCCAGCCATTGCCCGCGGCTTCGCTCGCGTAAAAGCAGGTAAGGTTAAGTTAGTAAAAGAGCTTTTTTATAAATAACTAGCTGTTACCTGCGACTTCGTCCGCGTAGATTTTAACTAAGAAGTGTTCGTCTCCGCGGAACCCTATTTTTTTTTCTAAAATCAAAGTAGCATATGTTACTCCTTATAACATCAGCTATCTGCCAGTGAAAGTCCCGTCAAAATCGGTTCAGCCGTTTCGGAGATTAGCCGGAACAAACAGACAGACAGACAGACAAAAATTTAAAAAATAGATGTTTTCGTGTAGATACCTACCTTAGATACTGTCATATGCATTAGATAAAAAGCTGTTATTTTGACATTACAAACAGACACTTCAATTTTATTTATTTATATAGATGTATAGATATATTGCCTATGTTGCTCGGTGATGATAATATAGCTTTCTAATGGTAAAAGATTTAGTAAAGTCGGTTGATTAGTTTTTATGTTAAACTCTTACAAACAAACAAATAAAAAAATATTTTTGTCTAGGTCCCTGAACTAATCATTTCATTTTTACTTTCACATAAGAACATGTAGTTCTTATTGATATAGTTATAAATGTATTGTACAGACAGAAACGTGTCTGATTAGACAGCCGATCCAGTCTTAGTCACGACGTAGACATAACTGAATAGTTGATACATTGAAAATCTCGTGTCTAAGCCACCCGGGACATACATATATCATAACATCTGGTTATGTATGTAATTAATCTGTCAAGTAATATAATAACAAACATAATAGGCATGATGACAGGGTTTAAAATAAGTGATTCTAATTAGTCCATCTTTTAGATCAGGTAAAAATATTGGACACCTGTTTTTTGTTTTAACAAATCAATAAATATCGACTAAGATATAACGCATTAAAGTTCGGCAGCGGCGGCTTGTGACGTCACACGTTTGTAAATATTGTGCCTAAAAGTAACGTAACATAAAATTTAAACGCGTTGTATCTTCGTTGTTGTAGTTTGTGCGACAAAAGAAAAATACGTGTCCAATATTTTTTGCTAATATTAAAGACGGACTAGAATCCGGGACCTTACGGTATAACGCAAACACAAGCAAAAGGGACTATCAGTCCAATTAAAGACTATTTAAAAATCAAATTTACATCACTGTAACCTTTCCCAAGTATGTTAAGGTCGATTTAAAATCTGATGCGTCTAATTACGATTATTGACACGGATCGCGCTCATCTGACCTCCGCCTTTATTGAGGATAAAAAACACCTTTTATTCATCTATCACCATGCTGTATCGATTCAATTGCGTAAATGTAGCTATAGATTAACTACATACATAGTATCATGCCTACATCTCCTAAGACTCCGGTGTAATACAACTCTGTACTGGATGAGATGCACCTATATTTCTAGTACCTACTTAGCTATGGTTCTAGGATTTACGTAAAAAAGCGAGCCTGATTGCCTTTGACTGGGCATAGTTTTCTTTTCTTTCTTTTAAAAAAGATAAAATTCGGCACAATTATTTGTGGATTCACAAATTTTTGTCCCGTGTGGGACCCGTAACATTAGGGGCGGCGGCAGTGACGAGGCGGCCATTTAAATCACTACGCCATCCATGCAGGCAAGTTCGAGAGCCCTTGCTACTATTATCTTGGCAGAAAAATCCAGTGTCACTTTGACCGATCTAGTTACGATCTAAGTACTGTAGTTAGGAGAACGCGTACAGAAATCACATACGCTGCAAGGCACTAGAAAAGTAATTTTTTTTTTGTCGTTTCGATAGTGTAGGCACATAAATATTATTATCCTAATCCTAACTAATATTATAAAAGCGAAAATGAATTTGTTTGTTTGTTTGTTACCTTTTCACGCCTAAACCACTGAACCGATCATCCTGAAATTTTGCATATACGTTGACAGGTGTACAGAAACGGACATTTCATGCCGAAAAAAATTACTGTTTCCAAGGAAAACAATAGTAACGTTCTTATGATAATAGATGGCGCCACGTGTCTTTCGAATCATGATTGAATTATATTATTACAAGCAGAGTACATCCCGAATTGATTGTCAAATTTAAATTAACGCGAGCGAAGCCGCGGGCAAAAGCCAGTCTTAAATTATATTGTCTTCTATTTACGCGAATGTTATTCATTGATATTAAACTTGTAAAGTTTAAATATTAGTAAAGTTTAATAGTAATATTAGTGTAACAGTTTCTAAATTTTGTAATAAAGTGTCAAATAAACAACGCGATAAAATCAGTATATAGTAGTTTAATTTCATATGAATCTTAAACTTAAAAATATTTATTACACGATTAGCTTGTGAGTCTGTAATAGCGATGTGCACAAACATTCGAATTGACTGCAAGGATGGCGCGTGGCGTAGTGCTGAGTTTGTTTTTGTTTTGGGTTCGAATCCCACACGGAACAAAACTTTGTGTGATCAACAAATGTTTATCTTGGTGTTCTTTGTGTCCGTTGTTTAAATGTTTGTAAAGTTCGATACAGAAATTATATCTAGTGCGGGAGTAGTCTTTTAAAAAAACTCTAAATATGTTGACAACTGCGTTCGAAAATTGCCGCGATAGCTGTACATTGAAATTAAAGTGCTTTATACGGATTTTATCGCGGTGATTTTGTTGCATAATTTTAAAATGTATCGTATTAGAATATTATTTAAATGCAATTATGCGCATGCGCATTACTATGCCTCTCCTACTGGCTCCAGAGCCACACTAAACTCGACCAAAAAACGCTGTACAAATATTTTGATTAAGATGTAAACGCGTAATACTTATCTGAATAATAAATAAATAAATCTGTAAGTTGGTATGAGGTCAGTATCCTCGAAAACAACTAGACATAATATTATTAATGCTAGTATGAAAGAAACGCTTTGTATCTGTGGAGCGATCCATTAGCGTAGATAGGCGAGCCACTCCATTCAATGTCACTCAACACATAATGTGCGTACGTAGCTATCGTATTATCTTTCCTTAGTATTTGTTCGAGAACTTTCGTTGTATGAGAGTTATACTGCCTAGCAACTAATTTAAATGTAACTATAGCTTATACTCCATTTGGTTAGGTATTTAACTAAAAGGTAAACAATCTTGATGTGACTTTTAACACTAACACATATTAAACAAATAAACTACTGCTTAAACTAACGGTTCAATTGATTTAGTAATCGTTATTGTTGTACTTACATTGATCTTTAGCAGCATTTTATTTTTAAACTGAGTTTTTAGATAAAAATATAAAAATAACACATCTTAGTTAAATACTTAACCAAATGGAGTATAGGTAAATTCTCTGGTGTATAATAATAATAAACATTTATTTCAGATTTCATGTACCGTAACTTTAGCCCTGAGGGGTGACATTGGCCCGTAATTGGAAAAAGTTTGAAGTTTCCACCAGACCACTATCATACGTTTTGCCGAAAAAATACACGTGGCAATCAATATCACTATAAACTGTCAGGAAATCAGCTTCTTCCATTTAAACAGCTTTTTTAAATTAAGGGCCAATGTCACCCCTCAGGGCTAAAGTCATACGCAGTTACTGTATATTAAGTAATCCAATCTCTAAAAAGGAAAGATGTTTTGAGTGCACAGATGGCGTACCTAGTGGTTTAAGTGGTCGCCTCGCCGCTGCCACTGCGCCGAGTGTCGTGGATTCGAATCCCACACGGAACAAAAATTTGTTTGATCCACAAATGGTTGTTCCGAATCTGGATGTTATTTGTGTCTGTTGTTTGAATGGTTGTAGTCCCCCGCGTTACAGGCATTATTCCTAGAATGGGAGTAAATAATAATAACAATAAATTAAAAATTTTAGAAACCCCCGTCTCAAAATAATAAAAATAGTAATCCGCCATTTTGCGGTGACGGCTATCTTGGATTTGAAATTTATCATAGTGTATAGTATTCTACTAGTCAAGCCCTTTCATTGGATATCCATATAAGGGGGTTGTGAAAAAATATGTAATCCGCTATTTTGTGGCGGCGGCCATCTTGGATCGATTTTCATCAAACATAGCTAAGAACACTCCCGACTAATTCACATTTCAAACAAAAAAACTATATCAAAATCGGTACATCCGTTCGGGAGCTACGATGCTAGAGACAGACACACACACACAGACACGTCAAACTTATAACACCCGTCGTTTTTGCGTCAGGGGTTAAAACTAATGGATGTTTCTAAGCATTACCTATGTACACAATAATTAATTATATTAGCATTACCTACATATTAATTATGCTTGTGTTAGGAGTGGGGTCACGTCGCGTCGGTAGTGCAATGAGTAGGTTTGTTTGGTATGGTCATGTGTTAAAGGCCTCAGTTAATGAACAGCATGGAATAGAATCTTTTCTTATTTAGTTTTCTCTATATCCATAGACTAGTTAATCCTAACTTATTAGGCTTAATGCGAATGTGAGTTTGTTTGTTACGCTTTCACACCCTAACTACTCGACCGATCATCATGAAACGCTTACACATTGTCAGGAGAACAAAAAAGGATATTGGATACCTTTCATCCAGAAACAAAATCTTCTTATGAATAAAAAAAACTATAATTGTGTCAGGCTCGTATTTAGGGAAAATAGGACCCGGGCTGTTACTAAAAAGTTATTGTGAAGTTGGTTTCTTTTTTAATGGCTCAAGAATTATTCGGGACCTCCCTCCCTACTATGTAACCTTGTCTTTAAATCTGACCCCAAGTTTACATCTGGTTCCGCTTTCGTCCTACATAAAGGTCCGAATTATTTTATTTTCTATTTTATTATCGCCGCCGTTTCTTTAATCCTTATATTGCTCGTTTAATTCGCTTATTAATTATGGTATCGTTATTTCCACCCATTTTGGGACAGGATAAGAAGTACGATGCATCCTCTTCCATGACGTAACGGTGACAAGCTTCCTGTACGTCGAGGGTAATCATAGTCCGTTGCACTTTGGACGTGACTGACTTTTCCTTGCATTTATAATTTTACTGGCTATTACCTTCGTCCGTATTTTTTTAAGTTGTCGGTTTCAATTATCTAGCCTCTACAGTAATTTATACAAATCGGCTTAGTAATATATAAGTGGAAATGTAAGAAATAGTATAAATTAATATATTGATATGGATTTTTATGAAATAGTAATCCTATCCTTTCTACTAATATTATAAAAGCGAAAATGAGTTTGTTTGTTTGTTTGTTTGGTACCTTTTCACACCTAAACCACTGAACCGACCATTCTGAAATTTTGCATAACATATGCAAAATTTCAGGTGTACAAAAACGGACATAGGTTACTTTTCATACCGAAAAAAATTACTGTTCCCGAGGAAAACAACAATAACGTTCTCATGATAATAGATGGCGCCACGTGTCTTTCGAATCATGATTGAATTATATTATTACAAGCAGAGTACAACCCGAATTGATTGTCAAATTCTAAATTAAAGCGAGCGAAGCCGCGGGCAAAAGCAAGTAAGTTATATTTTAGCCGTTAACAGTTATTTAGAACGCATTTCTTTAGAATGTTGCCTATTCCAATCTTCCTTTCCTTAGCCTTTAGTTATGTCCTACTACTGGGCAAAAGCCTGTCCCTTGAACTTCCAAATCTCTCGGTCCGAAGACATTCCCTGCCAGTCCCATCCGAATTCGTCCAAGTCGTGGAGATTCATTAGTTAAGTCCTAAAAAGTGAATAAAAGTACAATGTTACATATGTTTTCTATGTATGTGCCTCCAAGTACTTTGTGTGTAAATATTTAGATATTTCTTGCTCAACGACGTGTACTTGAACAGATTTGAATGATAGTTACAGATAAACCACTTTTTTTGCACTTTTTGCTTGTTTTGCGTCTGTAGGAGTTACGCGAGCGAAGCCGTAAACAAGAACTAACTTTAATAATATTTGTGGAGGTCGCATAATTACATTACAAAGTATTTTTTAAATAATATGAGTGACACATCATATAAATAACCATGTTACCAAAAAGCCGAAAATACTAAAAACTCGTGACGGAAAACAATCTACGAGTATACAAATAATCTCTTAGGTCTTTCAGCCGATCGTTCTTTCTTTTTACAATATAATCTCTTAGGTCTTTCAGCCGTGAAACGCAATAAACAGACTCCGTTACTTTGCATTTATAAAAGCAGTATAGATAGAACATAAACCACAATATGGCTTCACGCTTTTGGCAATACCGTTCAGTGTTATTCACCTGAACAGGTCATCGAATAGTCTAGTCATTCTAGACTATTGTCGCGGTTTTATCAGTTCAGTTTCTTGTAACAACGTTGTAGAATAAGACAACAGAACTGCTTCCTGGAAGTTGTCAATTTAAAAAATAAGTACTCTGTGAAATTGTTCACGTATTTAGAAGTGAATATTTTGGCGTTAAGACTGGAATTATGTTTTTTTTTTTGTTTTTTTTTATTGCATAGGGCGGCAAACTAGCAGACGGATCGCCTGATGGTAAGCGATTACCGCCGCCCATGGACACCCGCAACCCCAAAGGAGTTACAAGTGCGTTGCCAGCCCTTTAAAAAGGAATGAAGGAGGGAAAGGACAAAGGAAAGGATTGGAAAAGGATCGGGGTAACTAGGCCTCCGGCTCTCTCACTCACCGATACGAAACACAACAGTACGGCTACCGTTACTTCACGCCGGTATTCTGTGAGAGGGTAGTACTACCCCGATCGATCCGGCCCATTCATGCTGAAGCCAGCGAGGATCTACTACCTTGTTATTAAAAGAGAACTCCTTCGAGGTTAAACAAACAGAAAAAATAAACACCAGACTCGAAACAACTGTTTGTGGATTACACAAGATTTAGTCTCGTGTGGGTATCGAACTAACTACAGTCGACGTTGTGGCGATGGCGAGGCGACCACTAGGTAGGCAGAGGAATAGTCCGACTGGGAAAGTATCTCCCCTTGTGTTGAATTCGTGGGTATATATGGATTGTAGACGTCCTTAATGTCTTATTCACCCTAGGGTCGTGAAGATGACTTTGAAGGACATTCAAATTAGTCCAAGATCAAGACAAGCCGACTGTGGTAGTCGCCTCTTTGTAAGTAACGTTTTTACCGAGCCGACTTCGGTACGCCGAAGTCGTTTGCCTAACTAGTATTATAAGTACAAATGTAAGTTTGTTTGTTACGCTCGCACGTCTGAACTACCAGACCGAACATCATGAATTTCGCTTATACGTTGTCAGGTATATAGAAATGGACATAGAGGACCTTTCATCCAGAAAAAGTACTGTTTCCGAGCGAACCTGCGCGCAAAAGCTAGAGGGCTATAATGATAAGTCATTAGTGAGGAGATCTGGAGTTTTTGCTACCAGTGAAATTACTATCGTTTTTGCACAGTCGAGATGTTGTTGAGAGTCATCGCTTCGGGCTATACGGCCTTTTTCTTTCTTTTTTTCACTAAGAATTATTGTGCTAATGAAGTTTCCAATAATTTGCTCAATATTAGGTACTTACCAAAACTTTTGATTATGTTATGTTAGCTATACGTTCGTTTTACGTTCTTTGGTCAAGAATTAATTATTAGTAATCTGCTATTTGTAACTTTGTCCAATTTCGCCAACTGTATAATATGTACGTTTTTACTTTGCATGCTGTCGACTACTGTAAGTGAGGGTGCACACTTAATCTATTGACCTAACACTTTTGTGTTTAGCTTTAAGTTGTGTGTATCTTTGTAGATGGTCCAATAAATAAATAAATAAAGAAGTCGTCGTGGAAGGCGAACCATGGTACGTGCACCACAATTTATTTGATTTTGATGGTGCTGGTTTCTGTATATACATACATAGTCTGACGCCTATACCTAGCCCCGAAGGTGCAGACAGATCGCTGGTCCAATATTACAAGATTCTATGTTACATTTTTGAAAAAATGAGTTATTAATATTGCATGGTTCTATATGTCATTCCTTTTTCTTTAGAGTAATATAGTAATAGATGGAAGCACTTACCACCTAACAATATTAAATAGCAAATAGTTCTAAGTTATTTTTTACGTTATTTTTACTATGCAAACGATAAACCTCATTTTCCCAAAGTAAAAAAAAATAACATAGAACCTTGTAATAGTGAGCCAGCGAGATGTGTATTAGAACAACATTTAAAAAAAACCTGCTTAATTAAGATCAGAGTCTATTGTTGTCTATAACAATACCAGCCCTGTATTAAACTCCCCCACTGCTGGGCACGGGCCTCATTGTGAAAAGGATTAGTCCATAGTCCACCACACTGGCCCAGTGCGAGTTGGCAGACATCTTTGAGAACATTATAGAGAAATCTGACATGCAGTTCTCCTTGACCGTTAAAGCAAGCGATAATTAACTATTTAATACGCACAAAGAGCAGCGATAGCTCAGTGGGGAGACCAACAGACTGCAATGCAGAGGGTCTCGGGTTCGAACCCACGTCGCACACCTCTCACTTTCGGAAGTTATATGACTTTTCGAAATTATGTGCGTATTGATTGACAATTATCGCCTGCTCCGTGCCTCGGAGAGCACGTTAAGCCGTTGGTCCCGGCTGCCATGAACGTCTATGGCAGTCGTTATTGGGAGAGTGTCGACACAAAAGATGCCACTGGGTCGAAGTGTCGCCGGTCTACGCTGACTGGCCTCCACATAAGATAATACGCACAATACTTTCAAAACTCAAGAAATTCGTACCTTGGGTTCGAACTCGAGACCTCTGCGTGGCAGTCCAACGGTCTCCCACTAGGCTATCGCTGCACGTTGTCGTCTACGGGGCACAATTCCAAAATCTGTGCTACTAAAAATATCTTGTCAGAAGAACCCTGTAACACATTGCTCTAATCGGCCATTGAATCTGAAACCTCATAATAATATACAGCAGTCGTATTCACCGAGGCAGTCCAAAATATACCTATACGTTTACGTTTCTAAAGCAATAATAATCAAGGTAAAATAATATTTTAAGTAAAGTGAATCATAATTTTTAAACCTCTATGATAATAATTAATATTATTATCATAGAGGTTTAAAAATTATGATTTAACTTCTCATGTAGTCTTGTTGAATAATAATTCAAACTTTCGTTTTAGCAGAACACAAATCCTAATTCGTTTGACTCATTGTATTCTCAGATGATGTCACTACATCCTTCAAGGAAACGTGACATTTTAGCATATTGTACACGATTATATCACCTTGCCGAAACGTAGAGCAAGTCCAAAAGATTTTTTGGTAAGGAAACCGATATCAACGTGTAGGTTTTAATTTTGTTATTCAGGTCGCGGTCACGCTGTTTCACGTCTATATACCCGAAATAGGGTCAAAGGTGAATTCTACCCACAATTTTGCCAATTATGGTTTTAGATTCCACGTTATGCGAGCTTATTACCATCTATCGAGCTCATAATTCCTTAATCCCTTCTGCCTTCCTGTGAAAAGCCATAGAATAAAAGACACAGCATAAATTTGTTTGGCTACAATCTTCTGTAGAATGGAGGTTTATGTCCAGTTTGGTCAAAATACTGCCGCGCCTACTTTTTGTATAATCTTTAAACCAATCTTTCCATTTCCTGGACTATTACTTAATTAGAGGTCTAAATTCAACCAACATTATTTTTTTATTTTATAGCTTTCTGCGTGCCTCCTCCAAATAAATATTGCTTATGCCAAATCTCACACTTCTCAGTGCGCGCAAAATAGTTATAGAAGGATATAAAGACTTGTCTTCACTTACTAATATAGTTTTTAACAGATATCTGTCTCAGACATTTTTTTATTTACTTAGCTACTTAATATAGACAGCTGAATAATGGTTAGCTATTTAATTACAATTGTGGACAGTAGTTAGTTGGACGTATGTTATCCGCACTTAGCCCCACAATTGGGCCATTGTGCGTAAGTAACCGACGCGAAATACTGTTCGGCTACTCATACCACCCCAGCTCCATCCAGAAAGACAATAGGGGACCGATGTTGCGCAGTACCTCCTTCATCGTTTCTGGACTGTTTAAAAATTTCGCCCGTTGGTTGCTCACGCTTTTACAATGTATGAGCACGTGAGCCGGTGTCTCCTCGGACTCCATGCAGCCTCTACATAAGGGACTGTCAGTGATGCCGATGTTGAATAGGTGCCTGTTGAGTGAGCAGTGGCCTGTTATTATGCCCACTAGGTGACGTAAGTTTTCCTTGTGGAACGTAGCAGTTTGCGTGACAAATGTCTGTCTAAGCATGGAAGGGCTTCCTTCGTCTGTCTACATTCCTTTGTTTCTATCTTGTGGACAGTAAAGCCATTGTTGTTATCAAACAGGACAACCAGTCAGACTTAGTCAATAAGGAAATACTTGACCGATTTCATGTACCAAGTTAATGGCTATTCTAAGCATTTACAATTGAATAATTATTGTGACATAATAGGTAAGAAAACGTAGGACCCATCGACTGTCACGCAGACTTCTTAAGTTTGATCATAAGTTAACTTTAACCTTTTGAAGTTATGTCACGCACATAACTTCAAATCTGTCAAGTCTTAGAATATCAGATGTAATAAAAATAAATATTTTATTGTCTTTTAACAAGACAACTCTTGCACTAGGAACTGTTCCTGTATCGCGATGGACTTTACAAACATTCACACAGCGGCCACAAAGAACATCCAGTACACAAGGAACAACCATTAATAAATATTTAGGCGTACCTACTTTCTGAAAAACGTTTCAACGCACACTCGGGTCAAAATCGAGTTATTATTAGCAAATTAGTCACGGGGTTACTATTTACTAGCTGGAATAATTTGGTAGCTCTACAATCACTGTAAATATGAAATCATGACTTAGTAGCTCAATCCACATGTATTAAGAAGCAATACACGATTGAACTTTAATCACGATTATCTCAAAATGTTAACTTTGTGGGTTGGAAAGTTGTTCAGAAAGTACGTCCAATTGTGGATTGCACACATTTTTGTCCTGTATGGAATTCGAACTCACAACACTCGGCGCAATGGCAGTGACGAGGCTACCACTTAAACCACTAAGCCATCCGTTCAGCCAAAAAATATATTGTGTCTCGCTACCGGTGTGCCGTTGCGACTCAATAGGTAAAATAATTAGTTACTCTCTTTAACGGTGAAGGCAAATACCGTAAGGAAATGCTGTCTGAGAGTTCTCGACGATATGTGAAGTTTGCCAACCTATAATGAGCCAGCGTAATGAACTATGGCCTAAACCCTTCTCCACGCTGTAAATAATGTTCGTGCTCAGCAGCGGGTACATAAAAAATTTATAATTATACATATTCGATATTATTATAGATTTAACAAGTAGGTAGTTAAGAATATGTTTGCTTAATATTTGAATGCGCCAAAAAGTATTTTTTTCATTTGCATGCCTCCAATGGAAATCCGTAGTCTCTGCCTACCCCTCTGGGAAACAGGCGTGAATCTATGTATGTATGTATGATAGCCTCCTTCTCGGGGAAGGTATTTTTATAACATCACGCTACAATCTACGAGAGCGGAGCACTAATCACAAACGTTGACGAAACCACGGGACACAGCTAGTATTATATAAAGCTTAATCACTAAGTATTATAGGTACAGTTTCAATGATGACTTTAGCGCCATAAATAGTACCAGGAAATCAATAAACACATAATTCCAAGCAGAAACATTGTTTTTGCGTCTCAGTTCTCAGAACAAGCGCCATTCCTGGATTAGTAGGTACTTGATATAACTATTATCGCGCCTATATAACCCGCAAATACTTCAGCGGTTAATTTATACATAATCATAGAATTATTTTCATAATTGTCGGCCTCGAAGGCGTAGTGGTTAGTGTAACCGACTGCCACGCCTAAGGTCGCGGGTTCAATTCTCGCACAAGTCAAAAATTTGTGTGCATGAACATGGATGTTTGTCTTGGTCTGGGTATTTCTATGTATAATATGTATGTATTTACAAAAAAAAGTATATATGTATGTTTATCCATTGTCTAGTACCCATAGTACAAGCTCTGCTTAGTTTGGGCTAAATGGTGTTGTGTGTATGTGATAGAATATTATATATAAAATTTGTATCGCTAAAAACACGAAATAATATAATAAGTATCCCAAACACAGATAACATATGCACCTAATTGTACATTGATCCATCGAACCTGTGCCTTGACCGGACGTAAGCTACCGTTTTTTTATGGTATAGGAGGCAAACGAGCAGACGGATCGCCTGAAGGTATGCGATTACAGCCGCCCATGGACATGATCAATAAAAAATGCGGTCAGTACATAGACCATACAAACAGGACTCCTTAGTTTTCTTCCCGAATAATCTCACTACAGCAAAATAAATAATAGAAGTTTCAATCTATGTCTACCATATTTGCCATCCTACGATTTACGTTTTTCCGTAATTTATCATTCTACAAAAATAAAACTGTTTGTTGTTACTAATTTAGTAGAATAAGATATAATAATTTAGAAGACTAATGCTCTTATGCATGCTTAGGTACATTAAATACTAACATTGATAACTTATCTATACTAATATTATAAAGCTGAAGAGTTTGTTTGAACGCACTAATCTCAGGAACTACTGGTTCGAATTGAAAAATTAAATTTTAATCTGCCTGATGTCACGGTCAGCGTAGTAGTGGTAGAAACAATGAGAATAACTGAAAGCAAGAAAATCATGGCAACTCTTTTTAATCACCAGTTTTCCAATGGTGCTTATACAAATTATATCTGTAAGGTGCTGCAACCATATACTTTGATAGACCCATTTTCTCTTTAATCGCCACTTGTATAATCTGGATCGAGCATTTTAGCATGGTCTTATAATAACGTTTCGCTAAAGCTGAAAAAAGATTACATAAGGAAATCGTTTCAACAATACAAAATTATTAATTGTATTTGTATTTCCCGTTCCTTGACGCGTGTGCATGGGAAAGTGGCTTTTTCATACATTTCCCATTATTGTTGTATGGGAACTG
Source organism: Catocala sponsa (assembly GCA_963564715.1). Classification (NCBI taxonomy): domain Eukaryota; kingdom Metazoa; phylum Arthropoda; class Insecta; order Lepidoptera; family Erebidae; genus Catocala; species Catocala sponsa. Next base: position 25,325,615 of record OY751336.1, read on the forward strand.
CGTACTTAATTAATAGACGTTAGTAGTACCTATGTTGTCAGTTCACGCATTTGAAAAACAATACGAGTGTGACAAGCGATTAAACTAGTAGAACATTAATTATGGGTATTTGTTTCCGGGTAGTATTTAACTGCACAGCAAAATATGCTTACCAAAAATACTAATTGCACAGCAAAATATGCTTACCAAAAATACTAATTGCACAGCAAAATATGCTTACCAAAAATACTAATTGCACAGCAAAATATGCTTACCAAAAATACTAATTGCACAGCAAAATATGCTTACCAAAAATACTAATTGCACACCAAAATATATTTAAAGAGATCAAACTAAGTCGACGGAGCTCCGCTTCGCGGGGCTCCTATTTTTTGGGTGGGTTTAAGAAGGAACCTAACATAACCTAACCCTTCCGAGACGGAATGCAGTGATTTGAGGCGTATAGGTGCTCGTTACGATATATTTTAGTAAGCATATTTTGCTGCGCAATTAGTATTTTTGGTGGTCATTACATTTAATCCCTTTGTTTCCTAGTTCGTGTAGATATCATAATAGCCAACTTATTGATATTAAATTATTTTATACGGATTTTATTGCTGTTTTAAATACAACATCTTATTATCAAACTACTAGATTTTGTCCCGGCTTCGCTCGCGTAAATGTAGGTTAGATTAAATTTATAACAGTACTCTTTTCTAGATGAATGGTATCCTATGTCATATTCTGTACCCCCGACAATGTGCATGCAAAATTTCATGTTGATGGGTCGAGTAGATAAGGCGTGAAAGCGTAACAAACAAACAAATAAAATAAACAAACAAACTCACAATCATGTTTATATTATTACTAGCTTTTGCCCGCGGCTTCGCTCGCGTTAATTTAGGATTTAACAATCAATTCGGGTTGTACCTACTCTACTTGTAATAATATAATTCAAGCATGATTCGAAAGACACGTGGCGCCATCTATTAACATAAGAACGTTTTTGTTGTTTTCCTCGGGAACAGTAATTTTTTTCGGGATGAAAGGTAGCAGCAAAAGTAAAAAGTCAAAAGTATGACTAGCTATTGCACATTTTTAATGTTTTTTTAAAATTTTATTTATTTTCTTTTTTCTGTATTTTCAATAGTGAAAACCAGTGTTGCCCGTGCCCAGCAGTGGGACAGTTTTCAATACAGGGCTGGTATAGACCAGCCCTGTATTGCAACTGTCCCACTGCTGGGCACGGACCTCTTCTCAGTGTGAGAAGGGTTAGGTCATAGTCCACCACGCTGGCCCAGTGCGGTTTGGCAGACTTCACATACCTTTGAGAACATTATTGAAGACTCTCAGACATGCAGGTTTTCTCACGATGTTTTCCTTCACCGACGCGAAATTATTTTATTAATAATAATAAATTCATTGATGTATAAAAATATATATCAATGTAATAATAACAATATTCCAATAGAAGCACGGAGACTGGCAAGTGGGACACGCGTATAATGAGCACTTCTTGGGTAAACAAAAATCATGGAACTCACGTCATCGTCACCGAACGCTTTCCATTTTTGAATTATCTTTGGTTTATAAAGAAGTATTTATGATCAAGGATTAAAGTTTTCACTTCTATCGGGAATCCCCAAAGACTCCCCCAAATTTCTTTTTTATATCGTAGCTGGAAAAATGCCTATAAATTACACCTCTGCTCTCCCCTCAAGAATAAATAGCCGTGAATCCACACATTATTATCTATTAAACGCATTACAAGCGTACCATTTATTTGTCATCGATGTGGTAAATATTTGAACACAATATATCAGTGACATTGTGTTAGCTAACAACAGGAGTTTACTTAGGTGAACGTTGATGAATCATTGTTGTTACAATTACGAGTTACGACGTTTTGTTCTTCACGCCAAACGTTACAACGATACTTAGCGTGAACAACAGATTTTTGAACTTCTTCACATGATAATGAATATACAGTGTGGCTGATTAAACATTGTACATACTTAAGGACATGATAATTTATGGTTAGACGTAATGTATGAAAAAGAAATAAAAATAAAATCTGTATAACCTGCAAAGAAAACCTTTATGAAAATTTGTATGAAATATCCATAAAATGTGGACACTGCGCACACAGCTGTCGAGGCTAATGACCTTTGATGAGAAAAGGACGGGCGGGGGTGCAAATTCGGGACAGTGGGGGGTGCGGTATGGGGGCGGGGGCGGAGGTTTTGTTTAGCTTTGGTATATGCGCAAGAGTGTCCGCACATTAAGTTTTTTTTGGATTACTAGGTCAAATTTAAAGTACCTATTTTTTTTAGATATTCGTGTCCAGAATCGAGTACTGAATACCCTCCTTCAATATGTCCAGTCGTTTACCAATCAGCCTGTATTTTTATAACACAATATAAAATGTATCTCTCGCGGTCATTTGTGATCGCATGGCGTTGAATCACATACGATTACACGGTACACCATACTGCCTTTATGTAGACCATACATTTTGAACTGTGTACAAATATAGGCATGTATAACGTGTACCGATAAAATTCGACAACCAGTAGGGGGCCGGCGCTGTACTTCCTTAACTCAGGCTGCTCAGTAGCCTATCTAGGAGAACAGTACTCCACCCACCATTATTGTAGTTAATGTATACTGTCATCGTGTATAGCAATAAGAATGTGTGTATCTACAATTTAATTTAATTTTGAAATAAATAAGTTAAATTAAATTAAATTAAAAATACTCACGATTCAGTATACATCAATACTGCAATGAATCGAACCGACGATCAATTGATCGAAAGTCCAATCCCTCGATCATTGAGCTGCCGCATTATGGTAATCTCTGTATTGTATCCTAACTAATATTATAAATGCGAATTTGAGTTTGTTTGTAACGCTTTCATGCCCTAACTATTCGAATGATCATCATGAAATTAATTTCGCATACACGTTGTCAGGACAACAGAAAAGGACAAGGATAATCATGGTAGAGCCTCGCTGCATGAAGGAGCCGGCTCCACCGGGGAAGTACTACTCTCTCACAAAATATCGACGTGAAATAGCAGTGATCCTACTGTTGTGTTTCGATTGGTGAGTGAGAGTGCCGGAAGCCCAATCACCCTCTTTCCCCCTTCCCGCTCCTTCTCACTTCCTTTTTTTCCTAAAGGGTCGGCAACACGCAAGTGATGCCTCTGCTCTGGTGTTGCAGGCGTCCATAGGCTACGGTGACCACTTACCATCAGGTGGGCCGTATGCTTGTTTGCCACCATAGTTGTATTAAAAAAATTGGTTGTCTGTAAAGTCGGTTTACGGACGATAGTTTAACGTGACAACGTTATAACAAAATTTCTTTCCCGTAACGTTACAATGAGCGTAACGGGTCAATGAGCGCAACGGGACAATGAGCGTAACGGGACAATGAGTCATCCTTTTTCGTGCTTGCAGCTGGCGTTCATCGATTTATTAGACGTTGTCACGTCAAAAAATCCGTTTATCTATAAAAAAAGCAGTGTAGTCTTAAGGGATAATTCTTTTTTGATAAAATCTACGTGGACGCGAGCGAAACTGCGGGCTAAAACTAGTACGTTATAAATATAAAAACAACAAATACAAAAAACATGCAGACTATCCACAGCCAACGATGATACACACATTTTTTGACGTGACAACGTCTAATAAATCGATGAACGCCAGCTGCAAGCACGAAAAAGGATGACTCATTGTCCCGTTACGCTCATTGTCCCGTTGCGCTCATTGACCCGTTACGCTCATTGTAACGTTACGGGAAAGAAATTTTGTTATGACGTTGTCACGTTAAACTATCGTCCGTAAACCGACTTTACAGACAACCAATTTTTTAAGTAATACGGGACTCAAACTCGCAACAGAAGGCAGCTAAGCACCTCAGTAACTACTAAACCATTGCGAAAACCGTGCTGTCATAGCCTTTTCATAATGAACGTTATTCTCTCATTATTTGCTAACAATTACCTTATTGATAGCTATTTTCAATTAATTCTGTCATCGTTACCTTCATTCATCATAACATTACGAATATAATAATAATATTCTATCACATTCAACACCATCTAGCCCAAACTAAGCAGAGCTTGTACTATGGGTACTAGACAATGGATAAACATACATACGTATATACTGTTTTTATTTCTAAAGCTGAAGAGTTTGTTTGTTTGTTTGAACGCACTAATCTCAAAAACTACTGGTTCGATTTGAAAAATTATTTTAGTGTTGGATAGCCTATTTATCGAGGAAAGCTATAGGCTATATAACATCACGCTACGATCCACGGCGACGGCGACGCAGTAACGATAAACGGGGGGTGAAACCGCGGAAACGTCTAGTTATGTATAAACGTGCCTGATCGACACACATGTTGGTTGAGTAATTAGAATATATATTACAATAATGTTTCTCTATATTAAAATAATATAGAACAGGCAATACTTAATTATTGCGTCTAGAAGTGTTACCAATAGTTAGTCATTTACCTAGATATCAAACTATATACATTTTTGACATAGAGTCACGTTCGTTTATTACTAACTGTCGGACCCGCTAAACTTCGTCTGCATCACATAAGAGAACTTTCCCCGTGCTTGCAACATTTTTCATTAATGCTCCGCTCCTATTAGTCGTAGCGTGATGTTATATAGCCTATAGCCTTCCTCGATAAATGGGCCATCCAACACTAAATTATTTTTTCAATTCGAGATAGTAGTTCCTGAAAATAGCGCGTTCAACCAAACAAACATATAAACTCTTCAGTTTTATAATATTAGTACAGATGGGTGTCCAAAACTAAACGTAATAAAAAGAAACGACGTTTCTATAGGTAAAATATGTATAATATACTAGCTGTTACCAGCGACTTCGTCCGCGTGGAAATTTAAAAAAAAGTGTAGGTATGTTCAGTACGCAGACATTTTTCTAAAATAAAAGTTACTCCTATCCTAGCCTAAGTTACTCCCCAGTTAAGCCCCGTCAAAATCGGTCCAGCCGTTTCAGAGATTAGCCGAAACTAACAAACAGACAGACAAAAATTTTAAGAAATGTTTTTTGATACAAGTACCGTATATACTTAAATATGCATTTGGTAAAAAGTTGTTACTTTGACATTACAAACAGACACTTAAATTTTTATTTATTTGTATTGATTGCACCAAAAGTTAGTAAGGTGGGTGCATGACGTCACTGGGTGAAACATTGTGACGTGTCTGCGCCCGGATGTCCGATGTAGGTCGCGGGCGCGGCCAGGCGCGCCTGTATCCCATCACTATTATGTCCTGACCCTTCAGTTACTTTCTTTGTAATATTCACTACCGCTCAATAGTATTTGACCACCTGCATTTTTCTTTATATTACAAACAATACATTTTTAAAACCATTTTATTGACTTTCATCGTTTGTGTCTAAAATATAAAAATATAATTGTTATTGTGTCTATATATTGCTATTAAATAATTAAAATGAATATAAAGTAGTTTCATTGATTTAAACTTTTACAATAAGCCTGTTTAAGTATGGCTAAATACTTTTGAGCGGTAGTGTATATTACATAGTACCATATTGTCTGTGCGCTGTATTACGATATGTAATAAAACAACGACTGTTGAAATATTTATTGTTTAAGTGACTATATTAGGCTAATTTGTACTCGACCCTCACGAACGCAAAATACGACGACGATAGAACGACCCGTAAGGCCAGGCTACCAGCCAGTCAGCGCCAGCTACAAGATTTCCTCAAAAATATTATATCCCTCGGTAGCAGGACTTTTATCTGGATGCAAGGGTATGTCCTTTTCTGTACCCTGACAACTTGTATGCGAAAGGGGAATGCCTATTCTCCATAGTGTCTCAGGCCAAAGATGGACATCAAAAATTACTATAAAATTGAGTGTTTTAAGATCTTAACAGTATTACATAATCTAAAAATATATTATTCAAATTGACGCCACTATTTTAGAAATACCTATACAAAAAATGTATTGAGATTATTTTTCAATACGAAAATGTGTCTGGCTGTGAGATAATTCAAAAACATCTCTTTTCTCAATGCTCTATTATTTAATTATGATAGGAGTGTTTGTAATAAGTATATTTTTATCCAGTTATACTTAATAGGGTATGAAAAAAAACACATTTGTTATTTTAAACGTCTATACCTATGACAATTCATATACTATTAACAAATCATCTAGAAAAGGTGCAGGAGGGCATCTATTGGACTCATATCTTACCCAATAGACTTACTCTTTTTAACTATGTGTTGTAAATTGCAGTAGCGTCAATTTGAATGAAAGTAAATACATATTTTTTTACGACAAAATAAACTGGAAAGAATTTTTCTCTAGCCTCTTGTCAACTCGTGGCCTCAGATGGGTATTCGCCTTTCATGATGATCGGTCGAGTACGTAAGCCGAAACAAACAAAGTCAAAGTCAAAAATTTTAATCATGTATTCACTTAGGTCACAAAGTAACACTTATGAACGTCAAAGGAGTTATTGAGTTTAAAATTTACATTTACATTTATAATATTAGTTAGGATTCGTAAAGAGTTTAACGCGATTACCTTTTGATGACACCGGCCGTCTCGTAACCTGATCGAAATGTCAGGCATCAAAAGGTAAACATTATGCATGATCGCGTTAATACCCGTTACGAATTAAATATAATATGCATATGTTAGGTATATGGTCTCACATTCAAACTAACTAATATGCGTACGTTGTTTAACAAACCATTACTAATTTACTATAAATTATCGTGCTAAAAGCTAAAATGATGTTGAAGTGACGGCTTTTTGGTCCACTGAAAACGTCTATGCCAAATATCATGATGATCGATCGAGTAGTTAAGGCGTGAAAGCGTAACAAACAAACTCACATTCGCATTTATAATATTAGTAAGGATATCAATTATTATATTGACTTTATAACATTCTCTGTCATATTTCCATTGGGATTTGGAACAATGACATGAAGTTAATGCCGAGGGCGCGGCCATTTTGAACAGTTACGTTTGAAACTTGTGATGGCATGTTTATGATACGCAGAACTAATAAAATAGTATAGAATAAAAGTATTTATTGTTTTGTTAGATACTAACATTAAACGCGGTTTCACCTGCAAAACGTATATTTATTTATTTATTTTAATGGCTAACCAACAATTGTTCACACATAGGGAATTTTTTAAAAAACTTGGGATTTGCAGACTGAGCGAATGTGACAATCTTTAATAGGTAAGCACAGCATGCACAACTTAACAATAAATGTTCAGTAAACATAAATAACAACTATAGGGACAAACTTTAAATACAAAGCAAAATTAAAACAATTAATACTAATATTGAGTAAACTAAGTACATTATTAAACACATTATATTCTTTATATATTACCTATAAGTTATATTAATTGGGATTATCTTTTGTGGGAAACTCCCTGTAACCACAAATTATTAGATATAGTATGATATGATCGTTGAACATTTTCAGACTTTATTTAAATATCTAAAAGAGTCTACAATAGTCATAAATATTTCCAATTTTATATATGTAGATCTATCAGTAAAGTAAATGTTCTATTTTATCTTAGTTTGAGGAAAAGCTGCTTGTAATTTTATGCAATTAAGTAAATGTTGCATATTTTAAAAATGTATAAATGTTTTACTAATATTTTTTTTAAATAAACGTATGTAAAAGTTTTTAGTTAATAGTTCAGATTCCTAAACACACAATCCTTTACAAAGCCTACTTAGAAATTCACAATGTTTTTAAGTACCTATTGCTTTTCCAAGTACGTTGGAATCTTATTACCTACCTGCCTTTAAATATACATAAAACATAAATAATTCCCATTTCACTTTACGACAATATAAAGAACTACAGCAATACCTAGCATTCATAAAAGTTGCCATATAAAAATACTAACTTTCTTTTTTGCGTATAAGAGGGCAGAGGGCAAAAGTATTGGTTGAATACACAACTTTTTAAGGTGAATTGGCAAAGGTAATAAATTATACAGCCACTTAGTCATGCTTCGTCTTGTGTCAGTGACATTTACTTTTTTTGGCAGTATATTATAGTCACGTAATGTAAATTGTGAATCACGGTATATTTTTAACAATGGCGCAGATCGATTGATTTGTGAGATTAAGCATTGTGCTGCGATTAGGCTGAAGATGGTTGACCATTTTAACTACATCTTGCCGGGCACGTGAAATTTATCACTGTATATATTTATCCCCGACTAGTGGTCGTTCCAAAAGTCGAACTTTAACCGTTAATCTTTTTTCTATAGTATTTTTTAACATATTAGGTTAGAAAATACCCGACCCTTTGTAACGTTTACTCGATGACAAGGATTCAACGTAAAGCAAACCCTTAAAAAATTATTAAGTTTAATATTATTATTACTACGTTCTATATGTCTTTTTTAACATTATGGTTTAAAAATATCCGTGCCTTTGGGAAGCACATACGGGGATATGGCTTCAACGAGGAGAAGTGGACTTTTAATATAAACTAGCACAACATACCTACTTACTTTATAATTATTGTTTTAATTCTATAATAATATTTATATTTACCCCAAAAATAATAATTCTGAGTCACCATTTACTGAGTAATTAAACACGTAAATATAAATAATTAATATGGCACGGTAAACATATTGGCCCATTTTCCTGTAAACATTGAAATTTTAATTAGTAGGAAATTAGCCTAAAAGGTTAAATTTTAACTACACTTATAACTAAGTTATTTTTATTATTACAGTTCGTTAAAGGAATGGTAATTATATATTTACCATTTATTATTTACTAGATTTTGTCCGTGACTTCGCTTGCGTACACCTTGTTAATCTGAGTTATAAAATACTGAAATTATATTTAATTGACGATTTAAAAGAGTGGCCGTAAGTTTCTTGCAGGTTTCTTCTCATAGGCTCTACCCTTTGCCTGAACCTAGCAACTAACCTAAATGTAGCTTCAGTAACTTAGTAAACTCACTAACCTATATACTTTGACGTTCATAAGTGTTACTTTGTGACCTAAATGAATAAATGATTTTTGACTTTGACTTTGACTATATGTAGGTTAGGTTAGTAATAGTACTTTTTCTGGATGAAAGGTATCCTAGGTCTTATTATGTACACCTGACAAAATGTATGCGAAATTTCATGATGATCGGTCGTAAAAGCGTGACAAACAAACTCACTGTCGCATTTATAATATTAGTTAGGATTAGGATTACTAACAGCGTTATTAATCCCATGGTAAACATATTTATTTTCACGCATATTTCCCTGAAGAGGCAGGCAGTCATGTATTACCTACAGACACCCACATTTTCACTAACTACGGTCTTTGATCAATAGGGGGCATGCCAATGCATGCAAATGGCAATCCACAGCACGGATGGCGTAGTGGTTTAAGTGGTCGCCTCGCCGCTGCCACTGTGCCGAGCGTTCTGGGTTTGAATCCCACACGATACAAAAAATTGTGTGATCCACATATGATTGTTCCAAGTCTGGTTTTTCTTTGTCTCCGTTGTTTGACTGCTTATAAAGTCAGAAATTATACCGAGTGCGGGTGTTGTATTTAAAAAAATGCCGAGGACAGGTCTAAGTCCCGTTGATGATAATAAAAAAAAAATTAAAATGTATTGTCAGAAAAACCAAATGACACTTTGCCCAAGCCGAGCATCGTTCACAAGAGATGCATAGTAGTTCTAACTATTTGCTACCATAGTGCTATCGAGGTATGAGATTGATATTATCTTTGTAGCGATTGCGACATCCCGGGTCCAATTTGCAGCTGGTGAGTATTAAAAGGAAACACAAGGGCCGTTTTTCCATACAAACGTAGTCCCCCGTTTCTTCCCTGGATAATGCCAGTAGAGCAATAATTTTTCCAAAAAATGTATGACCTCTATTGCCATGTCCCTAAGTTACCTTTTTTTCATAAATTAATTAATTATTAAAAGAGACATGAGCCTTCAAAAACCTCAAAAATAAGCCAGATTTTCCGCTGTGTTCAAACATCCAGAAAACAAATTTGACTAGATTATATAAAAAAGGGAAACATAGGAACACGGCCAAAGCCTTTCTTTAATTTTTAATGAAAATACTAGGTAAATCGGTCAAGTTTTGGAGAAGGAATCAGAGAACTACGAAACGTTGATTTTATGTATTTTTAATGGGTATTTTCGGTCCGAGCTGCAGTTTTCTCTATCGCGCTCATGATACTATACATGGCACTGCGCAACAGCAATAGATTTTACAAATACCTATTTTTCAATTCTCTCGCCCTTAATTTTTCCTCTTAAGCTTTTCTGTCAGGATAATCTCAGTTGCAGCACAGAGTTTGGGAATATACTAAGATACTTTCTAAATTTTAACTAGATTATGCCCATGTCTTTACTCGTGTTACTCTAGATTTTGTTAATGAATGTTTTCCCTTGAGAACAGTTAGTTAAATTTTTCTGGACGAAATGTACCCTATGTCCTATTTTGTACCCCTGACAAAGTGTATGCGGCATTTTATGATAATCAGTCGAGTACAAATGTGAAACAAACAAACAAACTCACATTCACATTTATAATATTAGTTAGGATAATATGGAGAGCAGCGATAGCTCAGTGGGGAGACCAACAGACTGCAATGCAGAGGGTCTCGGGTTCGAACCCACGTCGCGCACCTCTGACTTTCGGAAGATATATGACTTTTCGAAATTAAGTGCGTATTGATTGACAATTATCGCCTGCTCCGTGCCTCGGAAAGCACGTTAAGCCATTGGTCCCGGCTGCCATGATCTCTATGGCAGTCGTTATTGGGAGAGTGTCGACACAAAAGATCCCACTGGGTCGAAGTGTCGCCGGACTGCACTGACTGGCCCCCGCATAAGATAAGATAAGATAGGATAATATGAGAGTCTTCAAATTACTAGTATTCTTGTTAAGCACTCCAGCTAAGCTTGGCTTGTGTTAGGAATGGGTTCACGTTGGTAGTACAATGGAATCGAAGACAATTCGAATGGTACCTAGATCTCTGTCTACCCTGTCCGTAAAAAGATATATAGTGTGTAACACAAAAGTGTGGTCATAGGGGCGTAATGTATATCTGATGAATAAACTTTGTGCACTATACAATGATCAAAAAATTTTATCGCGTTGTTTATTTGACACTTTATTACAAAATTTAGAAACTGTTACACTACTATTACTATTAAACTTTACAAATTTTTAAACTTTACAAGTTTAATATCAATGAATAACATTCGCGTAAATAGAAGACAATATAATTTAAGACTGGCTTTTGCCCGCGGCTTCGCTCGCGTTAATTTAGAATTTGACAATCAATTCGGGTTGTACTGCTTGTAATAATATAATTCAATCATGATTCGAAAGGCACGTGGCACCATCTATTATCATAAGAACGTTATTATTGTTTTCCTCGGGAACAGTAATTTTTTTCGGGATGAAAGGTAGCCTATGTCCGTTTCTGTACACCTGTCAACGTATATGCAAAATTTCAGGATGATCAGTTCTGTAGTTTAGGCGTGAAAGGTAACAAACAAACAAACTCATTTTCGCTTTTATAATATTAGTTAGGATTAGGATTAAAACTATGAAACAAACGCATCACATCACTATCAAAACTACGTCTACTCATTTTCGGGTTCATGAAGATCACCCGAGTAAGCTGTTAGTTGTTTAAGTATCGACTAGACTGTGTGATATTAAAAGACGTTAAAAGGAAAAATTATATCTTAGTGAATAATTATTTGTCTAGGGGCTATATTATGTGACATTTAAATATGACCTCACCTTCCTGATACACGCAATATAACTAGGCGTGAGTATATGTATATATTACGACAACCGACACTAAAGTATTAGTAATTAAAGCACTTTACAGGATTCTACTTAATTAATAATAATTAGCGATACTTATTTCGTCACACAAATAAGGCTAAAGCGCCGAAGTATTTTCTTAATTTGTCTCACATTTCAGTATAACTAGCGGTCGCCTAGTGCTCGAAATTCGACCAAAGTTTGCCTGTAAGATATTGCTGATGTATATGTCATTATATATTGATATATGTAACCATAGTTACGCGCTTCGACTGCGTGTGTCAAATGCATGGTTGTGTGCGTGTAGTGTTTTTTCATTAATTTAATGTATTTCTCATGCATATTTTATATAAATATTAGGATTCGTCACTTCTTCTCTGTATAAACTATGTATAAGTGTGCGAAATTTCACCCAATTTTCGTAAAAAGGAATCCAAAGTTTTCGCTTCACGTACCTATTAATATATAGATTACCAGTTTTTCTTAATTAGTCCCTAACCTATTTAAATGCTGATAAATAAATAGCAATTATACACGAACATTAAGTTGCACCAATCATAATATAATCTATACTAATATTATAAAGCTGAAGAGTTTGTTTGTTTGTTGGAACGCGCTAATCTCAAGAACTACTGGTTCGAATTGAAAAATTATTTTAGTGTTGGATAGTCCATTTATAGAGGATGGCTATAGGCTATATAACGTCACGCTACGACCAATAAGAGCGGAGTAGTAATGAAAAATGTTGCAAAAAAGGGAAAAATCTCTTATATGAAACAGACGAAGTTGCGCGGATCAGCTAGGTATGTATATTCTACTAGTTTTTGCCCGCGGTTTCGCTCGCGTAAATTATTAATAAATACTCGTGCTCCGAATTAAACTAAACATAAACATAATTATGTAATCAAATTATTTCTTTCATTATGATATCATGTTAGTAGCACATCATTATACTATGTATTAACGGAACAATAAAAGTTAGGTACGTTATCAAACAGCCGACTTTTACAATAAATTGTTCAGATAAGCAGTTGATATGTTAACTAATCGTGATAAAATGTAAAGAATGCACCGTCGCGTCTCGCGCCATTTTGAGAATCGATTTATATCCTACTGATACTATAAATGTGAAAGTTTGTAAAGATAACATAAGAGATTTTTTATTTTGCTCTAGAAATTTTGTTCGTTTGTAACAAAATTGTGTTTAACAATTCAAAGGTGATAAATAATTTAACAATTGACACTCTTTTTAGAAATCTGTCGAAACGGTTCATTGCTTTTCTTGGTTTTTCATTCAGCGTAGCAATGCTGCCTGTCTTCTGGACACGTTTCTCTTCCACAGCGATGCTAAGGAATTTTACGACGCTGCCTAAGCCAGCCAAATATGTTTTATATTTGAATCCTTCTTTTTCGTTTTATGCAGAACAAAAGTTGTTTAGTAAGTAAGTCACGGAAGAAAGGTTATTAGATTTTTTCAAATAATCTTGTAAGTATGTAATATTACTATTATTCTATTTAAATATTTTTTTATCGCTGCTCACTGACAATACTAGCCAGTAGTGTTGCCAGTGAGTAGAAATTAAATTAAATTACAGTGTTAGTTTTATTATTCTAGTTTTTTTATTGTTCTGTTTTTTTATTGACTGATCTACGTGTTTTGCGTGTGCCCTACACGCAAAACACGAAGAAATAAAATGAAGTAATGTGCCAAATTAAATAACTTTCTTTCTTTTTTTACTTTCTTCTATAAATTCTAATCATTCACTCTAAATATATCTAATATTTACATTTATATACATCAATGTAAATATTAGGTAAATCTGCAAGAATATTCAGGATATTCTCATTTTTCTCAATTGGCACGTGCGTTTTGTAATTAATAAAAATCACCTAACTTGTAGTAATTAAGGAAAGCGTGTTTTTAATTACAAAATTAACTTGAATGGGCAATTATATCTTAATGTAATCACTGTGTAAATTCATTCGGAAGTAAAATAATTATTGTTGTTGTTTTATAATTGTTCTATGGCCTCAAGAAGATTATAAATGTAAACAATTTAATCTTTCTAGAATTTAATTGATAAGCAATAATTTCGATTTATAGGTAGTTTAGTTACATTCTTAGTGCTATAACTTTTACGGAAAACAATATGATACTTTAAACAGGTCAGAGTTAGTATTAAAAAAGTTTACTTAATGCCTGGATATAGCATTTTAATTTAAATAGTATAATATCAGCACTGTATATTAACTGTCCACAACTGGGCACGGACCTCTTCTTAGTGTGAGAAGCCTTAAACCATGGTCCACTACGCCGGCCCAGTGCAGGTTGACAGACTTTACATATCTTCAAGTACATTATGCAGAACAATCAGTTTAAAAAGTAGTAGTAGAGCCTCGCTGATTTCAGTATGAATGGGCCGGCTCGACCGGGAAAGAACTACCCTCTCACAGAATATCGACGTGAAATAACATTATTCCTATTGTTGTGTTTCGTTCGATGTGTGAGAGTGCCGGAGGCCCAATCACCTTCTTTCCCCCTTTCCGCTCCTTGTCCTTCCCACTCCCTTTCCTATAGGGTTGGCAACGCGCAAGTGATGCCTCTTGTGTTAAGGCGTCCATAGGCTACGGTGACCACTTACCATCAGGTGGGCCGTATGCTTGTTTGCCACCTTGGTTATAATGAAAAAAGAAACAGATTTCCTCACAATCCTTACCTTTACCCTTAAAACGAGCAATAGGCAATTAACTTTTTAATCTTTACTAATATTATAAATTCGAAAGTAACTCTGTCAGTCTATCTGTTTGTTTGTCTGTCTGTTACCTTTTCACGGCTAAACTACTCAACAGATTTAGATGAAATTTGGTATAGATATAGTTTAAAACCTGGGGAAGGACTTAGGCTGCTTTTTATTGGTGTAGTTATCACGCGGGCGGAGCCGCGCGCAAAAGCTAGTACGCACATAATTTCGAAAAGTCAAAGGTGCGTGCCTTGGGCTCAAACTCGAGACATCAGCGTGGTCGGTCTCGCATTAGGCTCTGCTGTCATGAATATTAATTAAATAGTTAATATTAGTTCTTTATTTAATTAGTTGGATTCAATGGGCCTTTGCAGATTTTCAAATACAATTTGGATAAAAAAATCTATAAACCCATCTTCTTACTTAATATGCATAAATTAAAAAACACATTACACCACCTAACTTATCTGCGTTCTAATCGAGCCGATACATAATGTGTTTATTACATAGCCGATTAAGGTTTACGATATGATTCAGCAAGATTGTTTTTTTTATTGTGCTGGAGACCTTGAAATACTGACGTCTATAGTTATCAGAATAAGTCTGTATCATAAAGTACGGAATACTAAACGCCGCCATAGTGCTGATAGACTTGAGCATTTACTTGTAATGTGCATACTAGCGAATGTTACATTACAGAAAAATAAACGGGAGCGTTTTAGCGAGCATTCCAGCGAGCGTTCTAGCGAACATTCTATCGAACGGATAATAAACTTCGTCAAGCTTTTAGCCGCGCCGCGCGCCGAGCAATTCTGTCATTGTAACGCAACCGTCATGTCTGACATCTATACTAATTCTAGCTTTTGCCCGCGGCTTCGCTCGCGTTAATTTAGAATTTGGCAATCAATTCGGGTTGTACTCTGCTTGTAATAATATAATTCAATCATTTCAATCATGATTCGAAAGAAACGTGGCGCCATCTATTATAATAAGAACGTTTTGTTGTTTTCCTCGGGAACATAATTTTTTTCGAGATGAAAGATAGCCTATGTCCGTTCCTGTACACCTGACAACATATATGCAAAATTTCAGGATGATCGGTTCAGTGATTTAGGCGTAAAAACATAGCAAACAAACAAACAAACAAACTCATTTTCGCTTTTATAATATTAGTTAGGATTAGGATTATAAAGCTGAAGAGTTTGTTTGTTTGTTTGAACGCGCTAATCTCAGAAACTAATGGTTCGTATTGAAAAATTATTTTAGTGATGGATAGCCTATTTCTCGAGGAAGGCTATAGGCTATATAACATTTCGCTACGACCCGCGGGGCGGCGCAGTAACGATAAACGCGGGTGAAACCGCGGGAACATCTAGTATTATATACATATCTCCTATGAGTCAACAGTCACTTATGCAGTGACTGTAATGTATTTCTGTATTATCTATGACCTTTACCTATATCCCCGTTTCCCGTCTAAAGGGAATTTCCATAAATATAACGAAATATATACGTTTATAAAATAAAGCGACATTATGTATCAAGTTAGCCTATGACTGATACATGATGATGTAATCAATTGTAAGCAACACTAATATATTGATCCGTAATAGGGCACACATTAATGGGACGAGTCTTTGTCTCCTTATATTATTACTAGATGTTCGCGCAGTTTCACCCGCGTTTATCGTTACTGTGCCGCCCCCGTGGGTCGTAGCGTGATGTTATATAGCCTATAGCCTTCCTCGATAAATAGGCTATCCAACACTAAAAGAATTTTTCAAATCGAACCAGTAGTAATCACGCAGAATAAACCAGGAGAAACATCGTTTGTACTATGTCTGTAATGGGTAATTATTTTGCTGCGATGTTATTTTAAAACTGCTATATCTCCTAAGATATTCATTGAAATCGAATGATGTAAAAGGCAATTTTGTTTTAAATTAAATACTTGTGATGAATAACGTATTTATTTGGATAAGGATTAATATCATGTTTATAATAATACCTTAGCAAATAATGCATTATTTTAGAACAAATTTCGTTAGCATAAAAATGGTTATAGTGAGCCAATCTTAAAAGATAGACATATGCTGTCGCGGACTTTTTTTTAGAACTTTTAAAGGGGAACAAATCTGTGATATATGATTTTTGCGAAACTTTAACTGTTTACGCAGCGCACGCAGCGGAAGTTCTCAAAAGGAAAAAATACTCTCCGATTTTGAAACATTCTTCATTGGTGCTCCGCTTCTATTAATCTTAGCGTGATGATATATAGCCTATAGCCTTCCTCGATAATTGGGCTATCAAACACTGAAAGAATTTTTCAAATGGGGCCAGTAGTTCCTGAGATTAGCGCGTTCAAGTAAACAAACAAACAAACAAACTCTTCAGCTTTATAATATTAGTATAGATTATCACTACATCCTAATCCTAACTAATATTATAAAAGCGAAAATGAGTTTGTTTGTTTGTTACCTTTTCACGCCTAAACCACTGAACCGATCATCCTGAAATTTTGCATATACGTTGACAGGTGTACAGAAACGGACGTAGGCTACCTTTCATCCCTAAAAAAATTACTGTTCCCGAGGAAAACAATAATAACGTTCTTATGATAATAGATGGCGTCACGTGTCTATCGAATCCTGATTGAATTATATTATTACAAGCAGAGTACAACCCGAATTGATTGTCAAATTCTAAATTAACGCGAGCGAAGCCGCGGGCAAAAGCTAGTAATTATTATAAAACAAAGTTCCCCGCCGCCTCTGTCTGTTCGCGATAAACTCAAAAATTACTGAACGGATTTTCATACCGTTTTCACCAATAGATAGAGTGGTTCACGAGGAAGGTTTAGGTGTATAAATTGTTAAGGTTTCGTACTATCTGTGCGAAGCCAGAGTGGGTCGCTAGTCGGTTATAAATATAATCTAATTTATTGTTTTTTACGCTAGCTATAGCGTTAAAGTAATTGCCATGTTGCCATTTTTTAAATAATAAAGCTATGCCTATATCTATACTAATATTATAAAGCTGAAGAGTTTGTTTGTTTGTTTAAACGCGCTAATCTCAGGAACTACTGGTTCGATTTGAAAAATTATTTTAGTGTCGGATAGCCTATTTATCGAGGAAGGCTTTAGGCTATATAATATAACGTCATAACTAATAGGAGCAGAGCATCAATGAAAAAATTTGCTAAACGGAAAAAATTTCTTATGTGACGCAGACGAAGTTGCGTGGGTCAGCTAGTAATATTATAAATGCAATGTGAGTTTGTTTGTTTCGCTTTCATGTCTTAACTACTCAACCGATCATCATGAAATTTTGCATACATGTTGTTAAGGATAATAGAAAACAGAAAAGGACATAGGGTACCTTTCATCTAGAAAAAAGTACTGTTACTATCCTAACCTAAACGAGCGAAGCCGTGGGCAAAATCTAGTATTATTATAAATGCGAATGTGATTTTGTTTGTTTATCACGCCTGATCATCATGATATTTTGCATACACGTTGTCAGGGGTACAAAAACGGACCTATCTTTCATCTAGAAAACAACTTACCTTTCATCCAGAAAACATACTGTTCTGGAGGTAGATAAAGAAAGTTATTGACAAATTGTAGATTTACGCAAATCTCGTTTATTGACCTAAGATGCAAGCAAGATGTAAAGTTTACTACAAAGTACAAACTAAGGAATTTGTAACTCCTCGAATATAGCTGACACACCGCCTTGTCTAGGTCAAGGTCACAATTGGCGCACAGCTTACGATTTCAGTGTTCTGTGCCACAGAAATATTTACTGAACTAAAGTGATATCTACCGCATTTATAATTGCTATGTAATTTTAATTAGTAATGCATTACCACGGGTACTTTTCAATTAATTTTTTATTAAAGTGTTGAGTAAAACCGCACACGAAAATAAATATATTCTTCTTCTTATCGTGTCGATGGCAAACATTTTTAGATGATTTTAGCCCAGTGCTCGGCAACGCGAATTGCATTAGGCATTTGCTTGGTATATTTTATCAAGCGTGCACAATTCTGGGCTCGTGGGGCACGTCAGCAAATGACCCATTGTCTGTGGGGATGCACCGCAGTCGCACTTGTTTGCACTTGGGTCGATATAACCTCACCTTCGCATATTATCTTTAGATCTGCCAACCTGGGTACGTAACCTGTTTAGAGCCTCCCAGGCTGGCCATGGAATAAATATATTGTAACATATATACATATATAGTAAGCAGCGATAGCTCAGTGGGGAGCAATAGACTGCAATGCAGATGGTCTCGGATTCGAACCCATGTCGCGCACCTCTGACTTTCGGAAGTTATATAACTTTTCGAAATTATGTGCGTATTGATTGACAATTATCGCCTGCTCCGTGCCTCGGAGAGCACGTTAAGCCGTCGGTCCCGGCTGCCATGAATATCTATGGCAGTCGTTATTGGGAAGTCAGTGCCCTCTAATTTCCTGACACTGGTCTAGCTTTAGGGTATCGTTAGCCTTCGGGTTGCGGAGGTCAGGTGGCAGTCGCTCCGTGTAAAAACTGATATCCAGTCAAATCCGGTTAGACTAGAAAACCGACCCCAAGTGACTTGGGAATAATAAACTCTAGGGAGAAGATATACATATATAGTCTTTCGTCTGTATCTTTGTATGGGTAGGCAAATATATAATACACCAACATTTCAAGTCAAGGTCTTAAGTCCACACTTAAAACCATGCTTAAGAATTGTCAGTTGCCATTGAGCCCAGTACCTACCTTCTTTCTTTATTATCTTTTTCTTTTTTAAAACGACAACTCACGCAATAAGAATAATTCCTGTGTCGAAACTTAAACATTCAAACAACGGACACAGATACCTAGACTCGGTACTATTTGTGGTCCACACAAATGTTGGTGTGGGGATCAAAACCACGACACTCGACCGGCGGCAGTGGTTAGGCGACTACTTAAACCACGACACCATCCGTGCAGTCACTACTGTGCACAGACACATACCAGACTCTGTGCTGCTGCATGGAGTCTGGCATAACTCTTGACACAATGCCAGACGCCAAACTGCTATTCAGAATTTCTTGACAGAAAACCTCGATAGTACTATGCTTGGCCGGGGCATCCAACTCATGACCTTTACAATAAAGGTACTGTAGTCTATTAATATAATCAAAATCAAAAATAAATTGATTCAAGTTAGGTTACAAGGTACCACTTATGAATGTCAAAGTTACACTAATTTTTTCTGTGAATTTACATTTACTGCCACGTTCAGCAAAGCAAGGGTGTATGGCTCATGAGAAGAACGGGCAAGAAACTCATGGCCACTCTTTTTAACCGCCAAGTTTACAATAAAATTTTGTTTACAAATCATAACTGTAAGGTGCTGCAACCATTTCTCCATTGACTACTACTGAACATACTCAAGCATTTAATAAAATTTGATGGTAGCCTCTAAAGCAGCAGTATGGCAAATAGGACTTGTGCTGGCTCAGGTCGCGAAGTTACACAGTAGACTCTTGTCCGCATAAATGAAAGGTATTAACGTAAAGCGATTATCGAAATACCAATTACCGAAAACTCGAGCAAATTTAAGTGCCACTGGCCTGAAGGGAAACCTTATAAGCCTTACAAATAGGGCTTACGGCTGGACTAGTTACCTTAAAATTAGCGAGTTTTCTAGTTAGTGATAAACTTTAGGACAAACATCGCTGAAATTCATGATTGGGCAGTTTTCTGTCCACAAGTATGTAGCTAAAGAGTTCTTTGTTTGTTTGTTTGTTTAAACGCGCTAATCTCAGGAACTACCGGTTCGATATGAAAAATTATTTTAGTGTTGGATAGCCTATTTATCAAGGAAGGCTATAGGCTATATAACATCACTCTACAACCCACGGGGGCGGCGCAGTAACGATAAACGCGGGTGAAACCGCGGCAACATCTAGTCTATATTATATTTTACTAGATGTTCACGCGGTTTCATCCGCGTTTATCCTTACTGCGCCGCCCCCGGGGGTCTTAGCGTGATGTTATATAGCCTATAGCCTTCCTCGATAAATAGGCTATCCAACACTAAAATATTTTTTCATATCGAACCAGTAGTTCCTGAGATTAGCGCGTTTAAACAAACAAACAAACTCTTCAGCTTTATAATATTAGTATAGGTTTAAAACCAGGAAGGCAAAATTGAATGAAGTAAAGGGCGGGGAAGACCAAGATGTGCCTTTGTCCCACAAGTAAAGAAAAAGTGGGAGTCTAGTAACATCAAGAGGGTAAAAGGAAAGCAAGAAACAGACATAATAATTATGTAGCGATTACTCCACCGACAATTTACAATAGCTCGCTACGCTCCCAAATTAAATAGAAATAATATATTGTGAACTGTAATCCATAGCTTACAATTTGTTTTCAGCGCAAATATGGCGCAGCGTGCAAATCGTCGCTTTTATGATGGAAAAAAGGAATATGTGGCTGCAATATACTGATCGGCATTAACAGCTATATTATAGAATACACATCAGTATATTGCATTTGGGCAACTAAAACATTTTAGCCACATATTACACATTAGATGTTCCCGCGGTTTCACCCACGTTTATCGTTACTGCGCCGCCCCTGTGAATCGTAGCGCGATGTTATATAGCCTTCTTCGGTAAATAGGCTATCCAACACTAAAAGAATTTTCAAATCGAACCAGTAGTTCCTGAGATTAGCGCGTTCAAACAAACAAAGAAACTCTTCAGCTTTATAAATATTAGTAGGTATAGATTTAGAAGGCCCTAAAAGCATGACCTACACCAAGAATAACAAAATATTCAAACAGTCTGTCTCGATGTACGTCGTTATTCTTTAAACTAAGTGGGCTGGACTTTTTCTATTTCACATTATGTGTAGTTGAACAACAGACGGCATTACATTGTTGTGTACGCCCGCGTCATGGCCGGCTTGCGTCTGCAGACAAAGCGCTTAAGGTCAACTCGTGCCGTATCTAGCCTGCGTAGGATGCCTAACGCCTTACCTGGCCTGGTCTATATCTATTATAAATAACTATAGCATTACTCGTTCTAACTTAGCCTTTATTTGTTTGTGCTATTATTGTACGACAGCTTTTATTAGAGTAATAGAGCCTCGCTGATTTCAGCATGAATGGACCGGCTCGACCGGGGAAGGACTACCCTCTCACAGAATATCGTATTCCTACTGTTGTGTTTCGCTCGGTGAGTGAGAGTACCGGAGGCCCATTCACCCTCTTACCGCCTTCCTGCTCCTTCTCCTTCCCACTCCCTTTCCTAAAGGATCTGCAACGCGCTAGTGATGCCTCAGGTGTTGCAGGCGTCCATAGGCTACGGTGACCACTTACCATCAGGTGGGCCTTATGCTTGTTTACCAACGTATAAAAAAAAACAAACGGCAGTCTCAATACGCAGTCTGTATCTTTTACAATGTTAAGAACGTAATATCAAAATCATAACTATGTCCGAAGTTTCTCACAGAGATGCCTTTGTAAGTAATAAAATTATTATATCAGACTGTAAATAAACTGTCTCACTGCTGGGCATGGATCTCTTTCAGTTTCTGAGAAGAGATAGATGCTACCCCAGTGCAGGTTAGTTAACTTGACACATTTTGTGTATGGGTCTGGGTGTGGTCATGGCCTGGGTCCTTAAAGCGGGGCGTGAAAAAGCATCTTCTCAGGCCGTCAAAGTAGAGACCTCAACATCGCCTCGGCTACTGTGGGGGCGGTGTGGAGGCCACTGCTCTTAGATCACACTACTGCTTACCATCAGGTGGAGTGTGGTCATTTTGACGAGCAAAATAAAAAAAAAATAAAAAAAAGATATGTTATGGAGAACTGTCTCGAAGAGTGACGGCCTCGATGACGTAGTGGTTAGTGTAACCGACTCCCACGCCTGAGGTCGCGGGTTCGATTCCCGCACAATTCAAATATTTGTGTGCATGGACATGGGTGTTTGTCTTGGTCTGGGTTTTTCTATGTATGTAAGTAAATATTTACAAAAATAAAGTATATGTATGTTTATCCATTGTCTAGTACCCATAGTACAAGGTCTGCTTAGTTTGGGCTAGATGGTGTAGTGTGTATGTGATAGAATATGCAGCTTTCTATAGAATTTCCTCATAATGATTTCCTTTGCCATAAAATCGTAATTACCTAATTAATACGCACATAACTTTGAAATGGCAGAGGTGCCCTGGGATTGAACTCGAAACCTCTGCACGGTAGTCTAACGGTAGCCCACTAGGCTTTTGCTTCTCTGCAAATTGATAAAAAGGCCTGGAATTATGCCGATACTGTGAATATCTACTTGGCAAAGTTATACTACCATAAGTTCAAAAGTTTATGAAGATGTAGGTTATTTAATTACGAGTAAGCCGTAAAATGGAATTCTCTGCCAAGGCACGTGTTTCCTTCTTCCTTCAATCCTGGGTTCTTTAAGCGGGGCGTGAAAAAGCATCTTCTCAGGCCGTCAAAGTAGAGACCTCAACATCGCCTCGGCTACTGTGGGGGCGATGTGGAGGCCACTGCTCTTGGACCACACGACTGCTTACCATCAGGTGGAGTGTGGTCATTTTGACGAGCAAAATAAAAAAATAAAAAAAAATAAAAAAACGGATTTGGATAAATGAAACACAGATTAATTATATACTGCATTATCACAGAATTTCATCGCGGTATACGATCTCGTGGAATTCACGCGGGTGATGTCGCAAATTATGTATTCCCGTGACATTCTTGCGAAACTAATCTACATATATAAAGCTTCTGTGCGTGTGTTTGTCATTAAACTCCTCCTAAACGGTTGGACCGATTTTGATGAAATTTTTTGTGTGTATTCAAGTGGATTCGATAATGGTGTAGATTTGTTGTTTTTTTTTCGTTTGTACAGGACAACGTCTGTCAGGACAGCTAGTAGCTAATAAATAGGTACCTAAATACCGTAAATATACCTAGTTTAATAATATACCCGTATAACAACAAGACACTAACTACTAATGTAAATCTTTGCGATCTCCGCTCATTCCCCTATGTGCCGCACCTTAGAGGTGCTCAATGCTCTTCTATACGCCAGCCTTAACAGTGATTTGTTTGCGGATGATTGGAAGATCATGCGAGAATGCCTGTTATTTTGTGAGAATATGCATAATAGGGAATCTACAGTTCCATGTTAATTTGTAATTATAGGTCCGTTTTTTTATTGTCACTATATTTCATTACTATTTTCTTTCATTTTTTTATTTACAGTTTCTATATTTTAATATAATTTTTACTATTATAATTTGGTAATTAATGTGTCAGTGTTTCTAAGTTAATTAAAGTTTTGTATCGTTTTAATCTTAATATACTCGTATAAATTACGTGTCACGTTGTATGTCCGCTACGGACTCCTAAACTACTAAACCGATTTTGATCAAACTTCGTTACCAGCTACCAACAGTTTTTTTTTAAACGGGCAAAAATTATCTATTGTGAAGCAGACGAAGTTGCGCGGGACAGCTAGTTAACTATAAATAAATAAATAAATTATGAGACCCACATATACATAAGTCTTGGCGTACAAACTGTTCAGTGTTTGTTGCGTTGTTATGTGTATGTCTCTCGCTACACAGGGATTATCACTAAAACTGAAGATGTCCTTCTTAAACAAAAATGAATTAAGAATAGTTTATCCCCACTTTATAATCATTCAAACATGACACAAACATCACCCAGATTTGAAACACGTTTGTGGATCACAGAAACTTTCGTCCCATC
The DNA here is from genome assembly GCA_963564715.1 of Catocala sponsa. NCBI lineage: Eukaryota > Metazoa > Arthropoda > Insecta > Lepidoptera > Erebidae > Catocala > Catocala sponsa. The sequence continues at coordinate 25,350,005 of OY751336.1, forward strand.
TGGACTCATATCAACATAACACAAATTTAGAAGTTAATATTACAGCTATTACCTATACAGGTTTTACACCCCTCATGCTATTAACCTCGATTATTCGATAACACTGAACCAACTTCGATCCTCTAAATTCAACGCCAAGTGCATTTTAATGTTTCATTAGTAGTACAATTAGAAATAAGAATGGCTTAGTGGGTTAAGGACTTGGCCTGCTGCCATTGATGTTTGCATGAATGGCATCTTAGACGTGATATCACGATTGTATGGACTTACTTAGTTATCCATAAAGTTGCTCTTTTGTACGAAGGAAAGCCGGCAGCGTTTTTTCATACAAACGTTTGAATCGTTTTTAATAACAAATTCAAGTGCGCTGAATGTTTAATATCAAGGAATGATAATAACTTTTAAACTTTCGCGTTGCATGATATATATATAATAGGAAACGGGTATTAACGCGATCATGCATAATGTTTAACTTTTATAGGCTTGACGTTTCGACCAGGTTACACCGGGTGTGGTCTGCGTCAGCTTGTGACAAACATTGTTGTGGTAAACATTAGGTATGCATGATCGCGTTAATACCCGTTACATATATATAATATATATATATATATATATATATATATATATATATATATATATAATAACCTTGAACCGACGGGCGTGTATGAGGAATGTGATGAAAGTGAATGAAGCCAGAGAAGTGTGTCAGGATCGTAGCAAATGGAAATATGTAGTCTCTGCCTACCCCTCTGGGAAACAGGCGTGAATCTATGTATGTATGTATGTATATATATATATTAAGGAATGATGTCAAGTACTCTGGGAAGACACTGAACGACCTGGAATATAGATTGTATTAAAATGTATTAATGTAGGTATTCAATGTGTCCTATAGATAATATATCCACATATGTTGTCTATTCTCAAAATAAAAATGTTTTTTAAGAATAAACATTTTATTTCGTATCGAGCATCACGAATTACGCTTAATGTATCTTCTTCTCCCTAGTCTTTATTATTCCCAAGTCACTTGGGGTCGGCTTTCTAGTCTAACCGGATTTGACTGGATATCAGTTTTTACACGGAGCGACTGCCATCTGACCTCCGCAACCCGAAGGCTAACGATACCCTAAGGCTAGACTAATGTCAGGATATTAGAGGGCACTGACTTCCCAATAAGGACTGCCGTAGATGTTCATGGCAGCCGGGACCAACGCTTTAACGTGCTCTCCGAGGCACGAAGCAGGCGATAATAATTGTCAATCAATACGCACATAATTTCGAAAAGTCATATAACTTCCGAAAATCAGAGGTGCGCGACGTGGGGTTGAACTCGAGACCCTCTGCATTACAGTCTGTTGGTCTCCCCACTGAGCTATCACGCTTAATGTATGTTGCACCATATTAAAGACAAATATAATAGAAGATATGTAAATCTACTAACATGCGTACTCGATCATTATTATATTTAATTTATTAAAGTTTTCAATGCTCAGCAATGTACCATTATTTATCATCTATACTAGCTTTTGCCCGCGGCTTCGCTCGCGTTAATTTAGAATTTGACAATCAATTCGAGTTGTAGTCTGCTTGTAATAATATAATTCAATCATGGTTCGAGAGACACGTGGCGCCATCTATTATCATAAGAACGTTATTGTTGTTTTCCTCGGGAACAGTAATTTTTTTCGGTATGAAATGTAGCCTATGCCCGTTTCTGTACACCTGACGACGTATATGCAAAATTTCAGGATGATCGGTTCAGTAGTTTAGGCGTGAAAAGGTAACAAACAAACAAACTCATTTTCGCTTTTATAATATTAGTTAGGACTAGCTGTTACCTGCGACTTCGTCCACGTAGATTTTAACTAAAAAGTGTTTGTCTCCGCGGAACCCAATTTTTTTTCTAAAATCAGTGTAGCCTAAGTTACTCCTTATAACATCAGCTATCTGCTAGTAAAAGTCCCGTCAAAATCGGTTCAGCCGTTTCGGAGATTAGCTGGAACAAACAGACAGACGGACAGACAAAATTTTAAAAAATAGATGTTTTCGTATAGGTACCTTTCATATGCATTAAGTAAAAAGCTGTTATTCTGACATTACAAACAGACACTTCAATTTTATTTATTTGTATAGATTAGGATTAGGATTACTTCTATTCATTTTGACGTGTCCAAATAAAAAGCTTTTCTTTATATCCTTATTAAAAATACATGCCATAAAAATCATAGCAGTTGTGCAGTTTTAGATGTGCCAATATTTAACTTTAACAGTTAGGTACATGCATCGTGTATGTAAATTAATCAATTTATTTTAATTATTACAATAATTTAAATAATACCTATATTATACTTATACCTACTTAAAATGCAATCATGGACATGCATGCAAATAAACAACAAAACAAGAATTAATATTAACATATTTTTGGAGAAAGACAACTCCAATATGGCGACGAAGATTACAATCACTCCAAATAGAATTCTAACTAATATTATAAATGCTAATGTGAGTTTGTTTGTTTGTTACGCTTTCACGCCTTAACTAATCGACCGATCATCATGAAATTTCGGAAACACGATGTCTGGGGTACAGAAAGGACATAGGCTACCTTTCATCCAGAATAAAGGTACTGTTACTAATTTAAGACGCTGTAATATTTTTGATATTTTTACTGTGATTCTATTTTATATACATGAAATATATTTTTTAAGTTTTTTTAGACATTTGACTTTAAGCTCAATTTTTTTCTAGTTTGTGATATGTACCGATATGGCTAGTTGCGCGATGAAAAATTGTGCGTTTCACGGTATCTACGTTAGAACCTTTCTTTTGGTATATTTTTGAAAATTCAAATCCCAATGTAACTCAAATAAAACACGAAAAATGCTTAAATCAGACCTATCTTCACGATTTTTTTCGATCATATTAAATGTCAGTAATCGTGTTTCGAATACCCGACAAATCAAGATCTAATGCTGTAAAATAACATATTCTTTTCAGAATTTAAATCTATGTTATTTACAAATAAAACGCGTTTAAGCACGCTAGATAACACTGTACTTTGGGATCCTCGCCTTAATCTACAATTACGCGAGCGAATCCGCGGGCCAAATCTATTTAATAAACAAACAACATCCATTCTCGAAAACAATCTTTATTTATATGTCTGCAACACTTTCACCAGAATAGCGCAATAAATTAAAAACTGCACACAAATATCATGCATAATGAATCTATGATTGTATCACAGACATCACAGACATTATAATATTACTAGCTTTTGCTCGCGGCTTCGCTCGCGTTAATTTAGAATTTGACAATCAATTCGGGTTGTACTCTGCTTATAATTATATAATTCAATCATGATTCGAAAGACACGTGGCGCCATCTATTATCATAAGAACGTTATTGTTGTTTTCCTCGGGAACAGTAATTTTTTCGGGATGAAAGGTAGCCTATGTCCTTTTCTGTGCACGTGTCAACGTATATGCAAAATTTCGGAATGATCGGTTCAGTGGTTTAGTCGTGAAAAGATGACTAACAAACTAACTCATTTTCGCTTTTATAATATTAGTTAGGATTAACGTAAGACAAATTGCGATGTCGATCCAATTCGGCAAACTTCAAGGCTTAGAATGCATTTCGTTGTGTTGCAAGATGAGTCCAGATATCTTGTAATCTTTACATTCTAGTTTAAAGGCCATCTGCTTCGCCAATTGTAGAGTTTTACTTGTGCAAAAAACGGATTTTAATCAAGAAATTCTTTATAGCAGCCTGGAGTTGGGAAGGTGGCGATATTGCGAAGCCTTGTGTCTCGCCAAGCAAGTAAAGGCGTTAGGCCTGCATCTGATCTCTGCCGATCGGATTGCCGTCTCATTGAACTTTTAGAGTGAGGCAATTGAAAGCGCAATTATGATTGGGCACGAACTTGTGCAGAAGTAATATGTTCTGCACAGATGATTGCTGTGAACTTAGAACTATGTTTTACATACCACGTGACATGAGACGAGGTAAATGGATAACCATGTGAGCACGACAGCAGTAACAGTAGCTAACATGCATTGAAATTAAAACTTCTTTGTACGGATTTTGTCGCGTTGTTTATTTTAGAACACTTTCGTTACATAATTTTGAACTATAACACTACTATTATTGAACTCTACTACAATTTAAGCTATTTAAATTAATTAAAACTATTTATTTCCCCGACGTTTCGGTTGCTTTACAGCAGCCATGGTCACGAGGAGACTAAGATGGTAGTTGTCTCAATGTTCCTAAGTGGCTAACATTGCAAATCGAGCGATCTACGTGATGTACTGTGTCACAAGCCTTCAATCATTGTCAACAAATTATAACTTAATTAACAGATAAATAAGCCAGCAACCAGACACAACGTAGGTACAAACTATGTTTTATCTACCACGTAACATGAGACGCGTCTATTACCGTCTACGAAGCACATTTTAACTCTATGCTACTATAGAAAATTTTCTAACAGAAAAATCAAAAACACAACCCATTCGAACGCAACTCATAATCGCACGCAGTCAAATAAATCAAAGTCAAAGTCAAAGTCAAAAATCATTTATTCATTTAGGTCACAAAGTAACACTTATGAACGTCAAAGTATATAGGTTAGTGAGTTTACTAAGTTACTGAAGCTACATTTAGGTTAGTTGCTAGGTTCAGGCAAAGGGTAGAATCAATACCTATGTTACATATTTTATCGAGTTAATGTAACATTTCTCAACTGCGAATAATGCTGGCAAAAGGTAAACTGCAATGTTGCAAAAGATTGTGTTATCGTTAACATAAATCTATCGCGTTGTTGAATTCATAACATCAAATAACTATAGTATATATAATTACTTTACGTAACATTCAAGGACGTGAAATTTGCAATATTTCTTTGCTGATAATATAGCTACATTTAAACCTCGCGGCTCAAAAATGGCGTAATATGTTCTAGTCGTTCTAAAAGTAGATAGTAGATGGGCTGGTTTTAGAACGTAAGTGATAAATGATTAAAGTTTTATTGAATATAAACTAGTTTATATGAATTTTATAGCAGTTTGTTTTTAAAATACTACTTTTAATCTATTTTAAACTATTCAAATTTAGACTTTCCCCGACTTATAAAATACCTAATTTATACTTTATTTCAATGATTTTTAACATTCACGTAAACTTAAGACAATATTATCGTTAAAGATTTAGATAAGATATAGATTTTTAAATAAATAGTGTAGTTTAGAGATTGATTTGTATTAATAAGACTAGTTTTAGTTGGTAGATGCGATTTTTTATAGAATCCTATACTAATTAATATTATAAAAGCGAAAATGAAAATGAATTCACGCCTAAACCACTGAACCGATTATTCTGAAATTTTGTATATACGTTGTCAGGTGTACAGAAACGGACATAGGCTACTTTTCATCCCGAAAAAATTACTGTTACCGAGGAAAACAACAATAACGTTCTTATGATAATAGATGGCGCCACGTGTCTTTCGAATCATGATTGAATTATATTATTACAAGCAGAGTACAACCCGAATTGGTTGTCAAATTCTAAATTAACGCGAGCGAAGACGCGGGCAAAAGCTAGTATTATAATATAAAGAGTTTTGAGAGTGTTGATTGTGTCAAGTTCAGCAGTTTCTCAGTTCCACCTGTTATGCCGCTTTTACCAATATTGAGTACAAATTTACGAATGCAACACAAGTTGCAGACAATTTGTATGTACTGAAAAAGCAAACGTAAGTATTAATACGGTCTGAAGTTAAATTCTTAGGTCATTTCAGGCTTTAACTTATTGAGTCTCAGCAGCACAGAGGTGGCCAGAAACATTAGATTTTTAATTATGTCTAGTAATTTAACACGCGATAGGTTTAGCCTATAGAATACACATGTATGTACATATAACACTAAAAACAGGTAGCACATATACTATGCTCCACTACGTACTTTCAAAAGCAGACCGGTTAGTTTCATTGTCCAAGCATTTACATCGTGTTACTTTATCCTTTTGTTGTATAACATATCTTATTACATTTACATGTTTTTGAACGAAGTTTCAAATGTCATTTTTTTTACAACCAATTTAAAAATAAACACCAAGGCATATTTATAATATATGTACATACAATGCCAACGTGACCCCATCCGTTTGTTACTAAGGCTAAATCGAAGGACCAATTTTCGTAAATAGTAAGGGCGCCTCCTTGCCGCAATGTATAGCGCAGCCGCAGTGCTGCGGCCGCGCTGCCGCTTTGTAAATCCATATAGATAAAAACGCGCTATATAACTCATATTCCACCAAATTGGCTGTTAATACATTTTGCCTTTCCAGCGTCGAATTATACTAAGCTGCATGACGGCAGCGTTGCAGCCGCGCTGCCGCCGCGCGACAAATTTGAAGGCGTGATTTAGTAATTATATAAATATTTATTAGATCACAGCGTAACACGTATGAACCTTAAAAGTTATAGGTTAATGACTTTACTAAAGATACTGAATATTCATACTAGGTTCACGCTTATGAGACGATTTCTTTAAGAAACTCACGTGTACTCTATTAAATCATCATTAAATTGCGTACATTGCGTATTGCATGAGTCAGATAGGTGCTATAAATAATCTGAAGGTACTGTATATTGTATGCACTGTCGGTTTGTTTGTTTTTAAATCTATATAGAAAATCTATTTAACCATTCAGTCCATTATATTCTAGTATCTGCCCTACAATAATAGAAATAGGTACCATTGTTGACTTACGCCTATTTTACAGAGGGGCACGTAGAGAGTTGCTAGTAGTAGAGCCTCGCTAATTTCAGCATGAATGGGCCGGCTCGACCGGGGAAGGACTACCCTCTCACAGAATAACGACGTGAAATACCAGTATTCCTACTGTTGTGTTTCGTTCGGTGCCTGAGAGTGCCCGAGGCCCAATCACCCTCTTTCCCCCTTCCCGTCCCTTCTCTTTCTCACTTCCTTTTTTTCTTTTTCCTTTCTTAAACGTTCGGCAACGCGCAAGTGATACCTCTAGTGTAGCAAGCGTCCATAGGTTACGGTGACCACTTACCATCAGGTGGACCGTATGCTTGTTAGCCATCTGTAGTAAAAAAAAATATGCCACGGTCCGTTTCCAATGGGCAACGACCCTGACATATGTCTTGCTACACTTAATCTGACCTTTATGTATTCTTGCCGGTTTTGGGCACACTCGACTTGGCCCTTATCTGGTTTTTCGTTTGCCTAGGTCTTGGGCAAAACTTTGTCATCTATTCGTATCACATTCGCAAATCATCTACACGTTGTTGTTTCACGAATCAATTGTTTTATGTTGGTATATTCTCTAGGAGCATAGGATCTGAAAATTATCCTCGTACACAGTAATTATTACGTGTGACTTTATACAAAGATAACGTTAAGTGAGTATTAAGACCACTGGGTATAAACATAATGAGTGAATGAGTACGTATCTAATATTCATATTGCATTTAGTTCAGTACCTGTGCAAATATGTAGACCAAGCAAACCTCCTTTTTCAAATCGTTTAAAACTAGGTACTTCACAGATAATTAATTTACATAAATAGCATATTATTTATGAATTGGGAACACCGTATTATTTGTCAGTTAGGTAGAACAAGCCGGTAATGACACGAATTTTCTGCACGTGCAAACTAGAGTATGACGGGGACGATTTCCCGCCAAAACAATGGATGTAAGATGCATGGTTGCTTGTTAATACAACTTAGGTAGTAACGGGTATATTAAGGCTGCTATCTCTGTATTTGGAACCTGCAATCACTAGATATTATGTTATCGAATGATTCGACAATTGTACAATTTTACAATCATGCAAACAGAGTCGTATTGAACCCAAATTGCCTACGTAATAGGACGCAAGCCTGAATATACTTTTTCCTATAACGTAGGCAATTTATTATGCTCACGAAATCTAGAACTGTGCCTAGACGGTCATTAGGCTACCAGGCACAAGTCCACAGTCCATCCTACTACTGGGAATTTCTTGACAGAAAAATACAATAACGGGTTGGGTGATCCAAAAATCAAACCGCGTTTCATGTGTTTATAGATCACTCACTCATGTTATTTATTTATATCAAATAGCACTTGCGCCATTTACACTATTTAATAATATAACATATAAATTTTAAATTTATCATTCATGCATTCTGCTCACAGTACCACATACATTCTAATAATAATACTTTCCATTCATCCGCAAAAATATCAACTTCTGGGTTAAAGTCCAAGAGAGCGTTAAGCTGCTTTATCTTATAAGTAGTAGGATAAATCCCGCTCTAGCTATGTAAATATTCTACTCTAACCTACTTCTAAGGTACTGGCAGGTACCCATGAATCACATACGTGTGAGCATTATATATTTAGAACATGGTTAACTAAATGACTTTAACAATTATATAATAACGTTACTCTGCTTAGTCATTCATGATAACATGCCTACATAATAAACTAGACGTTCCCGCGGTTTCAACCGCGTTTATCGTTACTACGCCGCCCATGGGTCGTAGCGTGATGTCATATAACCTATAGCCTATAGCCTTCCTCGATAAATAGGCTATCTAACACTAATAGAATTATTCAAATCGAACCAGTAGTTCCTGAGATTAGCGCGTTCAAAGAAACAAACAATCAAACTCTTCAGCTTTATAATATTAGTATAGATGGACGTAAAGGCATCATACAATAAAGGATTTGGCACACTGGATGCGTTCTGCGGTCTGCGTTCAGGTCAAAGTGAACGCTGCCCGCATTATGTATGAACAACATTGTAGGTCTCTATATATTTTGTATAGATAAGCGATCCGACCGTGCGAGCATGATCAAAGAACGCAGGGGAAGGCAGGACCCGTACAGGCAGGTAGACGGGCAGCGTGTGGCAGACAGGGGGCACGGGCAGGCGGGCGGCGGGCAGGGCAACCACGCAGTCAAATGCCGCTGTTTGCCCTGCCCGTATCGCTGACCGTTTTCCCTGCCCGGACCGCTGACCGATTGCCCTGACCGGACCGCTGACCGATTGCCCTGACCGACAATGTTGTTCATACATAATGCGGGCAGCGTTCACTTTGACCTGACCGCAGACCGCAGAACGCATCCAGTGTGCCAAATCCTTAACGGTTTGGGTGACCTACATAAAGTAGAAGCTGGTTCCACCGTTTCACCCATGTTTATGACTGCTGCTTCGATCCCATGCCTCTTAGTGTGATTATATAGCCTATGTAATATAATTTAAATAATATGACACATGTAATACACTGTCTCATTGCTGTGCACGGGATTTCTCTTATTGAAAGAAGGGTTAGGCCATCGTCCACCAAGCTGAGCCAATGCGGGTTGGCAGACTTTACATATCCTTGAGAACATTATGGAGAACTCTCAGACATGCAGGTTTCCTCACAATGTTTTCCTTGATTACGATCAAAGCAAGCGATAATTAACACAAACTCAACCTTGTATGATCCACCATATTCCGAGACATGGTCTTCTTTGTATCAGTTCTTCAGAAAGTTCAACGCGACACAGCAATTACTCCCAGAACAGGCATTGCTGTTTTAAAGAAAATTAAATAATTACACGAACGGTTTGGTATTAATAAATGTATCTTAATTTAGATGCGTCTAATCGATTTTCCCATAAGACTACAGTATGGTGTTTTTCAAAAAGGGCGTTTAAAGATTTTTACAAGGTCAGCAACGCGCAAGTGATGACTCTGGTGTTGTAGGCGTCCATATACTACTGTGACCACTTACCATCATGTGGGCCGTAAGCTTGTTTGTCACTTTAGTTGTATAAAAAAAAATGACATAGCTTAGGGTTTATTATGTGTACCGCGAGCACCTGCCATGGCCTACGTCCATGAGAGATAATTATACTTGCGCTCAGGCGGCGTACCGTCGTCTTACACTAAACTCAACAAAAATGTATTCCTAAATCTAAAAGAACAATCCTAAGTCCACATAGTTTGTTCCTATGTCAATCTAAGTGTTTATAAGCACTCCTAAGTCCACACAGTTGGCTTAGCCTACTAACGTTTGCAAACAATCATATCGGCTGAGTAAATGTAGGTACCGACTTTCACTAGTGTTCACAAAGTATAATCTAGCCGCTAATGATCTAGGCACATCGTTACACATCTAGGATCACTTGATGCTTACAATGTCATTAGTGTCATTTACGATGTTGCCAGGTTTATTATATTCTTTCTTTTTAAAGACGACTGTTCGGATAATGTAACCGAACATCTCATACACTCGGACACACATACATGTTTGTGTGCACGCAAAAAACAATATTATATATTGATCTAGAAGGCATAAGTCAGTACATCTTTTACATTCGCTTGTAATCATCTTACATTTTCTTATAACATTAACATTCCGTAGTTTTGTAGTTAAGAGGAAACACTAAGGGCGAGAGAATTAAAAAATAGGTATTTGTAAAATCTGTTGCTGTCGCGCATTGCCATGTATAGTATCATGAGCGCGATAGAGACAAGTGCAGCTTGGGCCGAAAGTACCTATTAAAAGTACACAAAATCAACGTTTCGTAGTCCCCTGATTCCTTCTCGAAAACTTGACCGATTTACTTAACTACTTTTTCATTAAAATTAAAGAAAGACTGGCCGTGTTCCTGTTTTCCTTTTTTTATATAATCTAGTCAAATTTGTTTTCTGGATGTTTGAACACAGCGGAAAATCTGGTAAATATTTGAGGTTTTTGAAGGCTCATGTCTCTTTTAATAATTAATTTATGAAAAAAATTAAAACATAGGGACATGCCAATACAGCCCAAACATTTTTGAAAAAAAATTTGCTTGTCTGGTATTATACAGGGAAGAAACAGGGGACTACGTTTGTATGGAAAAACGGCCCTTGTGTTTCCTCTTAACATTGTATTATTTTAAGTGAAGTGTAAGAAGAAGAATATACTCTATTTTTGCACTTTAAACCAACTTATTATTTATAAAGCCACTGTAAGGTAAACACCGCCACACGACAGAGCTAGCCTATGCTATATTCCATCTCTCTCTGGACCCGTTGCATCATTGCTACGTAAAAGGAAGACAAACCAACAAACACACTATCGCATTAAAATATTAAAGTGAGGAATAACTCACTTTAATATAACTCATAAAAGTAAAATATTCCCTACACAGCTAAAGATAAGAACCATTCGTAAAAGAAATTACAGACAAATCGATATTATTTAATAAATATTTTAATTATTATTAGTGGTCTCACACCGGAAATTATAAATAGTGACACTATTAATTTTTACCAATACATTTACTTTATGTACTTATACAATATATTTGACTGTCGCATCCTTGTTTTGAATTATCAAGTTGCTAACTCAAAAGAATTTAGAATAGTAGGTAGATATATTTATTATTATTTGTTTCTCATTCACGGGTATATTCCTAATACGTTAGGAAAATACCCGGCCCTTTGGGAGGCTTACACGGAGACATGGGTCCAACGTAAAGAAGCCATTCGAGAGTTTTAATCAAAGGTGGGATGGAACACCTACAGCGGCAGTAGCCGCAACAGGCGTAGGACTATTGCTACGTATGGATTCTAATATATGGGCTATGGGTATGGGTATTTGATGGACTGGTATATTGGTAACTATGGATGATAAAACGGCGTCTGCCCTGAATACTCTAATAACATCAATCGAATGGACAGACAGTGAGTCGCCAACTCACTAGATGGGCGCCGTGAATAGCCACTATAGGCATACAAGCCAGCAGCAGAGGGCAACACCGGTGCGAGCGGCTAGGGATGTCGAGCGGTGCGGCGCCGGTTTCGCCATCACGGGTCTCGTGAAAACGGAGACCCGGAGCGGGTTTCCCCGTAGTTATGCCCTTAAAAATGACACTTCCACCCCCAAGCATGTAGCGGCCACCCTCTGACCGGCCGATCAAGGCAAGCCAGAGTTGAGAGTCCTACGGGCGCTCTTGAAGTTCCACCCCAGCCAACCAGTAACGGCAAACTGGGGACGAGGCCCTCACCGACTCTCTGAGGCATTCAAGACCGCAGTGTCGCCACTCACATTCAGCTCGCCACAAGCTGCCCTGCGGTTTGTGCGCTTTTATTTAACCTGGTGATACATTTTTTGTTTATATCACAAGGCGAAGGTGGTAGTTTAAAAGCTAGTATACTATGCCCTCCGGTATCGCGTTAGTCTCATGAGGAGATAACGATTGTCACAGAGGGGTTTATTATTATTATTATATTCATCAATTCCCCGGAGATGGAATATTATGAAATTTAAAAACAAACTATTCTTATTTGTAACAACCGGCCAGTACGTTATGAATAGCATAATCATTGTCTATGAATGTTTATGAGATCGTATAACAAACAACACAGCAGAACCGCGATGCCAAAGAGCATAATAATGCTAATACCGTCAGATACAATAGATATTCTTGATGTTGCAAATGTTCATAAGCAACAGCTTCCTATCATTTTGATGCCTGTGCCTCGGCAAACACAAAAAGCCGTTAGTCAAAAACAATAGAGTTTTCTGATTGCGTTCCCGTTATGTCGGATCCATCCCATCGCATTATTTGAGTATTGGGAATTTTATCCTTATGCCTCGGTAACCTCAAAAAGCCATTGGTCAAAAACAACAGGGTTCCTAATCACTCCCTAGTCATGTCGTATTACGTTGCCACAGGACTATGAAAGATCGAGGAAAAAGAATGTACTATCGACTCCAGCGACGGAGGTCCACTCCTAAGGTTAAAATCGCATAGCAGGCCAACACTTGGTACCCGTACCCGTGACACGCCCCTTTCTTTGTTTGAGTTTTTTTACACTTTACCTTTGTTTACTGATTCTAAGGCGATACAAACTCAACTGGTCAACATGTGCAATCGTAAATTTTTCTGAAATGGTCATCCGTCGCTGGAGCCGATAGTACATGTATTTGCGCATAGATTTGTGCACCATCTCCTGCGCAGATGGTTAATCTATGTCAATATTGGCTACCGAGGTTAGGACAGGACGTCATTATAAAAAAAAAATATTCACAATTCATAGCTATATGTATGACCCATGTAATAAAGAATGAGTCTATAACCGTTTATCGGGCACTTTACCACACTCCATACCGTTACTGAGAATTTCCTCGCAGAATATGCACTTATTTACTCGTGCCGAGACAACCATCACAAACTTAAGTCCAAAATATTCCACGAGACCTGTTAAAAAAGACTTTACTAGTATTTTATAACATCTTAAAAAAACTAACACGTATCATGATAATATACATAAGATTTCCTGAATCTAAAACAAGGTTCTTTTTGTTTTAAGTATGTTTATTTATTTGTGCGCGCTTAGAGTAAAAACACTAAATGGTTATTGTCTGATTTTAGAGCTAGTTCATCTCAAGCCATTCAGTAAACGTGGAGATATGATACATACATAGTGTGCTCCACATAAATAATGTTACAGACAAGTAGAAATCCTCGCAAGAGGAAAACCTAGGCGAACGTTTCACGATCAGATCGGAGGCGTTCTGGACAAATGCCAGGTTAAGTGCTCCTTGAACCGACAGGCGTGTATGAGGAATGTGATGAAAGTAAATGAAGCCAGAGAAGTGTGTCAGGATCGTAGCAAATTGAAATCCGTAGTCTCTGCTTACCCCTCTGGGAAACAAGCGTAAATCTATGTATGTATGTATGAAATCCTCGCGGACGAAGTCACGGGCATATCCAGCAAAAAAGTTTACTAGCCATTTGACTGAATGAATAGCGTAATGGTCTGGGTGTAATTTGAAATTAAATTGATGTCCCACGAAATTGAAAAGTTTATTGAATTAGTGCGAGACAAATGTACTGAACTCCAGATTTCTAGACCGCTCGTAATGTGGGCAACTGTGAACGCTGAACGCAGAACGCAGACCGCCGAGGCAATGTATTCGGCGCCTAAAACAAATATTTAGGTACCGGAACACAAAAATCTAAAATAGAAATTGATATTCCAATACCAATAGGTACCGACGTCGTAGATCGTGATTTGAATCTTAAAATAACTATGTCATACAAATATTTGTACACACATACCAACATGGTGGGCGCATTGTACGTCAAAAACACCACCCACAAGAATGCCTCTATGATGGATACCGTTATTCGGATACACTTATCAATAACCCACCTACGTAAACCGGCAGTATATTAGATAGCCATCGTAAAAATAATGTTGGAACCATTTATACATTTTATACATAAAGTTTTACGCATACACAACCTTTGGAGTGAGTTACATACTTACCACTATCTTTTTTGCAAATGATTTATTTAAGAAAAGTATGTATGTTTGTTGTTAAGCCGTCAGTCCCGGCTGCCATGAACATCTATGGCAGTCGTTATTGGGAAGTCAGTGCCTTATAAAATGTCCTGACACGTATAATAGATATTATGTTTATAGCTCACCGTCTATGACATCAAACTAAAACATAGTGGACTAAACACGTCTGCCTAGCCCTACGAAAATAAGCTACCGTGACGTCACATATATATACATTCCCAGAATTAATGGATAACCTTGAAATGTCTTATAGTAGAACTGATGGCCGATCAGAAACAAATATGAAAAAAATAAATAAAAAAGTGCAATAGCTAGTCATACTTTTGACTGTATATCTATGAGCATAATTAGTGTTTAATAATAAAACAACAAAAAACCGATGGAATTCATTCATTTATGTCGTAGTGTACAAGAAAGTTAAAGAAGGTAATTTCAAAAAAAACATACCTCAGCTAGTAGTTTATAGATTTTTTGTCATATTTTTTTCTGAACGGCTATCAGTTCTACTATAAGACATTTCAAGGTTATCCATTAATTACCGGACACCCTGTATAACTGTAAGAGCTGAATGTGGTGAGCTTGTGTATGTTACGCTTTCACAACTTAACTACTGAACCGATCATCATGAAATTTCACATACACGTTTTTGGGGAACAGAAAAGGACATAGGGTACCTTTCATACAGAGCAAAGAACTGTTCCCGAGGCGTAGAATTGATATAACCTACATTTACGCAAGTGAAGCCGCGAGCAATCCAATAACTAATAAGAAACACAGTATAAAGTTTACATGTTCCCATCCTTGAGTGAAGTCGTAAATATTGTTTTAATGACATCATAGCATCATCGGATTACTGCTAAATAGTATTGAACGCGAATTTTTATGTTCAGCCCGAAGGCCGGCGCCTTCTCGCTCGTTAAATACGGTTTTATAACTTAAGTACTGTGTAAATACACTTCTTTAGTAATGGATTACATTATAATGTGTGTACATAGACATTTAAATAGCGGATTATTTTATATGTTATATTTTAATAATTGGCGAATGAGTGGCCATGAGTTTATTGCTTGATATTTCGCATAAAAGTTTATAAATACATGCCTGAATTATTTTGTTTTAAAAAGGACAAACTCCGCACTATGTGTAATGTTGTGTCGCGGGGGACTTAACAAACGTTCAAATAACGGACACAAAGGACACTTAGACTTGGATCAATCATTTGCGGATCACACATTCCTTCTTCCTTCAATCCTAGGTCCTTGAAAAAGCACCTCTTCAGGCCGTCAAAGTAGAGACCTCAACATCGCCTCGGCTGCTATGAGGGCGGTGTGCAGGCCACTGCTCTTAGACCACACGACTGCTTACCATCAGGTGGAGTGTGGTCATGTTGACGAGCAAAAAAAAAAGTTTTGTCCCGTATGGCATTCGAATCCACAACAATGGCCGCAGTGCAGTGGCGAGACGTCCACTTAAACCACTACGCCATTCGTAGTAAACATATCTATACTAATATTATAAAGCTGATGAGTTTGTTTGTTTGAACGCGCTAATCTCAGGAAATACTGGTTCGAATTGAAAAATTCTTTTAGTGTTGGATAGCCCATTTATCGAGGAAGGCTATAGGCTATATAACATCACGCTACGACTAACAGGAGAGGAGCAGCAATGAAAAATGTTGCAAAAACGGGGCAAATTTTCTTATCATATATGAAACAGACAAAATTGCGCGGGTCAGCTAGTAATATAATATAATATCAGCCATATATTAAACTGTCCCACTACTGGACACAGGCCTCTTCTCACTGCGAGAATGGTGAAGCCGTAGTCCACCACGCCGGGCCACTGCGAATTGGCTTGGCAGACTTCACACATCTTCAAAAACATTCAAATCAAAACATCTTTATTAATTTAGGTCACAAAGTAACACCATGAACGTCAAGGTTACACTAACTAAACAATAATATGAATTTACCTGTAGCTACGTTCAGCAAAGCAAGAGCGTAGAACCAATTCATTATGGAGAACACTCTGAAATGCAGGTTTCCTCTCAATATTTTCCTTCAACGTTAAAGCGAACAATAATTAACTGTTTATAAAATATACTAGATGTTTGTGATGTTTATGATTCCTGCGACGCCCCCGTGGGTCGTAGCGTGATGTTATATAGCCTATAGTCTTCCTCGATAAATAAGCTATCCAACAACGAAATATTTTTTCAATTCGAACCAGTAGTTCCTGAGATTAGCGCGTTCAACCAAACAAACAAACTCTTCAGTTTTATAATATTATGTATTTATATTAAACTAGCTGACCCGCGCAACTTCGTCCGCTTCACATAAGAGAATTTGTCCCGTTTTTGCAACATTTCTCATTGACGCTCCGCTCCTATTGGTCGTAGCGTGATGTTATATAGCCTATAGCCTTCCTCGATAAATGGACTATCCAACACTAAACGAATTTGTCAACTCAAACCAGTAGTTCCTGAGATTAGTGCGTTCAACCAAACAAACAAACTCTTCAGATTTATAATATTAGTATAGATAATGTTTATATTAAATATGCGAAATTGTATAATTTGTAATGCTATAAGTAAATTGCAACATTTAAACACTAATCTACTAGCTGTTTTAAATAAACATAAATCTAAGTTGCATCATGTAAGTCTACTGAATGCCATTTGCAAAATTAATTAATTTGTTTGAATATATTTATTTCTTGTAAAGAAGTACCTGAGACTTTAATACTTAAACTTATTGGTATCAACTAGGCCACTTGCACAATTTATGTTCCTGATGATGCAATGCTTGGTTCTCATCGACGGTTGTTTCATAAACTTAATATTTTGTCCTATTAGAAGATCCACGAAGAAACCTACTTCCGTTGGTCCTATTGGCTGCTGTAAAGTCAAAAAAGTCAAAGTCAGAAATCAAGGTCACAAAGTAACACTTATGAACGTCAAAGTGTATAACATTTATTCCCAACTAGATGTGACCGCGGTTTCACCGTTTATCGTTACTACGTCGCCCCCGTGGGTCGTAGCGTGATGTTATATAGCCTATAGCCTTCCTCGATAAATAGGCTATCCAACACTAAAATAATTTTTCAAATAGAACCAGTACCTAGTTCTTGAGATTAGCGAGTTCAAACAAACAAACTCTTAAGCTTTATAATATTAGTATAGATGTAATGCCTTAGTGATGCCCGAGTTGTGGACCACTCTACTGAACGCATATTATTATAACTAAAATAGATCTCCGTCGTGGACAAGGGTACGTATTACAATACTGAAATTTAAAAGACCGTATTTTAAAATACCTATGGAAGAAATCCCGAAAAAGTAAACGCCGAATGATTGTTTAGCCGAAAGTTTTAAATCCTGAAAGTTCATTTGCCCGAAAGGTTAAAATCCCGAAGACCCATATCCCGAAGTTTAAAGCTTAGACCATCCGTACGATTCCGACTCGGAAGCGGTAGGTTGTGTTAGGTTCTCTTTTGTAAACCCACCCAGAAATAGGAGCCCAAGAAAAACTCCCATTAGTTCTACCATTCGGGGTTTCATCCTTTCGGGCATTTGGACATCGGTATTTTATGTTTCGATATGACGGCTATCGGCATTTAAAACTTTCAGTATTTTGAATTTCGTTGTTTTGGACGTCGGTATTTCAGTTATAGTTATTATAAAATTTCGATATTGTAATACGTACCCGTGGACGAAGGTCCACGAAAAACAGTAGACTTAAACATTTTTGTTGCATTTTATTATTAGTATATTGCATGTACGTATTTATATTACTTAAACATTACTTATTAATATGCTTCTAACTTACATTCTATAGGTACTAAGTCACATTGGCTCAGCGCTTAAACCGAAACGTGTGGCAACGAAATATTTCACAAATCTACATTATATATATCTTCTATATATATAAAATTCTTCCGTTACTGAGTGACTGACAGACAACGCACAGCCGAAACTATTGGGCGCAAGAAGCTGAAATTTGACATGTATGTTCCTTGGGTACTGTAGAGGTGCACTGAGAAGGGATTTTCCGAAATTCCCACGGGATTGGGAAGAAATGGATAAATAAAAAACATGTGCGGGCGAAGCTGCGGGCATCCTCTAGTTATATATATATAAGCCTATAGGTTATATAACATAACACTACGACCCACGGGGGCGGCGCAGTAACGATAAACGCGGGTGAAACCGCGGGAACATCTAGTGTACAATAAATGGTTGCCACCATTAGCTATATTTATGTTCTGTGCCATTAGTATTCCACACGCAGTAAAGAGCAATAATGGATTCAAATGATTTCTTAATTTGGTATGAATAACGGCCTAGCTTTACTGTTGATTATTATTGTGGACAACGGTGCCTACACATACATACATACATAGTACATATATATACCTACCTTTATACATACCCTTCTAATTTATATTATACTATTCTAACTATTATCTATACTAATAATATAAAACTGAAGAGTTTGTTTGTTTGACCGCGCTAATCTCAGGAACTACTGGTTCGAATTGAAAAATATTTTTTTGTTGGGTAGCTTATTTATCGAGGAAGGTTATAGGCTATATATCATTACGCTACGACCCACGGGGGCGGCGCAGTAATCATAAACGCGGGTGAAACTGGGGGCACATCTAGTAATATTATAAATGCGAATATGAGTTTATTTTTCACGATTTCACGCCATATTTACTCATCCGATCATGATGAAATTTCGCATACATGTTGTCAGGGATACAGAAAAGGACAGGGTACCTTTCATCCGGGAAAACAAGTACTGTTACTGAGGGATAGCCAGCATAGTTATATTTTTTTGTTTGTGTGGTTATTAATAAATAAATCACAACAAAGACTCGAGGTATACTAATATAATGAAGAGGATATTCTTTATTTTTGTACGTTATCAATAAACTCAAAAACCAGTAGAATTCTTACACCATTAGAAAGCTACTTTATCTAAAAATAACATAGGCTGTATGACATCACGCTACGATCCATGGATGGGAGCGTTGTAGTAATCAAAAACGTGCATGAAACCGCGCGGGACAGCTCACCTATACCTTGATATTCTATACTAATATTATAAAGTTTGTTTGTTAAGATTTAACTCAAACTACTCAACAGATTTAAAAATTATTTTACCATTAGAAAGCTATATTATCAGCGAGTAAGATAGGCTATAATTTTTTTATTTTTGAAATTACTTTTACTAATATTTTTTTTTTACGCTGCGTATGCATTGACGCATACCCCTCCGCGGGGGTGGGCGGAGGGGTTATGTCGGACTCACCGGGTTAACGAAAGTTGTTGAAATTATGATATTAGACCTTCCGGAATACCAACTAAATCTACCACGGTGTTCCTCGATAAAACCGCAATCGGCGGAGCCGCGCGAATCACTTGCATATGCGGTCGCGACCCCGCCGAGGTTTCGTCCCGCCGCGCGCCGTATGAAACGGCAGGCCACTACACGATAAGACGTACTGTCCCCCCCTCCCCCTCCCTAGAAGGGAGACGGACTCGACACAGAAGCGCGCATGGGAACACGCACGCCGCCTCTCGGACCTGGTGCTGAACGGATGGCGGGCAGGCCCACAAAGCCAACCACCCCCAGGTCAAACCTCAGGGACTTTTACTAACATAACCTAACCTACTTTTACGTGAGCGAAGCCACGAGCAAAAGCTAGTCTTAAATAAATACGATAATAAATATTTCCAATAGAAATCGATTTATAAACAAAGTTATAAAGACTAGATTACTTTCACATTCATTCTAATTAGTTTGTTATTTAACATTAGAGTAAATGATTTATTATCTAGAGATATAAAATACTCAGACCGAAATCAGTTAATCGTTATATAATTTGTGACTAAAACCAAACTGTACTGACTGCCTCAGTGGCGCAGCGGTAGTGAATGCAACTACTTTGAATGGAGCCGCGGCTTCGATTCTCGGGTCAGAGAAATATTGCACGTAAAAAACTAGAAGGCCAAGGCTATTACGTGAGGTTTATGCCTGTTCATCTGAGTGAATAAAGTTGGTTTCTTATATAGGTGATAACAGACAGATGACCTTTCGTGACCTATATAGCTGGCAAAATATTAATCAAAAATCCACCTCTTCCAAATTTTGTAGAGAGGAAATTAGTATGAAATATTTTTTTTTTTTTTCGTTTATAACCTATTTTTAAGTTTCGTGTTAAATCCGTTGGACGGTTTTGATAGAGTAACAAACATTTTCATAAACTAGGTTTTCTTTGAGTCCGTTGTTTGAATGGTTGTAAAGTTACGCTACACGATTTAAACGTGGTACAGGAAATCCTTTCTAAAAAAGCACATATTTTGAAATATTAGTAAGATACGAAACTGTCATCGATATGAAATGTGAATAATCGACTAACATAATATTGTGTGGTATATCGTATTTTGTTAATTATTTACATATACACAAAAAAAAATGGTGATCCACAAATAGTTGTTGTCGGGTCTAGATGCTTTTGTATCCTTTGTTTGAATGTTTATAAAGTTGATGTGACTTTTAACACTAACACATATTAAACAAATAAAGTACTGCTTAAACTAACGGTTCAATTGATTTAGTTATCGTTGTTGTTGTATTTACATTGATCTTAAGCAGCATTTTATTTTTAAACTCAGTTTTTAGTTAAAAAGATAAAAAAGATTGTTTATCTTTAGTTTAATACCTAACCAAATGGAGTATAGAGTTGTCTTGCTTAAAATGAAATGATATAAAAATGTAATCGATGTGAAATGTAAATTAATGGATTAAATACAGCTCACATATTATATTTAAAGGTAAACTCAGACGGTAAACAGTACATTAAGCAGGACAGTTTTATAAAATGGCAGCACGATGGGAAAGTACATTCCCATCGTGGCGCATGTATTACACAGGCATCTTGACCCGTGGAGTGCTAATTAAAGAACTTTCTCGCAACGCTAAAAAATATGCAAACTTTGCTATTAAAAGTCATTACAAAGTATACGGTAGACCATAGATGTTGGATTCATTTATAATACCTATAGGTGCAAATGCTTATTGATTACGGGATTTATATTATCGACGGATTGTGAGGTAGTTCGATGTCCGGGTTGAGAAGTTTAATTGGCTTTTTCTGTTGAGAAATTATCAATGAAAGCAACTGGTTTGGAAATATGCCTGATAGACGGCAATAGGATTGATCAATATTAGATACGATCTAAAAGCATAGTGAAATGAGGATGTTATTATACATCTCTTCCCCTACGGGTATATGTGTATGACTTAGGGTTCCCAACTTTTTGTACGAGAATTTATTAAGATAGAAGAAATAAAATGAACAGTATTTTACAAAAGAAAACAGTATTTAATTTTTTTGACATTTTAAAAACAAATTTTTGGAGCTTCTTGCACAATTTACGTTTGGTTCCGGAAACCAGCGGACATAAAAACAGTATTTTGTAAACTTTTTTTTTTATAGAACAGTAAAAAGTATTAACGTACGAAAAAAGTATAATACTGTTTTTAACAGTATGGTTGGGAACCCTAGTATGACTGTACAGTATAGAATTCCACATTGGTCTTACGGCACCAATTTACGGCCGATCGTGAATTTGCCTCGGGCAAAGTGTTTTTGGAATTTCTTTTAACCAAGCAGCATAGAGTCTAAAATATTCCCGGTAGATGACAATAGGCTTAACCCATATTAATATAATAAAATAATAATATCAGCCCTGTATTAAACTGTCCCACTGCTGGGCACGGGCCTCTTCTCAGTGTGAGAAGTAAGGTTCCCAACCATACTGTTAAAAACAGCAATATACTTTTTTTCGTTTCTTAATACTTTATACTGTTCTATAAAAAAAGTATACAAAATACTGTTTTTATGTCCGCTGGTATTCGGAGCGATACGTAAATTGTGCAAGAACCTCCAATAAATAAAATACTGTTTTCTTTTGTAAAATACAGGTCTTTTTATTTCTCCGATCTTAATATACTTCATTACTCGTACAAAAATTTGGGAACCCTAGTGAGAAGGGTTAGGCTATAGAATAGAATAGAATAGTTTATTTACTAAATCAATATTCACAGTTTTTCTATTAATCTACATTTACATTATATACATAACAATGATGTTTTTAATCTTAGAGAAAAGCGTCGACTGTACTAGTGTAAACTGTGTCACAGTCGCCAGCGTCTTCCACTCTGAATGTAGGTATACAAATTGAAACATTGTTTCTGTTTTCAAGATTTTTTAAAAGAGTAAATATTAATACAAAAACTAGTGAGAAAATGATAGGTACAATAATATTACAAAACAACACCAACTAACAACAAGTACAAATAGCTAAGGGAAATAATCTATAGGAGTTTGTTTCTTCGTTTGTTTGAACGCGCTAATCTCAGGAACTACTGATTTGATATGAAAAATTATTTTTGTGTTGGATAGCCTATTTATCGAGGAAGGTTATAGGCTACTTAACATCACGCTACGACCAACGGGGGCGGCGCAGTAATCACAAACGCGGATGAAACCGCGGGCACATCTAGTAATATAATATAGGTAATCGGGATATATAGTACATTGTATGCACACGTGTGTTCAAGCGAATGTGTATGTATGTGTGTGTGTGATAGTCCAACCCATATTATGTAAGGTTAAAAAACAGCTAACTACCCAGCTAAATGTGGATCTAAGACACCTACATACCCCCGTGATAAAGAAGCATGGCTCCATATTTCTTAGAAACACGTCCGTTTCTAATAACTTATTCTTACCCTACAACATAAATAAATGGCAACAAATATTTTTGGTGGCACCTCCCTTTATTATTCTCAACTACTACTTCAAAAGATTTATTTTGCTTCAAAATCCTTGAAGGCATTAGACGAGTATAGGTGACGAACTTGTAATCGTTATATCTTATGTTTAAAATTGTTCTCAAGTAAGTGACATGTAAATGTTTTTAATGAGAATAAATATCTTTAAACCTAAATCTATTTAATCAGTAACAAAGTACCTATCTTCTCGCCTTTAAAATAAGCTGACCCGCGCATCTTCGTATGCTTCACATAAGAGAATTTTCCCCGTTTTATTTTTCATTGATGTCGAATGTATAATGACCTTTTACCTGAATATTATAAAACTCTAGACGTTTTTAACTATAAAATTATACAATTTAAAAATACTGTGAGGCATATTTTGTCTGTATTTCCAGAGTATAGATAAGCATCTTAACATACCTACATATATTATTTAAACGTGTTGTAATTTACTTAGTAAGATTAAGTCAATTGTTCTTATTTGTGTATTTATTTTTAATTAGAGCTCTGTAGCGTCGTCTTGTACTGATCTATATCTAATAATCATGATATGTACACATAGTTAGAACCATAGTTTAAACCAAAACTGTTAGCTTATAAGTTTTATACTGTATGCACTATGTTTTGTTTTGTGTGCCTTATTAAATAAATAAATAAATGATGCGGTCCTAGTGTGATATTATGTAGTTAAATGAGCTATCCAACACTAAAATAATTTTTCAATTCGAAGATTAGCGCGTTCAACCAAACAAACAAACTTTTCAGCTTTATAATATTAGTATAGATAGAACTATAAGCACAAGTTCACATTATCCGGATATTCTCCGTCCAGACATCCTCACTTTCACAAATAAACACCGGATTACCGCACACCTATAGCGCTTCATTTCAAGTTATTTTAACCGCAGGGTGATTGACTTCTGCCATTTTTGGTAACAATTTGCTTCACCAAAATAGTCCACAGCCTCGAGCTTTGAGCTAAACATACAAACAAAGTATGCCACTGGAATATCAACTTTAATTTCTACCAGATAAAGTTGATAGTTATAGTTCTATGAGGATGTGTCGTGGATACATGTGCGGAACACAAAAATGCGATGAGAATCTTTAATGAACGCAATTGGACACGTTTCGGAACTGAGCGTTATTACTTATTACTTAGATTTAGCTTTGTAGCTCAGTGGATAGACATGAAAACACTTATACATCTATACTAATATTATAAAGCTGAAGAGTTTGTTTGTTTGGTTGAACGCGCTAATCTCAGGAACTACTGGCTCGAATTGAAAAAATCTTTTAGTGTTGGATAGCCTATTTATCGAGGAAGACTATAGGCTATATAATATCATGCGGGTGAAACTGCGGGCACATCTAGTAATAAATAAAATTATCCTTGTGATTTGTGAATTCGCTCACAATTCGCTGTCCATGCGGAATTAAAATTGTGTGACCCACAAATAGTGATACATTAAACTATTACCATAGCCAAGCCAATTTCTTTATAATCTTTTATCTGCCGATTTCGTAGTCAAAGCCTCAAATGCCAAAAATCTTGGAAATTTCATAAGGCAGCCAAAACAAAAAGTCTGACACCAACGTAAAAATGGGGCAGCCGGCCAGCGCCGTCGCGTCACGCGATGTCGCATTTATTAATTAAACGAGCACATTTGCGGAAATTACTATCTATCTATACTAATATTATAAAGCTGAAAAGTTTGTTTTTTTTGTTCGATTTGAAAAATTCTTTTAGTGTTGGTTTTCCTATTTATCGAGGAAGGCTATAGGCTATATAACATCACGCTATGACCCACGGGGGCGGCGCAGTAACGATAAACGCGGGTGAAACCACGCAGCACAGCTAGTTCGAGGATATAGAGGTTTGAGTAAATGCATGCATTTAAGATGCAATGTCCGGAAGAAACTGCTAATAATACCTACTGAATTAATTAAAATCTTAATAAACTAGTAAAATACCACAATGTTAGAAATATCAAGGAGAACAACTAAAGCAAAAAGTAATAAGGAAGATATTATAATCTATTATATTTTGTTCTGGTTACTAACAATAGATTTAAAGTGATGTATATAATATTCTTACATTTACGCGAACGTTATACATTGAAATTAAACTACTTTAAACAAATTGTATAACTGATAATTTAAAAAAAACTACATTTAAATTTTTGAAGGCCTCTATGGCGTAGTGGTGAGTGTAACCGACTGCCACGCCTGAGGTCGCGGATTCGATTCCCGCACAAGTCAAACTTTTGTGTGCATGAACATTGATGTTTGTCTTGGTCTGGGTGTTTCTATGTATAATATGTATGTATTTACAAAAAAAAGGTATATGTGTAATGTGTATGTTTATCCATTGTCTAGTACCCATCATAGTACAAGCTCTGCTTAGTTTGGGCTAGATGATGTTATGTGTATGTGGTAGAATATTATTATTAATATTTTAAATAATATTGAAATTATTAAACTCATTATTATAAAACTTTAATACTATTAAAGTATTTTTCAATTATTAAAACTA
This sequence comes from Catocala sponsa, assembly GCA_963564715.1. Lineage (NCBI taxonomy): Eukaryota > Metazoa > Arthropoda > Insecta > Lepidoptera > Erebidae > Catocala > Catocala sponsa. The sequence goes on from OY751336.1 coordinate 25,375,768, forward strand.
ACAAAACTTCTTCCTGCTTCCGGTTTTTTCAAAAATATTGGAAAAAGTAGTAAATAACCGTCTTATCAAATACTTAGAATTAAATAAAATTTTGTCGGACACTCAATTTGGTTTTCGTAAACATAAATCTACAGAAGACGCAGTCAATCTATTAACGAATGAAATTACCGACCATCTAGACAATGGCCTCGCATGCGTAGGAGTCTTTTTAGACTTGGCAAAAGCCTTTGATACTGTGGCCATTCCAATATTGCTGAGAAGACTGGAAACCATCGGAATTCGAGGTGTTGCACTGGAATGGTTCAAAAGTTATTTGACTGAAAGGAAGCAATGCGTTAAGCTGAACGCCTGGATCAGTACCAAACAAGAAATATCTTTCGGAGTGCCTCAGGGCAGCGTTTTGGGACCAACTCTGTTCCTAATATATATTAACAGCTTGACAAATTTACCCCTGAAAAATGCAAAAATACTTTGCTATGCAGATGACACGGCTGTTGTGTTTCATGATAGTAACTGGAAAGACTGTTTTAGAAATGCTGAGCAGGGCGTCAATTCAATCGCAAAATGGCTAAGCAATAACTTACTGACACTAAATACCAACAAGACCAAGTTCTTATGTTTTCAAAAAACTGCAGCTTCCTCACCTTCTTCTCTATTAAATATTCAAATACATACATGCGGCCAAACGCAGCCCCCGAACACCAAATGCCAATGCTGTAATTTACAAAGAGCAAAATCTATAAAATATCTCGGAGTAATAATTGATGAAAAACTTACATATAAAGAACATATCACTGCACTCTCAGCCAAAACCAGAAAGTTAATATATGTAACTAGGGAACTAAGAGATGTTGCTTGCATGAAACTTCTTAAAGCTATTTATATCTCCTTGTGTCAATCTATCTTGTCATATTGTATTAGCGTTTGGGGCGGAACTTCGACACCACATCTCATACTGTTGGAAAGAGCACAGAGATCAGTTATTAAAGTAATGTTAAAGAAGCCTATTAGATTCCCAACTATAGATCTTTACAAAGAAGCTGATCTACTTAGCGTGCGAGGGCTCTATGTAATGCATGCAATTACCTCCACTCATAAGCGAGTCATAAATTCGGTGAGTTACAATGACATGCTGAGGCTAAGAGTCTATAAAATCACTAGCACTAAATGTAAAACATCTTTTGCTAGAAGATCACAGAAGTTTATGTTTCCATACCTGTACAATAAAATTGCAAATAAATATCAGCTCCAGCATAACACGACTCGTGAAACCAAAGTTAAAATTAGGAAAATACTCACCGGCATGAACTATTATCAGATGGAACAATTGCTACGCTCAGTTGTGTAGGGATTACGCTTAACACTCTCATCAAACGCTATACACGACACACATAACTCACATCACACATAACACTCTCTCAAACACTTACTCATACACTTCACACTCATATACATACATACAATACACTCGTATTTCAACCTCATGGGAATGATAAATGCAGATTTATTTTATTTTACTTTTATTAGAGCAATCGTTTTTGTTTGATAGCCACGATACAGGCTCTGCCTAGTGTGGTTTCACCGTTATTTTTTGCAACATGTAACTTGAGATGCTAATAAAGTTATTATTATTATTATTATTATTACTTACACTTTCTCCAGAGTTTCGGTTGCATTTCAGCAGCGATGGTCACGGGGAGACCATAGCAGAAATGGATGTCTTAAAGATGATTGTGATATTGATTTTTTTATTTGGTAAATTTGCTTTGTTAGTCTGCTTTTGTGGCGCAGTAAATACAACTGGTGAGGATGAGATGGTATGTGTAGCAAAAGTCAGGAAATATGTCCGGTACATAGAAATAGACATGTCTCCTGTTTTAGAGTAGTAGAGCCTCGCTGATTTCAGCATGAATGGGCCGGCTCGACTGGGGAAGGACTACCCTCTCACAGAATATCGACGTGGAATAGCAGTATTCTTACTGTTGTGTTTCGTTCGGTGAGTGAGAGTGCCGGAGACCCAATTACCCTCTTTCCCCCTTCCCGCTCCTTCTCCTTCCCACTTCCTTTCCTAAAAGGTCGGCAACGCGCAAGTGATGCCTCTGGTGTCGCAGGCGTCCATAGGCTATGATGACCACTTACCATCAGGTGGACCGTATGGTTGCTTGCCACATAAGTAATATAAAAAAAAAAGTGGGTCATAAAAACATAACTGTCGATATGTAATTGAAAGTATGTACATACATATCTATCGAATTGTACGATACATAGTAGGTACGATTACTTTTACTAAAAACTAAACTTCCAATAATTATACATTTTTTACAAATTAATACGTGTATAACAGTCGCAAGAGGAAAACCTAGGCGAACGTTTCTCGATCAGATCGGAGGCGTTCTGGACAAAGGCCAGGATGTGATGAAAGTGATGAAAGTGAATGAAGCCAGAGAAGTGTGTCAGGATCGTAGCAACTGGAAATCCGTAGTCTCTGCCTACCCCTCTGGGAAACAGGCGTGAATCTATGTATGTATGTAATACGTGTTTAGTGTCATGTTCTAATTACTCAATACTAAACAGGAAACTGATAGATTTAATAGGAACGTGTGAACAGTATAATTAGGTCATTGTAACCGGACCGGCCTATCATATGGAAAATACCTACGATGCAATATGCACGTATGACGTCACCAGATAGTACCACGTGACGTCAGATGTAGGAATTATGCCAAGTTTTGTATGAGTAATCTCTGCAGCGAGGAGCTATAAGGTGTGGTCGGATTTAAAGGTCATGACGTGCATATGATACATAGTTACTGCAGCACGATATTTAAAAAATATGTATTTGGAACTGACTGATGTTTATCATGTTAGGTAACAACAAATCAGCTCCCACGGAAGAGGGGACAGCTTATATATTATTAGAGTCTACATTTTTTATGAAAATGATTTAATAATGCGCTCAGATACTTCTTGTTAATTATGTCATCCTGACAGTGATAGTGGGAGACCGTTGAGGTCGAACCCAAGGCATGACTTGTCTAAACTTGACACTTCGAAGTTAGTTATATGCGAATTAATTAGTAAATTATCGCAAGCTTTAACGATGTACGAAACATAGTACAGAAACCGCATGTCTGAGAGTTCTCCATAACGTTTTCAAACATATTATGTAATGTCTGCCAACTCGTACTCGGCCAACATGGAGGACTATGGCCTAAACCTTCACACACTGAGAAGAAGTCCAGACCAGCAGTGGAACATCGTTACTTCCTTACTAATATTATAAATTCAAAAGTAACTCTGTATGTCTTCTGTCTGTCTGTCTGTTAACTTTTCACGGCTAAACCACTCAACCGATTTAGATGAAATTTGGTAAAGATATAGTTTAAAACCTGGGGAAGGACATAGGCTACTTTTTATTGATGTAGGTACCACACGGGCGGAGCCGCGCGCAAAAGCTAGTTTTATATAAAGGGCTGATATTATACCCGCACCCAACGTTGGGTGCGGTCAGTCTATAGATGGGTGACCGCTTAGTGCTATTTCATCTTAGCGTCTCCGTGCTTCGGAGGGCACGTAAAAAGTCGGTCCCGGTTGTTGTTATATTGACAGCAGTCGTTAAGCCATGTCAGAGGCCTACGGGCGGCTTGAACAACTCTTGACAACAGGTTGGCCACTAACCACACGAAAAGAAGAAGATTATATGGTTATTATTAGGTCACCCTAGACAATTAGGAATGTTAGATGTGATACGCGGACATCATGGCCGCCGCCAGGATTACTTTCAGGGAGGTGCACCTACATCTGCACATTTTACTATTAATTGACATAAAATATGAAATTATATAACTATTTATATTATGTAGATTAATGTAATGTCAAATTCAAATCGCACGGGTATTGGATTGAATATATTTTGAACATCGAAAAAAAATTGGGCAAGGGGGTGCAAGCACACCCCCTTGCACCCTGCTACCAACGCCCATGGCGGACATGGAACTTAATTTTTACGATAGTATAGATAAAAAGAAACACAACACACTACATAGTATACTGTATATTATTATACATTGTGTAAATAACATAAGGCGTGACCTCATAACCTTTGTGCCGCATGCAAGACAGATGACTTGAACTCGTGACTACATACGCGCGGTTTAACCTACACGATTTATGAATTTAAAACAGAGTTTAAAGTAAACTGGGTTCACATACAGCATATTATAAATACAAACGACATCAGCTATAAATTAATGTCTTTTAATATAGACATTTTTAATGACTAAAAATTACCGCATAGTGGCTATACTCTCTGAGCCACTGACTGTAGTCCACGCACACATATAGGTAATTGATCTCATGTCTTTAGATCATATTCAATATTATTTTAAAACAGTTGCTGCATAGGTAGATACCTATATATATTATTGAGGAAACACAAGGGCCGTTTTTCCATACAAACGTAGACCTGTTTCCTGCCTGGATAATGCCAGTAGAGCAATAATTTATTTTCCAAAAAATGTATGGCCTCTATTGGCATATCCCAATGTTTTCCTTATTTTTCATAAATTCATTATATAGCTGTGTAGGGAATATTTTACTTTTATGAGTTATATTAAAGTGAGTTATTCCTCACTTTAATATTTTAATACGATAGTGTGTTTGTTGGTTTGTCTTCCTTTTACGTAGCAATGATGCAACGGGTCCAGAGAGAGATGGAATATAGCATAGGCTAGCTCTGTCGTGTGGCGGTGTTTACCTTACAGTGGCTTTATAAATAATAAGTTGGTTTAAAGTGCAAAAATAGAGTATATTCTTCTTCTTACACTTCACTTAAAATAATACAATGTTAAGAGGAAACACAAGGGCCGTTTTTCCATACAAACGTAGTCCCCTGTTTCTTCCCTGTATAATACCAGACAAGCAAATTTTTTTTTCAAAAATGTTTGGGCTGTATTGGCATGTCCCTATGTTTTAATTTTTTTCATAAATTAATTATTAAAAGAGACATGAGCCTACAAAATTCTCAAAAATAGGCCAAATTTTCCGCTGTCTTTAAACATCCAGAAAACAAATTTGACTAGATTATATAAAAAAAGGAAAACAGGAACACGGCCAAAGTCTTTCGTTAATTTTTAATTAAGAAAGTTGTTAAATCGGTCAAGTTTTGGAGAAGGAATTAAGGGACTACGAAACGTTATCTTCAGTCCAAGCTGCAGTTCTCTATATCGCGCTCTGCGGGCACTGCGCGACAGCAATAGATTTTACAAATATCTATTTTTCAATTCTCTCGCCCTTAATGTTTCCTCTTAAATAGCTAGCTTTTGCTCGCGGCTTCGCTCGCTCGGGCACAATACTTTTTCTTGATGAAAGGCACCTTATGTCTTTTTCTATACCCCTAACAGCGTGTATGCAAAATTTCGTGATGATCAATAGAGTAGTTAAGGCGTAAAAGCGTAACAAACAAACTCACATTCGCATTTATAATATTTACTAGCTTTTGCCCGCGGCTTCGCTTGCGTTAATTTAGAATTTGACAATTAATTCGGGTTATACTCTGCTTGTAATAATATAATTCAATAATGATTCGAAAGACACGTGCCGCTTCTATTATCATAAGAACGTTATTGTTGTTTTCCTCGGGAACAGTAATTTTTTTCGGGATGAAAGGTAGCCTATGTCCGTTTCTATACACCTGACAATGTATATGCAAAATTTCAGAATTATCGGTTCAGTGGTTTAGGCGTGAAAATGTAACAAACAAACTCATTTTCGCTTTTATAATATTAGTTAAGATTATGATTAGGAAGCTAGGATAAAACTAGGATAAGGATTATTACTGCGAAAATCTTTTCACTGCAGGAATACGCCACGTGGTTAAATTATATTTTATTATCTAGAATAACCTATACACCACCATACGAGCTGTAGGTATATCACAGAAAGTATAGCTTTGTATTATTCTCGCGTACGACCCCTGTTCTAGGAATACCTAGGATAAAATCTTCCTTGGTCGACCTTCCTCTAGGTTTAAGCAGATATTCTGCTATGTACCTCTCAAAAGATAAATTAAAAGTGTCAAGAGAAGGAAAGCGCTAAAGTCTTGAGGACAACAAACCCATATCAAAAGTCTATGAACAATACCAACTTAACAACATTAACAAACTACCCATTACACATAACACCGGCAATACCTACCTACGCTATTAATTCCACCAACACATTTTTCCCCGAACACCCTAATTCCATGAAACATCACATCACCGGCTGAGTAAGCAAAGTAAGCAATCATTTAAAGTAGAGCGGAATCCTGTGTCCTAATATTCCAAATTTCCTAATGTTGTGGAATATGTCATGGTATTTTACTAATGCCAAGAAAGTTGACATTCAGAGACGCCGCCATTTTGAATTGCCGCAGTATAACTGCAGTATGACAATCTTACGTAAAACATTAATGGCAATGTCCCCGAATTCTGTCGCCCACTTTATTTTATTTTTTTGACGAGTATTACGTGTTTTTTTATTATAAAATACAATTATTGTCTTACTTTCTACTAATAAACATAATTACGGTGAAAATGACCTTTTTGGTTTTATGTGACAGCACATCTTTGAAATACGGCCTATGTTTCAAGGATAGAAAAAGATATTGAATGACAGGTACAAAAATCAACAAGACTAGAAACACTCATAAATGTTTCTCTGATCAAACTCATAACATAATTAACCTAATGAGCCGCAGCAGCACACTGGTGGCCGGATACAATAGATTTTTAATTATCTCTGGTGTTCTAAGACTTGATACATTAAAAATCGATCGTGGCTGGCCGCCGATGTGCCGTTGCCATTCTATAGATCCTTAGTTCCCAAAGTGGTCCAGGTGGCCCCCAGGAGTCAATGCGAGACTCGACGGGGATCTACGTTGGTGTGACAAAAAAATGGGGGTTCACAATTTCGTTCCACGAAAATTTATTTGCTTTCGATAGTGAGGAACTAAAATGTTGGCTTGATTTCACCTATCAATGTAGGCAGATAATATTTTAAGAAGCTCAGCGACTGTTACTTTTAAAAACTTGCATATTCCATATTCAGTGGTCTCGAACCTATCGATTTTTCGGAAGAGAATTACTAAAAAAGGTCAGCCCGTAGAGATTTGAACAAATTTTTTAATTGCATGAACTTGTTCGATTCTTCACCAATATAAAATACGAATTCTGCAGGGGTCCACCGGAACCAGCTAAATTTTAAAAGTGGTCTATGAGAAAAAATGTCTGGGAACCAAGCCGAGCACGAGGTCCTAACCGACTCTCTGAGGCTTTCAGAACCGCAGTGTCGCCACTCACATTCAGCTCGCCACAAGTTGCCCTGCAGTTTGTGCGCTTTAAGTAAACCTGGTGATACATTTTTTGTTTATATCACAAAGTGAAGCTGATATTTTAAAAACTAGTGTATTGTGCCCTCCGAGATCGCGTTAGTCTCATGATGAGATAACGACTGCCCCAGAGGGATTTAAGCGCGATTGATTAATTAACGCGATTATTAATTAACTTGCATCGATGCAAGACGGTCGAAACATTAGGTATTGAGTAGGTATTTATTTCCCATAAATAATTAATCGCGATTAGGACCCGTGGTCTAATATTATATTAAGTATGAATGGATATAAGCTTGTGTATATTGCCTCTATTAAAAATGTAGTAAATATTTTGGATTCCATTGATGTATGTCAGCAATAATATATTTTAACTAGCTGTTACCTGCGACTTCGTCCGCGTAGATTTTAACTAAAAAGTGTTTGTCTCCGCGGAACCCTATTTTTTTCAAAAATTAAAGTAGCCTTAGTTACTCCTTATAACATCAGCTATCTGCCAGTGAAAGTCCCGTCAAAATCGGTTCAGCCGTTTCGGAGATTAGCCGGAACAAACAGATAGACAGACAAAAATTTTAAAAATATATGTTTTCGTATAGGTATTTTATATACTTTCATATGCATTAGATAAAAAGCTGTTATTTTGACATTACAAACAGACACTTCAATTTTATTTATTTGTATAGATGTATAGATATAAAGGCCAGCTTAAATGATTTCTTTATGATTTGTAGATATATACATTTTTGCAATATCTAGAACTCATTACGTAATGGATGTGTTTACTTTATTGTAAATGAGGCCATAAAATATTTGCAAGTCGGCAAACTAACGACTGGTATTTTACATTCGCATTGTTAGCAATAGGACTTTGCTATTGGATACCACTAATTGCTTTCTATCAAAAGGCATGGAACATTTTAATGCGTAAAACTAAAAAGATGGACATTATTCTTATGAGAACAGATTATCTAAAATATTCTATTATTTTGCAGTATTGTTATACCTTCTTCTAAACGCCGATCAAAATTGTTATTTGAACTATACGTTTTATTCACTTGTAAAACGCCATCTAGCGGTCGGACTCTGAACTATAAAATGCCATAGCACACTCCCCAAATATAAACAAATATCTGTTAAAGAAAAGTAAGTTCTATTATCACGTGGAATAATAAATACATTACTAATGATTAAACGAATACATTATCTACTTTTGTTTAAAACTCATCGTTAAACAAACCCCTTTAATATTAGTTCACAACAAACAAAATATTTGTTTACTTTTCTCATGATGCTCATTAAACATCCTAATGACTTTTAACTTATACTTTTATTTGGGTAAATTTGTCAGTGTTACTTATGGAGTGGTTTAAGATGGGGTACAACGAGGGTCTGTGTGTAATGCCTCAATGCCTGAGGAGAACGGGTGATTTTAGTGAATTTTGTTACTTAGTAGTGGTATACGCGAAGCTTTCGAAGATCTGGTGAGTTTGCAAGTGGAAAGTGCGTGATTTTAAGACGCGTAGTAATATTTTTAAGTCCTATACTGAACTAGAAACGAGTACAAACCCACATATCGATTAACGGTATAGCAGGCTATTGCTTGCTACAATAGGGATATAATTTAGTTTTTAGTTTACCGTTAAAATGATCGTTGCAATCTGATATGATATTTTTATCTTTAATACGATCTTTGCGATTCGATTTCTGCTGTTACTTAATCGATTTAAAACTATCCGACCAAACAGCTGGTTCCCTGCGATATCATCTTTAAATATTTAAACATCGTTATTGTAATTTGGATCTGAAAGTCATCTCACTAACTCAGTATTTTCGGTGGCAGGTGTTCGCCGGCGGTCCATCAGAATACTTTTTAAATTAAATCTGGGATCCCAGCAAATCAGGATACCACGATTCCACACCACTGTTAAACGATATTACCATAATTTCCGAATCTGAAACCTTTCTTTGCGTTCCGTTCACATGAATCCAGGCATTTCTCTACAGGCTCCTCATCACAAATATTCTTTGTTTGCCACTTCAGTTGTACTAGTCCAGGTCCTTATCTGTAGGCGCCTCAATAATTTTTTTATTTTTATCATTTCGGTCGCACTGATATTATTCAATTTCCTTCCGTCGCACTAATCCAAGTATTTCCCTGCACGCTCCTCACTCCAAACATTCTTTCTTTTCCATTTTGATCGGCAAATCCAGGTGTTTTCCTGCAAGCTCATCAACCAAAAATATTCTTTCTTTATCATTTTGGTCGCACTAATACAGGTATATCTCTGTAAGCTCCTCAAAAAGTTTACTTTATTTTCTATTTCGGTGGCACTAATCAAGGTGTTTTTGTGCAGGCTCCTCCGACCGGTGTCAGTGCAGGGCATGATGGAGCACGCTCTGCAGCACCGCGAGCGCGTCGGCGTGCAAGACTTCGTGCTGCTCGAGGACTTCCGCTTCGAAGCCGCCTTCATCGATAACCTCAAGAAACGCTTCAATGAAAACATCATCTATGTAAGTCACTTACTATTATTTATTTATTTATTTTACATTATATTGATAATAATCTTAAAATATAGCTTGCACGCTTTCTCCTTACAATATTTCATTTGTAATAATACCTTCCTCCATTGACCCGCAAAACTATCAACTTCTGGGTTTAAGTCCAGGAGAGCGTTAAGTTGTTAGTGACTGAGGCATGGCTGAGTTAAAGCGTGGGACGATAAGGGATAAGATAACCACCAGCAATCTGTTCTTCCAAGAAGATCACATAATAACAATAGTTATTATGTGATCTTCTTGCTATATAAAAGTAGTTTTGCTGCCGATCGTGAGGTCGGGCCGAGTTAAGTGTTACTGAGACTGTTAGTTAGTAAACTCTCAGTAATGTCTTGGTTGATCGGCAATATATTGCTAAATGTGGATGAAATACACCCCCGTTTAGCCTAAGGATATATCAATATACCTAATTTAAAAATCTCAACTTCAGGCTCAGTCATATGTGGGTGTGAAGGACCTCTGCACGTTAGATGTAAGAACACAGGCTATGTGTGTATGTAGCGTTGCCAGGCGTCCCGGATAAAGCCGGACACAGTCAGGCTTTTTGGTTGCGTGTGTGTCCAAATTAAGACGGCGGTGTCCGGCTTGACCGGCTTTTGTTAGGCTTTTTAAATTTGACCATTTCTTTGTACATTTGTTAGTGTGTTAGTTTCCTTTCCGTCCTTCTCACCTTGTATCGCTAGTGTAAGGGAGCGGACTAGCACTGCCCTCCCCTTAATAATCTAAAACTAGTTGGTCTGTCCGGCTTTTATGTTTTAAGACCTGGCAACCCTATATGTATCTTATCTTATCTTATCCTATGTCCCCACATCAGTCAGTGCAGACCGGCGACACTTCGACCCAGTGGGATCTTTTGTGTCGACACTCTCCCAATAACGACTGCCATAGATGTTCATGGCAGCCGGGACCAACGGCTTAACGTGCTTTCCGAGGCACGGAGCAGGCGATAACTGTCAATCAATACGCACATAATTTCAAAAAGTCATATAACTTCCGAAAGTCAGAGGTGTGCGACGTGGGTTCAAACCCGAGACCCTCTGCATTGCAGTCTGTTGGTCTTCCCACTGAGCTATCGCTGCTCTTTACCCTATATGTATGTTACATTAGGATATTGAGGGTTCGTCATATGTACAGGTACAAGTAGTGAACCCTACATAACCCTAAAGTAAACCAAATATTTTTGCGACTGCTGTGTTAAACAAATATGTAGTTATTGGGTTTTTCTGCTTCTTTCCCGTCGCCGTCGCCGTCGTGTCGGTTCGCTGTGGCCTTACATTGTATTTGTGCAAACACTTGTGCGCTATAGGTAGACATACTCGTATAAGATTGACCGCCGTGACCGAAATTTGGTCTCGTGGAAATTTTACTTTTAATACGAAAATAACACGATTATTTGTCGTTCCTACAGACATACATCGGCAACGTACTGATATCCGTGAACCCCTACAAAAACCTGCCCATCTACACGGAGGAAAAGACCAAACTGTACTACAAGAAGGCTTTCTTCGAGGCACCTCCACACGTGTGAGTATTCTCTTATATGTTATATCAGTTTATTTAAAAAGACATCTATCATCTATCGTTTTTAAGCCCTGAGACTCGGGGGACTTTATAAGCACACATTTAACGGACTCAAAGTACACGCAGAATTAGAACAATAGAAGAAAAAAGATTCATTTACGAAATATACAAATTATTGTTGCATGGGGGATTCGAACCTACAACTTATACCAGACCAGACTACCACGTGCTTGCTGTGCCATCTGTGCAGCCGAAATTTACTACATGTAATTGCTGCTAAATTCAATAGTGTAAGTTAGCGCATGCACTCATTGCCAATCGTTACACGCTGCGTTCGATTCCTGGGATTGTTTTGAGAGTTCATTACCTAACGATTGACTTGTAATGTACAAACAAGTTTTCTCACTCGTTGGACCTAAACATGGCTCTCAATATTTGGGTGTAATACAAATCAAAATAAATTTCAAATAACAATTTCTTAAAGAAAGCTTTATCAAATTACCACTTAGGAATCTTTGAAATTAAACTACTATATACGGATTTTATCGCGTTGTTTATTTGACACTTTATTACAAAATTTTGAAAACTGTTACACTACCATTACTATTAAACTTTACTAATTTTTAAGCTAATTAAATTATTGAAACTATTAAAACTATTTATACTATTACTATACTATTTATATTTGTGTTTACACTTTCCCCGACGTTTATAATAGTTTAATTTCAATAATAATAATAATATAATAATATTCTATCACATACACAACGCCATCTAGCCCAAACTAAGCAGAGCTTGTACTATGGGTACTAGACAATGGATAAACATACATATTATACATAGAAACACCCAGACCAAGACAAACATCCATGTTCATGCACACAAATGTTTGACTTGTGCGGGAATCGAACCCGCGACCTCAGGCGTGGCAGTCGGTTACACTAACCACTACGCCATCAATGAATAACATTCGCGTAAACAGAAGACAATATTATGTAACTTAGGAATCTTTACAAACCTTTGCTATACTAAGAGTTAGGTAAGTAGGTTAGTATTTAAATACAAGTAATGTTTTGATTCAGTTCCTACGATATCTCAATCATAATTCAATCATTGGACTGACACGGTATTAAAAGCGTGTTTTATATCATTTGAAATGTAATCAAATGATTCATAATATTGTAAGCCTTGTAAGGTATTAACATCCGCGTTTAATAGACTAACAATCGATCTGTATCGATAACACAAGATAAATCCAATGTTTATCGATTTAATCATTTGTAGTTATAGGATTTGGATTCCAAAACGATAACAACTACACGTAATTATCTCTCTTTTAAATGAATATCAGAAAGATATACGAAAATCAGAAAGATATAGACGGCCTCGATGGCGTAGTGGTGAGTGTAACCGACTGCCACGCCTGAGGTCGCGGGTTCGATTCCCGCACAAGTCAAACATTTGTGCGCATGAACATGGATGTTTGTCTTGGTCTGGGTGTTTCTATGTATAATATGTATGCATTTACAAAAAAAAAAGGTATATATGTATGTTTATCCATTGTCTAGTACCCATATTACAAGCTCTGCTTAGTTTGGGCTAGATGGTGTTGTGTGTATGTGATAGAATATTATTATTATTATTATTATTATATCTTAAGAGAAACGAGGGCACCTAGTGCTGTGGGTTCGATACAATACCATATAGAAAAAAAAATTAATTCACAAATAGTTATTCCGAGTCTAGCGAGTCTTTGTGTCCGTTGTTGACACAAAAAATATTCCTAGTGCGGTAGTTCTCTTTTTAAGAAGAGCGAGGAAGTATATTATTACTATCTTTTGCCCGCGGCTTCGCTCGCGTTAATTTAGAATTTGACAATCAATTCGGGTTGTACTCTGCTTGTAATAATATATAATAATATAATTCAATCATGATTCGAAAGACACGTGGCGCCATCTATTAATTATCATAAGAACGTTATTATTGTTTTCCTCGGAACTAGTAATTTTTTTCGGGATGAATGCCTATGTCCTTTCTGTACACCTGACAACGTATATGCAAAATTTCAGGATGATCGGTTCAGTGGTTTAGGCGTGAGAAGGTAACAAACAAACAAACTCATTTTCTCTTTTATAATATTAGCTGTTAGGATTAATGTTGCCGCAGACTGTAACAGTATCAGGGTTATTACACGCCTTTTATTAAAAAGAAAGGAAAAGAAAACTATGGTAAGGTATGTAAGCCTCCGAATACCGTATTCTTCCTTACCCATCGGGTATTACGCAGTAACTGTGTTGCTAGTCTTAGGCCGGTATTAAGAGAGTGCTACCTCTTTGAGCGAGCTGTGTAATGTTCTGTCTGTCACCGAATATTTTGCAACAACGGTCTCCACTTGAAACATTTTAATGTACAATGATGTCACTTACTTATGGGATTTGGAAATGCAAGGCCTTTATCTAAAGATTACACTGATAACTGCGATTATGTGACATCTGATGTGTGAGAAAATTCTTTTGTGATTACTGTATTCTGTAAAAAATATCTGATGAAAGTGCTACGAAACATACGTATATTGTCTCACGCCTACATACTCGAATATCCAGGTTGTCCGGTAATTAATGGATAACCTAAAAAAAATGAAAATAAAAAATATTAAAAAAGTGCAATAGCTAGTCACACTTTTGACTGTATATCTATTAGCATAATTAATGTTTAATAATAAAACAACTAAAAACCGATGGAATTCATTAATTTATGTCGTTGTGTACAAGAAAGTAAAATCCATATTTTACTTTCTTGTACACTACGACCATAAATAATATGAAAAGAAATCTATCCTAACTACTACCTGAGATATGATTTTTTTTAAATTACCATTAATTTAAAAAAAATCATATCTCAGGTAGTAGTTAGGATAGATTTCTTTTCATATTTTTTTCTGAATGGTCATCAGTTCTACTATTTAATAAGACATTTCAAGTTTATCCATTAATTACCGAACAGCCTGTATAGACAAAGGTGCTTTGCCCACTTCTTACCAGCTATGGATTTTACGTCCTACGTAATATTGGGCCACACGTAACCCTTGGGGAGGCCTTTGTCCAGCCGTGGACGTCTTTCGGCTGAGATGATGAATAGGGGACGAGCCTATTGCTGTCTACCAGACACAATTCCAGATTCCGTGCTGCTAGCATGACAACCTTGAAACAATTGTTCGTTTAGGAATAAAGAACATAATTTTGAGTATATCATAATCATAAACATGCTGCCTGGATGACGCAACGATAGCGAGTGCGATTACTGCACATCAGAACCCTGATTCAATTCCCGGGTCGGGCAAGTGTCATAAGATTGAAAATTTTCTTCTATTACGATAGACTTAAAGCCATGACTGGTGAAATATTGGGTGCCTATTGTTGCAGGGTTTACCTACAACATCCGGCCAATGAGAACCCGTTACATAGAGAGCGTGGGGTATTTTACATAGAGAAAGGTATATTACAGAAAGAGTGGGATAAACCTATGCCCAACTATGTAACATATTCCACGTACAATAAATTAGTCATAGGTGTTTACTGTCGTATGATAATGGACACTTATCGACACTTGATAACGATACAATGGTTATTGAAAGGCTGTCGGTATCTGACATACATTATTGTTATAAAGATTCATGTTTTATCACGTATTGCTAAAGGTCATTAGACGGCTTAGTAGTCGTTTCGAACGAATTTGTTCGCAAGAATCGAGCGAAAAGACACCTTTTTAAAATAATATTTTTTTTGTAGTCGTTTCGCACACATAGAATATATTTTCGTGCGAATCGTTCCCGTCTGAAAACGCAGGTGTCGTTTCGCACGTTATAAGCCAATAATAGTATAAGTATTGTACATTCGCGCACGAAGGTGATAATTTTAAATAAAACAAGGTATACCAATAAATCAAAAAATATAATAATCGAATGGCGTTGACCACGAGTCTTTAGCTCTTAAGGTTCTTGAGTTGAAAGTTGTATAACAGACAGACGGACGGACAAAGCTGTTGTATAGGAGTTTTTTCGAACTCTAATAAAACTGCCGAAGGCTTATACACCTCTTCAATTGCTGTCCTTTCATCCGAACTTTAACTTCGTTTTCTTATGCTCGGTAAGACGTGCAAGCGAAGCCGCTGGTTCTGTAAGTAATCATAGGTTACTATAACCGCTTACTATTAGACAGTCGGTAGGCTAATTTTTATTATGTTAATAAATACAACTTTACTTAAGACACTTTTCAGATTTCTCTAATAGTGATCTAATTAATAATTTTATCTTGTTCACAGATTCGCGATCGCTGACAACGCTTACAGATCTTTGGTTTACGAACATAGAGAGCAATGCATCTTGATCTCAGGTACGTACTGAAGCTTTAGTACGGCTTGCTGACTCTTAGGAACATATTAGTAGTTGTATCCAAGAATCTGTCCAACAAGGTGCAGTTGGGCTTATGGTTATGCTAGAACTAGCTAAATGACACATTTTCAAAATATGTTTTATAACACCAATTTAATCAAAATATTTTTTTTATTACTTATCCGAAGGTGCTTTCAAAACATTAAAACAAGCATACCACTTCTAACTTCATCAAATAATATGCCTAATGTAATAATCCATTCCAATCCATTCTAAGAGCATAAAATTTGCTTGCATGTCCACAATTTGCTCGACGATTTGTAATTATGTGTATAAAATGCCAACGACTACCTAGAAGTCAAATTTTCTACTCTACCTTATTCTATCAACAGGCGAATCCGGTTCAGGCAAAACAGAGGCCTCCAAAAAGATTCTAGAATACATCGCTGCACGTACAAACCACCTTCACAACGTCGAATCAGTCAAGGACAAGCTCCTACAAAGTAACCCTCTACTGGAAGCCTTCGGTAACGCGAAGACCCACAGGAACGACAACTCTAGCCGTTTTGGAAAGTACATGGACATACAGTTCAATTATGAAGGAGCTCCTGAAGGCGGACATATACTTAACTATCTTCTGGAGAAATCCAGGGTCGTCAGCCAAATGTCTGGGGAAAGGAACTTCCATATTTTCTACCAGCTTCTTGCGGGAGGCGATCAGGATATGTTAAAGCGGTTGAATCTGCAGGCAAGGCCCGAAGCTTACAAGTACACTACGGATTCGGTGAGTACCTTGTTTATCAAGCTCTTGAATATTATAAGAGGATATTACCTTTATCTGCTCTGAGTAATGGCTGCAAAACATTACCATATAAGGAAATACTTACACCTTACTACTTAAAGTAGGGATTTTTGTAGTATTTATGCAATAATTGAAATTGATATGGTATACTATGTACTTGAGTACTAATTCTTGGAGTGCCGTCAAACTGACAGAACACTAAAGAATAATAGCTAAATTATCTAATACAAGAACAGTTCCATCAGCAATGTCGGCCTCGATGGCGTAGTGGTTAGTGTAACCGATTGCTACAACTGAGGTCGCGGGTTCGATTCCCGCACAAGTCAAACATTTGTGTGCATGAACATGGATGTTTGTCTTGGTCTGGGTATTTCTATGTATAATATGTATGCATTTACAAACAAGAAATTAGTATATATTTATGTTTATCCATTGTCTAGTACCCATAGTACAAGCTCTGCTTAGTTTGTGCTAGATGGTGTTGTGTGTATGTGATAGAATATTATTATTATTATTCCATTACGGTTTCATACTTGATTTTATTAAAAAACTAATTGAGTTTATCTAATAAGAAATTCTCAACAGCAAGCCGGGGTTTACAACCTATCGGTGTTATGACCGTACTTCGAAAGACGCGTAAAGGAGTTGGTCCTGCGAATGAACTCTCTCCGATCGCGATGGTTTGGGGACCATGGGGGTCTGATGGGAAACCATGAGCAATAGTCGTGTATGTTATTGGGCTTTCCTTACAAGAAATACAGTAGCAGCTCAGAATCTGAAACTGTAACTAAAAATACCATGGTTGGCGAAACGGAGATGTAAAACATCTCTGCCTTCAAGGATATAGGCGTAATTCTATTTATATTATACTAGATGTGCCCGCGGTTTCACCCGCGTTTATGATTACTGCGCCTGCCCTGTGAGTCGTAGCGTGATGTTATATAGCCTATAACCCTCCTCGATAAATAAGCTGCCCAACAAAAAAAGAATTTTTCAATTCGAACCAGTAGCTCCTGATATTAGCGTGTTTAAACAAACAAACTCTATAGCTTTATAATATTAGTATTGATACAACTTCTTTCTTTCCAGAACGTGCAACCTAACCAACGATCATTGGACGCAGCGCAGTTCCGCACCGTCCAGGAAGCGATGAAAGTGATCGAGATCGGCTCCACGGAACAGAATGAGATGTTCGAGATCGTCGCCAGCGTGTTACACCTCGGCAACGCCAAGTTCGTACAGAACGACAAAGGGAATGCTGAGATTCTGACCCATGATGCTAATACAAGCAACGTTGCTGAGGTACGTATTTCCATTTTCTTTAGCAATTTAAGTCAACAGCACTTAATATTGTCTTCTGTTTACGCGAATGTTATTCATTGAAATTAAACTACTATATACGGATTTTATCGCGCTGTTTATTTGACACTTTATTACATAATAATTTAGAAACTGTTACACTACTATTACTAATACACTTTACTAATTTTTAAGCTAATTAAATTATTGAATCTATTAAAACTATACTTTGAAATAACTACACTGGAACATTGAGACAACTACCATCTTAGTCTCCCCGTGACTATGGCTGCTGAAAAGCAACCGAAACGTCGGGGAATGTGTAAACATAAATATAAATAGTATAATAGTATAGTAATAGTATAAATAGTTTTAATAGTTTCAATAATTTAATTAGCTTAAAAATTAGTAAAGTTTAATAGTAATTATGGTAGTGTAACAGTTTTTCAAAATTTTGTAATAAAGTGTCAAATAAACAACGCGATAAAATCCGTATATAGTAGTTTAATTTCAATCAACAGCACTTGTGATTATAATACTTTAGCATTGACATATATGTAGTCGTATCTACTACATGCTACTCCGTATAATAATAATTACTTGCTATGACCCGCAGGTTTACTCGCATTTTAATTAGAAGTCTATAATATCAGCCCTGTTATAATAAACTGTTCTACTGCTGGGCACGGGCCTCGTCTTAATATCGCCACAATAAGTCATAATTCACCACGCTGCCGTAGCGCGGATTGGCAGTCTTCACACATCAGGGAACATTCTGGGGAACAAGAGTTCTCCATAATGTTCTGTAATGTGTAAAGTGCCTAAGAAGGCATACAGGTTTCCTCACTATATTTTTCTTCACCATTAAAGCGAGCGATAATTAAATATTTAATACACACATTTATTCGAAAAGTCAGAGATGCATGTCTTGGGATCGAACTTGAGACCTCTGCTTAGCAGTCCAACTTTCCCCCGCTAGGCTATCACTACTTAAATAGAAGCATATGACCTTAAAAATTGCATTAGCATAGAATGAGCTCATTACTTGCCAACTAAGTCACCGAATGGATCCAGCTTTTGCTACAGTCCTATAATAGTATATATTTAGAAATTTTGTTCAAATATTTTTTCTGATATCGTGTTTGATAAACTAAATTGCAGGTTGGACTCTCGTTTCCTACATGCAAATGGTTAAATTAAGATATATTCCGCTTTTGCAATGTTCACACCTGCACTAAGTAGCTCTCGGTTACATACATATTAGTATTACGGTTTGGAGTTACAGACGCCAAGCACGAATAACTGATTTGCACATTCGCCCATTGGTGTACTAGATACACCGGGCTATTTAGGAGTCATGACCTTAAAACAGAGGTGGCCTACTTAAAACTCGGTCGGAACCTGACATCCAGGGATGGGTACCAGACAATTCTGCGATGATTACGGGTCTAGACAAGTTAGCCTTTTTATGCAATAATAATTGCATAAAAAGGGCTACGAACTAAGACTCATATGTTTAAACGTAATATTTATTTAAATACCTACGATATTATTTCTGTAACAGAAACTTGGTTGATGGATAGTATAAGTGATGGCGAACTATTCGGCAATGAGTACTCCGTTTGGCGTCGGGACAGGGAATATAACAGGTTGGGGCAAGAAAAAGGGGGTGGCGTATTATTAGCCGTACGTCGAGAACTTTCGGCATTGGTTCGTTCAGATTGGTCATCTTCGGCGGAAGACTTATGGGTTACTATTAATTTTAAACAAAAGGGTAAACCCTCGCATAAATTTCATTTCTGTACACTTTATCTTTGTAGGGAGCATCTTGGACATAGCTATGACACGCAATTGCGTAATTTTACAAATAATCTTACTCAATTAATTGCTACAAATCCAGACGATACATTTATAATAATGGGTGATTTTAATATGCCTAACATTGAATGGTTAAGTGACGGGGCTTATTTGCAACCCTCTGGGGTTGCAGGTGATTCGCAAACATATTTTGTAGATGCACTATTCGAATGTAACTTGAATCAGTTTAATACTCATCGTAATATATCAAAGGGACGAATTTTAGACCTAGTGCTGAGTAATATTGATATATCTGTTACCCACTGTGATTATCCGCTGGTTCATGAAGATGATCATCACAAATCCCTTAATATAAGGCTATCTTTCGTTAATGACGAACTTCTTAAGTCAAAACCTAGAAGAAAATACTTATTTGATTCTGGAGACTATGACAAGATTAGGAGTTCCTTAAATGAATACATGTGGGACAATATATTAGTTAATAATACCCTAAACAATGCTGTGGATAATTTTTATAAATGTCTTTATAATTTAATTGATAAGTATATCCCTAGCAAGATGATTTATCCGTCGAAGTATCCGCCGTGGTACAATACCGGTTTGAGAAAAATTTTGAAAGAAAAATATAAATACCTACAAAAATACCGAAATTATGGTAACTTATCAGATTACGAATCTTTTAGTTTACTTCGAGCTAGAGCTAAAATATTAGAAGACCAATGTTACAAAGAGTATATTTTGAATACGGAGGAATCAATAATAAAAAATCCAAAAATGTTTTGGTCATTTATTAAAGAGAACAAAAAAGGGTCCAACTTGCTGCCCTCTACTATGTTTAATGAGGATAAATCCTTTAGCAGCAGCGAGAAAATTTGTGACGCTTTCGCAACATACTTTCAATCCAATTTTCTCCCAAATTCGAACCAAAATATTGTTGCTGATAATATTATAACCGCTGCTGGAACCTCAATAGCTATCAGTGACATAGAAATAGATGCAAAGTCTGTGTTCAAACACCTTAGCTCACTAGATCTCACTAAGGGCGCGGGTCCTGACAACATACCGCCGGTATTCATAATTAAATGTGCTACGGAATTAGTAAGGCCTCTAACAATAATTTTTACGCGTTCTGTTAAGGATGGAATTGTACCTGACATATGGAAGACCGCATTTATTACTCCAGTACATAAAAGTGGAAATAAAGAAAATATTAAAAATTACAGACCAATATCTAAATTATGTTTATTTGGTAAAATACTAGAACGTATAATTTTTGATCAATTATATAGCACTCTTTCTGCGGTCTTCATTCCGGAACAGCACGGTTTTATCAAAAATAGATCAACTACATCCAACCTGCTGTCCTTTATTGACTTTACTACTTCATGCATGGATAACGCTGGCCAAGTAGATTGTATCTTCACGGACTATACGAAATGTTTCGATCGAATTGACCATGTAATGCTCTTACAAAAGATACTAAACACAGGTGTCCATGGCAATTTGTACCGGTGGCTTACTTCGTATATTTATAACCGAACCCAGGCTGTTGCGTTAAATGGCATAGTATCTAAGTGGCATTTAGTCCCATCAGGAGTTCCTCAAGGGTCCGTACTCGGAACATTATTATTTAATATATTCATAAATGATATTCATATATGCTTTAAAAACTCGTCATTTTTGCTTTACGCTGACGATATGAAAATCTTTAAAAATATTAAGAGTGTCGAAGATAGTTATTTACTACAACAGGACCTAAATAGGCTAGAAATTTACTGCCAGATGAACAGCTTAGACCTAAATGTTTCTAAATGTCACTTGATTACATTCACCCGCAAAACAAATATAATAGCTCATAGGTACACATTAAAAAATAGTCAGCTAAAGCGAGTTGATTATATACGTGATCTAGGTGTAATACACGATTCGAAACTTACATATGAGAAACATATAGACACCGTAGTACAAAAGGCCAACAAGGCCATGGGGTTCTTAAAGAGGTCTTGCTCTCAATTCCCGAACACCAAAATTATTAAAATATTGTATTGTTCTTATGTTCGTAGCTCTCTATAATACTGTTCACAAGTATGGAATCCACTGTACAATACATATATTTCCAGAATAGAATCAGTACAAAGAAACTTTACCAGATACCTTCAATACAAGTGTAAAACAGAAGATCCAAATTATGAATCGAGATGCAAAAGATTCCATCTATTGACACTCAAAGAGAGAAGGAATATAGCCGATATTTGTTTTCTTGTCAAGGTGGCTCAGTCATCCATTGATTCTCCGCATCTCCTCTCTAAAGTGCAACTGCGAGTTCCCACTAGATCTGTTAGGAATCCTCATCTTAAACTCAATGTGGCGCGTTGTAGCACAAATTATAGACAACACTCATTTTTCATAAGAGCCGCTAGCTACTATAATGGGTTGATCGACAACTCGGGATTTGATTTGTTTACAACTACACCAGCTGTCTTTAAGAAAGTAATGAACTCACATTGGTTCAATAACTGTACAAATTAAAGTAAGTAATTATTACTACCATTATAAGTAAGAAATTTTCTGTTATGTTACTGCTAAACAAGCTCTGTATATATTTATATGTGAAAACATGTAATTGGTAAATAGTTAAGTAATCTGTTTCTATGTTTTAGTCGATAATACTGTTTGTTTTCCTAATAAAATAAAATAAAATAAAATAAAATAAAATAAATTTTTATTGAATTTAATTATTTATACATTTTTTATAAGATGACCGTTGGCCTACCAACGGTCATCCATTCCTAAATGGGCATAGTAAGATTAGAAGTTGTTTGAACAGTATTTCGTATTTAACGATAAAATGCTAAAATACTCAATACTCAATATTTTATTGCATTCCACAGTGTTATATGAAGATGGACTTATAAAACAAATTAGTTCATTATGGACCTTGTTGGACGCAGCAAAATTATGAGAGAGGAAGAGGGCTACATAACAAAAATATAAAATGGTTGATCGTGTGTGTATGTGTGTGCGTGTGCGTGTAGTGGCAGATTCCTCTGTTTGTTTTGTTCGTCGGTAGTTAAGCAAGTACTAACTATGTCCATTGTTTCCATCTGTTTATATAAATACTATTAGACAGTCATTGTCGACCGCGCTTCTGACGTCATATCGTATTCACTTTACGTAACCTGACGACAGATCGCGATGTCAAAGGAATACATGGATGACGCAGTGGCCTAAATGGTCACCTCACCCATGTATTATGGGTTCGATACCCGCGAGGAAAAAAATAGATACATAAGTGTAATCCGACAGTTGATCCCAGTCTGTGTGTTCTTTGTTGGAAAGTTTCTTAAGTCCCCTACAATATCTTATCTTATCTTATGTGGGGACCAGTCAGTGCAGACCGGCGACACTTCGACCCAGTGAGATCTTTTGTGTCGACACTCTCCCAATAACGACTGCCATAGATGGTCATGGCAGCCGGGACCGACGGCTTAACGTGCTCACCGAGGCACGGAGCAGGCGATAATTGTCAATCAAAACGCACATCATTTCGAAAAGTCATATAACTTCCGAAAATCAGAGGTGCGCGACGTGGGTTCGAACCCGAGACCCTCTGCATTGCTGTCTATTGGTGTCCCTACTGAGCTAGCGCTGCTCTTTACTTGCCCCTACAATACATTATTCGGGCAGTTTACATGTAAAAAATTACTCAAGAAGAATATTATGTCATACGTGAGATCCCCGGATAATTTTTGTTTTGGTTTAATGTATAAGGAAATTCTCAGTGTCATCACGGCTAAGGACAAAGTGCTACACATAAGAGCTTGGCTTTTTAACTTACAGAGGAAGAAAAATATACCTATCAGAAAGACGCCAGTAGGCTCTCTCCCTATTGGCCTAAATCTATTTACCATACTGCTGCTTTAGAGGCTACCATCAAATTTTATTAAATGCTTGAGTACGTTCAGTAGTAGTCAATGGAGAAATGGTTGCAGCACCTTACAGTTATGATTTGTAAACAACATTTTATTGTAAACTTGGCGATTAAAAAGAGTGGCCATGAGTTTCTTGCCCGTTCTTCTCATGAGCCCTACACCCTTGCTTAGCTGAACGTGGCAGTAAATGTGAATTCACAGAAAAATGTTGTGTAACTTTGATATTCATAAGTGTTACCTCGTAACCTAACTTGAATAAATTTATTTTTGATTTTGATTGATTTATTGCAGTCAATATATGGGAGTCGCTAGATCTATTAGTAATTGTTTAAATAGTACCTACGTGTCGAATTTGGACCCATCAGAGTGAAAACACGTATTTCTACCGTTAAATTTAGATTTAATAAACATTTTCTCAATTACCAAATTGGAAGAGGCTATGAAATGCACTACACAAATAGCCAGCAATACTGTGAGGTATACGAGATTTATCTCAAACTGCCTATTTGGGAATATAAAATCGTAAGGCAATGTACGGTTTCGTATGATAAATGAATGATAAAGGATTTGATAGAATAAAAATAATTATATT
Source organism: Catocala sponsa (assembly GCA_963564715.1). Lineage (NCBI taxonomy): Eukaryota > Metazoa > Arthropoda > Insecta > Lepidoptera > Erebidae > Catocala > Catocala sponsa. The sequence goes on from OY751336.1 coordinate 25,400,047, forward strand.
GCATGAAATGAATTAAACAGATTTACAATGGATTTGATAGTGATCGATACGCGGCGAAAGAGTAAATTGTGCGATAGATCGCCCGGAAAGCTGTTTGCAAGTACTACTGATATACCTATTGTTGATGTACTAATTTATATGTAATATTATGTGTTTCGCTGCGCGTCGATGTCAGCATAAAACTGAAACTATTATTATGTACGGGTTTGCTCGTACAGGCAATTAACATATCTATGAATTGAGGAGTACGATAAATAAAATTGTAAATTTAGAGAAAACCGCAGTCTTATAAGTTACTGGTGACCCGCCCCGGCTTTGAACAGTTAGTACAAAACCTTAACAAATTATACACCTAAACCTTTCTCTTAAATCACTCTGTCTATTGGTGAAAACCGCATGAAAACCTGCTCAGTAGTTTTTGAGACGCGGCGGGGGACTTTGTTTTATAAAATGTCGTGAAGACAATAAGAATAAAAGAGTTTGACGGGTTTTGCTACAATCTGACGTCGTGTCTAACCTGTCTGTGATAACTGATGACAATCGTGTTGAGAATGATGTGGCAGAAATGAATCCGTCTATATTTGTCACGATCGTACCGATAACCTCGTGTTTGAGGCATTGAATGGATTCCCCGTACTCATATCTACAGTTCGTAGATCAAGGAAGGCGTTGAACTGTGTCGCAACCACGGAATAAAGAGAATATGGAAGCATTGGACTTCATATTATCTATACTAATATTATACAGCTGAAGAGTTTGTTTGTTTGTTTGAACGCGCTAATCTCAGAAACTACTGGTTTCATTTGAAAAATTGTTTTAGTGTTGGATAGCCTATTTATCGAGGAAGGCTATAGGCTATATAACATCACGTTACGACCCACGGGGGCGGTGCCGTAACGATAAACGCGGGTGAAACACCGCAGGAACATCTAGTATAATATATAATGTATAATAAACACAGTATATACTTATAATTATCCTTACAACTACGTACAAATAGTTTAAAGGATTTTATATATGGATTTAAATAAACAAACCGACAGTCCATACAATATACAGTACCTACATTATTTATATTTATAAGCAGCGATAGCCAGTGGGAGACCATTGAACTGCCACGCAGTGATTTCGGGTTCGATCCCAAGGTCTATAACTTTTCGAAATTATGAGCGTATTAATTAAGTAGTTAATTACCGCTTGCTTTAACGATAAAGGAAAACATCGTGCGGAAACCTGCACGTCTGAGTGTTTCCATAATGTTCTCTAAGAGGAAAACTGGCCCGTGCCCAGCAGTGGGACAGTTGGTATATAATATAATAATATAATATCCTCCAGACCGAATTTCGGTCACGGCGGCCTATCCTAACGGAGACTGGTCATCTGCGCAGGAGATATTATAGTGCACAAGTATGTGCTCTAACACAAGTGCATTCTCTGTTCCCTAACCCTCATGATCCGATGCGACGGATAATCCGACACGACCGGAGAGAGATCAGGCGCAGGACCAACGGCTTTACGTGCTTTCCGAGGCACGAGGGTGTCTAACACCGCCAACTTCCTAACTCCGAGCTCGTATTGAGATTTTTTAACAGAAAAACCCAATTCGTTTTTGTTGGCCCGGTCGGGATTCAAACCCGAGACCTCATGCACAGCAGTCGTATTCACTACTGCTGCGCTGTATACAGCGCTGATATTCTTTTTTTATTTGGTATGTAAGAAACTTTTGTATTTCCCATTACGCATTGTCGACTGGTTTCAAAGAACTCGGTCGTAGCGTTCAAAATATAGGCAGCTAGGAGACCATTGATTATGTAATGTTTCTTATACATATGTACATACATTCAGTCATAATAGACGAAGAAATTGGAGTTATAGCGTCGCTAACTTTATACAGAAAATAAAGCAAAATTCAATGCTTTTTGGTTGCATTACTTGCTAATAGCCTAAATCCTGATGGAGGCTACTTTTTAAATAAGGATACCTACTGCATAAAGGTATTGTACGTCTCTGTTTTTAATTTTTCTTGATAGGGCAAAGAGATGCTATCCTAACTTCCTAAATAATATTATAAATGCGAATGTGAGTTTGTTTATTTGTTACACTTTCACGCCTTAACTACTCGACCGATCATCATAAAATTTTGCATACACGTTGTAGGGTAACAGAACAGGACATAGGGTACATTTCATTTAGAAAAAAAGTATTGTTATTAATCTAACCTACATTGCGAGCGAAGCCGCGAGCTAAACCTAGTATATAGTATATGAATACTAGCTGTCCCGCGCAACTTGGTCTGCTTCACATTAGATAATTTTAGCACGTTTTAAAAAAAAACTATCCTATCTTTTAAGTTGGACCAAATTACAGATGCTTACGAAGTTTGATCAAAATCGATTCAGTAGTTTAGGAGTCCATAGCGGACAAACAACGTGACACGTAATTTATATATATTATATTAAGAGGAAGTTTTAATTGGCAGATAGCGTGTTCCTTGCTTTGTGGGTAATACAGAGACCCAGTTATTTCTTTACGCTGTGGATACTAAAACTGGCATTATTTTCCAACAGCTCTTAAAAGTAAACGCGGTGAAGTTACGTGAAGTATTGACGAGCCGAACTATCAGCGCACGAGGAGATGTCGTCAACACACCTCTCGATCTGGAACAGGCGCAGTTCGCCAGGAATGCCCTCGCCAAGGCCATCTACGACAAACTCTTCAGTTGGCTGGTCTCTAGGCTCAACTCCTCCATGGCGCCAAAGAATAAGGACGCGTTGTCATCGGTTATAGGCATCCTAGACATCTACGGCTTTGAAATCTTCCCGAAGAATTGGTGAGTTTATTCATTGGTTACATCATGTCTGTATAATTCCGAGGTGATGCACGTTAATGGGGCAATAATCACTTCTCCTACTGTTAGTTAGATGTATTAAACCTACAACACACCTCGTATATTGTTGGGCCCATGCCATGAATAACGATCATATTTATTACTAGTGTGTATATAGGTATAATAATAATATTATTAATTATTATTCTGGTCTAGTCTTAGGGTATCGTTAGCCTTCGGGTTGCGGAGGTCAGGTGGCAGCCGCTCCGTGTAAAAACTGATATCCAGTCAAATCCGGTTAGACCAGAAAAGTCGACCCCAAGTGACTTGGGAATAATAAAGGCTAGGGAGAAGATAGGTATAATAATAATAATTTCTACTGAGAGTATAAACAACGAGATGGGTGTAAAAACCCAGAATTCAACCTCTTCGTCTTAAATGTACACCATGTGACCTTGTGACCCCTATATCTCGGGGATCTTTTGACCCATAGGTCCCATATTCCAACTAGGCCGAGGTATGACTCCAAGGTATCTGCACACCAAGTTACAAGTCAATCGGTCCAGTGGTTCCGGAGTTATGCCTGTCACTAACAGACAGACACAGACCCACATAGAGTTTTCATTAATCTCTGAAGAAGACTCGGAGGTTAATAAATCTTTGCTTATATCTATAGTCAAATTCGCACTTCCGCCGCCAGCTTTTTGAGAATAAAATGGATAACTGACGGAAATGCAGGGAGCTGAACAAAACATCCCATTGGGCCTCAGTTATTTCCAATTTCTTCAAACGTTCTAGACTTCTGCGAGCAAAAGCCTAGTACACTGTGCTGTAAGCCTAGTACGCTGTACGTGTGCTATATGTATAGTTTTGTATAAGTCTCAAAGCTTATCAGCAAGTTAGGTTCTAGCGCAAGGCATGTTTTAAATTTGTTTGCAATAACATGTTGACTATCGAACGCTATCGAGGTGCTGCAATACCTAAAACCAATTAAAAAGCCGTCAAAATAAATAATATTTTACTTTCGTAATCGTTAGAAGTTGGGAACAAAGGGTATTGGGACCATTCTTTTAATGCATTATTTTACAATAGTGTTTACTTAATCTATTGAAATGGAATTACAATCAACTGAACGTGGCTTCAGGGGTCACTTCGGTTTTCCAACGTGTTATGGCAAAATATACCGCTTTTGCCTTGATATGTGATAAAATACTGTGTATTAGCTCGTCCCATTAAGGTTTTACGCTAACGCAGTGAAGCTAAGTAAATTTTCGTTAAATTTTCTACAGATCTGCAGTTTACGGTCCAAGAGACTTGAACGGGACAAAGTCGTACTAAGTTTAGGTTTAACTACATACATACGTGTTAGAATGTTTCCGCCTCTGAGATTATCTTTAATGGAAAAATATACTTCGAAAACTTATCTATACTCAAAATTATCTATTTAAAACTGCCATGTTGAAAAATGGACAAGATGTAATTGCTTTCGGACATTATTCCAGCTTCGAACAGTTCTGCATCAACTTCTGTAACGAGAAGCTGCAGCAGCTGTTCATCCAGCTGACCCTGAAGCAGGAGCAAGAGGAGTACCTCCGCGAGGGTATCGAGTGGGAGCCCGTCGAGTACTTCAACAACATCGTCATCTGCGACCTCATCGAGGCTAGGCATACAGGTATCAACATAGAACTACCTTTTCTCTTCACCTATTTTGGCAATATATCAGACATATTAGCAAGAGTACTAAGAGACGATGATTCATTCAGTCTTTGAACAACATAAGTTTTTAAAGTCACTTTGTTATGGTTAACACCCAATACCTAAGTAACAACAAAAATCGAGAATACATATATAACTTGATTTCTTGATATTCGTTTAAAAATAATTATTTAGAAAATATCACATTTAGGTCAAAATGTGCTACAAACGGACATTTATTTAAATATCAGCCATACTTTTGAAATTTTACACATAAGTATGCCAAAAACCTCTATTAGTGTATTGGAGAATTCAAAATCGAAATACATTATTTGTTTCATACATTACTAAACAAAAAAACAAACTTCATCGCGTCACTATTACTTAATTTATTTGCCTACCCACAAAATAATTCGTTTTGTCTTTCGAATGATACCCTCACTGGTTAGTAGTTCAATAGCTCATTTGTTGCTAAACTGTCCTAAGGATGCCTGGTGCTGAGGCAAAACACGTGTCAATACGTATTTTCTGTTTATAACGGAATATTGCAACTTGGAGTACCCGTATCCTGTAATTATTGAATTATTTAGATTTAGGTTAACACATTCTAATTACCGTTTAATAATTTAAATAGCTTAAAATCTAGTTAAGTTTAACCGTGTTTAAAATAACAACGCAATTAAAACTGTATAAAGTAGTTTAATTTAAATGTATAAACATTTGCGTAAACGTAAGACAATAACATATTATGTTAAGCCAAAATTATACCCAAAGATTGCCAGACATAACTTAAGTCTCATTCATTGAGCACTAATAATACAATATATTTAGTACCTATACTTATGTATTCATATTTCTGAGCAGTGATAGCTCAGTGGAGAGACCAACAGACCGCAATGCAGAGGGTCTCGGGTTTGAACCCACGTCGCGCACCTCTGACTTTCGGAAGTTACATGACTTTTCGAAATTATGTGCGTATTGATTGACAATTATCGCCTGCTCCGTGCCTCGGAGAACACGTTAAACCGTCCGTACCAACTGCCATGAACATCTATGGCAGTCGTTATTGGGAAGTCAGTGCCCTCTAATATCCTGACACTGGTCAAGCCTTAGGGTATCGTTAGCCTTCGGGTTGCAGAGGTCAAATGGCAGTCGCTCTGTGTAAAAACTGATATCCATTCAAATCCGGTTAGACTAGAAAGCCGACCCCAAGTGACTTGGGAATAATAAAGGCTAGGGAGAAGAAGACTTATGTATTCATTAACCCATTCCTTTGATCTGTTTAACACAATATTTAGACAAATTCATTGCAGTCTACTTAATTAACAAGCAGGTTAGTCTTTTATAAAAAAGGGCCGGATAGCAGTCTCCTACAAAATTAGACACTTGATCATCTTCTAGAACCGTATATACCTCTCAACTGAACCATGTCAGGAGATAATGATAGAAGCTTTGTATCTAGATGCTGGCTTCGGTACACCATGGACGAACTTAATTATCAAATTATCTATTAAATTATCAATCGGCGTCTTTCTACCCCTCTAAACTTTCATTACAGGTATTATTGCGATCTTAGACGACGAATGTTTACGTCCCGGCGACGCTACCGACCTCAGCTTCTTAGAGAAACTGACGCAGAAGCTAGACGGACACAAACACTACAAGTCGCATCGACGCTCCGATATCAAGACACAGAAGATAATGGGACGTGATGTGAGTATGCGGGATATTAAAATTCATTTATTTATTTAGAAAACAACACAAGCTTACAGTGTAACACCAAGGCGCTTATATGTTATGTCAAATAGGGATTTACAGTATTATTTCATTAAAATACAAATTAATAATATACAAAATAATAATAGAATACAATTAGCAAGAAAATATAATACAGTTAAATGTCAAAAGGTAAATTACATTTTAGAATAATAATTGATTAAAACTTATACAATTAGGCATTATTTAAATATGTCATTATGTGGTTGCTAAATGACATCACATGACATCACCCAGCCTTAAAAGCACATGTAGCATACTCATACTCAGAGCAATCATTTGTGGATAATTTTTCCTGAAATAATAAAATAAAATATAATGGTCACGTGTAGTTCCTAAACCACTTAGCACAAAGGTAACGATGTGGCAATCATGCCTTTGGCCCATCCATTCGCCAAACAATAGTAGGATATTTAAAGACATTTGCATTTCAACTGCTATAGTTTCTAGATACCATGTTTGAGGCACGTCTTTTTTTGGCCATAACTTATTATAAGAATAACCCTCTGATTGTAAATAAGCTTTGAGTACTGATAACTGCCTTGACGGTACAGCGGGTTTAATCGCCAGGGTTATTACTGGGGTTTTCTGTCAAGACATTCTTAGAAGCTTCACGAAGTCCGGTCACTATGGGATGATCGACGGCAAAAGGCTCGCTTTGCTTGGGACTTAAAGGTAGAGACCTGACCATATCTGGGTATAGTACCATAAGAATAATAAATTACTTTGTTTTTTATTCTTATGGAATTAGGCACAGGGACTGCCTATCTCCTCGGGTATGTATACATGAGTTTATGTATGCATATAATCCTAATCATATGTTCAAATGTGTTAATATTTTAAAATGCTTTCTATATTTGTAGGAATTCTGCCTAGTCCACTACGCGGGCGAGGTGACGTACAACGTGAACACGTTCTTGGAGAAGAACAACGACCTGTTGTTCAGGGACATCCAGAGCCTCATGGCGTCCAGCGGCAACGCCATCGTGGCCAGCTGCTTCAAGGTAACTGGGTGCTTGTTATCTATAGCTTTACTCGTCCTATTAGGGCTAGCTTTATTATACGGTGAGGAGTGTGCTCCATATGTCGAAATCAGAGTACCTCAAAATACAGCTTATGCCATAAAAAGTATTTTGCACCCAAAGACCACAAGCGTTGGTGACACAAGTAAAACCCTACATTGTCAAGCAGTAGATTCTAAATAAACGGGCTGTGCTAACCTCAGATAGCCTCGGATACTACTTTTATAAGTTAACGCAGAACTAAGAGGCTTTTTACTTAAAAGCATATGTGTGAAAAGAGTGAAAAATATATTGTTACCCAACTCATAACAACGCGTTTGTCCAATGGCCAATCAGGCACTTGTGAATTGACGTTTATCTTTATTTATGATCGTGAAAAATGAAAATTAATAATTTCAAGCCTATCCTTACCAATTGTAATAAATTAATCTTCTTTGTCAAAGCAGTAATAAGTTATCTCCCTCAGCTAAGCTAAAATACTTGTTTTAGATGTGGGTTCATGTTGGTAGTGCAACGATGTGTTCAAAACCATAACCTGTCGATTGCAAGTTTAATGTCTTTGGACCAACGCTTAAGTACCACACAGTCAGTAAATTGTTAGATAACTACGCATGTAACCAAGTTTTGTTATTATAACTTAGGGACCGACAAACACAGAGTGGAGTACCTACTTAACATCTTGACATAGAACTTTATTTTTATTCCTTAGGATATCAATCTTACGAGCAAGAAACGTCCAGACACAGCGATCACCCAGTTCAAGAACTCGCTGAATGAGCTCATTAAGATCTTAAGCAGCAAGGAGCCGTCTTACATCCGCTGCATCAAACCCAACGACAATAAGGCACCAAGTATGTACCTACCTGTCTCTAGCCACCTTATAAACTATACATCAGTTCACCACGCAGGCCCTTTGCTGGCTACCAGACTTCGAGAACATTATGACGAGCCGTCAGACATGCAGATTGCCTCACGATATTTTCCTTCAGTGTTAAGACGAGTGATAATTAACTTTTAATTATGCACATAAGTGCGTAAAGCTAGAATCGTCGTTGGATCTAACTCGAAATACCTTGCCGCCAAATTCGTTGATTAAGAAATACATTATTGAATAAGATATGTCAAGAAATCCCTTCGAAAAGTATATTTTTGAGTAGGTTTGGTAGTTTCGTGTAAGGACACAGCGAGCCAAAACCTCGGCGGGGTCGCGATTGCATGTGAAAATGATTCGCGCGGCCCCGCCATCTCAAATAATGTTCAGGAAAAAAACCCTCGTGTTTTAGGTAAGAACGTAATAAAAATCATAAGTCTATTTGTTTTATTGACTCTGCAATCATTTGATAATAATTACACATTCAAAGAAATTAATTAATGTGTCATTACGTGTTCAGTGCAATTCGACGAGAAGCTGATATCTCACCAAGTGAAGTACCTCGGTCTGATGGAGAACCTGCGAGTGCGACGTGCGGGCTTCGCTTACAGAAGGACTTATGAAGCTTTCCTAGAGAGGTACGTTTGTATGTTAACTTTACTTATGAGTAGGTACACACCACATAACCACAAATTTGGTATTTAGCTACTTTTGTGCCATGTATTCGAAACCGATTGTTTCGTACAAATCATGGCCCGAAATCAATTTCTTTATAGCGAACCTGGGTAGATATGATACATAATTATACATTAGTCGCGATTTCATTACAGTATGCAATACTAAACTATTAAATTTACCACTTGTAGGTAGTACATAACTAATTACGTTACAAAAAATATTTATGATAAAACCAACTAAAAATAAAACACCGAGAACAATTATTAAGTCAGTAGGAAATTAAAATTCTAAATATGGTAAAGGAAAAGAGACATATTCTAAAAACAAAAGAGAACAGAAGAGGGAAAATCTTGGGCCACTTGATACGAAATGACACTTTTATAAGAAACATCTTGGAAGGAAAAATAGAAGGCCAAAGGGGGACGTTCATAGATCAAGTGAAAGAAAAGGTAAAATTTACGTCGTATCAAGAAGTCAAAGCGCTGGCTGAAGATAAGACATTATGGAAGAGACTCCACCGACAAGAGCTTGGCTCTAAAATTGAAAAAAAGAAAAGGAAAATAATATAATACAGTTAAATGTCAGTTTTAAATTAACGTTTTTTTGTTAAACCGAAGTTCATGTGACTAAAGTTTTGGCACGATGACGAAAACGCTTGCTTCTTTACCTCTCTTTCATGGTCAGAATGCGTTGAAGCAGAACCATGTTTTTGGAGACTGCTAGAATTAGATACTCCAGAATTAGCCTTGTATCCGTCAATATTCATAATCTTCTGCTTACAGATACAAGTGCCTGAGCCGCGACACCTGGCCAAACTTCCACGGCCCTGCAAGAGACGGAGTGCAAAAACTCGTCGATGTACTCGCCTACGAGAAGGAAGGCTATAGGATGGGCAAGTAAGTATCGCTCAAATCTTATAACTGACTTCACCACGAGATAATGTCGTCGACATTATCTGGCGGTGAACTGGTGAAGTCGGTCATTTATATGGTTTGTCTACGGATAACCAAAGGACGCTTTGCAATGACAGTCATTCTGGAGCACTCAGTAGGCGGCAATAGCTCAGTGCGGAGACCAACAGACTGCAATGCAGAAGGTCTCGGGTTCGAACTCACGTCGCGCACCTCTGACTTTCGGAAGTTATATGACTTTTCGAAACTATGTGCGTATTGATTGACAATTATCGCCTGCTCCTTTCCTCGGAGAGCACGTTAAGCCGTCGGTCCCAGCTGCCATGAACATCTATGGCAGTCGTTATTGGGAAGTCAGTACCCTCTAATATGGTAACGATACCCTAACACTGGTCTAGTCTTAGGGTATCGTTAGCCTTCGGGTTGCGGAGATCAGATGGCAGCTGCTCTGTGTAAAAACTGATATCCAGTCAAATCCGGTTAGACTAGAAAGCCGACCCCAAGTGACTTGGGAATAATAAAAGCTAGGGAGAAGAAGTCATTCTGGAGCATTTTAGAAAAGTATCAAGTTCTTTCTATAATGGGATAACACTCCCTTTAGGAATAATTCCTACATCCAAAGAACATCTAGCCATAATAGGCTAGATTAAAATGTAGATAGATATAAAAATATGCACTGACTGTAGATTATTACAGCATTCAATTTTTTACTTCGATCTTCCTAGATGCAACTCCAAAATTAACTGATTATAAATTGTAAATAAATAAATATATAATAATTTCATTGATTATCCTTTAATGTTCTGGTTTTGAGGTAATTAAAGTATATTTGTTACTTTCTATTTAAATTTTGTACATATAGGTAGTTTTGAAGTCGAATTTTGTTTTTGGTTTTTTAATTAACCTACTCTTTGTATTACAGCACCAAAATCTTTATCCGTTTTCCGAAAACTCTGTTTGAAACTGAAGACGCATACCAGATCAAGAAGAACGACATCGCTACCATTATCCAGAGCAGGTGGCGAGGGTACTGGCAGAGAAAGCAATACCTCAGGATGAAGACATCCGCTATAATCGTACAGAAGTGGGTGCGCCGATTCCTCGCGCAGAAACTTCGTGAGAAGAGGAAGAAGGCTGCTGATGTTATCAGGTCTTTTATCAAAGGTGAGTTGACTTGGACCCAGTGGCATGTATAAGAGCAGGGACATCTCTCAGGATTATTGTTGTTGGCCATGTCAGGCACTAATCCCAGTATTTTTCTGAATGCAATATAAATGGCACAGAAGCATACGGTTAGTATGATTATTAACCAGACATACAGACTCTAGAAAGACCAGGGAAAAATCATTCGCACTTTGTCATTCCTGCAAAACAAGAAGACATAGCAAGAAACAAGTTTTAGATATCATGCAGTAATTACAGCGTCTTACTTAGAATGCCTATTTGGCTTCCATACTATTAAAATAAACAATCTTTATATTACAGGATTCATCACCCGCAACGGTCCTGAGACACCAGAAAACCGTCGATTCCTCGGCATTGCCAAGGTGCACTGGCTAAAACGTCTGGCTACCAAGCTGCCTAATAAGGTCCTGGATCTATCCTGGCCTCCATGCCCGGCTACCTGCCAGGAGGCGTCGAGAGAACTGCACAGGTTGCACAGAGCCCACTTGTCAAGGAAGTATAGGCTAGCGCTAGCATCTAAGGATAAGAAGCAGTTTGAGCTGAAGGTGCTTGCTGAGAGAATGTTCAAGGGTGAGTCATCTCAGTTCTGTATATTACTGCGGCACTAAAATACATTTGATGAGGTCTTACTACGTCAAATTGTACCTATTAATATTAAATACAACTGTGTGGTAAGTAGACTGAAAGACCGAAACTATGTCGACCGAAAGACATAGTAGACCGGTAGTTATCTGACTAGTCTAGTAGACCGCAGTCCTAGTACACAAGTACAGAATAGACCGATATACGGAAAGCGTGAACTGTCATTGCGATAGGTGTCCTCTGTTCAAGCCACCTGCCTACGCCGGTAACAGCCTACACAGGGTAACAGTTAATCCGAGGCAAGGTGTTCCTTGTGGTTGATTTTAAATTTTTGTTAAATTGCCTGCAGTACAGGTATTTTGTCTAATGTAGAAGCTGTCCTTTCAAGGATCAATCAAGATTTTAATTTCCAGGCAAGAAGAACAGCTACCCGTCCAGCATCGGGGAGCGCTTCCAAGAGGACCGGCTCACATCTGAGCACCAGGTCCTGAGGAACACCTTCATGGCTTCGCCTTCGTGGCCCACTGGCGAACAGCTTATCGTGAGTTCATTACTTTTGACAGTCTGATAGATTTTTCTTATACTGTAACCTATCAAGAAGAACTAGTCTCTCATAATGTATAATATGTATGTATTTACAAAACAAAAAGTATATATGTATGTTTATCCATTGTCTAGTACCCATAGTACAAGCTCTGCTTAGTTTGGGCTAGATGGTGTTGTGTGTATGTGATAGAATATTATTATTATAGTATTTCGCTCCTATATGTAGTGACTTAAAAATTCTGCCAGTGTACCTGACATTTGTAACAAAATGTTTGTACAGTAAAAAGGGTAGTCAATTAAAAATAATATAACGCCAGCGCAAGATCTGTCGCAAGTCATGTCAAATTTGGTCAAGTGATAAGGTATGAATTTTCGATTAAAAATAAAAGATCGTCGTCCATCTTTTCAACCTCTGACAACACGTCACATTCGCGCAAAAGCCTGGCGGTCAATGTGCACTAGTCGTGTGTAACTCTTCACTGAAACGGTTCACTGTTCCGAAACTTCAAAGTGTTCCAAAAGATTGGCACCCTGATAAAGTTTCAAATGCATCATGTGGAACTGGAACGTACGTGAAGCGACTTGCTCTTTACCCTATGCGTGTTGTCTATTTCGATAGCGCACATGCGCGAGCGAGTGACATGCAATAACGCTGTCTAATGATTAAATAAAATCATTTAATATAGCGTGAATTTTATCTATGACATAGGAACATATCGATTGAGACTTGAATATGCTACTAAATATTTACATTCACGTAAGCCTAAGCCTGGGTAAAGTATGAAGGAAAATCGATTCATTGATTCAGTTCATCAGTGACGCAGTGTTCCGAATTATTTCGAACAACCTGTGTTGCTAGGTTTCATTTGTAACCGGTGTTCCAAATGTTCCAAATGAAACTTAACAGTGTTCCGAAACACACGAGTGTTCCAGATTCAAATGTTCCAAATACTCAAATGTAACATTGTGCACATGCCTAATTTAAATACGACTCGGCACGTCCACCGCGCTCGCACCTGCCACCGCACCCGCGCGCTTCTACGTGAACAAGCACTGAAGGCCACTAAATTGATGCGGCGTCACAAATATGCGCGGCGCCCTACACCCCGCGGGACGAGGGTCCGCGCGTATTAGGAATGCCGCACACTGTATGCGCGAAGCCCGTAACAATACTACTCCTGCTATACTGCTAGTTTGGCACTAGTAGTAGATCAGGCACTTTATCTTCAAATGGACAAAAATATAATTATGAAAAATTTTTGTTTGGTTTTTAAGAGGAAACACTAAGGGCGAAAGCATTGAAAAATAGGTATTTATAAAATCTATTGCTGTCGCTCAGTGCCATCGTACAGTATCATGAGTGAATTAGAGACAACTGCAGCTTGGACCGAAAATACCTATTAAAAGTACACAAAATCAACGTTTCGTAGTCCCCTGATTCCTTCTCCAAAATTTGACCGAATTAACTACTTTTTTCATTAAAAATTAAAGAAAGACTTTGACCGTGTTCCTATGTTTTCCTTTTTTATATAATCTATTCAAATTTGTTTTCTGGATGTTTGAACACAGCGCAAAATCTGGCCAATTTTTCAGGCTTTTGAAAGCTCATGTCTCTTTTAAAAACATAGGGATATGCCAATAGCGGCCATACATTTTTTGGAAGAAAAATTATTGCTCTACTGGCATTATCCAGGGAGGAAACAGGGGACTACATTTGTATGGAAAAACGGCCCTTGTGTTTCCTCATTTCAAAAACGTGATGTAAAGACATAACACAATCAAAAAAGGACCACATTTCTTGAGTAATATGCAAGATAAGTTGCTTAAGTAACGTGTATACGATTATGTACGCAGTACTCGTGCGAGGCGGTGAAGTACGACCGGCGCGGCTACAAGCCCCGCGAGCGCGCGCTGCTGGCCTCCGACCTCGCGCTCTACGTGCTCGACGCCACCGGGCGCAAGACCTACAAGCTCAAGCACCGCCTGCCGCTCGACCTCCTGCGCGTCGTCGTCACCAACGAGAGCGACTCGCTCGTGCTCATCAAGATCCCGCAGGACCTCAAGAAGGACAAGGTAACTATACTAAACAAGACCTACAAGATTTACACAATCCAACGGCTAAATATTTAGGTACGTCATTTCTGTTACCTAAAAGAATAAAAATGAGCCATTCTTTCATAGAAAAGTCAGTTATTGATTATTTTTTTATCACGAATATAATTATGTTATGTATAATTACTAAAATATTGCAACATGTTGTATGGGAAAGTTGCTTTTTAACCCCCGACGCAAAAACTACGGAGTGTTATAAGTTTGACGTGTCTGTGTGTGTGTCTGTCTGTGGCATCGTAGCTCCCGAACGGATGAACGGATTTTATTTTTTTGGTTGAAATGTGAATTAGTCGGGTGAGTTTTATGAAAATCGGTCCAAGATGGCCGCCGCCACAAAATGGCGGATTACATATTTTTTCACAACTCTCTCATTAGTTGGATATGTCTTTATTTAACGTTGGATGATGATTGTTCCAGGGTGACCTGATCATTTCGGTGCCGCACGTGATCGAGGCGTTGACCATCGTCACGGACTACTCCAAGAAGCCGGAACTTATCGAGATCGTTGACACCAGGACGTAAGTGTACTACATTTTTCTTCTTCACACAGTCACATGGAACTATTGTGGTATATGTTTGTACTTACGTCCAATTATAATATCCGACTTTCGATGCTTTATAAGAATTATAAGCAATACGAAGAAACCGACGAGCGTTTGACAAAATTTTGAAAGACGCCATGTGAAAACCGGCATGCCACATGAGACAGAATGTGGATGTTTTATCTCAGTATTTTATTTTATTAGGGGGAAAAGCGTTATTAGGTACTATCGACTCCAGCGACGGATGACCACTCCTAAGGTTAAAATCGCATAGCAGGCCAACACTTGGTACTCGTACCCGTGACACGCCCCTTTCTTTGTTTGAGTTTTTTTACACTTTACATTTGTTTACTGATTCTAAGGCGATACAAACTCAACTGGTCAACATGTGCAAACGAAAATTTTTCTGAAATGGTCATCCGTCGCTGGAGCCGATAGTACATTGCATACACTTAAATATTAGATATTTAAATAGTATTCTAACTGAGTTTGTATAATTAGTAGCAATTTTAATTTCATATAAATAATGTACGTAGTTGAATTCCTGTCAATCCATGTTTTTGCTATAGCGGTTCTGCAATGGATGGGAATCAAACTCACGATTTCTCCATCGTATTCCGATGCCTTCACCATCGTACTACTGTTTAACATCCGTCCGTAACATTCTCAGTAAGGTACCTACCTTGTCTTCTACGTAGATTGTAGACATAGCCCATAGCTGGCAAAATAGAGTGCACACGCTTCTGCCTAACACTCAGAAGACATACTGGCGCTATCTTTAGGTAAAACTATGTTTCTGTAACTGGGTAGACCATTACATACCATACTTCTTCTTTTCGTGTAGTTAGTGGCCAACCTGTTGTCAAGGGTTGTTTAAGCCCGTAAGCCTCTGACATGGCTTAAAGACTGCTGTCAATTTGAAAACAACCGGGACCGAGTTTTTACGTGTCCTCCGAAGCACAGAGACGCTCAGATGAAATACCACTAAGCGGTCACCCATTTATAGACTGACCGCACCCAACGTTGCTTAACCTCGCTAATCGTTTACCGATCAGTGAGTGCAACTGGCTATGAGCGCCTCATTACATACTATTACGTTGATACTTTTAATGCAATTCAGCGTAAAAGAATAGAGTCTTTCAGGTCCAGAGTTGTCATGTGTAAAAATACCATCATTAGGAGTCTGTCAGACCGCCTGCTGCAGAGTGTAATGTACCAACGATGAATGGCTATTGCCACTTAATTTGTTTTAACTCTTATTTTTTTTAGTAGGTACTACTTTTAGTGTGATCCCAGAGTCTGAAAAAAAGTATTATTATTATTGCAGTCAATTTGTAAAATAATTTCGCAAAACTGACATTTTCGTGTTATAAATGATCTAATTATGACGTGTCATGTTCCAGCATCGCGCACAACCTGGTGAACGGCAAGCAGGGTGGTACCATCGAGGTGACGACCGGACAACAACCCACCATCCACCGCGCCAAGAGCGGCAACCTGCTCGTTGTACGTATACACATACTTATAATAATAATATCAACCTTATTTATAAATTGCCCTACTTCTGGATTCTTTTGTCTACTAAGTAACCACAGTATATAATAATATATGTATAATCAAATAATAATATCACAAGCAGCAATAGCTCAGTGGGCAGATCAATAGACTGCAACGCAGAGGGTCTCGGGTTCGAACCCACGTCGCGCACCTCTGACTTTCGGAAGTTATATGACTTTTCGAAATTATGTGCGTATTGATTGACAATTATCGCCTGCTCCGTGCCTCGGAGAGCACGTTAATCCGTCGATCCCGGCTGCCATGAACATCTATGGCAGTCGTTATTGGGAAGTCAGTGCCCTCTAATATCTTGACACTGGTCTAACCTTAGGGTATCGTTAGCCTTCGGGTTGCGGAGGTCAGATGGCAGTCGCTCCGTGTAAAAACTGGTAGGTATCCAGTTGAATCCGGTTAAAGTAGAAAGCGGAACCCAAGTGACTTGACAATAATAAAGGCTAGGGAGAAGAAATAATAATATCACATGTTTAAACGTCACTTCTGGGACTACATTGTAGGACTGCTCTACAGAACAACTTTTATTAAATTGGTCTTCTTCTTTCTTTTCGTGTGGTTAGTGACCAACCTGTTGTCAAGAGTTGTTCAAGCGCCTCGATGGCGTAGTGGGTAGTGTAACCGACTTCCACGCCTGGGGTCGCGGGTTCGATCCCCGCACAAGTCAAACATTTGTGTGCATGAACAAGGATGTTTGTCTTGGTCTGGGTGTTTCTATGTATAATATATATGTATTTACAATAAAAAGTATGTATGTATGTTTATCCATTGTCTAGTACTCATAGTACAAGCTCTGCTTAGTTTGGGCTAGATGGTGTTGTGTGTATGTGATAGAATATTATTTTTATTATGGCTTAACGACTGCTGTCAATTTGACAACAACCGGGACCGACTTTTTACGTGCCCTCCGAAGCACGGAGACGCTCAGATGCACCCAACGTTGCTTAACCTCGCTAATCGTTTACCGATCAGTGAGTGCAACTGGCTATGAGCGCCTCAATTTGGTGGAACCCGGTTGCTATGAACGGAACTTATACTGGGTGTAAGGGACGGCCGACCGTACCGAAAACTTTAGCAAGACGTCTTTCTATAGATACTTATCTCGACGCAAAGTTCTTTATATTAATAAGAGAAACAAAACTAAGACTTTCTATTGATTAACATTATTATGTGGTACGCAATGGATTGCTACCAATACAACGCAGCGCTCACGCCGCGCGCCCGCGCCGGCGAGAATGACCTCTGCGTCCCGCGCGCATGAAAACAGCTGATCTGTTTAAATCATGACTATTTAATTACATTGCTGTATTTTAATAAAATGTAGTATTCTTTGATGTCTATTTGATAAAATGGATGATTTATGCATTATGTTATGATATACAGTAAGAAAAAGCAAAAATTGTAGGGAAAATATTTTTCCTGAAGAAAATTCCAACGATTTTAACTCTGGCAATGGAATAATGGTCTGAATCTACTATTTCTGTTTTCGGTACACCGTCCTTTACACACATCTATGGTCACATCAGATTCGCACTATGAATACGGAACATTTTTATAACGTTCAAAAATTGAAGTTCGAAAGTAAATGGCTCAACAATAAATCCGTAGCAGTTATTTTTAATATAATTTTTTAATTGCAGGTGGCAACCCCCTGAGCTCTCCAGTATTCCAACAAGTAGAACTAGATACATAATACAAGAACAACGACGTTTCTACTGTACGTAACTATTACTTTCTATAATTCCATTTGTATTGCAAACTATTTATTATATGGTCTTGTTAGCGTTACCTACACCATTCTTGTATCTATATGTCTGCTATATTGGGCAAATGCCTAATAAAAGTAATTATATCTAATTATATACCTGATAAAAATATACAAAAAATTGGCATTGTATAACCACATTCTCACAATTTGAAGAATTTACTCTAATAACTTACATTGCAGTATGTGCACACGAACATACCTACTACTCATGCACACATATACATGAAGTTATTAATTATTATTTTATTCTTATGACGTAAATTTCACTCAAATTTACGTCCTAAGAATAAATCTATGCCTTCGTTATTGACATGACATTTTTTTAAAACCAATTGTGAGTATGTCTAGTGAATCATAATATAGCAGATATATATTTATTAGTTTTTGTTCACTATTTATAACTTGGTTCAAACGCCATCTATCGTCTAATGAATATTGTTATAATAATGATGAACAATTTTTCTGAATAAGTAAGTACTTATTCTTATTATTTATACAATTTCACTGTGTATTTATAGTTAAGTACAGTTTGTATTACATGAATTATCTAGTAAAGAAGATAATGAAATATTTTCTATGTTAAATAAGTTGAATCGTGCAGAAAGAAGTTAAAAATAACTGCTTTCTGCACGATTACAACAGCTAAAAATAGTTACGATTTTTACCCGCCATTAAAAAGCAATATAAAATGGCGCGTTTTAGTCCTATTCATGTATCTCTATATAGGTACTGCTTTCAAAGCTTATTGTGTCGATAGAGAAGGACTGTGCTGTTACAATAATAAAATATTGTTCTTTTTACATTTTGTACTTAACTATCTTATACCTATATTCAAATAATTCGATGTTATTTTCTTTTTTAATATTTTTCTAATATTTTATAAATCAGTAAAATATGAAAATGTTTTATATTATTATTTTAATGATGTTTTTTTTATGTATTTGATGTGATATGTCTTCATGAGATTTACGTACAAAGTACTTAGTATTTTTTGTATGCCATACGATTTAGATATCGCAGGGAATGTGTCAATTATTGTATTTTTAAGAACTAAAATTAATATAAAAACAACAAAAAGTATTTTTTGTATCGTATAATAAATAAGTAAGAAGTAAAAGTTAGTCTTCTAAACCAAAGCTTTCATTCAAAATTTTTAAAATATGTGAAAATTTTCATGTTCATCTATGTAAGATTATGATTAACAAAATTTATAACTTATAATTGACACATTTCAGTTGTTTATATTAATGTATAAGCTGAATCAAAGGTGCCTAATTAAGGAGAATTTGATTAAATAATGTTACAAATAGTTATTTCATTGGAGTGAATTATATTGTTATTATAAATCAAGGTTGACCAAGGACGGCGATGTATACAGTTCGATAATGCTAGAAAGGTGTAAGGTATAGATTTCAAATGATTTATTGATTTTGAAATAGGAGTAGGTACCTACTTTAAAAGCAGGATGTTTTTGATTATCGTTCTATGTTGAAGCTGAGGTCTATTGTGACAAATGATAGTAGGTAATTGTGAAAAAATATCCAGGAATGTAATTGATTCTATTGCATTTTACTAAAGATATTAGGTGAAGTACCATCCTCGTCACATCCCTATCACTAAAGCTGAAAGCAATTCTAAAGTACCAACATTAGAACTTGTAGTAGGTTCGTTAACATACTTATGATAACGTCCCATGAAAAGGGCTGTAAATGTTAGATACCTTCCTAGATACTAGGTATGTTTACAGTACACAATCATATTTATTTTGTCAATTCAATAGACCTCAATGACTACTGTTGGCCATATTTAGTACAGGCGGTGAATGCCTTGATTAAGTAAGCCAGTTCCATTGCAGTCATTTTAAATAAATGTATTTTAATAATATTCTATCTTTTATTTCCATAACTTCGACCAATAACTTTTTAAACCGAGTAGACTAAACGCAAACTGTTCTATGTACAAAAAAAAAATTATTCTATTAGGCCTCAATTACGGAGACGCGGGGCGTCGCGCGGCGCGTTAGGCGTCGCGTCGCGCGGCGCGTCGAGCGTTTTTTACAGGGCGCGTGCAGCGGCACGCATCATCGCACGCCTAAACACAAACATAGGGCAATATACGATGTTGTTTAATTACTTTTACTGCTTACAAAACAATCACACCGTCCGTTCGTCACTGCGGCGCATTCGCGAATGGTTGCGAACCAAGCGCATACCAACGCCGAGGCGCGTAGGTTTGACTCAAGTTCCGACCGTTTGTATGAAGATAGAATATGTTAACCATTACCGTGGTGCGGCTATCGCTGCCGCGTCGCACGCGGCGAGCATCGCTGCGACGCACGCTCTATTTCATGCAAACGCCATTGATATATAAAAACCCTAGATACACAATCCCGTACAAAACTTACACTTAAAACTGTCCTCAGTTGCTTATAAGTAGTTATATTAACTATATTAACCTTCATTAAGGCAAATTAAACCTTAACACCTAAACTTTAAGTTGAATATACAAGGCTATCTAAAAAAGGTAATAACATTTTACGAGCAGGGTTCGCGAGAATGAATGGAGTCGAATATTGTTTTTATAAATTTTAATGTATATTAATATTCTGACGTAATTATGTAGAGTTTATAAAATGCATGTGAATGTGTGTTTTTAACTCATATTTGTTTTTACTTTTACCTTAGTTATATAATAGATAGTTAATACGCACGTAAATTATATTACGAGTATGTTTCATTGCTGTTCATAAATTTGGTTGGCCAACTTTGAAATTATACGTGTTTGAACATTACGCGACTGATTGTACATAGAAATTAAAGTAAAATAAAACGATAAAACGAGAGACAAAATTAAGATTTCAAACTTGAAAAGATACGACATAATAAGATTTTTAATTTCCTTGAAATAAATTGAGTTTATTGTATAATCGTCTTTTTGACGGATTTAAATTTTTTTCGTATCTTTCTTTGTTATATTATAATGCAATCTTATCTTGATATATCTCTCGATAATAGATTTAATAGTATTATTTACATGATTGTTGTTTGTTAATATGGCACTTTGAAGAATATAAGCTGACTCCCAAAAATTATGATAAGTGTTGTTGTTGCTGTGCTTGCTTGTGATCGTTGCTGTGCTATGACGGATATCCATTTTGCACATCGCACGGGATTTCAAAGAAAGCTGAAATCCAACATAAGTATGTTAGTCCATTGAAATGTTACATGAGCTTTGCATTTTTTAGAGGACGCAATTTTATTTTTGGGACATGAGTCAATAGAAGCTTAACCCCAAGTTTGTGGTGTTGCCGCCCTTGTCCCCCGGCCGCCATCTTGAAAAAAGGGGTGCAAACACTTTTCACGCGATATCTCGGAAACTATGCGTCCTACATAAAATTCAAAGACATAATTTGTAGCAAATCGCTTTGCCTACAAATATGTACATATAACTATTTGCACTAAATTTAAAATTAAAGAAGTTATAAGCAAAACTGTGAGAAAATTTCTATAAAAATTTTCTTTTTTGCTCTATAACTTTTTTTTATACATTTTACAAAAAATTATCTCAGACCAATCTTGTAGATGGTCTTTTGAGGAACATTTTTCTCTATGATTTTTTTTAATTTCCTTCATTTAAAACGCTGTTACAGCACTCCAAAGTTGACCGGGTTCGTCAATTCTCATGAGAATCCGGTCAAAACGAAATGTTTAACTTAGTTTTATGATCTTCTTTTTTATTGTAAATACATTCTTAAAAATTGTTTGTTAAATCCGTACAACTTTACTTATTCATTCCTAACTATTTTCTTTACTATAGAACTTACCAAATTATTGTTTCTTATAGTAATTTCTAAAAGGAGTGTACATTTTCGAGAATGTTAAGCAGGTAGAAAAGGTCCGAGTTACCGTTTGGGGACAAATGAACATCTGCCTGCTACAACTATTATTATTATACGTAGTCCTCGAAGGTTCAGCTGTTTCTTTTACCTCATTTTATTATTTTAGTTGTGCTACATATTTTGCCACGTGTAGACGTATTGAAATTTGTGGATATTATTTTCAGTTTAATCAATTAAACTGCGAGTTTTGAGTGCTGAAATTTTCATTTAGTTATAAACATTGCGACTTTTTTAAAGCGTGAATCATGAGTAATTGTTTTATATGTAAAAAACCTTTTGGGGACATTAAAGTTCGAACTGTGAAAGCTAGAGGAGTGAAAACTTTGCTTGAGCGAGCAAAATTCAAAAACGATGTGGACAATGAATTATTTTTACAAAGTGTTTCTGAAGTAACTGTTCATATTCCCTGTTATCATTATTATAGTGATAGTCGAACAGATAATGTTGTTCGTCGTCTCAGCTGTAGCAGTTCATCATCTTCAGTATCAGAAAATCTAGATACTGATTTTGATTTCTCAAACAATTGCTTTATTTGCGGCGAAGTATTCCAGGATCAGAGTGACTTGCGTCAAAGCCGTCAAAAGAAAATACGTAATGTACGTCATGAAGGTATAAAAAAAGCATTTTGGACCTTGTTCTCAAACGTTCTGATGACATGGCATAGAGCATTGGTGATCACATAGCTAATGTTTCTAGCTTAGTCAATGTTGAAGCTAGGTATCACAAGGATTACAGCAAGCAATTGTACTCCAAAAAATGGGGTGACAAAATAAGACATGATGAGCGCAAAAATAACATTGACAATGCTATGGAGGATGTTTTTGCTTACTTGCATTAGAATAGTGAAGAGTGCCAATTTCGACTTACGGATTTAATGAAATCCATTAAAGGAGACTACATTCCAGAGAAGCGTACGGTCATTGAACGAGTAAAGGCAAAAAAGATCATAAAACTAAGTTAAACATTTCGTTTTGACCGGATTTCTCATGAGCATTCACGAACCCGGTCAACTTTGGAGCGCTGTAACAGCGTTTTAAACGAATGAAATTAAAAAAAATTATAACGAAAAATTTTCATCAAAAGACCATCTACAAGATTGGTCTGAGGTAATTTTTTGTAAAATGTATAAAAAAAAGTTATAGAGCAAAAAAGAAAATTTTTATAGAAATTTTCTCACTTGTTTGTAAGCAAACAAGTGAGAAAATTTCTATAAAAATTTTCTTTTTTGCTCTATAACTTTTTTTATACATTTTACAAAAAATTACCTCAGACCAATCTTGTAGATGGTCTTTTGATGAAAATTTTTCAAGTGAGAAAATTTCTTTAAAAATTTTCTTTATAACTTCTTTAATTTTAAATTTAGGGCAAAAAGTTATATGAACATATTTGTAGGCAAAGCGATTTGCTACAAATTATGCCTTTACGAATTTTTTGTAGGACGCATAGTTTCCGAGATATTGCGAAAAAGGTGTATGCACCCCTTTTTCCAAGATGGCGGCCGGGGGACAAGGGCGGCAACCCCACAAACTTGGAGTTAAGCTTCTATTGACCCCGCCCCCCCCCCCCCCCACACATGTCCCAAAAATAAAATTGCGTCCTCTAATAAATGCAATATTAGGTCCTTAAATTGTAACATTTCAATGGACTATGTAGATACATTTTATAAATATCCCACTATAAGGATACCGTAAAGATCATTTAAAAAAATATTAAGCGAATACTATTATGGTTTGTAATAAAACAAGTCTGGTAATAAATAATATATACAATCGCATTATCATTTTATATAAAAAAAATAAAAATTTAAATGTAAAAGCGTCTCTGTTAATATTAGAACAGAGTCAACATATAACCCGGACTAATCAAGTAGAAATACAATAGTATGATTAATGCGTTTAGTAAGTGTTCATTTAAATTAGCCGTGTTATATGGTCGCTCTTTGTTACGAAATAAACAGGAAAAAAATATTTTACGTTGATTCCTTGACGCAATAATCAGTATTATAATATAATTATAATAATAACATTATCACTTACCGAAAATATGAAACATCGTCCTTTTTTAGTGTCCTGGAAGTGTGATTTTACAAGTTTTAGACGAGCTCTGCGACATATTTACTCTCTGAACGATCGAACGGTACTAAATTAAATGAGCACGCAAATGTTCATGTGGGTGTTCATTTGGTGAGGACGTTTTTTGACGCTGATTGTGTATCTAGAGTTTTTATACATCAATGGCAAACGCGCGTAAAATCGCGTCTCCGTAAACGCACTCATACGTCATGTTTGAATTCAGAGCCACGCGGCGCGCCGCCGCATGCGACGCGCGACGCCCCGCGTCTCCGTAAATGAGGCCTTACTGTTACTTATAATACCTACCTACCATATTTCCTTTTGACAAAGGTCATAATAATTCCTAAACTCTGCATAAACTATTGATTCTAAAAAAATGTTATCCTTAGGGTAACGTTCTCCTAATAGACGGTGCACTGTAGTAGCGAGGCCTAACACTTAGGTAAACAACATAATATGGTTTTAAGGGACAATTTATGCAAATACGTTTGTTTCAAACCTCGTCTCGCTAGATGTGCGCTGGCTCTAAGGGTCAATTCCCACTGAAAGAGCAGCGGCCGGCAGCGCCTTTTTAAGACAAAATATTAAAAAACATTTTGAATCTTATCTACGTGATTACAAAGGTCATAGTTATTTGCAGGCAAAGGAGGGGTAGCGCGGCGCCGCGAGGCTGCACGAGCCTACTACCGACTAGTCAAAAGAGGCGCCGTGCGGCCGACAGCGGCGCAGCTAACAGACTCGCGGAGGCGCGCGCGCGCGACTCTTTCATGTCGGAATAAATTCGGAAGTCGGTGTCGTGTCTTGTTTTTTTTATTTGCCACCGACTTCCAAATTTATTCCCACATTATTTCAACATTTATGCAGACGGTTTATTTCTTTTTAGTAAAATTTATTTACATACTACGACGGAGAATCTTAACACCGCGATTCAGAAAATGACGTCATATGCACAACTCCGCGCTGACTCTCACGGCGCCGCACTGCCCCTTGCGGCGCCGCACTGCCTCTCGCGGCGCCGCGCTGCCCCTTGCGGCGCCGCGCTCAGTCACTTGCTCTAACGGCCGCTGCGCGCCGCTGCTCTTTCAGTAGGAATTGACCCTAAGTATAGCAATGCTCGCGATGTTACAAAAATAAAACAATATCATATTTCATCGTAGTATAATTATTTTAAAAAACATTAGGTACATTTTTACAATTATTATTATCATAGATGTGATAACAACAATCCAGAGTTACAGTGACAGACAATCGTCAGTTTCACACGCATCAGTCTTACAACACAAAAGATCATTGGAGAACTATTTCAACAAAAACATTTGCAGACACTACCCCGTCTATATTACCTCATACTAAAACTTTGGAACTTAAATTTCCACATAATTTTCAGATACAACAAATATATTGAATTGGCAAGTTACGATAAAAAAAATAATTAAAATATGACCTCCAATTACACCGTCACACAAAATATAAAAAATAGACGATTATCTCCGAAACTCCGGATTATTACACGATTAGACATCGCGTCTTAAAACTAATATAATACAAGGGAACATAGTCTTTTAGCCGCGTCTCACCACGATGCTATATCTCCTGGCACTTGCGTGGGACAGCGAAAACTCACAGCTCACTTCGATACGCTTAGGGATTCACAATTATGTATATTATTTATCTAGACACGTTAAACAAAAATATTCTATTTCGATTGTTGTAATTGTTATATAAATATTTATATTTCATTTTATATACATCTATGTATACACGAGGCCCTATAGATGAGCCCTGGGGCTAATGGAACTACGTTATTGCTATGTTTACTAATATATTAAATTCTAAGTTACCTTTCAATCATTTTTAGAAATAAGGCTGCTATAAGGCTTGTACCTCGTGTGAATTTTCGCTTCCCCATAATAAAATCAACGTTATAACGATCATGAAATGCAATGGGAAGTTTCAATGAAGTCTATATTATATTATTATATACACTTTTAACTATTTCATGGAAGATACGGTACTGGAGAATTCACAAATAACATTTCACGCATCATATCTACATACTGTTTAAAAAAATAACGCAACCGCTAAGTTTATAAGTTAATTTTTACATCCAATCATATATTTGTGAACAGACAACATGATTATAATATATATATTAGTTTTTTTTACCTATGAACATCGCTTAGGCAACGTTTGGAACTCAAAAATATACATACATGCTTATTTTATCGTATAAATGCCAACTAGGTCGGGTCCTGTTATATCGCGATAGGACTTATAACAGAACAATATGAAACGCTGTATAGGCAAATTTATATGACTCGATATACACACAACATTCTCATTAAATAACGAACTACTTAAAACTAGCATTTCATTGTGATGAAACGAGATTGTGTAGTCTTTATACAGAAAATTAATACAGCTGCGAGTATGAAGTAAAATACGTACTTTTACCGATACAGCCATTCACACGTTCTTAAATTGCAATAAAAATGACCCAACAAAACCTAACGTTAGATATAAAATAGTTCGCGAAACAACTCAATTCCGTTTTATACATGATCACAGTATTGCCAGACTAAATAATCGCTTCTCGTAAACAGACACGTTTGTCGACTTTATATAATTAATTAATGGATTTTTATGGAAGTGGTCGTAATTTCATGACATTGAATGTAAAAATGGTAGCTTTTACATTATGTTATAAATATTAATATTTGTAAATCGGGCTACAAGTCTTTCATTATTTGTATTGTCGATAATCCATCGACAACTTTTTAAATTATGATTTCGATCGCACACAGATTCAGCACATTCAAATTCACTTTTAAAAATGGCGCTTTATCTAAAACTTTCATATTTGTAATTTGTGTACTTATATCAAATATTCGTTTTAAGGCTTACGCGGTCTTATTTTATAGTGGAAAGGGATATAAAACTATTATGCTCTATTTTGCATTCGATTTCCTTGGCAACACTAGGAAGGGGTTATATTGTATTATTTTGTTCTGACAAGTTGTAGCCTGTAGATATGTTACAGCCAAATTCGAGAAAGAATGTATGTATGCAGATATATAAAGTGATTTACACAATAAAGAAAAAATTTATTCAACTATTAATCGAAATTTTCAATGGATATAATAATCACATAATTTGAAAATTGCAAAGCTCGCTAATCATTTAGTAACAGTGCAGATGATTCGCGTCACGCGGGATAGTTCCACCAGCAAAGTGGCTACAGCGTTGGCCCGATGAGCAAGAGTTCCCAAGACTCGCATATCTATCTCACTTTCTTTTCATTCCATCATTAATTCCTTTTCCTAAGAGCAATAATCGCTCGAGTGATATAACACTGCTATTGCAAACGATTATTAGAACCTTCGATCAACAATAGCAACTAGATATCGGATCGGCGCAAAAAATACGTCACGGTAAATAAGAGCGCACTTGAGACGTGAGCTCTTATTTTGTTTAGTTCGCTCAGCCAGTGTAAACACGTCTCACAATGCCGCGGTGTGTATTTAAAAGTTGCAAAAATAATGGCCGAAACAGCAATTTAACAGCCGGAGTCTCGAGTCTTCATGTAATTACCGAAAGTAAGAACTTTCGGTAATTACATGAAGAATAAGTTATATTTTAAGCTTTAAACTAACAAATAATATCAAATTTTGAACAAAATTACCGATTTTAAACCACCGCTCACCGCTACAAATGTTTGGCCAAGGCATGCCAACGCACGCACGAACTTTTATAACAAAAATAAACGAAACAAAACGATGTAGCCCTCAAGGCAATAAAAGTACTTTATTTGTTGCCGCTTAAGGTTGATTTCACACTAAATGTTGTTGCTTTGCTCGTTTTATGTGACGAACGATCGTAAGTATTAGATAATATTTTCAAGATTTGTGACTTTATTACTAGGTGTCATGGTTGTAATTAGGTTGAACTTAAAACTGTTATAAAACTTTTCTCTCTATTTGTTAGTAAACAAATGTAGCTGTAGGTATGCGTATTGTCACGCGGACTCGGGACAGCATTTAGCTTTGATTTTGTACGTGACCCGATATCTAGTTGCTATTGTTGATCGAAGATTAGAACATATAGACCACTAGGCAGGCTGCATACTTCTTCGCCACCTTATATTTCATTGAATACTGATTAAATTAAATTATAGATTTTTTACAAAACATCTTAATCGCGTTTAGCCAGTTTGTAATCAATTAACAATAATTAAAAATGTGACCATTATAACAACACAGTTGTGAAAACAGTGTAACATATGGCAGAACTGTGAATAAATAAAGATTAAAACATTTTTAAATATGGCAAGGATGGATACGAGGATGAGTGTTGCCAACAGTCAACAGTGAGTGTTGTAGACAAGGATCAACACACAAATAAAACAAGTCGTTTCGCTAAAATGAATATAAACAAAACTGTTCTTATTTGTCGATAAGAGATTACACTAAATTACAGTATTTACAAACATGCACAGGACGGCTGCCACTGTCCCGCGGGTAACTACCGCTATGCGATACTTTGGTTAAAACTATTTATCATAAATTTTGGTACGCGTTACGCTTAACGCAATAAATTAAATTGCTATACAAGGTTCCGAAGCACTTTCACATCGACTATCGAGTTCCAACTTTGTCGCCGCGGACTTAATAAAAATAAACATCACTAAGTTAAAGTCAGACTATTCGTCCGAATATCCGCTCGCCAACGGACCTCGCGTTGTCTCCTTTGTACTAACGAATATTCGAAGTGCAGAAGCATAGCGCTGTGCTACAATTTTCCCGAAGAACACAGCCTTCATCTTAGAAACTATCGGTAGATAAAAATTTGAAGCTAATTTTGAGACTAGGCACGTCGAACCGTCCGCCGCCCGCACGGAACCCGCACACACTCGATCACACCACACGCAATAATTTATTCTAAAAATCACACAGTCAATTGGTCTAGTGTCTATGTCTATGATCTCTATAATGTCTATGATCTTTGTGTTCATGTCTATTATGTAAGCACCGTTTTTTCCTCTTAGTGTAGTAGTAATATCTATACTATTTCACTTGTCCGACAGGCTCCTGCGTGGGTTCCGTCGGCTTGAAGCCCTCGGACTTGTAGGGCTCGCTCTTGAAGTCCTGAGAGTCGTTCTTGGGTTGGTCCTTGTCGTCGAAACCGTAGGGCTTGCCCTTGCCCTGGTCCTCACGTTGCTGCCGGCGTCGCTGCTTGGACCACAGCTCGTGGCAGTCCTGCCAGGTCGGCAGCTCCGGCGCAGTCATTCTAAAATTATACACATCATTGTAATACAAATTTATAACTAAATAGTAATAATTATCGTTGAAATTACTAATCAATCTCAATGCACAAAGGCATTTAATTACAATTAAAACGAGGGATACTTTCCTATATCCCTTTAGTCACAGTTTCCAAGGTTAATGCAAATAAGACAGTGTATATTCACCAATATATTTACAGAAAGAATATACACCTTGATTGTCCTTCACGGTGAATGTTTAAAATACTTTTATAATTATAGAACTTTCAAAAATGTAGAGAACATACAGCTTGGCCTCGTTACTTGCGAGTAACATCAATATAGCTGGCTGCAACAGATCCATTCGGCTAATCAGTATCATGTACAAATAAGAGCAACATGCAGATGGAGAAACTTGATCAAAAGTAAGGATAGATTCATGGTATGCTGGTATTAGAGACGAAGGACTACTGGTAATACACAGGGTATTGGTATTCTCAGTTGTTCTTGTTTTTAGTCGTCCCATAATAGACCATGACTGCAGGCAAGACACATTACAATGGTATTACTATTAAGTAAATAGCATAGCATGAATCCTCCTTATTTGGATATGTAGAGTAGTTATTATGCATGCGAGAAATATCTACTGAGGTTTATATATAAATTATTTTATTCAATCTACTAGAGTTTTTATATTTTGAAAAATGAAACATGTCTTATGTGACAATGATGTCATCTCCGACCGAACTCTTGTATTTTACTCGTGAATTCGTTTTTTAGTAATATGCTTTTAGTTTTCTAATTACTCTACATAATCAACATTTCATGGATAGATAGGTCAATGATACAAGCAGTAATTATTTATGAGAAACAGTTGATATCAAGCATTATATCTTAGTATATGCAAGCAAGCAGTGTGCTGCACGGAGTGAGGGTAAGCGATTTGAGAGGTACGTGCGTTGTGTGGGTGATGTGTGCTGTTTGGTGACCATACTCACTGGTCAGATACAACGTTCTTGAGCGCTGCGTTGGCGGTGATGCGGCGCTCGGGGTCTAGCTCCAGCATGCGGTCGAGGAGCGCGAGCGCGTGAAATGAGCGGTGTGAGTATGTGTGTGTGGAAGTACTCACTCGTCAGGTACGAAGTTCTTGAGCCAGGGGCTCTTGAGCACGTCTTCGGCGGTGATGCGTCGCTCGGGGTCGTGCTCCAGCATGCGGTCGAGGAGCGTGAGCGGTGTGTGTATGTAAATGTTTGTGTGTGGTGTGTGTGAGTATGTGTGTGATGTGTATGTGTGTGGTGTGTATGATGGAAGTACTCACTGATCGGGCACGACGTTCTTGAGCCAGGGGCTCTTGAGCGCATCTTCGGCTGTTATGCGGCGCTCAGGATCGAGCTCCAGCATGCGGTCGAGGAGCGTGAGCGCGGCGGGCGGCAGGAAGGCGAAGGTCTCGCGCACGCAGCGCTTGTGGAAGCGCTTGGGGCGCAGCGTGTGCCACAGCGGCAAGTTCACAACGTTGGGCCACACGCCCGGCACCGGCGTGCCGCACACGCGCGAGATCATCTCCAGTTGCATCATCTCCACATTCGCCTGCGGACAACCGACCCAAGTACAGACACGACCCCATAACAACTTATCCATACGACGTACTCTGCAGAACATAATCCTCTCCTATAGGTTGTCACGAAGATCTATTTTGTACCAGCTATTCCCTCTTAACATTCCCTAACAATCATTACCACGCCGGCCATCAGTTTATAATCTATCGATAACGCTGCGCATCATAATTCTACCAGGTCAATAACCCACCAATGCGTACGTCTGATGGCAATCAGACACATAATAAAGAAAAAGCTCAACGCCATAGTTCAACTTGACTTTGGATGATTGGAGAAGCCATGCCACACCATCAAGATCTTGTAAGAGAATTATTCACAGCCTCAAACCCGTATCACGCAACGTACTATCAGGCGGGAGCTCAAGGTCCTGGACGTCTTTTAAGTTGAGTGGGCTAAATGACATGACTAACAAACTAAATGAATGACACAGCAGCGACGAAGACTCTTACGAAATGACCTGTGTGATAACACCCGTATAGTATTTCCGCCATCTTGACATTCATGTATCCGGCATGTTCTAGCGACGTACGAGAAACTCAATAAAATAGGTGCTCTGAGTAGTCGGCCAACCAAGTCTAACCTGGCTGGTACTGTTTATCGCGCATTTATTAGATAGTCACACACTTGATTCTTGTATAAAATAGCCTTTTACCTAGCAATTCTAAAAGTGACTAAATTGATGATTTCTTAATTGCCTTGGTAGAGTAGCGATAGTGAATAAACATTTTCTTCAAATACTGTGTATAAAAATATTTTGTCAAGAAATTTTAGCTAAGTTTAGGATATCCTTACCCTGCTTATGGCCATAATTTCTATAATCTTTTCAAATAATGTTCGCATAGACATAAACTTCTTTATTTCAAACTTCTATATTCTTTTCACATGCAATAATGTCATTAATTTTTTCTCCCGATTAATACCAGTAATCTGTAAACTGCTGTATGACTAAATGATTGAATTGATAGACAGTTGAAAAACGATTGTCTATTCGTTGGCGGGCCGTTGAAGCTCAAGACGTTAAAATCAAAGATCCCAAGGGACTTGTAACTTTTCAAAATTATATGCGTGTTAAATATTTTGTTATAGCTCACTTTTAAAATTACAAGTTAAACATCGTGAGGATGCCTGCATGCGTGAGAATTGCATTTTTTTTTTTATGTATACGAGGCAAACGCGCACACGGATCGCCTGATGGTAAGCGATTACCGCCGCCCATGGACTCCCGCAACACCAGAGGAGTCACAAGTGCGTTGGCAGCCTTTTAAATTTGATTCTCCCTCCTCCGGAGAGAGGGGAGGAGGGTTGGGTCTCCAGTACCCTCACTCACTCGACGAAACACAACGCTCGCTATTTCACGCCGGTTTTCTGTAAGGCCGTAGTATCACTCCGGTCAAGCCAGCCCATTCGTACCGAAGCGTGGCTCTCCCACGGTCATGTTGCCGAAGATATGTGGAGTGTGCCAACCCGCAGTAGGCCAGCGTGGTGGACTATATCTAATCTCTACTCAGTGAGAAGTGGTCCGTGGCCCGATTTGTATATTTGTATGTAATGAATAAACTCAAAAACAAGTGGACCGATTTAAAAAGGGATTAAATATAATAATCATCAAAAATACTAATTGGTCAGCAAATATTGCACAGCATAACGAGCATCTATACGCCTCAAATCACTGCATTCCGTCTCGGAAGTGTTAGGTTATGTTAGGTTCCTTTCTTTAAACCCACCCAAAAATAGGCTCCGTCGACTTAGTTTGATCTCTTTAAAGTTTGCTGGCCATGAGTTGCTGATCAATTAGCTATTTCTGCTCACAGATTATATTTTTCTGCTCACAAAAATACCAATACTATGCTTACCATTTAAGTAACACCTATTTAAAAATTATTTCACCATTATAAAGCCGCCGAGGTTCCGGCCCACCGTATGAAACGATGAACCCCTACGCGATACTAACCTACCCAGAAACACAATCGAATGTAAATTACCAAACCTAACTTACATTTATGCAAGCACACACATGACAACATCTAGTTAATAATATTAGTTTTAGGATGCATTGATGTTTATACCTGGAAGAGCGGGTGCTTGAGGAAGAGCTCGCCGAGTATGCAGCCCATGGACCAGACATCAACGGCGGGTCCGTAACGCTCCTCGCCCAGCAGCAGCTCGGGCGGGCGGTACCACAGCGTGATGACCTTGTTGGTGTAGGGGCGCTGCCGGTCCTCCGCCGACCACAGCCGCGCCAGACCAAAGTCACCCAGCTTCACCTCGCCTCTGTTACAATATGCACCATGTATTATTTACATACGTAACCTACTTAGATTGTTTGCTGTACAGTTGATACAATTAATTTGTCAATTCTTTGATTCAAAATGATGTGATAGACTGACAAGCGTAAAACAGGGTCCTGTACCGCAAATTGCGAAAGACTTATATCAAGCAGTAAAAAGCAACAGTTCTGTCACTGGATTAGTACAAAAAACTTGCGATACTAATTACTAAAGCCAATCAAGGCCGGAGGCCCAATCACCCCCTTTCCCTCTTCCCACTCCTCCTTCCAACTTGCTTTCCTAAAGGGTCGGCAACGCGCAAGTAATGCCTCTGGTGTTGCAGGCGTCCATAGGCTACGGTGACCACTTACCATCAGGTGGGCCGTATGCTTGTTTGTCGCCTTAGTTGTATAAAAAAAAATATCACTGCATTGACAAGTTGACCGCCTGTTAACGAATTTACAAGTTTCTCTACCTTTCAGAAGCTGATGTTTAAATTACGACGTTCCAACGTTTAAATTCGTTACTTAATTTAATAAGTTATTTCCGACTGACTTTAAAACATTCATACATATGTTGGGAACTACGATAATTTAGTGATAATAAGACACTTAATTGACTTCATTATACGAACAACGCCGAAAAACGCCGTGACGTCGACGAGTCACGTGAGAGGAATCGTTTGGTTGGTAATATTTAGAAGTGAGACGAACGTCATGGGGCATTATAGTATTATATGGCATACAGTAAGAAGACCAAATGCAATGCAGAGAGTCTCGGGTTCGAACCCACGTCGCGCACCTCTGACTTTCGGAAATTATATATGACTTTTCGAAATTATGTGCGTATTGATTGACAATTATCGCCTGCTCCGTGCCTCGGAGAGCACGTTAAAGCGTCGATCCCGTCTGCCATGAACATCTATGGCAGTCGTTATTGGGAAGTCAGTGCCCTCTAATATCCTGAAACTGCTCTAGCCTTAAGGTATCGTTAGCCTTCGGGTTGCAGAGGTCAGATGGCAGTCGCTCCGTGTAAAAACTGATATCCAGTCAAATCCGGTTAGACTAGAAAGCCGACCCCAAGTGACTTGGGGATAATAAAGGCTAGGGAGAAGATATTATGGTTCACAAGATACAAAGAAAAGCAGACATCCATACGAGATGGCTGGCTCTCTGGGCTCAATTGTAATTAGTGGCAATATTGCTAATCTGAAACTATTAAGTGTACTATCTTATCTTATGTGGGGGCCAGTCAGTGCACACCGGCGACACTTGGACCCAGTGGGATCTTTTGTGTCGACACTCTCCCAATAACGACTGCCATAGATATTCATGTCATAGCAGCCGGGACCGACGGCTTAACGTGTTCTCCGAGGCACGGAGCAGTCGATAATTATCAATCAATACGCACATCATTTCGAAAAGTCATATACTTCCGAAAGTCAGAGGTGCGCGACGTGGGTTCGAAACCGAGACCCTCTGCATTGCAGTCTGTTGGTCTCCCCACTGAGCCATCACTGCTCTTATTTAGTGTACTAACGTCTGTATATGCTGTAGAATAAAGTAATTGTGGAAAGTGTATAGTTGCGGTTTGTAATTTACGCCATGAACCCGCTACCAGAGAACCCTACTGAAGGTCTATGCCGCTAACTTCACGCACACTCGGTAACATACATAAAAAGCGCAAACTCACTTATTATTCATCAATATATTACTACACTTGATGTCTCTGTGGAGGAAGTTCTTCCGGTGACAGTAAGCGAGGCCGTCGAGGAGTTGCCTCATGATGGAGGCGTTGTGCGACTCTGTGAAGTCCACCATCTTAGACTCTAGTAGACCCATCAGATCGTGGTCCATGTACTCGAACACCAGGTAGAATGAACCTTTGTCCTAAATATAAAAACATAGTACTGGTCAAAACAAAGTAGTGATATTGATAATTGTAACTTTATATTGGATTTTGATAATGAAAACTGCTTCAATAATAATTATCAAAAAAGAAATTACACTAATGTTCGCGAGTGATCGGTATCGTCGAGTCAGGTAAAGCAACATACTTTCAAGCTTTGTTAGGAAATTATATATTACTAGCACCATAAATTCTGGAAACGTGTCCAGTAGACACATTTGGGATTGATTTCAATATACCTTTACATTTTTTTTTTGCTCGTCAAAATGACCACACTCCTGATGGTAAGCAGTCGTGTGGTCTAAGAGCAGTGGCCTCCAGATCGCCCTCATAGCAGCCGAGGTGATGTTGAGGTCTCTACTTTGACGGCCTGAGAAGGTGCTTCTTCACGCCCCGCTTAAGGACCCAGGATTGAAGGAAGGAAACACGTGCCTTGGCAGAGATTTCCATGCCACCTTATGGCAACTGATTGTATATAAAGGAAACTATCCTAAGCGAAGTTGATGACCGAATCCAGTATAGCTAACAGGCCAAATTTGTATTAAATAATACACTTCAGTCGACACCT
This sequence comes from Catocala sponsa, assembly GCA_963564715.1. Classification (NCBI taxonomy): domain Eukaryota; kingdom Metazoa; phylum Arthropoda; class Insecta; order Lepidoptera; family Erebidae; genus Catocala; species Catocala sponsa. The sequence continues at coordinate 25,435,720 of OY751336.1, forward strand.
TCAAGGATATGCAGGAGTGAGTATATGTATGTATGTAGGCAAAAATAATCTTATTATCGCACCTTTCTAAAGTCCATAGCATCCTGTTTGTCCGTGACGATTTCTCTTAAATTAACAATATTCTTATGGTTAAGTTGCCGTAGTATCTTGATCTCCCGCACGGCAGTGATAGGAAAGCCCTCCTTTTCATTTTCCAGTCGGACCTTCTTGAGCGCGACGAGTTGTCCCGTATTCTTATCCCGGGCTTTGTACACTTGGCCGTAGGTACCCTCGCCGATTTGGGTGATGACCTGCAAGATTAGAAGGGGATAGAGATGTTGAAAGAAATCCATCTTCATATATTTTTTTATTCACATCCGGTGTTCTAAATAAAATTGTAATGCAGTAGGTGTGTTATAAGAAATTAAATAATGTATGAAACATTAAGTACCGGTTGCAACAAGTGTCTTCAACCAACAGACCCAGTTTCTAGCCTACAATGTTTATGATATAGTGTCCTCATATGACACAGAGGCTATCAAAGACCAGTTCTCACTCGCACTTAGATCCAAGGACCCCAGATCGTATAAAGGCCAACAACCTCCACCAATCGTTGCACTACATCAAAAATAAAAAAGACACTGCGTTTCTGAAATCGAAAATGTAGTCCACCACATTTCTTGGTTTCAAATAAGTATATCAACACTGAAAATTGGTAACGCGATCATTACACAAAAATTAGCATTATTATGCATAATATAATAATAATATAATATTCTATCACATACACACAACGTCATCTAGCCCAAACTAAGCAGAGCTTGTACTATGAGTACCAGACAATGGGTAAACATACTTAAATACTTTTTTTGTAAATACATACGTATTATACATAAAAACACCCAGACCAAGACAAACATCCATGTTCATGAACACACAAATGTTTGACTTGTGCGGGAATCCAACCCGTGACCTCAGGCGTGGCAGTCGGTTACACTAACCACTACGCCATCGAGGCCATAATATTTAAGTTTTATTTGTTGGATGTTATAAGCTTCTTGTAAATTTGTATAAGACCGAAAATGTCATTGTTCTAGTATCCCAGACGGTGCAGATATTCTGGTGGAAGATATAAGGCGGGGCCGTGACGGTGTCGTACTTCAATCAACTGCTATATTTGGCTGATTGAATTAGCAATAGCATTTTAAATCACTTGAGATAAGATTAATTTTAAAGTTTGTAGATTATTCTTTCAAAAACTGGGTGGTAGTATTTAACTCAAATTTTCATATAGGGAAACTGATGTTTTGTATAAGTAGATAATAATTACCTGAAAGCCATCGACACACTTTTCTCCCCAGTCTTTGGCATGATACGTAGGCGTCGCTACAGGGACCACCTTCGAGCCTCGTCGTTTTAATATACGTGGCCTCTTCAGCTTGGCTCCCGTCTACAATAAACAACATGAATAAGAAAATGACTTGAAACTTGGTAAAATCTGTCTATCTGTTTGTCCGTTGTCATACCTTAATTCAGGCACTACAAAGATTAGCCAGTTGGAGTTTGGCATACATGTAGTTCTCAGCAAAATAGCCTAGAACGAGCGAGTTATTTTGCTGACCAGTTAGGGTAATCCTAATTTTAAAATCGCAATGCAAATCCTATCTTATGTAGGGGGGAGGGGGGAGGGGGGGGGGCAGTCAGTATAGACCAGCGACACTTCGACCCAGTAGAATTTTTTGTGTCGTAATGCAAATCTAACTAATATTATAAATGTGTATGTGAGTTTGTTTGTTACGCTTTTACTGCTCACCTTCTCGACCAATCATCGTGAAATTTCGCATACACGTTGCCAGGGCCACTTAAAAGGACATAAGATACTTTCTACAAAAATATTATAACTAACCTAACCTATATATGCGAGCTAAGCCGCAGGCAAAATCTAGTTTCATTGTATTTTTCATAGACTCCATATATAGGCATAAACATTTTAAAATGTGAGCAATGAGTGTTACTTACGTTGTTATCCCGGTTGGCGTTCCTGTTAGTGAACACATGCGAGTACTGGTCCCGGCGTGAGGCAGGCGGAGGCGTCGAGCCGTCTAGCTCGTCGCCCGACAACTCCTCCGAGCCGGGGATCACTGGAATATACACATAGTATATTAGCATTATACAAACTCATTATACAAAGTTACGTGGTATCAAGAGGTCAAAGCGCTGGCTGAAGATAGGACTCCACCGACAAGAGCTTGGCTCTTAAATTGAAGAAGAAGACAAACTCATAATGATACAGTCAAATTCATAACTAACAAAATATCTATACTAATAATGTCTTCTGTTTACGCGAATGTTATTCATTGTAATTAAACTACTATATACGGATTTTATCGCGTTGTTTATTTGACATTTTATTACAAAATTTTGAAAACTGTTACACTACTATTACTAATAAACTTTAATTTTTAAGCTAATTAAATTATTCAAACTATTAAAACTGTTTATACTATTACTATACTATTATACTATTTAATTTATGTTTTCGAAATTATGTGCGTATTGATTGACAATTATCGCCTGCTCCGTGCCTCGGAGAGCACGTTAAGCCGTTGGTCCCGGCTGCCATGACATGAACATTTATGGCAGTCGTTATTGGGAGAGTGTCGACACAAAAGATCACACTGGGTCGAAGTGTCGCCGGTCTGAACTGACTGGCCCCCACATAAGATTACTATCACACGTTTCTAATTATTGCACCCGTGGCTCGTTGCGTAGCGATGTTATATCATCCTTCTAAAACCAAAGGACTGCCTACCTAGGACTGTCTGTCACATTTTAACTTTCTGCACTCCTTGATATAAATTTTAACCAGATTTTACCATCCTCCATGCGCGCAATATATTTAAAAACATGGTACAAAGTTTTCCCTTACCATACTAGCTTAAAAGATAAGTATGGCATGATATTTACCAGGAGGCATAGGCAGGTTCATGATGCCGGTGCGCTTGGGCTTTTCGGGCTTCTTCACGGGACTCGCCGGTGGCGTCGTCAGCGGACTGTCGTTCGCTAACGTCTTGATATCATCCACCTGAACAGGCAAATGTCTTTTAATATATGTATTTCACACACACACACACACATATATACATTGAAATTCCCATGAGCATTGTTCGTCCCCTATTAGATACAGTAGTTGTAAATGCGACTGCATTTACAACTACTGTATCGAATAGGGGTTTATACTGTATCTAATAGGGGTTATTTCACAGAAATAAATAGTAGTAGAATGGTGAATGTCACGTCTTCGCGTACATTTCGCGCGTGCCACATTTCGGCAAGCCCCGCCTACAGTGACGTATAAATAGTGAGGGGACACTATGGAATTATTATCGATATGTTGAGAGCTGTGGAAGATGAAATTATGTTATTGTTTTTATGTAAAATGTTTTATTATGAATAGTGATGATAACATATTAGGTACTATGTAAACTTTGATTAAAATAAAACGTATTTATTTAGTTATAAATCTGTATTGAAACCTTACAAAACTTTTGACTATATTATAGAATATACTTTATATAATGTATATTATTATATCAAAAATAAATTTGTTCAAGTTAGGTTACAAGGTAACACTTATGAATGTCAAAGTTACACAAAATTCTGTCTGTGAATTTATATTTACTGCCACGTTCAGCAAAGCAAGGGTGTAGGGTACTTACAAACATTCGTTTAAATAAATTGTTAATTATGAAAAAATTCTTAACAACATTATTCTGCCTGACTTAATCAGCAATCGTATACACACTACCTAAACTTACAGATCAAAGAAACAGTTGATTAATATTAACAAACGTATTGATATCGACATAATAATTAATTCAAGAGTGTCCTTCGAATTAATATTCGTTTTATTTATCGATAAATTTAAGACGTCACCATAAACCGAACGTCAATCACTAGCGCAATCGCTGACCAATCACAACTATTTATTTGACCCGACGCCCCTGATTTGTTATTGTTTTTGGCATCTTGTGAATATCGCTTATCTCGACGTACATAGCGTGTGGGTTTCATATTTATGTGAACAAGTATCGCATAATTCAAGCAATGGATATTTAACATAACGAAGAAATGAACGATGATGTTCTTATTAGACAAACATGGTAAAAGTAGAACACTTATTTTGAATCTCAATAATCTTAACTTTTACTCAATTTAAATACTTACTGGTGATATGAAATGCCTCCTGTTTCCATATTTATTGCATCACTTTTATTTTTACAATTGGAACGTGCACAATATGCCATATTTGTAACGAATTTAATGTTTTTTTACCTCCGGAGCGCGCGAACGGGAGACGCGTTGCGTAATGCGAATGCGTTTAGAAGCATATGCACTATAGTGCAATAGCTTGGCACGCGCGCCACGCCCTCTTCACCATTCTACTACTATTTATTTCTGTGGGTCATTTGGTGTCAATGTAACCTCTTAACGATAAACGGAAAAAAACCTCATACATGATATTTAATGCAAAAACCATCCCGCTCCTTCTCCTTCCCACTTCCTTTCCTAAAGGGTCGGCAACGCGCAAGTGATGCCTCTGGTGTCGCAGGCGTCCATAGGCTACGGTGACCACTTACCATCAGGTGGGCCGTATGTTTGTTTGCCAACATAGTTGTATAAAAATATATATATATACCAAATTATACACCTTTAACCATTAATAACGATTTGATACACAGATCCCATCAGGAAAAGTACCTTGGTTTAATTTTGGATGACAAAGTTACATGGAACACACACCCACATAGAACAAGTAAGAAATAAAATTACCCAATTCACTGGTGCCTTGCATACAATGGCTTCTTGTATACCACATAAATCACGATTAATGCTATATAACTCGCTTTTAAAATCCAAACTAACTTATTTAGGAGACCGTCCATATTCGGCTTGGACGTGGACAATCGTTTTATAAACAAAGTAAAATATTAAAAGTTTAGTTTAAATATATAAAAAATATTGGTTACCATCCAGTAGTATGAAATTGACTTATTTTATTTATATATTATATCAAAATAAAACACACAGCCTGAAAGCAATAAGACAGTATTACTGCAACTGCATAGTCGGCCGAAGGACTGTTGGTTGCTGTGCTAAGCTGCAAGATATGAAAATGTCACTCCACCAGCCCAGTTTTTAGATAATATTTTAATAACTTATGAAGGTGAAAATAAATATTTATTTTAAACAATGTGTTTTATTTTATTATTTAACGAACTTGATACTAAACTTCAAAGAATGTTTTCTACTTAGTTTAGGCTACTCAAAATTAATATGTTTATTACAATATAAAATTGTTCACGCCCAGGCCAGGGTCCCATACAAGGTGGTCGGTCTCCTTTGGGGATCTGCTGCAAAAACAAATATCTTTCCACTAGAGGATGCCCGCAGCTTCGCCCGCACATGTTTTTTATTTATCCATTTCGTCCGAATCCCGTGGGAATTTCGGGAAATCCCTTCTTAGTGCACCCCTACAGTACCCAAGGAATATACATGTCAAATTACAGATTCTTGCGCCAAATAGTTTCGGCTGTGCGTTGTCTGTCAGTCACTCAGTAACGGAAGAGTTTTATACATATAGAAGATACCGCGTGCGCAGAATAAAGCGATCAAAGTTTTGTTTCACTATAATAAATTAACACATACATTTACACTATATAAAAAAAACTAAAATATTTAACTTAAAGCAACTCTATACAAAAAAAAATATGCATTCACACTCGGACTTTGTTAACAAAAAAAAATACACACGTCAGTTAAGAAACACAAACAAGCTGTTGTTTACAGCGCCAAGAACTGAATACGGAAAAAGAAAGGGTGTTATTTAAATGGTTAGCATAGTATTGGTATTTTTGTGAGCAGAAATAGCTAATTGATCAGCGACTCATGGCCAGCAAACTTTAAAGAAATCAAACTAAGTCGATGGCTTTTATTTCTATTTTTGGGTGGGTTTAAAAAAAGGAACCTAACATAACCTAACACTTCCGAGACGGAATGCAGTGATTTGAGGCGTATAGATGCTCGTTATGTTGTGCAATATTTGCTGACCAATTAGCATTTTTGATGATCATTATATTTAATCCCAAAAAGAAATATGCTGTATGACAGAATAAAACTATATAATAAACTGCCAGATGAATTAAAGGAATGTGAGAATATGACCATTTTTAAAAGAAACATTAACAGGTATATAATTGAAAACATATAATAATAATATACCCAGTTCCCGATGCCGGTGGGTCTTCATAGTTTTTATATTTTTAAATGTGTTTTTTTTATATATTTAAAAATATAATTATTATTGAAAAATGAATAAATTAAGAGAATAATAATATTCTATCACATAAACACAACACCATCTAGCCCAAACTAAGCAGAGTTTGTACTATGGGTACTAGACAATGGATAAATATACATATATATACTTTTTGTAAATACATACATATTATACATAGAAACACCCAGATCAACATGAACATTCTTGTCCATGCACACGGATGTTTGACTTGTGCGGGAATCGAACCCACGACCTCAGGCGTGGCGATCGATTGCACTAACTACTACGCCGCGATGCCGCCTATATCCTTACTAATATTATAAATTCGAAAGTAACTCTATCTGTCTATCTGTGTCTGTCTGTCTGTTACCTTTTACGGCTAAACCACTCGCTACTTTTTATTGATGTAGGTACCATGCGGGCGGAGCCGCGCGCAAAAGCTAATACTTATATATTAAAATATACTTGTATCATATAAAAAAAGAACATGAGTAAAACAAGAAATTGATAACAACAACAAACAACTAAATTACCATCATTAGACCTTAATCCTTACTTATATTATAAATTCGAAAGTAACTCTATCTGTCTATCTGTATCTGTCTGTCTGTTACCTTTTCACGGCTAAACCACTCGACCGATTTAGATGAAATTTGGTACAGATATAGTTTAAAACCTGGGGCCTTCCCCAGGTTTTAAACTATATCTGTACCAAATTTCCTTACATAAGCTACTTTTTATTAATGTAGGTACCACGCGGGCGGAGCCGCGCGTAAAAGCTAGTATTTAATAACTTATTTCTATTGTTGTGAAACGTACCTTATAGGAATTGGAACCATATTATTTTTGAGTCATTGCTTAATGTGATATAATATACTTACGATCGTACTACTGTTTTACTTTAATTTCATTGTTATGTTATACTCGTTAAGTGAACTGTATTGTTCTTTGAGTAATAATAATAAAGATTTCTTTAAACCTATTTAATGAGGTCGGACAGTGTTATTGGGTTTTTATATAGGATCAAGATTGATATAGTTAATACATTGACTGTCTTGGTAGGGCAGCAGCAGCAAAAGCGACTGCTTTGCATGAGGTCTCAGGTTCGATTCCCAGGTCATAAAAACTAAAGGAATAAAATATGGATGTAAAATACATCTACCTATAACCTACTCATTTAGAATATATAAACTTGAAGACTATGTATGTATAATTAAAAGTAATAGTATACCTGTATATTGGGTGGCATGGGCAGTTTGGTGAGGCTCTTGTGTTTGTGTGGGAGCGGCGGTTGACTGTTGGCCAAGTACACGCTGTCCACTACTGAACTCTTCGGCAAGGGAGGGTTGTTCGGAGTATTATTTGTTGTTGCTACCGGCGGAGGGGTTGTTGATATCGGCTTCTAGCAATTATAAAAATACAAGGTAAGTGGCAGAAATACTTTTGTTATGTGTTTGTGACTTGAAAATCTGATAAGAAGATGTATTACTGATATTTAAAATTGTATTTTTGTAATTTTAGTGCTTCGGTAACAAGTCAAAGACATGACAAAGGCAAGTAAATTAATTGTAATGTAGTTTAACTTCTTGAGTGTCAAAGGGAAATACGGCAAAAAAAATCATTGAGCAAACAACACACAAACAGACAAACGTATGTCCGCTCGACACTTGACTCATTAACGAGTCAAGTGCGTTTATCTGTTTTTTTTTTAGTTTCTCTTTTTCCCAGACAAACATATGACCGCTCGACAGTTGACGGGTTAAGTAATGAAACATAATGTCACGTTTGTGTTTTGTTTATTTGGTATAAGCAGACCACACAATTCTGTGCATAGGATTAATATACCCCTGGGCTACACAATATTGTATTTTAAATATGGGATTAAATATAATGATCATCAAAAATACTAATTGGTCAGCAAATATTGCACAGCATAACGAGCATCTATACGCCTCAAATCACTGCATTCCGTCTCGGAAGTGTTAGGTTATGTTAGGTTCCTTTTTTTAAACCCACCCAAAAATAGAAATAAAATCCGTCGACTTGGTTTGATCTGTTTAAAGTTTGCTGGCCATGAGTTGCTGATCAATTAGCTATTTCTGCTCACAAATTATATTTTTCTGCTCACAAAAATACCAATACTATGCTAACCATTTAAATAACACCCTTTAAATATTGTATCGTAGGTTACATACAGTAAAGAAGTTATTTGCTGAGCTAAAGGCAATTAATATTATTAATGTGATAGTTTATGAAGATGTTTAGATATTTGTTATTCAATAATGTGTAAAATCCCTTGAAGGTATTTCGATAAAACTTGTCATACATTAAAACCTGGGATACATTTTTATTTCGATATATTTTGTTGTAAGATTTATATGGGCAAAGTCGCGGACATTAGTCAGGAATATATAAAAAGCTGAGCAATATTTTGTATATGGCCTGCAACAACTAAATAATATTCCTTAAGTCTAGATAAATGGCGACAATGCATTCGTACTTCCTTACAAATGGATTTAAACATCATCAGATGGGAAAGACAAGTATCAAGCGGAGTACCTCAGGCTCGTTATCGTCAGGCGGCAACGGCGGCGGCGGCGGCTGATCGGCGGGCGGCGCGGCCTCAGCCGGCGCTGCGGTCGGCGCCGGGGCTGGGGCTGCGGCCGCGTCGACTGCCGGCGCTGGGTCTGACGCGGGCTCCTTCAGCTCGAAGGACGAAAAGTCCGGCGGCGGCTGCAGCGGCGCCGCGTTGGACTCCTCGCTGTGCGGCATGGGGATGTCCATGGTCGACACCTCCACGCACGACGAGTCCTTCGTGCTGTCGCCGTTCTCCTTCGATAGCTGACACAGACGGACGTTTTATATAAACTAATGCTCACCCAGTGATACAAATTTTACCATAATCATGGGAAATACAAACATAAATTTTTTTTTTTTTACATGTTCCTATATTTTATAACTCTAAGGGCGGCTTCAAATTAGCCACGCGGCTAATTTAAAAGCGCCCTAATAGTTGACAATACATACTATGGCAAACAAAAGAGAGAAAAAGATACTAAACTGTTTTGTCTTTGCAATTGAATGCAAAACGATACCAATTTTATTAACAAAGGAGAACAAGTGTAAGTGAAGTTTATCGACCACCATCACTTTATGTTAACGTAACTACTTTGTCTCTTTAGAATGTGAATTTATTTATTGTTTTATTAAGCTGTCACACCCATCGATCAAATATACCATAGATGCACGATCGTCGCTCGAAAAACGGCCCCAACAAAACTGTGCATAAATCAGTCGTATGCGCTATATTATGCACCTGTCCCACTCATTCTTGCGTGCGCTGCCCGTAAGCGAGAGCGAATCGACACCACTACTACGGTGGAGACCGTACCATATATGTACTTAGTACGCTTGCGTATCGCGAGTAACACACTTAGGACGCTTTACATTGACGCGTTTTAACTAAACTATTACAAAATGTTTCTCAGTGGGCGTTCAATGGTTATTCCGGTTTATTTCCTGGATTGCATAATGCGGACATTTATAAGTAAGTAGTACTGGTCAGTGCCACATATTGACGCGGTTTTTGTATGAGAATGTGCATCTATAGTATATTTGATCGAAGGTCACACCCAACTATTCTATCAATCATTATGAAATTTCCCATACAAGATATCAGGGGTACAGAAAAGGACAAAAGATACCTTTTATCGAAAAAGTACTGTTTCCGAACGAGACCACAAGCTAAAACTAATTAATATAAAAAGCGAGAAGAAAGTACGATAAGCAAGACATCTCAAGTAAAAAAAAAAAATATTCGGTTCTACATTGTTATTATATTAGTGGAGTATTAGCCAGAATACCTGTGTGGAACTATCTGCGGTGGCATTGGACAGCTCGTCAATAGTGAGTATCTCGGGATTGTTGATCGACGTCGCGTTTGATATCGTGCCCTGTGACTCCTCTTCTTTTTGGTTCAAGATCTCTTGTAGTTTCTGCAACATTACATTATAATATTAGATTGTTCATATATACCGCGCATGAAATAATACAAGAATAATGATAATATGCGATTGTCATACTTCGGACAAATTGGAGAATTGAGGCCTCGATGGCGTAGTGGTTAGTGTAACCGACTGCCACGCCTGAGGTCGCAGATTCGATTCCGGCACAAGCCAAACATATGTGTGCATGAACATGGATGTTTGTCTTGGTCTGGGTGTTTCTATGTATAATATGTATGTATTTACAAAAAAAAAGGATATATGTATGTTTATCCATTGTCTGCTTAGTTTGGGCAAGATGGTGTTGTGTATATGTGGTAGAATATATATATATATATATATATATATATATATATATACACATGTATATATATATATATATCTTTATATATATATATAATTCTACTATACGTGTATATATCACTGAACTCCTCCTAAACGGCTGGATCGATTTTGATGAAATTTCTTGTGTGTGTTCAAGTGTATTCGAGAATGGTTTAGATTTGTTTTTTTTCTCCTGTGTACAAGACAACGTCTGTCGGGATAGCTAGTATATACATATATACATAATTCTCAAGACTTATTTTCTTTCTACCTTCAAGCCACTATGTTGTCTTCTGACGCGAATATGTGTTATCACGTGACCTCGCATCGTACCCGTACAATGTTAGGTCACATGATAAAATACTTATGTACTTTAATAAACGTTGTATTAACTTTATTTGAGATGGCCAGATTTGAATAATGACATAAAATCCTTACAAGGCAATGTACTCTGTATTTTTTTTTTATAATGTCAAGGTATTGATGGACTTCAAAAAGAAATTTATCTCATAAAATTCTAATTAAATCGTTTGATTTGATTACCTTGGCCCTTTTATGTTTGTCCTTGACTAGTTCAGCAAAGAGGCTAGTGTCGCTGATCTTTTCCTTGAAGTCGATTTTCCGTTGCAGCATGGTTGGCGGACTTGGAGACTCATGTTTGACCCTGCTGAAAGTTATATTGGTTTTTATTGCATGTTAACACATGAAGGTGATTCATATTATCTTATCTTATCTTATGTGGGGGCCAGTCAGTGCAGACCGGCGACACTTCGACCCAGTGGGATCTTTTGTGTCGACACTCTCCCAATAACGACTACCATAGATGTTCATGTCATGGCAGCCGGGACCGACGGTTTAACGTGCTCTGCGCGGCACGGAGGAGGCGATAATTGTCAATCAATACGCACATAATTTCGAAAAGTCATATAACTTCCGAAAGTCAGAGGTGCGCGACGTAGGTTCGAACCCGAGACCCTCTCTGCTTGCAGTCTGTTGGTTTCCCCACTGAGCTATCGCTGCTCTGATTCATATTATACTAAAATCTATAGCTCTGAGACAACTTTAGTACTCGTCAAATATATTTTTAAATTATTAATATGTTGTTATACTGCGCCCGAAATAGGTCTTAGTTTTCGAAAGCCACGTGACAACGTTAGAAATATGGGACTTATGTGTCACTTCAGTCGTTACGATTGGCAGCGTGTGCTATCTAATAAGTACAGCGCGGAGTAGCGAATGTCTCAGCGTATGACAACCATACATAAATCTGGGATCACAAGGCACGCGGGGCTATCCACAGCGGTTAGAGTGGTCTGCATTACCGTCCGTTAACGACCGCTGACGATGAACGAGAAACGAGTATAACTATAAACGAGTTGACGATCAGCGGGAAGCGAGTGTGTAGTTTCGATAGTTTTGTCGCCGGGCTATAAGCGAGTGTGCAAGTGCGACGAGCGACTACTCGCGCCACTCGCCCGCGGTCGCCCAGTCCTGTGCAAGCCTGCGCGCGCGACGAGCGAGCATCGCTGAACGAGTATCGTTGAGCGAGTTTATTTTTGAAAGCTCTTGTCGCTCAGCGACAAAACTAGTAAAGCGAGTCGTCGCCGGCAGTGTGAACAGTCAGAGAGCAACTTTCAATATATGCATCTCTTTCGTTTACACGGAATGTATATATATTAATTGTGCGTTTCTTGAGAGAGAAAATCGCCGATAGTTAGTCGTTTTCTCGCCGGCGGTCGGACCACTGCAAAAGAGCCGCTGAGTAATATGAAGAAAGAAAGAAAAATGTTTGTATTGAAATCTCTATACACAAACACACATAATAGTAAAATATTTAATAATAAATACCTACAATTGAACAGAAGGCGGTACATGGAGATCAAATTAGACAACTGCGTCAGCTATTGTTGCAGTATAGACTACAGCGCTAGTATTCTTGCAGGCCTATCTATACTAATATTATAAAGCTTAACAGTTTGTTTGTTTGAACGCATTAATCTCAGGAACTACTGGTTCGAATTGAAAAATTATTTTAGTGTTGGGTAGCCCATTTATCGAGGAAGGCTATAGGGCATATGCTATATAACATCACGCTACGACCAATAGGAGCGGAGCAGCAATAAAAAATGTTGCGAAAACGGGAAAAATTCTCCTATATGAAGCAGACAAAGTTGCGCGTGACAATAATTTTGACGAAGAAGATGTTAATCATGTAGAGCGTCTGACCAAAATCACGATCATAGCCTCTACGTTGTCTGTATGTTAACGTATCATATTATAGTCACCTGTGTCGCTCGCGCGGTGGCTCGACGTGCTTGGCGCGGTGGCGCGGCGGCGACGCCGTGGAGCCGCGCCGCCGCGCCCGCGACACGCTGCGACGTCGCTTCAGCGAACTGCGGCTGTGAGACCTACACACGGAACATACCACACTCGTCAGCAACAATATCCACGCCTCACTAAGTTGAGAACATTGCGCGCCATAACCTTGCAAAGATGGCGGCAGCGACTGACTCTCAACGAAATCAATGCGCAATAAACTAGTGTCTTTGGTATAGCATAACATTTATATTATCACAAGAATTAAGCAATACATTATAAAGATCCACAAACATGTATCACCATGACAAGGCAATAAATAAGAATAACAATCATCTCTCCAAAATAATAAATATGAAAGTTTTTTTTCTTTTTTTTAAATAATTAATTTTCAAATTAACTACACTTAATTCAAAGCAGTTTCCACATATAAATATACAGTAGCGCCAAAAAATATTTGAAGTTATAATCTAAAATAACAAATGCACAAATAATTAACGTAACAATATAAAAACAAAACAAATAATATTTTATAAAAAAGTACAGTACTAGGAACAGAGTTAGGTACAAAGTTATATTATTTAATTTTATTCAGTTTCACAAAGCAGGAACAAGACGGGCATGGATAGATTTCTTGAACTTGGGTAAAGAAAGGTGGAACACATCAATGAAAATGTCACTGCAGATATTAATAAGGTTATTAAACGAGCGGCAGGATCGTATTATAAAGGAATTCCTCCTATAATTAGTCCTAGCAAGTTTTTTTTTTATCTTTAGTTATTATAAGGGATTTTTGTACAAAGTAATGATAATGACAATCCCATCGTACCTTATTCTAATAAAGAAATAACTACTACAACAGTAGCAGAGGCTAATCTTATCTTATGTGGGGGCCAGTCAGTGCAGACCGGCGACACTTCGACCCAGTGGGATCTTTTGTGTCGACACTCTCCCAATAACGACTGCCATAGATGTTCATGGCAGCCGGGACCAATGGCTTAACGTGCTCTCCGAAACACGGAGCAGGCGATAATTGTCAATCAATACGCAAATAATTTCGAAAAGTCATATAACTTCCGAAAGTCAGAGGTGCGCGACGTGGGTTCGAATCCGAGACCCTCCGCATTGCAGTCTGTTGGACTCCCCACTGAGCTATCGCTGCTCATAGGCTAATCTTAATAGCTAACTAATCACAATCACTTTAATTAAATGTATAATATAATATTCTAGCTGTATCAGAGTTTGGTTCAGCTAGAATACTATGAAACTTACCGACATCGTATAAATTTAATTTAAATTTATTTATAAAATGGGCTCTTTTATCAGCATACCTGACACATTCATTCATCCATTAGTAGATGGTAGGCATCATCCTTTTTATTGCATACGCCACAATTAGGCAAGTCTACTTTTTTCATTAAAGTCCTAGCAAGTTAAAGCCTAGGCTAACATAGTCAATAAAGAATACCATCTGATTACTTGTTTTCTTGTTAAGCATTACAATGGTAATAAATAATAAATTTAAATCAGTAATACCATAATGATGAATCATACAGAGAAACAAGAGAAATAAACAATAAACTATTATTACTTGAAGACTCTCATAAGTCGTAATCGTGAACACGTATGGTGACAAGGATACAGCCTAGAAGCCAGTAGGTATCCCATAATTATACATTTTAAATACTATATTATACAAAGCCCTCCCACCAAAATTTATTTATTTGAGTTAAATTTACATCTACCAAATTACGAAACGCGAGTATTTTAATGAGGAACACAATCAAACTAGAAAACATTCGCAACAATGTTTTATATTTCCTTTTTGCAAGTTTGTAAAGTATCACAGCATTGTTAAGTTTTTTGGTTTCCACATCCATTGTGTCACAATTTTATTGTGGCTATTACGTCGCAATTCGCGAAAATTTTAAATCCTAACTAATATTATAAAAGCGAAAATGAGTGTTTGTTTGTTTGTTACCTTTTCACGATCATCCTGAAATTTTGCATATACGTTATCAGGTGTACAGAAACGGACACTGGCTACCTTTCATCCCGAAAAATTTTACTGTTCTCGAGGAAAACAACAATAACGTTCTTATGATAATAGATGGCGCCACTTGTCTTTCGAATCATGATTGAATTATATTATTACAAGCAGAGTACAACCCGAATTGATTGTCAATTTCTAAATTAACGCGAGCGAAGCCGTGGGCAAAAGCTAGTGTAACTATAATTGCAGAATAAAAGCACATTTCATCCACTTTCCAAACCTTCCTCTCTCTAATTTCCAACGCTTCTCTCCCCAATTTGTCAAACCTTATTCTGTATAATTTTTGCAACACTCCACCCTCCACTTTGCCAATCCTATACTCTGCAATTTACCAATCCTTTGCTGTCAATTTTTCAAAGTTCTATTCTACAAATTCCCAACCCTTTTTTATCCATTTTGTGTATTCTCCAATTTGTCAACCCTTTACTGTGTATTTTACAACCATCCATTCTCCAATTTACCAACTCTCCAAGCTCTTTACCAATCCCCGTCCAATGTCCCGTTCTATTAAACAAAAACCTGAACCTCAAAATAGGGAAAAGGTGATAGAGAGGTAGAGAAAGGGCACTAGAGAGGTAGAGAAAGGGTACTAGAGAGGTAGAGAAAGGGCGATAGCGAGGTAAAGAAAGGGCGATAGAGAGGTAGAGACAGTATAGTTACCGGTGCGAGGTCTTGAAGTCCTTGTGGCGGTCCCGGGCGCGCGAACGCGATCGCGTGCGGCGCCGGTGGTGCGGCGAGCGACAGCGCCGCCGCCGCTCGCCGTACTCGCGCAGACGCGTCTCGTGCACCGGCGAGTCTACAACACACACACACACCCTTCAACATCTGCTACCTACTACTCATTTAAAGAACATTTTCAAACGTTATTAACACTTGTAGCTAAATTGATCTGAAGTCATCCTACACAACTGAACTTATGTTTAGTTGGAAAACATATTTATAGATACTTTCCAGTAATCTATATAGAAATTGTAGTAGTAGTAATTCTATATAACAATTTTAATTATTATTATTCTATCTGAAATTATCAGTTTAAATGGAAACAATATTTATTCATTCTGTCATCAATAACCTAGAACCTGCATAAATACAAACAAATTAATAATAATAATAATGTTTATTTCACCACAGTATAACATTTGTACAAATTATTCTATATTTACGAGTACACAGACATAATGACATAATAAATAAACTAAAATTGTATTAATGACACACATTAAGTGGTGACTGGCCCCTTTGCTAAGTTGTTATTAAACAACTTGTATTAAAGAGGCCAGGCCCGTAACACTGTCTAATACGTACTATTTGTGATACAATTTTAATAGAATGGATAACAAAGTAAATTTATAGGGATGGATTGGTTTTTACCTATAAACGTTTTCTTTCAATGTTTATGTCATAAAAGCAGTATCTCTACATATACATATTAAGCGAATGTTTTGATTTTTTACGTGTCATATCACCAACTGGCAAGAACTTGCCATTCATACACTTATTGCTTTAGATGTTTTGAGCTCTTAGATAACCTTAGCCAAGGTACAAATACTAACATGTCCTTTACGTTGTAATAAATTTCATCATCATCACTACATATTATAAAACAAAGTGCTCCGCCGTGTCTGTTCGCGATAAACTCAGGAACTACTGAACGGATTTTCATGTGGTTTTCACCAATAGACAGAGTGGTGCATGAGTAAGGTTTAAATTATATAATTTGTTAAGGTTTTGTATTACCCGTGCGAAGCCGGGGCGGGTTGCTAGTTTAATAGAAATTAATATATTCTTAACTAATCCATCTCGTTCTTCAAATACTTAATGTGGCTGGTTTCATTTATACAAAAATAGAGATTATGCCCTTTAATCGGCATACAGGTTTCGAGCCTCATACAGACTCTATCTAGCTCTCACAAAAGTTTGACCTAAAGCCTCAACAACGGTATTTATTTTAAACATGTAGGTACATATATGAGATCTTTTGATAGAAAACGAAACTACATAATCCCTATGTCACAGGGGACTATACGAACAAGAATCAACGGCCACAAAGAACACATCGGTGGTAGAAGACTATGTTCCACTAACCTGAGACCATGATAGGTGATTGTACACGCTGCTGTTCAAGCCAGTACTCCCGCTCGCGCCTGTTCCTCTCGTAATCTTGTTCAGTATCAGAGTCTATTGTCACCGTATCGTGATATGGAGGGGCTACCGGAGTGTGTGGTGTTGTTGATTTCTGTCGTCGCCTGAAAAAAATACATTCAATGAATATCAAGGTTAGTAAATAAGTAAGTGCCGTGATAACTTAGTAGGGAGACCGTCGGACTGCCACAGAGATCTCAATCTTCGACTTTGTGGCAAGAACTACAGACCTTTTGAAATATTCTACAAAACAATTTACAATCAAAGAGAAATAGGGTATAGAGTATAAATATAAAACAAGATTGTAGCTTAATGTGTGCACCGTTTAAGTAAAAGAATTAACTGTTTTAGTAGGTACCTATGAAAATTTTACAAAGTATTACATAAATCTTAAGTGATTTTGATGCAGTAAATTGCATTATTTGAGCATAATTAAATTCTCTCTGAAGATTTCAGACGGACTTCACACCATCATCAAAATCGGATCAGAGTTTTAGTCGTAAAAACGTAACAAGCAGACAAAGTTACTATCGCATCTATACAAATAAATAAAATTGAAGTCTCTGTTTGTAATGTCAAAATAACAACGTTTTATCTAATGCATATGAAAGTATATAAGGAACTTATACGAAAAGATTTATTTTAAAAATTTTTGTCTGTCTGTCTGTTTGTTCCGGCTAATCTCTGAAACGGCTGAACCGATTTTGACGGGACTTTCACTGGCAGATAGCCGATGTTATAAGGAGTAACATAGGCTAATTTGATTTTAGATAAAAAAAATGGGGTTCCGCGGAGACAAACATTTTTTAGTTAAAGTCTACGCGGACGAAGTCGCAGGTAACAGCTAGTTAATAATATATACATACATACATAGATTCACGCCTGTTTCCCAGAGGGGTAGGCAGAGGCTACGGATTTCCATTTGCTACGATCCTGACCCCCTTCTCTGACTTCATTCACTTTCATCACATTCCTCATACACGCCCGTCGGTTCAAGGTGCTCTTAACCTGGCCTTTGTCCAGAACCCTCCGATCTGATCGAGAAACGTTCTAGGTTTTCCTCTTGCGACTTTTCCATTTACACTAGCCTTATAAACTTTCTTAGTCAGTCTTTCCTCGTCCATTCTTTCTACATGTCCAAACCGGCTTAACATACCCTTTTCTATTCTTGTCACTATATCCACTTTCATGCCGCATCTCTCTAATCACACTATTCCTTATTCTATCTTTCAGAGTCACACCACATATGCTTCTCAGCGCTCTCATTTCTACAGCATTTATTCTGCTCTCATGCTTCTCTTGCCATACCCAACTTTCACTTCCATACATAAGTGTAGGCACTAATAGTCCTCTATAAACAGCCAAACGTGCCTTTTCGGATACATTTCGACTGTTCATAATATATTATTAGTATGGATAATATGGATTAATAATCAACTTTTTACTATGCATCTTTTTCATGTCGCCAAATGGAATTATCTAAAGCGACTGTCTTGTCGGCACAGTGATATAAGTTGCTGCCGCCTCCTAACGAAACTGAGACACCAGAATGATGTTTAAACCCTAAAATTGGCTTAATCAATGTAACTATATTTTAAAGCTGTTGCCTAGAGCAAAAATAAGCACATCGCTCGCGTTAATCAAGATTTTATCAATAAATTTCTATCCCACGGGAGCAGTACTTTTTTCTGGATGAAAGGTACTCTTGTCTGTAGCCCTGACAACGTGTATGCTAAATTTCATGATGATCGGTCAAGTAGTTGTTAGGGCGTGAAAGAGCAACAAACAAACTCACATTCGCGTTTACAATATTAGTTAACAGGTTCCCTGTCCGATGAATCACATAATTATGATAATTACATAATTTAGATTCTATTCTATTCTATAACAATAGATTTTCTATTGTGTCTATCACGGGACAGCGAAAGGGTTAAGATATCAATCATGGTATAAATGGGAGTAACTAATACATACTATAAGTCGAAATTCGACTGTAATAATTTTTTTATAATATAATATTTTTGTACTTCTCGATATGAACTGAAGGTATGCTAAATCTCCTACTCCTGCGCGAACGCAATATGCTACAAAGAGGACGAAGATGTCTCTTCATAAGATTTCATAATATATGTAATTATCATATAGATTTATCAATAATCATTAAACCCTGGGTACAATGACCTGCTTAAACCATTTAGCAAACGTTACAGAGAACACGGAACGTCATCTGAAACGCTTGTGAAACTCAACTCATGAATTGTAAAACACTGCATGTATGTAAATTGAACAACAGTTGGAAATCTGCTAAGCAAATCAATATTACCCTGACAATTTTACTAAAGGGTATTTTATATGGCTGCAATATTTGCCGGTCATTACAACAACATTCAATATTCTGGCCATACTCAACATAAGCCGGCTGAGCGAGCTGTACTTTAAATATTGCCGTGTATTATACAAAATAAATGTTATTGTTGGCAATGTTGCCGGCCAATATATTGTAGCCACACGTGGCAGTAAAAAAAGAATACTTGTTTAGAAAAAGAAGAAGTCCCTTAATGTAGGTAACGAAAGATCTGGCAACCAAGCAAATTAATCGACCTGCAAGGTTAAACAACATTGGCACCATCAGGTTCATAGATGGGTAACCATTTACAGTACATTACACATTCCCATTCTTTGGACAACACGTTAAGACCTGGCTAACATAGACACTTATGACAATCAGTCGTCCAATATTCTAACATCGTAAATAATTATATACGGTCAAATCGCCCCGAATCACAGCGCATAAAAGCTGAAAACAAGGCATTACTGCGTTCACGATTTATGAGGCTATAGAATTCAATATTCAAAATAGCGATAGCTCAGTGGGGAGACCAACAAAGTGCAATGCAGAGGGTCTCGGGTTCGAACCCACGTCACGCACCTCTGACTTTCGGAAATCGGATGTTTTCTTAAGTAGTGGAAGTAGACTTTTCGTAATTATGTGCGTATTGATTGACAATAAATTATGTGCGTATTAATTGACAATAAATTATGTGCGTATTGATTGACAATAAATTATGTGCGTATTGATTGACAATAAATTATGTGCGTATTGATTGACAATAAATTATGTGCGTATTGATTGACAATTATCGCCTGCTCCGCGCCTCGGAGAGCACGTTAAGCTGTCGTTACGTTAATGCCATGAACATCTTATAAAGTCATGATTATAAAGTTAGGATTGATAACCCATATAACACAAGAAATGTAAGGAAAGGAAAGCTGCTGAAACCAACAATTAAAAACTATTATGGAGCGAGAATGACTGAATATCTAGTCCCAAAAATATATAACGAGATAGAATTATTAAGAACACAACCTAAAATAAGTAAAACATTGTTAAAAGCAAAGCTAAAGAGTCTACTGCTTGGAGTTGTTGACATTACTATTAGTGAGGTCCACTCCCGCGATGCAGTCGATACAAAAAATTTGTATTGTATTGTATTGTAGATATATATCTAATAATAATTAGTTTTAAGGTTTAATAAATAAATGTTAACGAGCGCATCTCGCCAACAAGCTGTGTAGCTTGGCGAGGAAATTTATATGTTGTACTATTATTATTACAAGTGAATAAATGAAGTAAAAAAAAAAAATCTATGGCAGTCGTTAATGGGAAGTCAGTGCCCTCTAATATCCTGACACTGGTCTAGCCTTAGGGTATCGTTAGCCCTCAGGCTGCGGAGGTCAGATGGCAGTCGCTCCGTGTAAAAATTGATATCCAGTCAAATCCGGTTAGACTAGAAAGCCAGCCGACCCCAAGTGACTTGGGAATAATAAAGGCTAGGGAGAAGAAGAAACATTCAAGAGTGAAGAGCAATAAGCGTCAAAACTATTGCCTCAACCGCAGAAAATTGATGATACCCAGTGGCGAATGAACGTGCTATCGAAATATCACAATATCAGTCAAACACAGTGTTCAAATTTGCAGGGGTAATTGGTGTGATGTCCTTCAAAAACAAAGGAAGGATTCGCCGACCAGACTGGCCCTGGCCTAACCTGGCCATATATAGTAACTCGCTGTGTTAACTTTGCTAATGCGATTTACGAATGTATGGCGAGGCGTGTAGTTGTTGTATAGCGACATCTCTTGACATTTGTCGTAAGTTGGAGTCGTATGGAATCGCTACAAAATATTCGAATAATAAGCAATGATTACGAATAGATCAACATTCAGAAATACTACTTTGCCTGATGAAAAGCGGTCACCATATTTAAAGCGTTTCTTGGCATGTAATACCAAAAAAATGTGCTTATCGGATCCGTGGTTCTCGAGTTATAAGCAAACAAACGGAAAGACAGAAAATCATCACGTCTTATATAAAGATGACAATAAAATGACTAAGTTCATTCCGAGATAGTCTACATATAAATGCAGATTACTGGTGAAACGTTGCCCACGTTAGTTTACAAATGGGCCATGAATTAGCTCCTATGTTAATCGATAGGCCTTGATGTGGCGAGCAACTTGTTCTAATGTGACGTACCGGGGTACACTCTACTAGATTAGCTGTCGCCAAATAACATACTAGAAGTAAGAAATATAGACTACTGTTGTGGAGCTATTGCTGTTGGGTTAATAAAACGTGAAATGCCATTTTGTGCCCTACAGGTCTGAAATTGGGCGGCCTTGGAATAGTTTATCTTCATGCAAGTTTCACTACATCGTAAATTGGACACATGGGATTCTAGCTGCACGTTCTGATGGGGAATCAGCAGTAAAACGTATCAATTGATCTGTTTAATGGAACTATTAATTACATTACCAGAAGGTTTCAAGGACGACATAAAGACAGCATATAACACAAACAATTCTTAACATACGATCAAACGCATCCTAACTGCTCGCATTGGCTGACTGAATTAGCAAAGACGAACCATACATACATACATACATACATACATAGAATACACGCCTGTTTCCCAGAGGGGTAGGCAGAGACTACGGACTTCCATTTGCTACGATCCTGACACACTTCTCTGGCTTCATTCACTTTCATCACATTCCTCATACACGCCCGTCGGTTCAAGGAGCTCTTAACCTGGCCTTTGTCCAGGACGCCTCCGATCTGGTCGAGAAACGTTCGCCTAGGTTTTAATTTGAAGACGAACCAAATTACATGATATGAGTTTGATTTTGATACGTCAAAACCAGTTGTAAAGAAAGGCTATATGCAGCTGTCTTTGGAAAATTAAAAGTTTACTTATTTGACGCTTTTCCCGTCTTTTTCGTCTATAGTCCTGAGGGACTACCATTATTCACCACACTTTGGACCTAGTTGAGACGTTTGATCGTCAGCTACGAACATTCAACCTATATTTTGTATGTAAAAAATTCGTATATTAGGTATATAAAAACATCTCTCTATTAGCCTAGCCTTAATAGTCGGTTTTCACGTATTTGACTAGATTACAATTTTAATGTCGTTATAAAAATTGTCACTGCTTGTTTTATCTATATTGATTTTAAAATAGAAACACATCTACGAGAGTATCTATTCCTAAATAACATATGCTATTTTTATAATGATAGTACCAGCGAGCCAAGCTGCGGGCGGAAGCTAGAATTCAAATATGTACATATATGCACATTTTTTGTAAGTGCGTACATGATTGTACTAATATTATAAATGTGAAAGTTTGGCAGACATTTTAAAACATTGAATAGACTAAGATAAACTTGGTAATTTGGCAGACAAAAGCTTTTATCCCAGATTAAGACATAACAGTATTTAATAAACTTTTATCCCTTATGAGCTCATTGCTGGGAAAAGTAGTCACTTATCCCAGCAATGAGCTCATATGGGATAAAAGTTTATTAAAAACTGTCTGTCATTTAACACAGAATTCATAGCAGGGCACTAGTACAGGGCAGCTAGTCATATGCATATGTACACATACATACACATGGTATTAATATAAGCATTCACATGTGTGTAAAGTTATTTCTCCTGAAGTAATAGTTATGCATAAAATTATGTGCATTTACATAATTTTGTCATGTCCATATTTAACAGGACTGGAATATTCACATACTATATTTATATACAAATATAAATAAGGAAAAATATGTTGCTTTTATATCTATCTTATCAATTTTAATTGTTTTCAAATGTAAAAGCCTAATCTCAAGGCAAGCTCACGTCTTAGAATACCAGACATAATTAAAAATCTATTGTATCTGGCTATCGATATGCTGCTGCAACTCAGTAGATAAAAAAACATACATAAAAAACTGCTAGCTTAGTTGATATTTAAAATGATTGCCTTTAATTTAGATAATATTAGTTTCCATTTATAGTATTACCTATATTGTGATGATTCACACAAGTTATACAAGATAACAGACTGATAATAACTGTTTGCACATGAAGTGTTTATATACTCTAAAATAGCATCAACTATTTCTCACTCTAGGAAATAATAAGGATCTTTACTGAACAAATATAACCTACATTGGTATGCTGTTTATTTTAATGTTTAGTCTGTAACGCAATCTATACTAACACTAACTGTCCTGACAGACGTTGTCCTGTACAAAAGAGAAAAAAAAATAAACCATCCTCGAATCCACTTGAACACACACAAAAAGTTTCATTCAAATCGGTCCAGCCGTTGAGGAGGAGTGCACTGTCAATACACGTACAGAAGAATTATACATAGTATAAAGATTATAAAGAGGAAAGATTCGATTTTTTGTTTGTTGTAATGATTTACTTAACTCAAAAACATCTAAACCAATTTTCAAATTCCTAGTCCATTGGAAAGCAATATTATCACCGAGTAACATAGGCTTATTTTATTCTAAAAAAGTACTGTCACTAACATAACCTAACCTACTTCTACGCGAGCGAAGCCGCGGGCAAAAGCTAGTAAATTAATATAATAAATGCAGAAATGTCTATCTTTTATGCAGCCACAGAAATGATCAACATTATTTTGCAAATAGTTCATGGAGTAATAAAGGCTACTTTTTATCCTGACAAAATGCACTCTCTGGTGAGTTCAATCTTCAGAACTAGCAACAAAAAAGCTACTGGTTTAAGTTAGCAAAAAATATTAATATGTCATAAAAATATTACAAATACAAAAGTTATTTCAAGTTATGGTTTAATGGCAAAACCTATTTAAAACTAAATTTGAAGAAATCTGCTATGCTGCAGATAACTTGATAAAGATCTACAAACGAAGTCGCGATTTAGAGCTAACATGATGATCATACTGTATAACTTTTAAAAAAAGAAATGTATGTATTGTAGTACTTTTTTATATCTATAATGTCAGTGTCCAGGACAATTCTACAGTAACATTTGGTTTGATGTCCTTGACCTTTGTCTGTGTCTTATTAATCTGAGTTAATATTAAAGTATGTACTTACAATGTTGAATATGGTTACAGAAACAGCAGTTGCTAAGCAATAAGGATGCTACTATTGTGTTAAGTAATTTATTTCTTAGCAACCGTAGTTTAGGATATTATAATTCTGAATTTAAAGTAGATGAGTAGAAAATGGGAGTTTATACAATAAATTACATGTATCAGACCAGTTGTGGTTTAAATTTAATTTTAGTAACACAATAATCTTCTCTACTTAAACTTAAAAGCCAGGCCACAAGCATAACCACTAATAAACAGGTGCGTGTCTAAGAATGTACGGTCACATGTAAGAAGTCAGGGCAGTACAAGAGCAGATGATGGTAACTGGTCATCATTAACAGCGAAGATAAAGAGTTAATAAAGACTTACCTAACAAGTGGAGATCTATCCCGATGTGGAGAGTAAGGCATCGGATTGTGGTGCACAGGCTCTCGGAGGGAGACACGATGCCGCGGCGACACCTCGTGCCGCATGATCGGCGGGGTGGTCGGCGACACTGGCGAGCACGACCCATTGCGCAGAGGGGACGACGCTTTCTCCCACTCGCTCACAGGCACCTGGTGGTATCTCGTAGGGCTAGGAGGTCTCACCGGTGGCTCCTCAGGCATATTGTCATCTGGAGACACACTCTCCAAACTTGCTGACCTCGACCTATTTTTGGATTTCTTCTTTTTCTTCCTCTTTTCCTTCTTACGTTTGTCTTTTTTCTTCTTATATCTGCCATGGTCATCAAACTCCGACTCCACTTCAATGTAGCCGTCCAACCGCCTCTTCCTCCCCACCGAGGCTTCTCTCATTGTATATTCTTCAAGTGCTCGGCGACTCGTAGTTGTGACCGATATTGTCTTGTTATCTACAAATGTACGTATGGAATGGGACTTTCTTGTTCTATCGAGGTCATCAGCAATATGCCTGCTGATTGAGCTAGTTTCACTATCAATCTCACCGGCCTCTGGAGCTGACAGTGCCTCTGAGCTGACATCTGAATACTCCACAAGAGGCTTGACAGAATTAACAGTAGCATAAGATTGTTCATGGGAACTACCTGAGTATAACTTGTGCTTCTTATGAGCATGCTTCTTATGCTTGTCCTTGTGGTGTTTGTTATGCCTCTTGTCATAGCCTCGGTCCATGGTGCACTGGGGCGGCGCCCCCGCCCTGTGTTGGCACTTCACATCACTTCAACTGGAATGTAATTGCATGTTCTATTATTTAACTAATAATATCCATTTCAAATAATAGCATAATTTACAATGATAAGGAGTCTGACCAAAGTTCAACTTAAAACCAATCTAATAAAATAATAAGTATAATTGTTAGTACATACCTAACTTCAAAAAGTTCATGTAAATAAAAGTATGTAATCATTAGTTGTCAAGCAACAATTAATTTGGTTGACTGTACCCGCATAAAAAATCTGAGGACATATGCAAAACGTGCAGGTACACAAATAAAAAGTATATCTTTTATCAATTTAGACACAAAATTAAACACCACGCAACAAATTATAACATAAAAAAATTATTACAAAGTTGCAAATTCTAAAAATAAAGCAGTCGTAAGCACTCGCAATTTAGATAATTCCAAATTAATATAAACAAATCACTGCACTACAGGAGCACATGCAATAAGAGTAAAGAAAAGGACTTACCTTAGCAATAAACGGACGTGCGTCCGTCACACGCACGATAAATACTTTTGAAATAAAATACGAATTGTGTAAGCTAAGGTATTAGTTTCTTGGATTTTTTATAGTTTCAGCAGGCTTTCTGCCGCTAATATATAGTAATCTTAGTTCTTTACTTTCTTAATAATCTTATTTCGCTAATCATAATCATGAAGAGCGCATAATTCATGTAATTACATCGGATTTATATTAGGACTAAGAACGTCGATTTTAGTCAGCCATTTGCTTTTTTCATTCATTTTCTTTCATCATCGTTTAGTGTTGTACTTATGTCAAACACGCAGTTGTATAGTAGTTAGTTCGAATACGAATAAAATTCATTGTTAATCGATTTAAATTGTCATCATATTTTTATAATCGGTAAAAATAATTACAGCAATCAATGTTTACAGCCTGAGTATGAATTATTATTCAATTCAATCTGTTAATTATATGTTTAGTAATTAACCCGGAATGTAAACGCCAGCCGTAGGTACAATCTTATTTGCTGAATGCTAAATTATTTTGCATTATACCGATGCCTAGAGCCTCGTTGACCCCAGGATATGGGTTCGCGGTTACAACGTTACGGTGATTAGAGTTTGATTTCTGGGTCAGACAAAGTGTTATGTTATTGGAGTTTATATTGGACTATCTTTATTAGCAATACAGAGTACACAAAATATTATGTGGCCAGTAGACGAATAACTTGTTGTGTGATAGGTATGAGATATATTACAGACAATGTTTACCTTTACAAACCTTTGTAAAAACATCGTTATTTTATAAGATACGATACAATTTTTACGCAATGTGGACGTAGGCTGACCTGCTTTTATATGTTAATGTTATATTAATTCGTAAGATTGAGAGAAGTCCAATAATATGCAAAAACTTTGTAGACTTCTAGCTCCAAATCATATTCTTTTGTTGTATATGTGGAAATACAAGTATAATATATATCGATTTCACATTTTAATCGATTACATTGAATATGCACAGTACTACTGACACGTACATATGAGGCGCAAAATTCAAAAATATTTTTTTTAACTCACATATTTGTTTTCAGTTCTTGTTTTAATGCAAATATAAATAGGAAAATAATGCATTTCATTTTTACATTTTACAAAATAAGTAATTGTGAAAGTAAACAGCCGGATAAACGTTCCTTCCTCAATCAGTCAGCTTTTAAATTATGGTTAGGGATATAACAATCATCAAACCACAACATTAATACATAAATAAACGTAACATTTACTGTGGTTATTATAACGTTAATTAATTATATACTAATCTCTAAATAGATAAGATTTTTTGATACTTTAACCAATTATTTAATTCCCGTAAGGACTTTATGCTGCGTATACTTGATTACACAATTACCAAAATTGCTATAATGAAAAATAAAAATTTATAGTAGAAAAATAATAAAAGAAAATTTCTTATTAAAGAAAATATTACTTAATTATAAAATCATCTTTGGATAAAATTTACAGAGTCGTTCTTAGTTACTTATGGAGGTTTGATAAGATTTTTTTATAAGGTGAAAATGTCTAATTTTAGCAGTAAATAAAAGTAATAAAATATATTTTTTTATAAAGTATGGCAACTTTGAGTAGTTCGCGTGCAATTTGCGTCCAAGCGCTGTAGCATTTATTTTGTTGAATAATAAATAGAATACAAAAGCAATTTTTAATTACGTTTCTAATTTAAAATCAATATAATGTGTAGTGATTTAATAAGATAGTATACATAATATTATTGTCACGTAATTAGTCACAATGACCCCTGAGTTCACGGCTGCTATTGCTGGTACATTGTGATATTACCCAATATGGGAAATATATTACAAACAATTTAGCTAATAGTGTTGTGTATATGTTTTTTATAGTTTTTGTACATTGTCAGTGAACTTCAGTTAATTGAGAATAGATTAAAACGTTTTATTATGGTTACAAATGGTCATTTTAAAGTCATTGAACCTATGCGCGGCGTGGTGACACTATACAGTGACTTGTGAATCGGAAATATGTAAATAAACATGAACGATATAAGCTTGAAAATAGTGGAATCTCCGAAGAGCCTCGGTGGACTGGAAGCGTCTCCAAGTGCGGAGACGACAGCTGACAATGAGGTAGACCCGTTGGCTATTGACGATGCAGAATTGGACAAGTTGAAAGAGGTGTCGGTGCCGGTATCGCAGGAAGCGGCTGAGGAGAAAGCTGACGATAAGGCGGGAAACTGTGATGATAATGCCAAAGAAAAAAGTATAAGTGAGGAACAGAATGGAAGTAGTGATAATTTCGTGAGTGTGCTGTCTCAAAATGCTAAAGGTAAAGTACCTACAGTAATTCACAATTTTATAGAATTTGTCGATAAAAGAAAGACCGTTTTTAAGTATTTCTACTCAGATTTATGTAGCAGCAACAGCAAAAATAAAAACATTTAAATGAACCTACTACATAATAAGTTTTAAGGTTATAATTACTCCTCTCTCTCTTGTTACTCTGTCAAAAGAGATTTTATTAAAAATATCCTCTATTAGAATATCATTCTTTTAATCTTAATATCTTCAAACCATCACTACTTAAATATGTTAACTATTTATTAATTGGCTGTACGTGTAAGGATAGCTTGTAGATAGACAATAATTATTGTCTGTTTCAATCATGATGAATAACTATATTTTAGATTGCTATTAAAATGTTATGATTTTGAAACAACCAAATTTAATTTTGAGAAGTGATTGTTTTTCTATTGCTCTGGCTGATTTTTATAATCCTTGATTATTCTTTATTTTATTTCCTACTAATGTTCTAAATATTAAAGTTTGTGAAGTTGAGAACTTGTGAGTCTATCATGCATAAACTGCTGTATGGATTTGAAAGATAGTTCGCACAAAAATAGAAATATGATATATTTTATCCACATAATATATGTTCCTGGTGGATTTATGTGGTTGAAGCCTCAGGCTACAAAGTTTATAAAAATTGTATTCATATTGCTAGCTGTATATAATATCAATTGTTATAAAAAAAGGATAATTTATGTGATATGAAAATCAATTATATTAGCCTTACAACAACAATAATAAATGTATAAAGCAATGAATAGGAAACAATGACAAGGTATGGTAACTGCATAAATGACATAATTATTTAAGTCATCTCACTACTGTCGCAAGTATTGTAGGTTCAATCCCCAAATAAGACAATGATTTTCTTACTCTGGGTGACCTTGGTGTCTGTTATATGAATGTTTGTAATGTCCCCTGTGGCATAGGAATCATTCCTAATGCAAGAATTGTCTTTTACAAAAAAGGAGGCATAGTTTTTGTTGTAATGATGTAGTAACTCTCCTTGTCTACTAACTTAAGTAGCTAATGGTATAATTTTAGTCATGTTAATAACTAAGTATATATCATGTAGTGATACCTAATAAGTCTACTTGCAAAATTTTCAAATAAATATAGGAATAAGGAATGCTCCTTATTCCTATATTTATTTGAAAAGACATGGCATAGACCAATAAGCTGCAATCTTGGATAATTGTGTGTTGTCCACTAACACACAATTATCCAAGATTGCAGCTTATTGGTCTATGCCATAGTCATAATTTACTTGCATATACATAAAGATAAAATTATATGTCTATTAAATTTTGAGCTGTATTAATTTGAGGTTAGTACAATATTCGGTTAAACAATGCCATAACTCAGTCATTATAATCATCATTTATTTTGTAAAACATAGGTATATATTAAGATGGCATATACTATATTAATCTCTATGTTTTGCCAAAGATTTGTATAAAAAATATTTAAGCCAGACATATTAGAGTATCACTTATTTTGCAATATTCTGGATAAAGCATTCTCATACATCTAATAGTCTTACCTTTTACGTTAGATGTTTGTTTGTGAGATTTATTATTATTGTAGTGTAGGTTCTAATATGGTGAGTATAAGTCTGCAGCTCTAATTATAACCTACTTTTTCTGACAGGTTTATTAATTAGAACACTAAAACACTCAAAAACTTTCAGAGGAATTAAAAGAAGAAAACCCAACAGTTGCCGTGGTTAATGAAACCCCTGAACCAAGCACCCAACCTAAAGATGAACCTGCAACCATATCCAAACTGGTTTCTGTAGCTGAAGAAGTAGATGTAAATGATAAACCGTCTGCTAAAGAAGATGTTACAATAGAACCTGTGGTTGCTAAGAAGGAACTGATTGCTGTGAAAGAGGAGCCCATGGTTGTGGAAGAGAAGAAGCCTGAAAAAGAAGCTGATGTGGAAATGGCTGAGGTTGTTCCTGTAGAGGAGAAGGTTGAACCAAAAGTTGAGAAACCTAAACCGCAGCCGATGAATGGAGATATTGCTAAGGTAATTATTTTATTATAAAGTGTGCCATTAGCATTATTATGCAAGCAATAGCATGTTTATGGAGTCAGCAGTGGCTATTCAAGTTCTGCTACTATTCCATTTTTGAATAGCAAAAGGGTTTGGTTCAGTTCATTTAATTGGTTCCGGTTGCGTTATTTGTTTGACTTAGATATGTTGTTTGATCCTCCCTTTGCCAGCTGGTCTGCTCTGCAGCATAATTGATGTGAGAATCTGTCCAAATATCCATTGAAGAGTGAACATATTTTTCTATTCAATCCTTGGGCAAAGTCTTATCATAAAATATACTAAGCTTTTTAAAGATTCTATTTTAAGGATTCTATGACTACTCAGTAGGTGCTTATAGACAGCTATTTTGAAAGGCGTCTGATATAGTCCTGTGTTTTATCCTTTGTGGGCAAGGTGCTGCTGCATTATATGAGCACCATTTTTCTGGTGATTGATAAGATTGTCACTGCTGGGCAAAATTTCAATCAAGTTGTTCAGCTAACGTACATTATCAATTAGTTTTTCGGCTAGTTTATGATGACGTGAACTAAAACAATGGCAGTAGTCTAGCGACACTTTATTCAATGGAACATAATATTAATAGAATTTCGAATATATGTAGTTATAACTGCTCCTGGGATAGGAAAGTATCCTGTATGTTAATCCAGAATAACCGAGATTAAAACGCGAGTAATCTGATTTAATCTGAGTGAAATCCATTTGGCGATTCTAGTGTGGTTGGGTAGAGCTAGCTTGTCCCGTTGGCCCAATGCAAGTGCTAGGGTATTAGCGAGGGAATCGGGCTATCAGAAATGTGTGGTCTGTCCATACGTTGAAACGTCGTTCGTATTGGCTCAGGCCGATGTGAGAACTATATTTACAAACTAGTTAATGGCGTCTGAAATATGGATATCGAGGTGGTACTGGTAACGGCTGCTGCGGGTTATTTATTAACAGTGTATAAGTAATCTCTAAGGGTAGATAATAACAGGGTTTTCCAAAGGGAATTGCTCATAGTCGCATTCATTTTGTAGAATAAGAAATACTATATGAGTACGTAACACACGTGCAGAAACTTTTAGTTATTGTTGGGACCTAAACGCTCGGCGAACGTGTGGCCGCTACGACCATATTACCCACCAACACCCTATGATATGTCGTTGGAAAAGCAACCTCACATGGCTACTGCCAACTTATTGGCTACTTATAGGTCATCCTTCAAGGTCACCATAAACCACCATTATACATATTGGCCAACGGTATTAGCCGATGGCATATATTTTGGCCAATGTGGTTCAGTGAGGTACAAGCAAATTCAGTTGAAAAGGCATTCATAATTATTTATCAGAAGTGAAGTGTGAATGTAACTCGCCACTTTTTTAGTTATCTTCGTAAGGCACTTGTAAAAGAAATAGTGTTTAGAACAATATACTCTCAACTTTGGAGTAGCATTGTTACGGCTGATTTACATTGAGTCAGTCTACTGTCAAGTCAGTGCTGACTCTCGCTACCCGCACCAGCATAACTGACTGTCTAAACGCCAAAAAGTCAGTAGATGGTCAGTCGCTGATACTTCGTTGTAGGGTGACGCCGCATCGTGTTCAACAAGCGAATGTGATGACAAAGCAGATCCTCCATTTTCATTTTTATCGCCAATCCATATTCTTAGACAAAGTTGTTCCTTTTAAATATATCTTCCCCCTTGAGATAGCAACATCTTCTTACGTTGCCGTCAACTCTTGAATTGTCATACTTATTGATATCATCTTTACACAAATATAATATTTTTTCATAATCACCTACCAATAACACAACTGTATCCAAAAATATTCTTCTGCGTCAGCGGTTCTCAAATAGTTTCGAGAGACCAAACTCGTAATAGTCTAGCTATAAATATCGTAAACTTTTGTGTCCCATTTATCGGAGAAGGGCTTCCCCTATTTTTGTCACTTATATCCGTTGTCTGCTTTATTCTGCCACTTCTTAGCTACTTCCTACAGAAGACCATAACAGTTTTTCCTGTCATGAGTAGGATTATCAGACTCTTTAACAAAACCTTTGCTTTCAGCAAAGGGCGCGCCACAGCACTACGATTCTTTTATTGAAGGATGAAATGACAGGTTATATACGAATATAACCTGTCCTTTCATCCTTTTTGAATTCGGATTCACTTGGGTCAAAAGATGTAGTTTGGTT
Source organism: Catocala sponsa (assembly GCA_963564715.1). NCBI lineage: Eukaryota > Metazoa > Arthropoda > Insecta > Lepidoptera > Erebidae > Catocala > Catocala sponsa. The sequence continues at coordinate 25,468,558 of OY751336.1, forward strand.
TACTGATCGAACTACTTCCTAACTTCATGTCTGCCAGTCTCAGAGACAGCAAAAGGGCATTCTGTTTTATGTAGATCTAAGGCCTGAGGGATAACCTATAGATTGCCATGCATACCCCACTAAAACAATCACAAGCATGGCTTCCCAGCCATGCTTGTGATGTAATAAATGTGTAATGTGTGTGTCCAAAATCAGTGTTTCACAATGATTTTTATTGTTGTAATTTATATAAAAGTGCTTTTGAATACATCTTAATTTACAGTGCTATCGGTATATATTATGCACTAAATTCTGCCCGTGGCTTTGCTCATATTTTTGCCAACAAACCAAACAAGCCGTAACAAACCAACAAACTCTCTTCGCATTTATAATATTAGTTAGGATTGTCGATTTTTTTAATGATTATTCATAGGTTTTCTCTTGTTAGTACCTATTTTATGTTTCAAACAATACTACAATCTAGGGCAGTTAGATTTACTTATATAACATTGAATTAAATATGCTTTTTAATTATTTCATGAACTAAAATGAAGTAAAAACGTTGATAAGTTTCGAGAAAGGTAATTAAGGTTAGACAAAGACAGCAGCGTACCATGGTGACGTAATTAAAAGAGTAAACATTAAAGCGGGAATAGGAGAGCATAATTTTATGTAAGTAGATATAGAGTGTATATAATTTATTTATTTACAATCAATATTTCGTTTGTTATTGTTTCAACACTCCTTATTAATTAACTAACTTATACCTGCGGCTTCCTTCGTCTTCCGAGATAAAAATAACCTACGAGCCATTCTGGCTAAAAAATACATATATTCATACATAGATTCACGCCTGTTTCCCAGAGGGCTAGTCAGAGACTACGGACTTCCATTTGCTACGATCCTGACACACTTCTCTGGCTTCATTCACTTTCATCACATTCCTTATACACGCTAAAAAATATGTAAGTAAAAATCATGTCGTCAGAAACAGAGCATTTAATTGCGCTGTTTCTACGTAAAAGTAAGACAAACCAACAGACACATTCGTACTAACAAAATTAATAAGCTGTCAATTAATTTTATAAAAATCGATTTGACTCGGGTTTCATCCAAGCTTCATCATTGCTGCACTGCTGCCGTGGTTCATAGCGTAATGTTATACATCCTATATTCTTCCACAATTAAAGAACTACGTAATGCAAAATAATTTTTCAAATGGCATTTTTAATTCTAAAGTATAGCGTTCATACAACCAAACGAAAATATAATTCTTTTGCTTTAAAATCATAACTAATATTTTAAATACGAATGTGAGTTTGTTTGTTTATTGCGGTATTTATGATCATCATTACGATCATTTCTGTGCATGAACATGGATGTTTGTCTTGGTCTGGGTGTTTCTATGTATAATATGTATGTATTTTAAAAAAAAAAAGTATATATGTATGTTTATCCATTGTCTAGTAGCCATAGTACAAGCTCTGCTTAGTTTGGGCTAGATGGTGTTGTGTGTATGTGATAGAATATTATATTATTATCAATTATCGTGTGGTATGTTGATTTCATCATGAAATTTCACATACACTTAGTCAGAGAAGGATATAGGGTACCTATTATTCAGAATCCTAACTAATATTATAAAAGCGAAAATGAGTTTGTTTGTTTGTTACCTTTTCACGCCTAAACCCACTGAACCGATTATTCTGAAATTTTGCATATACGTTGACAGGTGTACAGAAACGGACATAGGCTACCTTTCATCCCGAAAAAATTACTGTTACCGAGGAAAACAATAATAACGTTGTTATGATAATAGATAGCGCCACGTCTCTTTCGAATCATGATTGAATTATATTATTCCAAGCAGAGTACAACCCGAATTGATTGTCAAATTCTAAATTAACGCGAGCGAAGCCGCGGGCAAAAGCTAATAACTCTTATAAAGTTATAACCCTTACCTAATTTACATTTACGCGAGCGAAGCTGCAGGCGAAATTTAGTATTAATATAAATTATTGATTAATCAAAGTAAACATAATATTGACTGTCCTATTAATCTAAGTAGACAGAAAAGGTCAGTGTTGCTCTAAAGACAATAATAATAATAACCTTTATTTTCTCAAATAATACAAACATATTCGATACAGTTTAAACATTGCCGTTGTATTTTTCTAAAATGTACTGTTACTGGTTCCCCAAACTAGGCAAGTGCCTGTATTTTGAGGTCAGTGTTCAGCCCTAGAAATGATGCAGTTTAATACAAACTTGTTTCACTTCGCATATTAGATGATGATATTGCTCTAATTTCAGTATAATATAGATTTCAATATTGTAAGATTTGACAATAATCCATTTAGCCGCCCCAATATCTCCATTTTAATGAGCATGGATGTTGCTGCAATAGTCCGGTGGAGTTACCTACCTCATAGTCCACGAGGCAATCCAACATGACTCAAGAGAGGCGTACGTAGGTTTACGTGCTTTTCAAGGCACAGCTTTAACAACAGCGCTAACGAGATGGCGTGGCGTAGTGGTTAGTGTAATCGACAGACAAGTTCCCGCACAAGTCAAACATTTGTGTGCATGGACATGGATGTTTGTCTTGGTCTGGGTGTATCTATGTATAATATGTATTTATTTACAAAAAAGTATATATGTTTGTTTATGTCTTCAAACAAACAAACTCTTCAGCTTTATAATATTAGTATAGACAATTATCGTCCACTAGCTGACCCGCACAACTTCTGTCTGCTATATAAGAGAACTAGACGTTCCCGCGGTTTCACCCGCGTTTATCGTTATTGCGTCGCCCCCGTGTGTCGTAGCGTGATGTTATATAGCCTATAGCCTTCCTCGATAAATAGGCTATTATGAGATTAGCGCGTTCAAACCAACAAACAAACAAACTCTTCAGCTTTATAATATTAGTATAGATAGCTGACCCGCGCAACTTCGTCTGCGTCACATAAAAGAGGGAGTGGATCGTAGGCACCTATAATACAATTTTAAAGGTGCTGAAACTTTCTTTGTTAATTCCATGAACCACATAAGAACCATTGAACAACATTTTATAAAATATATACCTACAGTGCTAATTTAAAATCACGCAGAATAAACTAGGAGAAACATCGTTTGTATGTCTGTAATGGGTAATTATTTTGCTGCGATGTTATTTTAAAACTGCGATATCTCCTAAGATATTCATTGAAATCGAATGATGTAAAGGGTAATTTTGTTTTAAATTAAATACTTGTTATGAATAACGTATTTATTTGGATAAGGATTAATATCATGTTTATAATAATACCTTCGCAAATAATGCATGTTATAGTGAGCCAACCTTAAAAGATAGACGTATGCTGTCGCAGACTTTTTTTTAGAACTTTTAAAGGGGTACAATTCTGTCATACATGATTTTTACGAAACTTTAACTGTTTACGCAGCCCACGCAGCGAAAGCTCTCAAAAGGAAAAAAAACCCTCCGATTTTGAAACATTCTTCTTTGGTGCTCCGCTCCTATTGATCTTAGCGTGATGATATATAGCCTATAGCCTTCCTCGATAAATAGGCTATCTAACACTGAAAGAATTTTTCAAATCGGACCATTAGTTTCTGAGATTAGCGCGTTCAAGCAAACAAACAAACAAGCTCTTCAGCTTTATAATATTAGTATAGATTTTACCCGTTTTTGCAACATTTTACCTTAATGCTCCGCTCCTATTGGTCATAGTGTTATATAGCTTATAGCCTTCTTCGATAAATGTGCTTACCAACACTAAAATAGCTTTTCAATTCAAACCTCAATTATTTATAAGTTACCGACCAGTATACATATGTAATAAACATAATATATGTCTATTCAAAAAGGACCTACTGGCAATGTTACACAAAAAATGTTATTAATCTTTGTGCGAGTTTTTGGATGATAAGTTTACAGATAGTTAATAGAAAACATTCCAGTAGGGTAAAAAATGTACAGCATGTAGCATGAAAATATTGTAAAACATGTCTTATAAACTCTATTACGAGTAACTCTGTAAATTAAAATATTTAATGTTTCTGACTATAGTGATAATGTGCTAAACTTTATGCATGATATATAAAATTAAAACATAACATTTGCATGCCGAAATTGGCTAAATGTGGCAAGGACAATATGTAATGTAACTAAGAACTTTATGTACCCATGTTCAGCAAATACTTAATAAAAAAATTAAAAAAAGAAAACCATTAGTGCCTGAGATTAGCACGTTCAACCAAACAAACAATCTCATCAGCTTTATAATATTAAGTATAGATTTTTATTATTTGTGTATATAGTGACTATCTACTATAGAGACCCATCTTTATATATATTGTCTGTCTTTCTTGTCATCTCTATTTCGTAGAGAACGAATTTAGTGTAAAATAAGAAACTGAATGATTTTATAATGATATGTCTGATTACCAAATAATAAGAGTAAGGAAAATCGACTATACGTATATGCTTTTACATTCAACAGCTTCATGAATACGTACAATTATTGATATTATCTACTGCTATACGTATTTTCCTCTTATTTTCTATTTATAGATTATATTTTTATATAAACTCAGCACCAATATTTGCTATTGACCTTAAAAGATTTACGCTTGGCATAGCAACTGAACTACTTTTGCAATTACGCGAATATTGTTGGTTGTTGGTTATTTGATCGTGCTGCTGTAAATGATCAAAGTGAAAGACAAATAATTTATTCGTTAGATCATAAAGTAATACTTATGAACGTCTAACTAGTGATTAGTAAGTTTACTGAAGTAATATTTAAGGGGATTAAATATAATGACCACCAAAAATAGTAATTGCACACCAAAATATGCTTACTAAAATATATCATATCGAGCACCTATACGCCCCAAATCACTGCATTCCGTCTCGGAAGGGTTAGGTTATGTTAGCTTCGCGGGGCTCCGTCGACTTAGTTTGATCTCGTTAAATATATTTTGGTGTGCAATTCGTTTTTTTGGTAAGCATATTTTGCTGTGCAATTAGTATTTTTTTGCTGTGCAGTTAAATACTACCCATATTTAAGTTAGTTGCTAGGATCAGGTATATGAGAAGATACATGCAGATGTGCCTTTCACGGTGCGCCATTGGACAGACTACCATAAAAGTACTATAACACATATTAACGTATAACGTATAACGATATAATTAATTATATAACGTATTTTGTACATTTAGTTACTAAGTACTATCATAGTAATGTTTAATACGCTGCTGTTTGTTATCCCTAAATAAATAAATAAATAAACACTGCCAATGCTGGTGCCAAACCGTGAAAAGTTTTAGGAAGAAGCAAGACCACACTATTGCGCCCCTTTGCTTGCTTCTAGTATATACATTTATTTATATTCCTTACCACCGAATAAACATCCAAAAAACAACGATAGCCTAGTGGGAATTCGTTAGACTGCTATGCAGAGGTCTCGAGTTTGATCCTAAGGCACGCACCTTTGACTTTTCGAAGTTATGTGCGTATTAATTAGTTGACAGTTGTCGTCACATCGTGAGGAAACCTACCTGGTTCCATAATATTCTCGAACATATTTGAAGTCAGCCAATCCGCAATGGGTCGCGTGGAGGAGTTTAGCCTAACCCTTCTCACATTGAGAAGAGTCCCGTGCCCCGCAGTGGTGATATTTCCACCGAAGAGTCGCCGGCGTCTCCTGGCACTTAACGCCTGGCGCAACCGCTCAGTTCGCTCTATGGTAGAGCCGGCTCTGATTACCGCTTTAATCTGAAAACTATAAAATAGGCTTACCTCGACAATTGAAGTATCTCCACTCTACGGAAGATCGTAGCTAAACAACCTTGGATTGTGTTACTGCGATTTTACCAGACTCATTAGGAGGCCTGATAGTGAAATCAGTTGAAACTTAAGCCTTCCCACTAGCAGAACTACTTTAAAAGGTTGGAAACACATGAGTTTTACTTCTGGTCTTGCAAGTGTAAATGGGCTACGGTAACCGCAAGGCCGACAGGCCGACAGCATGTATGATATGACACATTGGGTGCATAAAAAAAAGGATAGTACTTATTGGCAGGTCTTTGCTTGACATTCTGGCAAACTGTTAATTGCCATTACAGACCAGACGGATGTTTCTTTTTTATATTTTATTTTGCTCGTCAAAAAGACCACGCTCCGCCTGATGGTAAGCAGTCGTGTGGTCTAAGAGCAGTGACCTTCACACCGTCCTCATAGCAGGCGAGGCGATGTTGAGGTCTCTACTTTGACGGCCTGAGAAGATGCTTTTTCACGCCCCGCCTAAAGGACCCAGGATTGAAGGAAACATTCCATGCCTTGGTCGTTCGGCAGAGGTATGAGGACCCAAACTTGTTGGTACGCGCTCTAATCTACTCTACCATGTAAGGATGGCATCTAAGCCCAGCACGCGTTGTTCTGGATAGGAAAGGGGAGGGCGGGATAAGGTGGAATAACTCTTCCGGTCTATAATTTCACACTCTGTCAAACCCTCATGGGAAATCATTTTAGGGCTTGGATTGCACAGACTCTTTTTACACTGAGTCTGAATGATTTTCGGTTATGTATTTCTTTATCACGATCTGTAGAGTAAATGTCTTATAGATTTTAATAAAGGATGTGTCGTTAGCTGCGTCATAATAAAGAGAGTAACATTTTGCCAAAATGAATATAGCTATGGATTTCGACATATATGGGTGGTGTCAGCGGTTATTTTCGCAGCAGCCATTTCTTTAAACGTTGTTGCGGTCTGGGTTTTGTACCTTTTTATAATATGTACAAGGTGGATTAAACAGTGAGGCTTTATTTCTAACTACATATAGTATGCACCACATACAAGTTCTATACCAAATTTCAATTCAATAGGAGCAGTAGTTCAGCCACAGGATAGATTTTTAGTTTTTGCTAGACTGCAACGGGTTTTATCTGCCCTAACAGCTGACCGAGAGTCTAAGCATAGGTATCTAAGGTCATGCACCTTAAAGCGACATAAAAGTAGAAGACGTTGTCCCTCTGATCCTTAGTATACATTATTACAATCACGCCAAAGTGAGTCTTAATCTTAGCGCAATAAGAACGAAAACACAAGCATAACATCAGTTTGTAACACAAACAAGGAAGCCATAAATAAACCCGTGACAACAATGAAACAATGAAAGAAAATCAACAAAGACAACAGATGTTTATAAAATATGGTGTTTGCGTATTAAATTGATATAATTTGTCTGAAAAAGGTGATTTTCTATTTTATCTTTATCGAGTTTTTAACCGTTTCAAATGAACACTGAGCCCATATGGAATACTCTGTCCAATTTAATGCCCATGGGTCATAGCCACCTTGTATAACTTGTTTTATATTTCCTACTAAGCGATAGAGGTTAGATAAACAGTTACCGTACCATACCACGCGTGCATATCCTGGAGGGTTAGGCAGAAATATGTTATACAAGTTTATTTCGCCAACTGTGATCTGAACGCCACGTAAAAGACATAGTTCATATAAACTTGGTAATTCGTTACCGATAAAGTTGGTATGAAACATAAAATTTGACCTAAACGTTTCTTAAGCAAAAAACTTGTTGCGACATGACCTTCTATGACACTTGATCTTAGTCAAGGTTATATTAAACAAACCGGCGCGCAGTGCTCAACAATATAGCGAATTATGCTTTGTATAATTGTATTTTAACATATATTATGAATTCCGCTGGCTCTAGTGGTGTTTACCGTTGCTATTTCCAAAACTGTTGATAGTGAGGACTCGAATGTGGAGAGTCTACCATGACAGACAAAAACTTCATGAATTCTTATATTTATCGACGCTCCTTGACACATTTATTTGTCAAGTTAATCCCTAATAGAAGCATAAATCCATATGTCAATACAATAAAAAGAAAACATGATACTTACTCCCGGCCTGCGACCGACCGACTGTTCGTATCCTGAAAAATTGTATGTATTCCGAAATTCATCATAAATCAATTCGAACAACGGATTAATATAATTTTGGAAGAAAGAAATCTGAAGAAAGTTGTAAGTTAGTTTCGTTCGGCCCGAAGTTTCGGATAGACATTTTCAAGGTAGAACTACAGATTATTGACTTCAGAAAGGAGAGATCTCCACTCTGCTCGGTGTTGCACAATTTCTCCGGCCACTGGTAGTAAATAGGCCACCCCAATATCACATCAGCGGTATCGGGGCAAACCACCGTTCCATATCCCGTCGGTCATCCCAGATAAGTTTAGCATCAACGTTTATATGACACGTCTGCCTAATCGATCAGTTTTTACTAGTGTAATATATTAACTCAACCGTAATATTATCTTATCTTATGTGGGGGCCAGTCAGTGCAGACCGGCGACACTTCAACCCAGTGGGATCTTTCGTGTCGACATTCTCCCAATAACGACTGCCATAGATGTTCATGGCAGCCGGGACCAATGGCTTAACGTGCTTTCCGAGGCACGGAGCAGGCGATAATTGTCATTCAATATCCACTTAATTTCGAAAAGTCATATAACTTCCGAAAGTCAGAGGTGCGCGACGTGGGTCCGAACCCTCTGCATTGCAGTCTGTTGGTTTCCCCACTGAGCTATCGCTGCTGTCGAAACCGTAATGTTACGTAAACGTGAACAATTTGTTTGAATTATATTGTTATTATATAGCATACATGTCATAAAAACGTGTATATTATATTTTATCATCATATCAGCATTTACATGTCACTAGCTGTGTATGGACTTTCTCCTGGCTGTTGCTAAGTGAGATAAAACGTTAATTTCTCACGCTAGAGGTTCCAATATTGCAATCAGTATAAAATATTCGTATGAATGGTATTTTTTTTGTTGATGTGTCTTTGTAAATTTGTTTAGCTGGCGATTATTTTCTGTTTATAATGTCTGTTTTAGTAGTCGGCATGTTATTTTCCTCGCCTAGGACAGTGGTCGGCAACCTTATCGATCAAAAGAGCCAAATATAGATATTACACTATTGAAATCTATTCAAAGAGCCATTTTTTTAACGTAAGCTTTGCTTTAGCAGAAGATATGGAAATAATTAAGATTAAAAAAATACTCTCAAGCTTGCCTTTGTCAAATAAGTCTTAGTTTAATTAACAGTAAATTAAGTAAAGTTTGGTACCTATCAAACTTATAAAGCAAGATAATAAATAAGATAAAAAATAAGAGCCGCAGCCGAGGAGTCAAGGAGCCGCATGCGGCTCGCGAGCCGCGGGTTGCCGACCACAGGTCTAGGAGAACGGTAGCGTGAATAGCAATGCCTTGATTATCCCTATACCTTACACCCACCCTCCCCGTTTGTTCATCCGTCATTGCTTGCTGCCATTAACACTTTTGACAATAAAAATCTGATAAATTGCCTTTATTACATTGACCTATTCACGAATAGACATCAGGTCATTCTTTATAATTAATATCGTCGCGTATTAAACCATTCAGTACAGTTTGTGCTATCTTTATCACGCTATGACATATTCGTTGGTTTTCTCTTGTTCTAACTATGGATTTGTGAAGATATTATGTATTCGGTACTATAGCAATAGGCATCGTATCGGATCTCTAAAATCAGTGCTGGAACACAACACCAGGATGTTTGGCTGCGTCTTTTATAAAACTAAAAACAGGCAATACATCGATCTGTCCCAATTTAAGCAAAAAACCGTCTAACATTAGTATATTTATATCTCTTGCACTAACGCTATTAAACTTCTAGGAGGAACAAGGAACAAAACGGCGCTCAAGCGAAGAAGTTGATACTGAATCCCCCCTCAAGAAGCTCTGTCTCGAAGTAGAAAAAACATTTCCTCAACACGACACAATGATCAACGATTACATACAAACGGCGACGAAAAACAACGTAGACGAAATACAGAGGCATACGGAACAACTACTATCAGAGATACAGACGTTAAGAGAACTAGCACAGAAGAAGGAACACGAATGGAACAATATTCTCCATCTCAAGAAGGTCAAAGAAGAAATATTACTAAGGCTCCTGAGAAGAAAACAAGTGCTAGCGTTCGAAAAGTCTCCTGAAATCAATGGATCAGATAGAACGGATCCTTTCGACTACTTAAACCAGGCCAAGAACTTAGCGATAGATAAAAGTGATGAGATTTCTGGTCTTGCGCTGAAGCAGCCTGGGCCTACACTTAATCCAATGATTCAGACTCCTGTTTTGCCCGTGACGTCACATTTCAATCCAATGTCAGGATTACCACCGCCTTACGATAAAGCTGCTCCATATGGACAGGGTATGCCAAAACCAGTATTTCCTCAACCGATGATGATGCCTGGCCCTATGACAGGATTTCCTAGAGATATGAATGGTCAGTTACCCGGCAGTTTTGGCTTGCCAATGGGCCGGCAAGGACCTACAAAAGATGTTAAGTCGATTATAGCGGATTATAGGCAAAGGAATCCAGAAGTAACTCCTAGAAGAGGGCGGAGAATGAAATCTATATTGAACCCAAATATGATGAATGCGCCAAGACCGATCGCGCCCAAAGTGGATAGTATGAACAATTTAAGTAACCTGAACATGCTGTTTAATAATTTAGATATGGTGAGTGTTTTTTTAATACGATATTTTTGCTTCGTCTGTCGTGTGGCACAAAGTTAAGCTGTAGCTTACAACCGATTGTGTATTTACGGGTTCGATCCTCGGATCGAACAATATGCTTCCTACTGAGATTTGATGTTAGGTAATTCGCAGCAGAAGCTCCAAGATAATAAATCTTCCCAGTCGACAAGTAAAAGGCAGAGTATTGTGTGAAACTTACCTTAGATTGCGCTGATGACGTAGCAGGTAACCAAGGTGTTGTGGGTTCAAATCCCTCATGGAATAATTGATGTGCGTAAAACAATTGTTTTCCGAGTCTCGGTATATTTTGTTTTCATTAATTTTATTTTATAAAACTCCTCGTGACATGCGTTTTTTTAACAAAAACTTATACATTGGTAAAAATGCCTAGGTATCGCACCTGATACCTTATACATTGCAAACATGCAGGCCTGTTTAGTTTAGTAAGACTTAATAAAAATAGTCAAGTTTTAAATTAAATTTTATAGACCGTCATCAATGCAAAAAGACTACCGAAAATTGCATAACCCATCTTCGAATAGATCTCAAGATATTATAAGATTCGTGCAAAACAGAGTCTAGACTCTATAGAGTAGCACTTGAAGTAATGTCAATAATCTAATTTGTAATTGCGTTCCTTGACCCCAATTGTCAATGACTGCGGAGTGCGAGCGACGCTGTTCTACATGAAACTGTTACATTCAAGGGCTTTTAATGCTGTCGCACGCGTTTTTAATGTTATCTTCACGCTATAACTGTTTGGGGGTAGGCAGAGATCTGTTTTTATACAAGTGATGTTATATATTGGTAGCATTTTGGTTTAGATTTTAATTTTTGTTTTATTCAGTCGAGTAAGGAGTGTCCTGTCTAAAAATGTAAAGAAATATTAATTACTTGATACTATTTACTACTAGCTTTTGCCCGCGGCTTCGCTCGCGTTAATTTAGAATTTGGCAATCAATTCGGGTTGTACTCTGCTTGTAATAATATAATTCAATCATGATTCGAAAGACACGTGGCGCCATCTATATATTATCATAAGAACTTTATTGTTGTTTTCCTCGGGAACAGTATTTTTTTTCGGGATGAAAGGTAGCGTATGGCCGTTTCTGTACACTTGACAACGTATATGCAAAATTTCAGGATGATCGGTTCAGTGGTTTAGGCGTGAAAAGGTAACAAACAAAACTCATTTTCGCTTTTATAATATTAGTTAGGATTATAACAACACGAATTTTCAAATATTTTTGTTTAACCTTTGTTTTTGATGGAATGTCAGACATCATTAAAATCTGAATTCATCTGCCCGCCAGTGTGCCGCTGCGACTCTATAGATTAAACAAACGACGCCCACAGCACACGTAGCTGTGGGTTTGTTTCGAAGATAATCTGTGTGATAATCTTTCACGTCTTTTCGAATAATCTGTGACCTGAATATGATGTTTGTAAAACTGCGATAAAATTCGTAAAGTATTTATTTATTATATAAACAGTACAAGCTTACAGCAGAACCAACACGCTTATATGTTACATTAATCTCATTTAAATAAACTTATTTACATTGACAATAATTCTAACATAATTAAATAACAAACACAATGTCATATGAATGTCAACTTAATACTGTATATTATTTAATAATCAAAGATATATATCAAAAATATAATACATTACAATTACATACAATTAATTACTATTTAAATATAAAAATACACATTTAATCATTTGGCTTAACTTATCATAGAAAATGTCTGCATCAAGATTCAATTGCAATAGATCATTGATTAGTTCAACCGCTCTGCCAGTAGGAGTACTAGCGGACTGCGGTAGGCGCCATGATGGTGGGACAGTGAGAAGTTTATGTTGCCGTCGCCCTATGGCGCGCATATACTGATCTGGTACATAAAAGCAAATACTTTCCTTTACCAACGGATTATCCACTTTATTTGTTAGTAATAAGTAGTAATGTATGATATGTATAAAATTACGTCTCAGCTCTAAGGTATCTAGGCCGACCATGCCTGATACAAACAAAGAAGGATATAGGAATGGATAATATCCATATATACGTTTATATAGATGTCTGGAAAATTTACGTTGTATCCTCTCAATTAATAAGATGTACAGTTTTTCAGTTGGATTCCAGACAATTGAATTGTATTCTAGTTTGCTGCGAACATACGCATTATAGAGCAACTTCACTATAAGAACATTATTAAACTGAGAAGATGTTCGAATTACAAATCCCAGTGATCTATTTGCGGCTTTACATACAGTTTTAATATGGTCATGGAAATTGAGTTTGGAGTCTAGTGTTAGCCCTAGATCGCATATAGTTGTGACTCTATCAAGCGGTTTGCTATCCATCTCGTATATAGTTGAGATTGGGGAACGAGATCGAGTGAATGTAATCGTCTTACATTTGGAAACATTAAAACATAATTTATTTGCCTTGCTCCATTCAACAACAGCGTCGATGTCTCGCTGTAGTTCATTGCAGTCAGTGTCATTCTTAACAGAGGTAAACAATTTTAGGTCGTCAGCGAACAAGAGGCATTCCGCATTAGAGACAACAGTAGGTAAATCATTTATCATTAGAAGAAAAAGGGTCGGACTTAGGGTACTTCCCTGACTCACACCAGACCGCGTAAAATAATCTTGAGACTTAAAATTCCCTATTCTGACATATTGCCTACGATCACTGAGGTAACTAGCAATAAATCTTAGGAGATGTGTATCAAACCCCATAGCTGAAAGCTTGCTGAGAAGCACATCGTTATCCACTAGGTCAAAAGCTTTTTTAAAATCAAAGTATGCTGTGTCAACTTGACAGCCTGCTCTCATATTATTTTTTACGTAGTCTGTAAACCTAATATGGTTCGTTAAGGTGGAGCGTGCTGGTCTAAAGCCGTGTTGGGAGTCATGTAAAAGAGTATTTGTTTGATTAGAAATAAGATTATTTAAAACTGTTTCAAACAATTTTGCAAAAATTGAGAGCACTGCAATAGGTCTAAAGTTTGTAATCTCAGTAGACGATCCCTCTTTGGGCACTGGTGTTACCCTGGAGACCTTCCACCTGGTGGGGTAAGAACAGCACTGGAGGGATAGATTGTATATATATAAGACGGGTTCTTCGAGAGCTGATAAACAATCCTTCACTAAGAAACCTGGCAAGTTATCTGGTCCACAGGCAGGGGATGTTTTAAGATGTTTTACTGCTCGTCTCAATTGTATAGAGTTTATTTGTGTGAGACTTATTTGGGAGGTACAGGGATGCCCAGAAGCAACCCGCTCTGCTGTTTCAGGATCTAGTTTAGGAATATTACTGTGAAAGACTGAACTAAAATAACAGGCAAAACTATCAGCGGCATCCTGTCCTTTAATAGGTCTGCTGTTATATATGAATTCATTGCACTGTTGCCTGCTCTTTCGTTTATCTCTCACAAATTGCCAGAACGTTTGGGGATTAACAGTTATATTATTGCCTACTACCTTTAAATAATTCTGATAAGCATCATTTATAAGCACCTTTACTTTTGACCTGTAATATTTGTATAATTCTTTATTAAATTGGAGTCCATAAGTTTTAAACTTTTTCAAATTAAAATATTTCAGCTTTATATAATATATTATTTCACTAGTGAACCAAGGTGGATATGTATATTTTTGTGATTGTGATACTCTTTTTCGAGGGACATGGTTATTAATAACATCATTTAGCTTGTCATACAGAATATCAACCGCGGTATTGACGTCTTGTTGTTGCAAAAGCACGGACCAGTCTATATTTGCAATGTCAGAATATAAAGTGTGGAAATTAGCTTTGCGAAAGTTCCACTCATTGTTGAGATTATTTGTTGGTATATTTTCTTTGCTTGGAGATCGCTTTTTAATTAATGGAGCTTTAGGTAAGGTAAGAAATATTTCTAAAGGGGGATGATAAGCATCTGCCGGCACAAGAGCTTCGGCATCGGACGTAACATTTATGTCATTACAGTCAAAAGTGGATAAAACTAAATCTAGGATGCATCCATAATCATTACATATATTGTTGAACTGGAACAGATTACAAAAATCCAAAAACATATCGAATTGAGTTCTAGTTGCCTGAGTGCATGATTTTAGATTGAAATCTCCAACAATTACAGTTTGGTATTCCGAGTATGTACAGATTGCATTTTCAATACATGTTAGTGCATCTTGATATTGGTTATCACTGTAGTTTGGTGGTAGGTATACAACACTTACAAGTAACTTGATGTTTCTACATGTTATGATAGCAAACAATATTTCCTTATCATGTGTTAAACCTTCTATATTGTTAGCTTATGTCTTCTGCTTTGCCCGCTGAATGCCACAGCAACCCAATACATTTTGTCTCGTTAGGCAATTTAACTTAAAACACTTGATCATTAAAGTTGACCATTTGAAGCACTGCACTATTAATTACCGAGTTCTGACCCAACTATTGATATGTTTGCGAAACAATAGGCGATGTTGCACGTTTAAAGTATGAAAATGATGTATGATCAGTTTTGTCTTCTTTCTTTTCATTATTGTAAATATTATTATATCTCCATGTTTAGTTTATTGGCCTGTAGCTGTTCTGATAAACTTTAATTAAATTCCAATCGAATCCTAACTTAATAGTGAATTTGTTTGTTACGCAGTCACGCCTTAAATACTCGACAGATTATCATGAAATTTCGTAATGATAATCATCATTTACTTTGTAAAGCATAGGTACATAGTAAGATGGCTGTAATACAATATTGATATCTATGTTTTGCACTTGATTGGTGTATAAAATACCTACTTAAGTCTACAAAAAAATATCTTATACGCGTTGTCAGTCGTACAGAAAAAGACATAAAGTAACTTTTATCCATAAAAAAGAACTATTCGCGAGCAAAGCCGCGTTTAAAAGCTAGTACATATATACTTTTACGTATATCAATCTCCGCTTAGGTGACGTCACTAACTTAGTTGAAACATTAAAAGGTGTATTACTGCATCAATATTAACCTTTGCGGAGTCTATAGGTTACTGATAGAGTCGCCTTGACCCAATATCGGAGTCATGACACGGCTAGGACGAGCGGCCTTCGACCAATCAAACATTCGCTTGATTTAATTGACCCAAGTTATTGTGTTTATATTCTTTGTTTAGTTATAATGATGATAAAAATGCCTAGCGGTAGTAATGAAGGAAAGATTTGACTCATCGATTGCGTAGTGGTCGGTTTTTTTCGATCCCACACAGGACAAAAGTATTTTATTTTATGTACTTTGTCCAATGTCCCTGCAACACAGGATTTATTCCTAGAGCGGGTTGTCATTAAAAATAATATATACGGTCGAATTGAGAAAACTCCTCCTTTTTTGAAGTCGGTTAAAAGGAAAAAGGAATGGGTTCTTTAATCGAGGCATACCATGTTGCGCACCATTTTGAAATGCACTCGTTTGAAGCGCAACAAGACTATTCCACACAGCGCACCCGCTTGGTGCGCAAACATTAGATAGTAAACTTATTAATTTTCTATTCGACTTTGTGCACCAGGAGTCATGGACCATGGAGTGAGGGGTATTAATAAATAAACATATCGATAGAAATTGACAAAAATGTTTATTAATCTCGGCTGGAGCTGTACCACCGTCTTATATAGCAGTATCATTATTAATTACTAGCTGTTAGGCGACTTCGTCCGCGCAGATTTTAACTAAAAAGTGTTTGTCTCTGCGGAACCCTATTTCTTTTTCTAAAATGAAAGTAGCCTATGTTACTCCTTATAACATCAGCTATCTGCCAGTGAAAGTTCCGTCAAAATCGGTTCAGCCGTTTCGGAGATTAGCCGGAACAGACAGACAGACAGACAGACAAATATTTAAAAAATAGATGTTTTCGTATATGTACTATCGGCTCCGGCGACGGATGACCATTTCAGAAAAAATTTCGCTTGCACATGTTGACCAGTTGAGTTTGTATCGCCTTAGAATCAGTAAACAAATGTAAAGTGTTAAAAAACTCAAACAAAGAAAGGGGCGTGTCACGGGTACGAGTACCAAGTGTTGGCCTGCTATGCGATTTTAACCTTAGGAGTCGCTGGAGTCGACAGTACCATATACTTTTATATGCATTAGATAAAAAGCTGCTGTTATTTTGACATTACAAACAGACACTTTAATTTTATATTTGTATAGATCCCTTACGACAGAACGAGGTTGCGCTACATAACATAGGATATTGCCATCTCGCTTTCTCGTAAAGGAGGATCTATACTAATTCTTCTTATAAGAGGTGTTAGTGCATTTGTTTTATTGTGTAGGAACAATATTGTTACTATGTTTATATTGGGTCTGTTTCTTTTAATTCCAATATCAGAATCACTTTCATTCATGAATTGTCACAGTATTACTTTAACAATTTACATTTTTCTGATAAAATATAATCTCTGATTATTGTAGCTTATACATATCACAATATTTGTATAATCGTAGGTTTAATTACAATTTATTGACTTATTATTATTAACTTGCTTTTCCGCCCGCATGGTACCTACATCAATAAAAAGTAGCCTATATCCATCCCCAGGTTTTAAACTATATCTGTACAACATTTTATCCAAATCGGTTGAGTGGTTTAGCCGTGAAAAGGTAACAGACACAGATAGGCAGACAGAGTTACTTTCGAATTTATAATATTAGTAAGGATTAAAATAATTGCAAAATGTCCTAAAAATTAACTATTTACTACGAACATAACTTCAAAAGTAATTTGCGTACCGACATCGAATTTGAGACGCCTTTGTGTAGAAGTCCAACGGTCTACGCATTCAACTATGTCTCACACTACTTTCGTTGGCGTGTCTAGGGTTATTTTCCAGGCAGGGCCTTCGTAGGCCGGGGCACTAAACAAGCATGGCTTATATACTGCCCTAGAATTTTAAGTTGAGACCATCAAGGCAACAGACTTCTGGGATAGGCACAAAATATACAACCTTCACATTGAAATTCCAATACAATAAAACTATCTAATTACAGGAAAATATTTATTATTAAAAATATTACGAGACGCGGCATTTTTTTCTCGTCGGCCTCAAAGTATTTCTCTTTTGCAGTACGTTGTCTATCTGAGACTGTATTAGAGATACCGCATCGAACCGTGGCCGTCCATCTCAACTATATGTAGATAGTTGCGTGTAAAAGAAATATTCTTGATAATATAAACCTTCCATTAAACTGACAATAAAACATTTTAATTTATATAACAAAGGTGGCAAACAAGCATACGGCCCTGACGGTAAGCGGTTACCGCAGCCTATGCTGCGATACCAGGGCTATCTGTCGCTGACTCTAGGGAAAAGGAATTAAACATGGGATAAGAGGAAAGGAAAGGGAAAGGTAGGTATATGCGTCAAAAGAAACTCTTACTTATCCGGCAAAACGCAGTAACTGTTAACTACTCTTGGCAGTTTTCTGTGGAAGCCGGCTCACTCGAACCGTCACATGGCAACGGCGGTCTCTTCCACTTATAAAATAATTATATCTTTAATCTCATACATTTATCTTTTATTACTGCAGAATCAAAAAGCTATGCTGGAACGTCTTCAACAACTCCAAGCGGGCGGTCTACCAAACGGACTGTCCTTCAAAGACGTCCTCATCCAGTTCGCAAATATGCAGCAGACCAACGCCGGTCTAATACCAAATAGACCGCCCGAGACCATTACCAATAGACCTGAACATCACATAAGACCGGAAGGCAGGAGACGGCAGCAGGACAGGAATCAGCACGAAGACGTCCATGTTTCTGTCAAGCAAGCTGAAAGACTCGCGTCTCCAAGTCCAAGACTTCCACCACCGCCTCCATACCCAGAAATATCCTTACTACCCGTCACAACCAGCCAAGAGACATCGTCACAACAAAACTCATTACTACACGGTATCCTAACTAAGGTAATTTAAAAAAGAAAATAATATTGAATATTTTATGGCTTGTAGAAATAATCATATCCCAGCTTTCATTATTAATATTTTCTTTTTTTTGTATATGGCAATAATTATGCTTGCGAAGCTTGAAATGAGTGTTGCCAACCTTCCAGCAGGGGACACCTGCGACTCAAACTTACTCGCCGACGTTGGCTAAACTCCTCATGTCGCCGGAAAGGAAACAGAGTGCATCAACATTGCCAACTTTCGGTCAGGCCAAGGTACCACCTAAATGTACAAAGATTATAACAATTGGTGTGCTGATTGGCCTTGATCATTCCAAATTCAAAATTTAGTATATAAGTGACCGTTATTTATTTTTTTAAAGAGTTGGAGCTGTTATATTTCGATGCCTTATGGTTGTACTTTTAGTGTTGTGACTCGATGTTTGACTTAAATTGGTTACCGAGTCTATCGAGTTATCCACATTGAAATTACATTTTATTGCTTTTTGCATTATCATTATATCTTGTTGTTATACTTAAAACTCAAGATCAATTTAATCGATTATTTTCAATAACGTTATTAGCCATAATGTATCGAAATTATAACAATAGTACATAATATATAATTAGTATACATAATTTTTAATATTATAAAGGCCAGTTTCACATATAACATATAATATGATCAATGGGGCTGGCAAGTGAAAGCTGATTGTAGATGGCGCCCTCATTGATCTGTCCCTTGACCATTGTCAACTTGTCATAGATAGTTGTTCAGGTTATATTGTGATTTGATGCGAGTGGCGTTTTTTGTTGTATCAAGTTTGTGGGTACTCTCTTAGAGTTATTTACTGATAAATTCATAGTCGCTTTCCTTGAAATGATTACGACATAACCTTGAACTAGCTTTAGGTGTAAAATTTACCCTACGAATTGCTTTAAGCCACAGTTTTTTAATTTTATTGTCTTTCGGAAACTGGTGAGTAGCATTTTCAGAGCAATTTGGAACACAACAATGCGTCATTTTCAATAAATTCAGTGATGACTTCCACTTTCCACGTCTTTGTTTTGGGACAGATCGACGACAGCGCCACATTGACAGTTGCCAGCCCTATAACCACTAAATAAAAAAATATTTATTTATAATCATTATCATTATATATTATATTTATATCAAATCGGCCGCAATGCATATTAAGCTTCAACTTTTTAAATATATAACAAAGATATTTCGAATATTTTTTTTGAGAGACTGGCAATACTCATTGAACGAATGCCACCTCACAATCATATACCATATATCAATATATCAATTGAACATTGAGAAGTATGCAAAACCTGTAGGCATAGTGTACATGCGAGATATATATATATATATCTTTTAGGATATATATTTATATTATAATAATTATACTCTATATATACCTGGGCTATATTTTAGAGAGTACTCAGGGCACGTACCAATAGTATATATAGATTTATACTACATACTAAGATGGGCGTATACATTTGGTAAGCGGTTAACGAAGCTTATAGAAGCTTACAGTTCTTAATGTTACAAATCTTGTAACAAGATACCTGAGCGATGTCATCACTGATCACAAAGCTCGGCGATTCCACTTGCTGGCAGGGCAACGCCTCCTTAAACACGTGGAACCTAATAAAAAATAAAATATTTTTTTAAAATTAAAATTCATTTATTCCCTACACGATACGTTAGGGTATAACGCAGTTGACCGACCGCCCAGAACGCCAAGAAATGCTCCATCCTTTTAATTCCATGTCTAGGTTATGATGAGATAAAAGATCTGGTCGTCCGTCGTGCCCATAGAGAATTTAAAGACCTTTCATTTTAGTTCGGACATCAATAAATCCAATTTTGTCGTCTATAAAGAAAGAGATCCATATCTAAACTGTTGCAATCTGAGGTGTTTTGATAAAGGTTATTTTGGCTTAAACCCATTTGTCCCGTGTTAATACCGTTTAGCAAGCAAGAACGCTTATATTATCACTAGCTGTGCCCGCGGTTTCACTCGCGTTTATGGTTACTGCACCCCCGTGAGTCGTAGCGTGATGATATAGTCTATAGCCTTCCTCGATAAATAGGCTATCCAACACTAAAGAATTTTTCAATTCGAACCTGTAGTTCCTGAGATTAGCGCGTTCAACCAAACAAGCACTTTAGCTTTATATTAGTATAGATAACTTCTGGCAACAGTAAGTTACAATAACCATTTACCACCAAGCAGGCGTTACTATGATAGTATAGAATATGAATGGAACAGTCGCTAGACGAAAACCTAGGCGAACGTTTCTCGATCAGATCGGAGGCGTTCTGGACAAAGGCCAGGTTAAGAGCTCCTTGAACCGACGGGCGTGTATGAGGAATGTGATGAAAGTGAATGAAGCCAGAGATCGTATATCGTAGCAAATGGAAATCCGTAGTCTCTGCCTACCCCTCTGGGAAACAGGCGTGAATCTATGTATGTATGTACGTACGTACGTACGTACTTACTGTATACAGATTTAGATATTATGTGTTCTGACTATTCTCTCAAATATTGAGCAGGTATTATAAAAGAGTTTATAATTACAAAATTATGTATTCTTATACAAAAAAAATTATAAAAATTAATATATTTTACCGTTAAAATATATACTTATCGCAATTCTAAATTTGTAAATGTAAAGATAGTTCCGCAAATTTTATATGTATAAAGTTTTTTTATTAAAATTATATTATGTAATACATGTTTATTGGTAAAGTAAATGTTTTCGCTTGGGAGCACATTTAATATCGACGATACGCCTCTCAAACATGATCCTTTTTGCTATGGCTGTCTAGCAAATTGATTGGTGAAAAGAAACCAATAAAAAGACCTAAATTATAAATATACTAGCTGTCCCGCGCAACTTCGTCTGCTTCACATTAGATAATTTATGCCCGTTTAAAAAAGAAAAAGAAACTATCATCTTTTAAGTTGGACCAAATTACAGATGGTTACGAAGTTTGATCAAAATCGGTTCAATAGTTTAGGAGTCCATAGCGGACAAACAACGTGACACGAAATTTATATATATATTAAGATATAAAATATATTATATTATTATTTTTTCTAAACGACATAAAATTTTACAAATTTTATCGCGTTTGTTTTATATTATAATTGTTATTTATATTGGACGCTATGCTTAAAAATATTATATAATCCATTTCTTAGTGAATAAACATGATTGTTTGAAAGTTATAATAAAAATGTAAACAATTATATACTGATAAAATTTGTAAAATAACCTTTACTATAGATTATAAAATATTTATCGTAAATTCGTTGTGGCTCTAAGCTTATATACGAACTAATTATATGCAAAAATTTAAAGTAATATTTATGGTATTTGCTTAATATGAGTTAAATGTTTTGTAATGTGTTGTATTCGGAGCTTCGTTATAGAAACGATAACGTTGTGATGTCGTTGTAGAACTGCGGCGAGATCACGATCACGCCGGTGCAGCCGACGCCGCCCCCGCAGGAGCCGCAGCCTGAGAAAACTGAGGAGGTCGTGCAGTTGGTGAGCTTTCAATTTGACTAATATTCGAATATAATAGAAATAAGATTCAATGAAGTAGCTATCTTAATCGTAGCATCTGCATTTTATTTTTACTATTTTATAATTAGGTAGCATAATTATAGATTTATACTAGCTGTCCCGACACGTTGTCCTGTACACAAGAGACAAAAAATACATATCTAAACCATTCTCGAATCCACTTGAACACACAAAAAGTTTCATCATAATCGGTCCAGCTGTTTAGGAGGAGTTCAGTGACATACAAACGTACAGTAGAATTATATATATAAAGATTAATATACAAATAAAATATGCCAGACCAATGCAGTTATTTTAGAAGAAATGTAAGTTGTGTCAAGAATATCAATGTTGGAAACTAATTATCTAAAGGAAAATCTAGAGGACCTTTTTATATGGGATTAAATATAATGACCACCAAAAATTGCACACCAAAATATGCTTACTAAAATATATCATAACGAGCACCTATACGCCTCAAATCACTGCATTACGTCTCGGCAGGGTTTGGGTATGTTAGGTTCCTTCTTAAACCCACGCAAACATAGGAGCCCCACGAAGCGGGGCTCTGTCGACTTATTTTGATCTCTTTGCTGTGCAATTAATATTTTTGGTATTAAAATGCGGTTTTAATTTTGGTGATCATTTACTATTTTGGACTGTTATATTTTACTATATCTGGTGATAAGTTAAACATAAGCCTTTCTATATTTGGACTTATAATAATGATGTTTACAAAATAACGTCATTATGTCTATTCTTCCAAATACAATGCTACTAGCAGTTTAATTATGGCAATGCAGCAGAGGAAATATCAATGTGACGCGTGACAAAGCATTTTCAGCGTAATCTATGCTAATATTATAAAGCTAAAGAGTTTGTTTGTTTGAACGCGCTAATCTCAGGAACTACTGGCTCGAATTGAAAAATTATTTTAGTGTTGGGTAGTCCATTTATCGAGGAAGCTATATAAAATCACGCTACGACCAACAGGAGCGGAGCAACAATGAAAAATGTTGCGAAAACGGAAAATTCTCCTATACGAAGCAGACGAAGTTGCGCGGCACAGCTAGTTTGTTATATATGTTTTTTGACATAAAAGTAGACTTGGAACATGAGGAGATAAATACTCGTAAAGAAAAATAGTACATGTGTATGAGATGTTGTACTAATATATTGTGTGTACGTTCCAGGACGACGAGGAGAGTCCCGCGTCGGAGGGCGAGGCGTCGGGCTCCCCGTCGGGCTCGGGCTCCGGGCGGCTCGTGATCGACGAGGGCGGCGGCGACGCGGCGGCCGAGGCCGAGCCCGACGCCGGCGACGACGCGCCGCTGTGCCAGGGCTGCCGCAAGCGAGACGCGCAGTTCGTATGCGCCGGCTGCGCTAACCAGTGGTACTGCAGCCGCGACTGCCAGGTACTGCTCCGTCCTAGCCTTATTGTGTGCCAGGGTAATATCCCGGCCTGCTTGATTCCAGACATTTGTATCACCAGAAACAAAACACTTGTGTGGGCAACTCTTCTAAAATAAAGTCGCTATGCTGCGCAAGGGACAAATATCACGCTAGCCCTCTTCTGCACAGCACACTGTCTTCTCAAAGGATAACAATTAGTATCACTTAGGCACGAGATAGCTCGCTACATCGAGAACCGAACTCGCATATTTAAGGATACGACCTGACTATAATTTGTCCCTAAATGTGCTTCCAGGCCAATGATCTATAGGTAGTAGAGCCTCGCTGATTTCAGCATGAATGGGCCGGCTCGACCGGGAAAGGACTACCCTCTCACAGAATATCGACGTGAAATAGCAGTATTCCTACTGTTGTGCTTCGTTCGGCGAGTGAGAGTGCCGGAGGCCCAATCACCCTCTTTCCCCTCCTCCTTCCCACTTCCTTTCCTAAAGGGCAACGCGCAAGTGATGCCTCTGATGTTGCAAGTGTCCATAGGCTACGATGACCACTTACCATCAGGTGGACCGTATGCTTGCTTGCCAAATTAGCAGTATAAAAAAAATATATAGTGACCAATTGTACCACACAATTATGATCTTCTCTTATATATCCGAAAGCTTGTTGAAGAGAGAACGCTATCATAAACAGGGTTAGTCATGTAGAAAAGAGCTGTCTCTAGGAACCTTTAAACCCTACTTACCACTCTTTGGTAGGCGAAGGTCCCTACCAGGCGGGTTGTCCCAGTTTAATCGAAAGCCCAGGCTTAAGGGATCTTTTTAACCGAGAAGCCATGGCGACGTCGCTGGCTAAGTAGGCATGGTTACCCTTGACTACCTTTGCTAGCCAGGAGTAGCCAGTGGCTCCCATCTGCCAGTCAGTTCTCTCAGTATTTCCACGAAAACACGTGTATGGCGTCTGTCTTGGCGGCCGGATGGACACTGAATGAGTTTGACGCAGCTTGCTCGTGTACATTTGATTGGCGACGTCACCAGCGCTCCAGAATATCCAGGCTCTAAACTGAAAGCCGTTGGTCTTGGCTACGTTTCCAAATTGCCTACGTAGCCAAATCGTTAGCTGCCGTACGATTCAATATGAATTGAAAGAGACGTAGCCGTCAACGTCGCCATGGTTTCTTGGTGAGGTAGGGCCCTAAATGAAGATCCTGTACTACTCAGTGCCTCTCGTATGAAGCCCCACACTGCCGTCCACTAACTAAAAGGACGCTAGCTGCTATGGAACGCATGTGGCTTATCGTAATTTTAGTTAACGTAAAGCAGCACACTGATAATTTTAAATAATGTAGGTATCTATTAATGATGTGTTCTTTATTTGTCCGACAGGTGGCGGCATGGGACGAGCATTCAGAAATGTGTTCGGGCTAACGATAAGTAATACATACAATGTAATTATATATACATACACAGTATATAAATAATACTATACATAGTTAAAGTGCGCGCGCACACTAGCGACATCTGCCTTATCGAATTACACGTGAATCTCGTATGTTTGCGTGTGCAAACGCGCGTGTGTGTGTGTGGCCGTTTTTGTACACTCTCGAGGTCTCGGGTTCAGTTCCTGTGTAGTTTAAATTGGATATACGTTGGTTGGTTTTGTGAGAGTGTCTTGGTAACTTAAAATTTGACTAAATGATGTGATTTTTCTAAATTATTTTATTATATTTTGTGACTGACTGAGGGTAGGAATAAATACATGCTGCGCTTCTGTCATACCTTGTCATTTACTATTGTTAAATTTATAATAAAATCCATACAGTTTATGTTTATAAAGATAAAATTAAAAACGGCTGCACCGCAAAATGTAAAGTTCCCAAATATTTATAGGTTGATGCAAATAAATAAATATATATTATGAGACTATCTTAGCGAAATATGTAAAAAAAAATAATCCTTTCCCGTTTACAAATTTATATGTTGTATTGATTTTGTTAAGTAATGTTTCCACTTTAATTCAAAGGGTATTTTCTGTTTATAATTTATATTCTTAAAATCGTTTAAACATTTTCTAAACAGCTTCTAATTAATTTGCCCACCGCTGGGCACGGGCCTGTTAGTGTGAGACGGGTTACATCATTACTTAACAAAATATATATAGTGTAACCACAAGAACTTGTCATACGACGTCAGTCAGACTTCCTTTGTATATGTAAGCGGTTCTGTGAATGGTACCTACCAATCCTATACCTGCTCACACACATCATATACCGTTAAAAAGTCTTCGTAGATAAATAAGTATAAAGGCATTTTTTATATTTAATATAAAAATACTGGCAGATGCGTCTTTCTTTACTGATTCCATATACGTAAAAAACTCAATGTAGTACACATTTCCTCCAAAAACCATCGGTTCTGCGCCGGCCCTTGGTAGTGTTTACATTGCTTATTTAATTAGCTACATCACTGAATTTGGTTCTTTGTCGGATAATCTCGTTCTACAGTTAATACTTTATATATAATATTATTATTTATATAATATATAAATAATAATAATAGAACGTAGCATGTTTTACAGCTCGCACGACTATTAACTTGTGGACACTTGGACAATACTCGGGCTACAGATTGCACAGTACCGAATGCATCACAATAGACCATTTTTTCGTTCTTGTCTTATTTTATAAATAAACAAACTTGTTATAAAATCATTCAGTTACTTCTGTCAGATTTTATTCGATCAGTAATTCTTTTGATAATACAGTCGTATTATCAACCAAAATACTGAACGAATAAATAGAGATGACAAAACAGAGATGCTAAGCTAAGAACAGATGGGCTATATCACCTATTCAATCAATAAAAAGTGGCATAGCCAATAAATCTCTTCAATGCCAAATCCATGGTAATGATTTTTATTATTCGTGGAGAAGTACTGAGAACTACGAACCAACCACTTAAGAATTTATAAAAATTTTAATTTTCGTTAGGCGCTAATCGTGATTAAAGTCCAACACTTTGTAAATCAAAACGCATTTTTTATTCGCGGGCCACGAAACAGACGCTCCAAATATGTATTTTTCGTAGCTCTCGGGTTAAAATTATTTGTCTATGGCGATGACGTCACACTGACAGTTCTTGTGGATGAATTTTAGATTTCCTATTAAAAATATTCCTAGTAGTAATGACCATGGGCTAGTGTCATTCGCCTGATATTTGTTTCTTAAATGTAGCCTAGCATAGACATACATATTTATGATTTCATCCTATCTTATAAATTATTGTTTATGGGAGTTCTGAGTGGCTGTAAGATTATTGGTCAGGAGATATGTTGCTCAACGTTGCGCAACTGTTATGACACTGTACAAAATGTTGTTGACGTTGCAATGTACGCCTATCCGTGTTAACAAAGACGCATCTGCAATTTGGGCAATTTGTAAATACGACCTTGTGTGCAAGTAATAACGTTGGGTTTACAAATTGACCATATTGTAGATCCGACGTTTTTACTAGAAGGCTATTTATATTAGTTCATGTTTTTAGGAAGTTTCTTAAATATCATTTTGTAACTATGTGCAACATTTTGCCAACGTTGCTATGACAATTGTAAGCATAATAAAGTATATTGTAAATTCAAAATAAAGTCAAGAATTATATGTGCTTCTCATATTAAGAGATTGTTTTATAATTTGCTTGAATTTGACAAATGCGTATTCGCTGTAAAGGAAAATATTCAATGGAAATAAAGATAAGATAAAAGTGAGCCATAAAAACTTGTACTAGAGACGAAAGTAATAATAATTTTCGTTCGTGAGGTGCGACTTCACCATCGTCATATTTCTTTATCATCTGTATAGTTGTCACTAACACGCTAGTTGGTATAAAATATGACAAGCAAGGCGGCTCTAGTAAAAGCAAGCATGACTTATTCCATATTCTATGGCCAAATAAGACATATTAAAAAAATCTTAAACTAAATCGTATTATATAGAAACTTATATTTATTTTATGAACACGTAGAAATTAACATAAATCAATGTATTTTATATTTATTTACATTATTAATTTGACTAATATTGCAAAGAGCAAGAGCCGTCTATAATATAAAAGCTCTTGATAGTTCCGCAGGTTAAACACAAAATACTTAAATACAGATTGCCGGATCACTATATATTATAAAAAAACTGTTCGCACGCCTCTTTATATGCATATGGTTGCGTCAGCCTTTTATAGCTTTATTGAAACGGCATTCTGTATATAATTGTTTTATGGCCAAGGACACATTAATGTCAATGGGTATCCCTAAAAAATGTTGTATGACATGACCAACAATTTTGTAACGACTTGCATAAATTTGAAAGTGCATAATATGACTGTGACACAACAGTCAATCGTTTAAAATTTCAGTATAAGTAAAAGTTTCGGTCACACCTGAGTTTTATAATGATTGATTGCCAATAACACTAATCAATCTGTCAAGTCTTAGAATACCAGACATAATTAAAAATCTATTGTGCCTGGCCACCGGTGTACCGCCGCGGTAGAAATTGTCAGAAAACTAGAATTTGACATTTTATAGATTGTAAATCGATGTTGTCTTTTGTTTTCCAATTACACTTAAAATTGACTGATATTTTTAAATACAAGAAATCAAAAGCTTCCGATTTATTATACAATTTTATTAAAAAATTAACGACATTCTTTAAGCTTGACTTAAGCATAGCTTATAGCATGCAATAATTATGTATTTGTTATATTTTTATGAAATTTTGGCAGAAGGGAATCCTTTTGTAGCTGGTCAACCAATCCAACGCTAGTACTACAATCAATCATAAACTAAAACGGTTGGACTTCAGTCAGCATCACGCATAAGGATCTGTGGATTCGATCTCGTGTCTAACTTAAATGAAAATATAATGCACTTGTCTATTGACGCTAAAGCGTTCTGCTAAGTGGGATCCAACCTTATGGCAACAAACCAATTACTTTTAAAATGACCTTAAACATATTCAGCCAATCAGATGCCCCATTTATATAAAATTAGGCCATTCCCTCAAAGCTATGTATAGAATAGGAACACAATGTTAGGATAATTCATTATTTATGAGTGAATTAAAACTAATGTCTGTGCGTTCTGAATTATGCCCTAGCTTTTAATTATCGACAATATATAAAATGGCTGCCTAGTTTTCCTATTCTTATAAAAGCATGTTCTCGTAACAAAAGACAAAATACACAAATTTAAATAACCATCGAGTGGCTCAAATTATGTTACGATTTGATGGGTAGATACTTTAATCCAGAATTGTACATATATCTTTAGTTCTTTTTTTCTCGGGTGTCTCCGGTAAAATCCGATCTCATCCGAACTTGTCGACCAATAAGCGTTGTGAATTTAAAAACGGGTTACCGTCAACGAATGTTTCTTTTTCTTTAGCGATTTTTTTCTCTTGTAAAAACCGGTGTAATTCAGAACATCGCGTGCCTGAAAGTGTGTATTATATAAAATATGAAGCGGAAATAAGTAAGTTAGTATAGTTACGTATAATGTAATTATGTGAAAAGCCCTTTTCTTCGTCATATTTAAATCAGAATAAATCAAAATATTTTGTAATGGGACGTTTTCTTGACCGAGCCTTTTTATTTCAAGTTCTTAGTATTGTAATCATTGGTCAACTTTTTTTTTGCTACCGGTTAACAATGACTGATGATTATAAACTGGGAACTTTCTCGGTCGAGTGACAGCAGTGAATCATAATATAAGGATTTATTTACTACAATAAAGAAGCAGTAATCAAGTATTATATTTTTAATATATAAAAGCGTTCTTATTAATTTTTGTTTACACATGTGCAGTGCCAAAATATATTCTTACTCGATTAGAGCATTGTCGATATTGGCCGGGCAAAGTCGTATTAACTGGTTAGTATGTGATTAGGTAATAGTAAAATATTTCTGGAAAATGGTTTAGCATTAGATAAATAGTAATTGAAGGCGAAATTTAAAAGGTAGTCGCACTGTGTATATAATATTATATTGGCGACAAACTTAAAGTCTTCTCTTATTTATTACGCATCTGATCTTAAAGAAGCCAGAATAAATAATCTCTTGCGTTGGTAAGTCAATGTAAGGTTACCTTGACCAATTTTTGTAGTCAGGGGCCTTATGCGTGAGAACGAGACAACTATACACAGCGCTACAGATAACGCTGTCTCCTCTCTCTATGACTGTTCGGTGTAAATTATTTGAGAGTTTTGGCTTCCAATGAATAAAAAAAAATTGACATCACGCTCTTACTTGCAGCACAGAAAGATTTATTTGGAAGATTAGTATGATAAGAATATAAACATTAGTAATCATTATATGTATTCTGAAGTACTTTAGGCTTGCTTTTGTGCCTTGCGAATTTGCGATATATGTTAAGTAATTTAGGATTCGCGATGAAGCTTCGTAATGGATTATGACTGTTTAAATTTGAAATTTTAGGAGCGTTTTGCCTTACTTTGATAGGTTTAGGTACTATCTCATAACTTCAAATATTTTACAATATTGACTTCTCCTGTTTATAAATTGTCAAAGTTGATAAATAATAATCATTCAACCACAAAATGGATGAAGGACGATAAGTATTTTATGGCGCAAGTCTACATCTTTTGAGTATAAGTATTTAAAATTGAGCGTTAATAATGATTACTCAACGATTCATCGTTATTAAATCTTAAAACGGCAACATTTAGAAATACAATTTCTTCGTCCAATTTGTGATCAAAAGTTCTCTCAGACATGGCGGCAAGCATTGTAAAATGTCACAAAAAGCAAATTATCTGTCAAAATGACCTATTACTTTGACAGATAATTTGCTTTTTGTTTTTAAGCAGTTTATAAGCGGTACATCCTAATGTACCGCTTATAAAACTATATTACAGACAAATGTCATACAATCATGAACGAAAAGCCAAAACGAAGATTGACTGACTGACAATTACTTCGGTGTACCAATATATTCACTATTGTAATTATTTCGACAATGCCCGGCCAATACCGACAGTGCCAGTCCAGTTTCTAGTTTATGTTCGTTTATTTTCAGTATTTTTACAATTTTTAATCAATATGTTTTCCTGAAAAATGTAAAAATAGTATTCCCATCACGTGATACGATACGTGTTAAATAGAAATTCGTATCATTATCTGATTTATATTCCGGTATCTAAAGTGTGTAGATTCTTATGAGTCGTGGTAATGTATGGATTGGATAAAATGGATGCTACAAAACCATCAGACCAGGTGTGATTCTTTGTATATTTACATCCGAAGGTTTATAAATGTTAATTAAGCCGATTGTTAATGAGACTTAATGCTCCTTTGTTATTTCTTTTCTACTTTTTTCTTTTGTCCGCGCATTGACACGGCTCGTAGGGAGACCGCATCGACTCGTACGGTCGTCTTGAAACGCTAGTCAAGTGTTTTGTTACCTATATAACTGTTTATGTATTTTGTAACTTATGTGTTATATAAGAATAAATCACTACTGTATTTGATAAATGAGTTTTGTTTTACTCCTTTGAATATTTTTTTTAAGAGCCATCTAATGAAATATTGCCTATGTTGATCTAGCAAGATTCTGCTTTAACTTTACAAAGAGGCAAATTAATTTATTGAAATTATGCTTCTAAAAATACTTATACCGCATTAGAAATAAATCCTGTTTCGTGGGGATTTTTACAAACACTGTACGTTATGGCTTTGGAGTTCGATACCCAAATTCGCTTGGGTATTGAAGTTTCGCTCAAAAATTAACAGAAGCAGTAAGCAGGCTGTGCCCGCCAGCCTTTTGAAGACAACTTTGACTCTAAAAATAGTGCCTGACAACTAACATTCAAATACCAGACAGAGAACACCCTGACCCAGTGCAAGTATTTGTGGATCATACACATGTTGTCCCGTGGGATTATCGAACCTACAACACGGCGCAGGGCCAATGACGAGTCGACCAATCAAACCACTACGTGATGCATGCAATTAATTGATTATGAATCATAATAATTAAACCACTACGTCATGCATGCAATTAATTGATTGCATTTAAGAGTTCCACAAGGAAGCATTGTCGGGCCTACATTATTTATTTATTTATGTATTAGGAAGACCAACAGCTTTGAAATACATAGTAGTGAAAATAAATATACAACAGAGAGCCAATGATAGGTCTCCACGACTAACTCTTAAATAACAATGCGTGGACAGCAATTATTTTATCACTTAAACATCTAACATATAACAAATAAAGTAAAATTAATCAGCATTACACCTTGTAAAAAAATCAAGACTGTGTTAGTAAGTATTAAAAGCATCAATTTCGAACTTTCTTGCTTGTTCCTTTAAAGTATCACCCGCTCGCCAGAGAAATGTATTCTGTCTGTAATTTGTGGATACTAAAGGCATGTGAATAGGCTTATATCGTCTCGTGCTTTTTGTAGGTACGTAAATTTATTTTGAAAAGTACAATCAATTTTGCCAGATAACAAATTCATTAGATACACGACATCTGCTATCATACGGCGGTTGGCTAACGGCAAGATATGAAATTTAGCACATAGTTTTAAGTAATTACCGGACTTATATTTTATTTTCAACTTATAGCATAGAAATGTTATAAATTTGCGTTGTACATTTTTAATTCGAGTTGCGTATGTATTATATCTCGGGTTCCAGACCTGACTTCCGTATTCCAATATACGAAGCACAAAACTTTTAAAATCTTGTATTGTACAATAAAAGATTTTAAAAATTTTAGCCTCCTTAAAACTATTAGATGCTCGCATCACAAACCCTAACGCTCGCAAAGCCTTAGTAACTGTACTATCAATATGATCATCAAAAAGCAACTTACTATCGTGTATAATACCAAGATCGCGCACATTACGGAGTTTTATTAGTTTATGGTCGTTAACATGATATTCTGATGGTAATACGACAGGTAGGTAGGTAGATAGTAGGTAACTACTACGCATTTAGAAGGATTCAAATCTAGCTTATTCAGGATGCAGTAATCTGTTAAGCGTGATAGGTCTGATTGGAGAGCGAGGCAATCGGCAGGCGTTGAGACTGATTTGAAAACCTTCATATCGTCCGCGAAGGAGAGGAGGTGAGAATGATGGAAGCATTGGTCGATGTCGTTTACGAAGATCAGAAATAACAGAGGGCCAAGAAGTGAACCTTGGGGAACTCCCCTAGGCACCATTACCCAGCTAGACACATCATTATTAATCACAGTAGTGATACTAATCGGTCCCAAGCAGTAGCTTGGGACCGATTAGTTATATAAGAAGAAAACCATCTCAACAGGTCACCTTTGATGCCTATCAACTGTAGCTTAGCTAGTAAGATCAATTCTATCAAAACATTTCGTATAATCGGTGTAAATTACGTCTATTTGACTACCTCTACTCATACTAAACCTACAACGAGATGGGTGTAAAAACCCAGGATTCAACCTCTTCGTCCGTGTTTGTGCTTTGAGACTCACCATTTACCTATAACTAGTCAAAGAAAAATGGGAGGGAATATAGAAAAACGATTAAAAAAATAATCAATTATAATGAGTCATAATAATAACATAACATTTATACATACAAACGTTAGTTCAATTATACATCGATATTGGAAGTTAAACATAAAAATAATTATATAGTTATTTCATTGTCTAAACGATTTGTGTATAAATAAATAATTTGGCAGAAAAACCACCGGCATTCATTGCCGCAGCTATCTATTCCAATTTCTTCTCCCAAGCCTTTATTATTCCCAAGTCACTTCGGGTTGGCTTTCTAGTCTAATCTGATTTGACTGGATATCAGTTTTTACACAGAGCGACTGCCATCTGACCTCCGCAACCCGAAGGCTAGACCAGTGTCAGGATATTAGAGGGCACTGACTTCCCAATAACGACTGCCATAGATGTTCATGGCAGCCGGGACCGACGGCTTAACGTGCTCTCCGAGGCACGGAGCAGGCGATAATTGTCAATCAATACGCACATAATTTCGAAAAATCATATAACTTCCGAAAGTCAGAGGTGCGCGACGTGGGTTCGAACCCGAGACCCTCTGCATTGCAGCCTGTTGGTCTCCCCACTGAGCTATCGCTGCTTCGATCTTACTTATTCGATACTTATCTATTCTAATTATGTAAACAATAATATATCATTAGGTATGTTATTCCCTCATATTGACCCATTGAGTCGCAGCGGCCAGACTCAGTACGGTTTTAATTATGTCTGGCAGTCTAACAATGGACAGATTAAAACAAATCTAAAGGAGCGTCTTTTTCATTACGGTAACCACAAAGCTATAAGGCGGCCTAAGGACTCATTTGGCATCCTTGCCAGTACAAAAAAATGTTTAGACAATAAAATAATCTTAAATTTGACGATAAAATTAAATATGACGACAGACAACATTTGATGGTAATAATCTCTTAAAAATATATCAATAACTAATATTATGCATAATTGATTACTAAATAAATCCAAATATATAAGAAATAATAAGGCACAAATAAATCGTGACTAGCAGACATGTTTAGAAGTGACAGACCACTTGGTATGAGGTTAAGAAGGTTATAAAAGAGTTTTAAAAGTCTCACCATATTCGGGCTTGCCTGGTTTTCGATACGTTTATAAGCTGCGGCCGCATACTGGCAGGCTAGCTATCAACTGTAGGGCTACCATAAAAAAAGGCTTACAGAAGTTTCAGGCGACTGTTCGTACCTAGTAACACATTTATTGCATTGTACGTGGTGCGTAACCTCTTGATTGTATTAAACTCTTTCATGAAGTATTCCAAACAATGAAGTAATGTCACTATGAAAAAAAAAACTGTAGAATTTTCTTTGTAAATCAATTTCGTTTGGCCTAAAGTTTCGGATAGACATTTTCATGGTGGACCTACTGCTTAGTTGTATAGCTAAACTGCCTTAAGTGTTGCCATGGTAATCGATTTAATTTACACTTTACATTTATATCTAAACATGTCTGAACAGTAAAAACAAATTACAAGTAAATATTATATTTGGGCATTGAGTAGTCATAAGGGAGTATTCCGCTTTCGGCACCAATTTTTTCGGCACCTATGTTTTCGGCACCTAAGCTATTCCACTTTCAGCACCAATAGGTATTTTATTCCACATTCGGCACCAAGCAAAAATACCTATTGGTGCTGAAAGTGGAATAGCTTATGTGCCGAAACCATATGTGTCGAAAAAATTGGTGCCGAAACCGGAATACTCCGTCATAAGTAGTAATGAACATATTGCATCTGAATGATATCCGAATATATTTGCACACAATTCGATACTTTAATCGTTAAAGAAAACAGTAGTCAACATAGTGCTGTCCATTCGAATGCAATTGTGCACATCACTAGTCATTAGTCGAGTTTTACAAAGACATTTAACAAATATACACATTATATTACAACAGACACGACTAGACACCATTATATGAATAATTTCAGAAAGTTTCAATGTCCCTGACATTTAAACAACATGTACTTGGTACTTTGACACCGTGAAGTTAACTTATCAAACACGTTCGGTGGGATTTCGACATCTGTGATGCAGTTGTTTTAGTTAAATTGTCAGTAAGATCACAAAGCACGGAAAACTGTGAGCTGTTTCTACTAGAGACGAAAGTAATAGTGACATCTATGTTCTTTATTAAAATATTGCCAAGGCAATTCTTTATATAAATTTTAAACTTAATAACAATAAATAACACAACAACAATAGTAAAAACTGACAAATAATTTCCTACTTCCTTTCCTAAAGTGTTCGCAACGCGCAAGTGATGCCTCTGGTGTCGCAGGCGTCCATAGGCTGCGGTGACCACTTACCATCAGGTGCCGTATGCTTGTTTGCCAACTAAGAGGATAAAATAAAATGTTGCTCTCGCCACTGTCCATTAGAGTTAGTGTCAGGATAAAATATTGGGGAGCTTATTCCTACTGATAAAACCATTGGGTGGATGGTAGTGCGGAGACACTCCCAGATTCTATGGAGTCCGCGTCACATTTAAATCGTACATTGCAACATGGGATTGTATAAAATATGACAAACGTCTTTAGTACAAAGCTTGCGTGTTCCGTGCGCTGTTATAAGACCTATTAAATAGGTAAATATGTATTTCTAGTGTATCGATAATTGTTTAAAGGTCATTAAAAAGTATAAAATAGATAATAATAAAACTATGAATTGTTTATAATATATGCAACATTAAATTTAAAGACAGATAATGAATATACGAGAAAAGACTTATAATACGATATGATATCGTTTTAGAAGGAAAAAGACAATTATTGTACAAAAAGAATTGAAGGGAGTGGAGATAAGAGAAAACTATAAATGTTTTAAAGTTCTGTGACGATGGTTTAAGAACTTGTTAAAGAGAAGACAGTGGAACAGAAATCAAAGACGCCATTGCTTCATCTCAACTTAAATAAGATGTTTTTAGGAGAAGTAAGAATTCCTGGAGGACATAGTTATGGAATATTCAGTCTGAAATATTCAACTAAAACACTGTATTCTTTATTTTCTAACACACCAGTGTACAATAAATGAGAATTACACGCACAATTCCTTTCTTGCATCATGCAGGAAACGATTCCTCTTTGGTTTTTATGACGGCATATCTTGCATTAAACATTATAATAAAATATTTAGCACCTTATGGATTGACCGGTCATTATATACATTTAGTAAAATATAAAAACATTTATAAAAATATATTAAAACTAGGAAGATTGAGCAGTTTTTGAACTTGTAAAAATAACTAAGGTCCGCGCACACTAGCGACATCTGCGTACACTGTGCTTTATCTTTGAACTTTAGATATTGTAAAATGGGATTATAAAATATAGATTAAATATTGTATTCTAAAAATAGAAAATCTAGCTCTCTAAATAGTTGTAGGGTACATGTTTATGAATAATAAATGTTCAAGAGCATATTGGTTAAGGGTACAGGTACGTTCTTAACCTTTTGAGCGCCACAGCATAAAAGTAGCGTCGTGCCCCTGCGCCAGGCGATGATTAATGTAGTTTTAAATAATAGGTAAAAGGAACACAACAAACAGATTTTTTTATGTTTATTTTGAACTGTAAAATAGTCGTATTTTCGACGTGCCATGCCGTCGGGAGCGTCCTGAGCACGGTTTAATTTGACGTGAATGGACGTCCGTGGCGGTCAAAAGGTTAAAAATCGTTACCTTATAATATTCGTAGATACGATTAACATCGACCAGCGGGCATTGCTAATTGGCCGCGACGAAGAACGCAAATGCTCCATTAACGGCAACTGTTTTCATCCTTTGGAATCGAGCGCCTGTCGCGGCGGCTGTCTAACTACTTCCGTCAGTAACTAAGCACATGCCCGCGCATCCGCCGGCATGCTACTATGTCTTTTGAGCAACCGGAAATAGTACTTTCATCGCACCTGGATATTAAGATGTACTTATAAGGTGCGTCAACTTTAATTACTGTTTGAACACTTCTTTTACAAAATATGTATAATGCGCCCAATGCGCACCGGATGATGTAAATCATACTTAATGCATAAACGCTTAGCGTGGATTCCTATAAATGTTTACATATACACATCACATTTAAATTCAAAGATTTTCCGACACCGATCGAGATTGCCACACAATTATCTTATATAATAACTTATTATAACAATATATTACACATAATAACATTATATATAATATTTACGTTCTTCGTTGTTTCATTAACATAACTATTTACAATAACCACCAAATCCTGATAGCAATTGGAGAATCCCCAATCTTTATAAAACGTAATTTTACGTATTTAAAATCATAGTTTTACTATAATTTACAATATGTACTATAAATTTGACACTGCATTTATAATATTGACCACATACATTCAGTTAGTCAGCTAGGAAATATTACTTGTAGTGATGTGCTGAAATCATTTGAATATTACTAAGAAGACATCAAAAATGTGTGAGATTGATTGTGATTATTTGATCAATATACATATATGTAGCTGTCATAACAATATGTTTAGGCTATATACTTCGTTATAAAATTTTTGTTTATTAAAATAGTCATATAAATGGATAGGTTTTCATATTATTTCCAAAATATCTTGAGAATTAGGCAATATATTGAGATACTTTACCCAACTTCCTGTAATATTCTACTACTACAGCATTTTACGATTTATAAATTAAAAAAATACACACGATACAAAAAGACAGCACATTATTCCAATATGGATACAATATTAATTTCGCTGTTGGTCCAAGACTGAAAAGTCTATCTATTATATTGCTTATTAACTGTGGTATAGGGTTGCCAACCGAACAACACAGAGTGCCATCTACACCAAAAGAATTACTAAAATAAAAATGATTAAGTGTATCACTTAGTCATTTAGTAACAAAAAACACAAAAAGTATATG
The DNA here is from genome assembly GCA_963564715.1 of Catocala sponsa. Lineage (NCBI taxonomy): Eukaryota > Metazoa > Arthropoda > Insecta > Lepidoptera > Erebidae > Catocala > Catocala sponsa. The sequence continues at coordinate 25,506,576 of OY751336.1, forward strand.
TCAATAATAACTAAACTAATTATTGACAAGAAAAACTATTATCAGCCTAAAACAAAGGCAATCTCTTGCTTAAATACCGAAATAAAAAAAATAACAATGTACTATATTTTTTATATTTACGTATGTTTGTTGATAACCTTATTTTCAAATGGTCTGTTCCCTAAAATAGTTTGTATATAATATTGGCAACCCTATCTATTCATACGTCACTATACATATATACCTTACTGACGAACATTAACAGTCCGGTGTCCATTTTCTCTTCTTACCGGAACGCCTTCTTTTGGCTTGACTCTTAACATTTTGCATACGTCATTGAATCATTTGACGATAAACACGACGTTGCTGTCTCGTTCTAACTGTTCCTCTATCTGCAGAGCTGACAGTCCGGACTGACAGCAAAGTTCGTCAAGACAGACCAGTCCGTTGTATGTCCTCACGAGGGGTTGGCTGTGGTCGCTCAGGATTGACGCCGTGTCATCGTTATGAAGAGTTATTGGGTACTGTAGAATAAAGAGCTTGGTTAATATCATTACATTTTCAAGGAAATTAGTTCTTCTTTTTTTATACAACTAAGGTGGCAAACAAGCATGTGTAGCCGTGTGTACAGACATCGATTAGTTACATTTTAGTACTTTATGGGGTTTTTTATGAAGACATATTTTTGGAGTAGTAGAGCCTCGCTGATTTCAGCATGAATGGGCCCGGCTCGACCGGGGAAGGACACACAGAATATCGACGTGAAATAGCAGTATTCCTACTGTTGTGTTTCGTTCGGTGAATGAGAGTGCCGGATGCCCAATTACCCTCTTTCCCCCTTCCCGTTCCTTCTCCTTCCCACTTTCTTTCCTTAAGGGTCGGCAACGCGCAAGTGATGCCTCTGGTGTTGCAGGCGTCCGTAGGTTACGGTGATCATTTACCATCAGGTGGGCCGTATGCTTGTTTGCAAACTTAGCTGTACAAAAAAAATACACATCGCCCTCACTAGGATCAAAACCTGTGTCGCGGGGGACTTAACAAACATTCAAACAAAGGATACAAAGAACAACCAGACTCGGAACAAACATTTGTGGAATACACAAAGTTTTATCCCGTGATGATTCGAACCCACAACACTCGGCGCAGTGACAGTAGCGAGGCGACCAATTAAGCCACTACGCCATCCGTGCAGTTTTTTATTATAATATGGGATTAAATATAATGATCAGTAAAAATACTAATTGGTCAGCAAATACGCCTCTAATCACTGCATTCCGTCTCGGAAGTGTTAGGTTATATTAGGTTCCTTTTTTTAAACCCACCCAAAAATAGGAGCCCCGCGAAGCGGGGCTCCGTCGACTTAGTTTGATCTCTTTAAAGTTTGCTGGCCATGAGTTGCTGATCAATTAGTTTTTTTTGCTGCGCAATTAGTATTTTTTTGCTGTGCAGTTAAATACTACCCTTATAATATGTATAGATAATGCGTGATAATATACCTTATAGACTCGTCTGATTAATCCCTCTAATACTCCAAAAAGCACTAGCTTCCTCTCATTGATGGCGAGCTCTTGAGGTTTCATCCTTCTGCACAGATCTCGCACTGTACTCCCATACGTCATGCCCGCGTACATACGGAATAAGTCACTGACTTTAGGTAACTGACGAGCTGGAAAAAGAAATAGCAAGGTTAGGTGATATGTTTTGTAGTCATTTTCTTTTTATTTTATAGGAGGCTATCGAGCAGACGTATCGCCTGATGGTAAGCGATTGACGCCGCCCATGGACATCCGCAACACCAGAGGAGTCAGCCAGCCTTTTAAATTTGTCCCCTCCCCCCAGGAGGGAGGAGGGGTTGGGCCGCCGGTACCCTCACTCACTCGACGAAACACAACGCACGCGCTATTTCACGCCGGTTTTTTGTGAGGCCTTGGTATCATTCCGGTCGAGCCCGCCTATTCGCGCCGAAGCGTGGTTTTCCCACGTCTTCTCAAGACTTGCATCAGACGAGTTGTGTCGTAATTTTAAGGTTTATTGTCGATCAGTCGGTACTGGGGTTAGCTTGCTAAGTCTTTTTGGTCATTTATGTTTGGATATTCAAAATATCACTAACGAGGCGAGGAATTTAGTCATCTATGTGCGTGCTGGTCATTTACACACCGACACATAAACATCCGACATACAATTAAATAACCAGGAAGTTACCCTGATTATAGCCAGTTGCAATGGAGGTGACTCAGTCATATCCAGCTTCTCAAGTCAAGTTCAAGTTCGAAGGCAAGTAGCCAAATCCTTGAGCAGCAATTGTCGTTTATCATCAGTTCAGTATAAGTATAAATCTGGCAACCCGAGGTACTGGGTTTGCAGACCTAATAGACTCACGCGAGTCTCTCTCACACACTAACTCATGGAGCAAATTTTTTGAATTTGTATCAAATAACATTTTTCTGGACATACGAATGGCCTACTAGGAAAATTTTAGCCTTATGAACAGTCCTAAATATAAGCGCAAACTTATGCTGTGGTCTGGCGATCAGTGACCAAGACCACATATACAGACATACTTATATACAGACAGGAGCCCTCAAGAAACTATACTATATAGTGAAGAATATAACCCTATCTAAAACAAAGATTCTGGAGGTATTAAAGGTCAAATTGAACCACAAATACGATAGTATTTCCAAAAGCGTAGGCACTAAATGTTAGAGAAGGTAAAAGGTTACACAAATATCTGTAGGCGTACCTCACTATCTCGTAGACTAGTGTATCTGTCACTTACGACTTCACACCGGGCCATCCTCCGGCTTGTTTATAAAACTAACAACTGAAGAAGTGAATGAATACGTATATAATTATCTAGCTGACCCGCGCAATTTAGTCTGCTTCACATGACAAAATTTGGCCCGTCTTTGAAACATTTTTCATTGGTGCTCCGCTCCTTTTGGTCGTAGCGTGATATTATATAGCCCTTAGCCTTCCTCGATAAATGGGCTATCCAACACTGAAAGAATTTTTCAATTCGAACTTGTAGATCCTGAGATTAGCACGTTAAACCAAACAAACAAACTCTTCAGCTAATTTTAGTATAGATGAATGGTGAAAAGCTCATGGGTAGAGCAGTCTAAAGGATATTTATAATATGACGAATAGTAAACATTACTTAGTTTACATCTTTTTATTGCTAGTTAACCCATCTTGGGTTTGATGCTTGGGTTGGGAAAAATGTTAGGGGCTTTCTCTGTAAAAAATTCTCCGTATCGATAGCAGGAAACCTAGCACTTTGTCGAGTGACAGCGGATGCCTCATATACAAACGTATCAATGTGAATGAGATGGGTGTAAAAAGCCAGGATTCAACCTCTTCGTCTAAAATGTAAAAGTAATGAAAAGAAATGACTCCCATATCTCGGAGGTCTTTTGACACACAGGGCCCATATTCAATCTCGACCGAGGTATGACTCCAAGGTATCTGCACACAAAGTTACAAGTCAGTCGGTCCAGTGGTTCCGGAGTTATGCCTGTCACTAACATCAACCTGTCACTAACAGACAGACCGTCACAAAGTGTTTTCATTAACCTCTTCGAAGAAGACTCAGAGGTTAATAAAATAAAATGTGGCCACATTTGGCCGCATTATAGGCCGTTGTAGCTATCTCTTTATTTGGCCGCATTATAGGCCGTTGTAGCTATCTCTTTATTTGGCCGCATTATAGGCCGTTGTAGCTATCTCTTTATTTGAACGAATGAATTTGACTAAAATCACTTTAGTTATCGATGTGTGTCGTGTAACATAGAACGTATAAAGTCGCATAAGATATAGACTTACGTGATCTGGCACAGAACTCCACGCACTGTCGCTGCAGGCCAGCGCAGCGAGTTAGCTGTCTTAGTTTAGGAGTTGCACTGTAAACCTGGAATCACACAATAATACCTTATATTTATAAAGTGAGTCTCTTTGACAATGTGCTTCCGGATCACATTCGATGTTAGGCAAACGTTTCTATTAGAAAATCTTAATGGCAGCGCTACTATTGAGCATTTCTTAGTAGCAGCAAAATAAACTGAAGAAATCGGCTGGTCCCAATAACGCTAGAATAAAGCAGAATAGTTATTTATGACAACCCACAAAAGTTTATTAAATTTATTAAAATACTCAGTACAGCACATAGCCTTCAACCAATTAATTATCATTATTACTACACAAAGAAGTGACACGCATTAACGTAGCAGTACGACTGGCAGTACTGCAGTGCCGGCGTCATTTGATAATCACTGTTTGCGCGAGAATGAGACGCAATTTTACGTTACGCTTACGTACAGGGTTGTCCTTGTTTCATCGATGAGATGACCTACCACGATTAGTCCGATAGCAGGTAAGGACATCAGTTCACTCGTATGAAATGTTGGTAGTGAGCTAGAACTGTGGTGTCTTGATGGCGATAGGCCCGCTACGACTAAACTAAATTAGTTGCCCAATCAATGATATGCTTATGCCAGAACTTTCTTGCAGAAAAAGCAATGCATGTTTTAGCGGAGATTGGTTATGGACTACTTTTATAATGTTCTGAGATACGGCAATCGTTTACTATAAGTTTGGTTGGTAAAAACTTACAGCGCAGTACTGGAAGATGGGCACGAGCGTGACGACTCCATAGTAGACGAGGTTCTGCACACACGCACGCACCAGGCTGATCTCCACGTCGGTTAGAGCGGCGATCTTTGACACGTGGTTGAAGCCATCTATGTATGGCAAGATCTGGAATAATCGGGCGGTTCTTTTAAACTTACATTATAATTCTAGCTTCCCTGATTAGGGATTAGGGCTAGTTCTTATCAATAGAGCATGGAAGACTGCGATGCGCTGCTACTAGAGTTGTGTCGATTGATGGACTGTATTAAGTGCATCCGCTCGACAAAATAAGTGTATATTTGTATCACCTGTAAAATTGCCACTTATTGACATGAGTGGGTTGTATATAATATGTTCAGTAGTCTGTGTTTTCACCTAACTTGATACGGCTAATATTGTATTAAAACTTTTCCACAAAACGACAGTAGCAGTAATAGCTAGAATTAAAAGATGGCGCCCTGCTCAATTTCCTCCACACAATTTGTACTATTAGCTGAATCGCGGTAACGAAGTTTGCACGACAAATTTCTATATACAACTTTTCTACACTTATCGTCGAGCGGCACAGTAACCCACCAGGCACGATGACCACTCGGCCAGGTTCGAGAATCTTACTTTTGTGTTAGAGGCACATCATATCTCGTTCATCCACATAATACTTCCAGGTTTAAAGGTGTAGGTACTTATGAGTGTATTTTTTTTAATAATGCCCAATTGCTTGCGATGGACTAGAAATATATTATTACAATACTTGTATTGCACCTTAAGTTCGTATGTTTTTCCACGTATATTATTTTCTTTAGCGTGATATGTTCCTTTCTCATGAAGTCATGTAGATGCAAGTATATCTGAGGAAATGTGGAAATGATATATCTATTTTATAAGCTCATTATCAAAGAGAGTGAACCTATTACCTTCGATCGTCAACAATAATGTCGGCATCCGTGTTTATACGAATATCGAACTCGGGTTATCAAGATTGTACGCAAACATAAGCGCAAACAAAACCAACCAAACAGATTTATTTTACGATATATTAAGTTTCTTATCATGAATATTATTTTGTTAAAGACACGTTTCAAATCTTTGAGCGAGAATACCTTTTGATGTAATATAATATGACACGATTCTGCGTATAATTTTGTGGCTCTTCTAATAATAATTATTCTGAGACTATCTGGGAATAAATGATTCAGGACAATCGACAATAGGTGGCTAGGTACCTACTCGATGATTATATCGTTTCTACGTAGTCGTGTAGCTACGTATCGATCGATTGTTACTACACAATAAATATTAAAATCCCATGTACCTATATTTGCAATTGGAATAATAAATAAATAAATATATTATAGTTAAATAGTCTCACGCTTATACAAATGCACGACTCAGAGGCGCACGTGGGAAGGGTTAGCGTGTCGATTACGCAGTGTAAAGGCATGAGAAATAAAATATGATATTGCAGATATTGGTAGGTAGGTATACATAATATATTCCCCTAAGTGAGCCTACGGTTCAGTGTGACAAACGACTGACTGCCTGGCTGTACTAACTAGCGATCTCGACGCAATAATAATAATATTCTATCACATACACACAACACCATCTAGCCCAAACTAAGCAGAGCTTGTACTATGGGTACTAGACAATGGATAAACATACATATATACTTTATTTTTATTTTTAATTACATACATATTATACATAGAAACACCCAGACCCAGACAAACATCCATGTTCATGCACACAAATGTTTGACTTGTGCGGGAATCGAACCCGCGACCTCATGCATGGCAGTCGGTTACACTAACCACTACACCATCGAGGCCGGCTCTTTTTAAGTCCAACGAAAAAACAGCTAGCAATATGTAACGGGGACAATAGTATTCTTTTTCATTTAATATAAGTATTTGACGAACGATAATAATATTGAAAAGCAATAAACATCTATTGAACGCCAAATATAGATAAAAAGAACTTTCGTATGAGAAGACACGATACTTTATTGGCATGTTTAAGAAGTCTCAAATATTTTTCTTTTGATATCATCGTTAGTCTGGGACACGAAGATGTGTTTTATAATGATTCTATAAATACTTGAGACTTATAGGTTAACAATACTAGATTTTGCCCGCGGCTTTAATGTAAATTTTGTTAATATGTTTTTCCCTCGGTAATAATACTTTTTTCTGGCAGAAAGGCAGCTCATGTTCTTGTCTGTACCCCTGACAACGTTTACGCAAAATTGCATGACGATCGGATGAGTCGTTAACGAGTGAAAGCGTAACAAACAAGCAACTGTGAACTCATATTCACATTTTTCATATTAATTAGGATATGCAACTATTATAAACGTGATATTTTGAATGTTTGTTACCTAATACAGCCTGAATTGCTAAATAGATTTTGATTAAATACCTATAGCATGGAGATAGTTTGTAATGAATTAAGTAAGAGTTGTCAATTTTTTTTTAATGCAACTCAGATGACAAACAAGCATACGGCCCACCTGATGGTAAGTGGTCACCGTAGCCTATGGACGCCTGCAACACTAGAGGCATCACTTGCGCGTTGCCTACCGAGGAAAGGAAGTGGGAACGAGAAGGAGCGGGAAGGGGGTAAGGGAATGATTGGGCCTCCGATACTCTCACTCACCGAACGAAACACAACAGTAGGAATACTGCTATTTCACGTCGATATTCTGTGAGAGGGTGGGTAGTCCTTCTCCAGTCGAGCCGGCCCATTCATGCTGAAATCAGCGAGGCTGAGTATTATTGAAATATATTCTAGTCGATATTATTACAAAAGAAGACTGTATGCGAGATTTATTTATATTGTAGGATTGCCTGTAAGATTCTTTTTGTAATCAATATTATTATTAAACAATGAAAGATAACTTTCGGCTACGAAGTTGGTGTTTTTCCAGGATAAAACTACTATACTCTATGTCCTTTTCTGTACCTAGGGTTGCCAACATATTTTCGACGAAATATAGTATTTTTAAAATAAACTATAACAAAATATAGTACATTTATAAAAATATACTATTTTATGGAAAAAACATTTATTTGTTATCTACTGTTTTTTAAATATGTTCGACCTTGTTAATCTGGACATCACGGACAGGTTCGAAACGGATTATGTACGGATATATGCTTTCGCATCAGTAGTAAAGGAGTGTCGATAGTTATTTTTAATAAAGATTTTGGTTTCTTATTTTTCATTGTTGAAATATAGTATTTTAGCATACTATATATTTCTTCAACAGTATATAGTACGCTGACTCGAAATATAGTAAAATACTATATATTATAGTACGGTTGGCAACCCTATCTGTACCCCTGACAACGTGTATGAGAAATTAATGATGATTGGTCGAGTAGTTAAGGTGTGAAACCGTAACAAACAAAGAAACCCACATTCACATTTAATAGTATTAGTTAAGACTAGCTGTTACCTGCGACTTCGTCCGCGTAGATTTTAACTAAAAAGTGTTTTTCTCCGCGGACGGCGGAACCCTATTTTTTTTTCTAAAATTAAAGTAGCCTACTAAGTTACTCCTTATAACATCAGCTATCTGCCAGTGAAAGTCCCGTCAAAATCGGTTCAGCCGTTTCGGAGATTAGCCGAAACAAACAGACAGACAGACAAAAATTTTAAAAATAGATGTTTTCGTATGAAAAGCTGTTATTTTGACATTACAAACAGACACCTCAATTTTATTTATTTGTATAGATTTATCTATCCATAGTAATCGCAGTATAAAATAAAATCATTACTTTTCGTAATTGCTATTAAAGAAAATGCGGATGTATTCTGAACTTGACCGATATAAAATGCATTTTGTTATTTAATTTTAATTTAGAATCATATGACAAATAGAGCATCGTCATCGTTCGTTATTTTATATAACGCTGCCGCTGAGGAATCCCTTATATTTGGCGTGAGGCCAGCACATCGCGAAAGCTTTTACAACAATTGCATGATGTTTGTTTAACCCGTTTCTGTACAAAAATAACTTTGTTTGTGAACTTTTAATTAAAATGTAGTTAGTAAGACCTTTTATAATAGCGTTCGTGGGTTTTAGAGTTAGTTCAGCCGCAGTATTCTATTGTAAATGATTTAACATCAATGTTATCACCTCTTTGTTTTAGAGTAACGTAAACTACATTAGTTAATAGTAGGTTAGGTAAAATCTATTTCCATTTCCTATTTGTTCTTTAGTATAAGTCAAAATTGTGACGAATCACCTTGGTCGCGACGAAACCATAGCATATAGATAAGTACCTTTATCTTTAAAAAAAGACAACTGCCGCACTAGTGATTGCTGTGCATGAGGTCTCGGGTAGGAATCTCGGGTTGGGTCAACAAAAAGTTATTGAGTTTTTCTGTTAAGAAATCTCAATACGAGCTCGGAGTTAGGAAGTTGGCGGTGTTAGACACCCCCGTGCCTCGGAAAGCACGTAAAGCCGTTGGTCCTGCGCCTAATCTCTCTCCGGTCGTGTCGGATTATCTGTCCCATCGGATTATGAGAGTTAGGGAACAGAGAGTGCACTTGTGTGTGCGCACATACTTGTACACTATAATATCTCCTGCGCAGATGGTCAGTCTCTGTTAAGATTGGCCGCCATGACCAAAATTCGGTCTGGGGGATATTATTATTATTATAAGTCCCATGTCGCAGAGAACCTTACAGAATTCAAACAACGGACACAAAAATCACCCAGACTCGAAACAACGATTTGTAGATCACATCATTTTTAGTCCCGTATGGGAACCGAACCCACAACGACTTCATTTGCCACACAGTGCAGCGGCAGTGCCAAGGCGACCACTACGCCATTGGTATAGTTATATTCATCGAGACGAAGATAACTCTAGTCTTCCAGTGACAATACTATACATAGAGATGAATATCGCCTCGTGATCATCAGCGATAGCTCAGTGGGGAGACCAACAGACTGCAATGCAGAGGGTCTCGGGTTCGAACCCACGTCGCGCACCTCTGACCTTCGGAACTTATATGACTTTTCGAAATTATGTGCGTATTGATTGACAATTATCGCCTGCTCCGTGCCTCGGAGAGCACGTTAAGCCGTCGGTCCCGGCTGCCATGAACATCTATGGCAGTCGTTATTGGAAAGTCAGTGCCCTCTAATATCCTGACACTGGTCTAGCCTTAGGGTATCGTTAGTCTTCGGGTTGCGGAGCCGCTTCGTGTAAAAACTGATATCCAGTCAAATCCGGTTAGACCAGAAAAGCCAACCCCAAGTGACTTGGGAATAATAAAGGCTAGGGAGAAGATCATACTATATTCAGATAAACACCACCTTGGTCTCCCATCACCATGGCTAAAAACAATTGAAATGTCAGGAAAAGTGCAATTAAAATAAAAGGTGCAGACAAAATAAAGCGCGAGACATTTGTATTAAAGCAATTTAATTCAACAGAAAAGAGAATAAATTACCTATTTTTAATTCATATAAAACTCAACCATTTAATCCTTACTAATATTATAAATGCGAAAATGAGTTTGTTTGTTACGCTTTCACGCCTTAACTACTCAACCGATCAACATGAAATTGTGCATACAGTTGTCAGGGTTACAGAATAGGACATAGGGTACCTTTCATCCAGAAAAAAGAACTGTTGCAAACCTAATCTAACCTAACCAATGAACCTAACCTACATTTACGCGAGCGAAAGGCACAGGCGAAGGCGCGCGCAAAAACTAGTAAGAAATAAATGTTAACTGCATTGAGCTATGCGAATATGTAAGCCCATAATTGTTCAACAAAATATGAAGCATACATGTTGTGCAAATTGCAAGAGATAAAAACAGCCCGTACAGAGCGAATCATGCGCTCATTGCGCTGCATCTGATCAACGATGTGCCATACGCGCGCATAGCAACAGCGTATGCGCATCAGAGTGGCGCGCACGCAACGCGTTCAGAATCAGCGTTTGTTGGAATAATTCTGGTTTTTGTTTCCGCTTAATAGTCTAATTATGAAATGCATTTTTTATTGTACTCTCAGCAAAAAACATCATAACATATTAAATTCAATAGAGAAGTTAGCAATCAAAGTAAAAAAGAATGTGTTAATTTTATAATATTATTATATATATATATATCATACAATATTCTCGATCAGATCGGATGCGTTCTGGACAAAGGCCAGGTTAAGGGCTCCTTGAACCGACGGGCGTGTATGAGGAATGTGATAAAAGTGAATGAAGTCAGAGAAGTGTGTCAGGATCGTAGCAAATGGAAATCCGTAGTCTCTGACTAGCCCTCTGGGAAACAGGCGTGAATCTATGTATATGTATGTATGTACAATTTAAATTTCATAATAAGTCAAATGTTTACAATTGCTTTGCCTGTTACGGTACTAGTAAAAGCATAACGACGTCACAAATAACAAAGACATCGATGAAACAATACTTGTCTGCAATTTTTATAGTCTCCCCCATTCCGTCAACTCCAGATTTCGTTTTGCTTTCCTCGATTAAAACGTGCGCATAACACTCTGCGCAGTAGCAGTCGTGAGGCGATTGCTTAAATCGCTACGCCATCAGTATAATCAATTTAAGAGTACAAGAATCTGTCTTTGCCTATTATTTGGTAACGGTATGAACAAGCTAATTCGCCTGGAAAAGTACCAGTTACATTCATTCAGTAAAAATACTGTTCCCGAGGGATAGAAAATTTACATATCTAACATTTACGCGAGCAGAGCCGCGGCCTAAATTTAGTAATATTGTACTATTTTAATATATTACGTATCAAAGACAAATATGTTTATCGTCCCATAGGCCATAGGTTCCATAAAGTTCCAATTTCATCGGCGTCCCATAACCAACATGCAATTTTGTTTAGGTGTCCCTCAACCCTAAGTAATTGTTCTGAAGCAATCACTTAGCTCAGAATCAATCATTGTGTCCGTTGACAGAGATACACGCCCCACGTCCAATGTAACCTAACTCTATACCTACAATCACTGCCATGAGTTTAATGCTCCTATATATTAGACTGTATCATAAAAGTAGAAATACTTAACGAAATATTTTTTTTGTACTTGCTTTTATTCGAACAGTGTCTTTTAACCAGGGGCGACAACTTCACAAAAATATTATGGTTATGATATTTATGTTTGTTAATTTAAACGTTATTAGGAACGTTCGGCCTCGATAGCATAGTGGTTAGTGTAACCGACTGCCACGCCTGAGGTCGCGGTTTCGATTCCCGCACAAGTCAAACATATGTGCGCATGAACATGGATGTTTGTCTTGGTCTGGGTGTTTCTATGTATAATATGTATGTTTATCCATTGTCTAGTACCCATAGTACAAGCTCTGCTTAGTTTGGGCTAGATGGTGTTGGGTGTATGTGATAGAATATTATTAGTAGAATATTACTTTATAATATTAATATAGTTAATTAGTTAAATGTCTTTGAAAATTATAAAATTAGTCAATCATAATTATATGTATATTACTTTAATTTTTTTAAATAGTATGCTCTCGCACTAGGAATGGATATGTCGTGAGGATCCTTACAAACTTTCAACCAACGGACACGAAGAACAAACAGAATTGGAGCAACTATTTGTGATACAACTTTCAACTCAAGAACCGTAAGAGCTAGAGACTCGCGGTCAACGCCATTCGACTCAGCATAGTCGATATACCTCCGAAATGACTATGACCTTTGACCTCTGACCGCAACAAAGCACCAGGCACATCGAGGCAATCATAAAACCAAATAGACCGCAGCCGCAGAAAATCCGTAGAAAGTTCCAACAAGCAATTCCAATGAGCAACATTCACTATAGAAAACAGACAAAGAGTAAATAGTGTTCATTTAGTAGATATAAATAGTAATAGTAAATAAACACTAAGCTCTATAAAAGAGGGCGGGTCGATCGCTAATAGCCGGAACACGTGTACTAAAAGCTCTACAGTTTGGCAATCATTCCAACCATTTTCCCGTTCACAAATAAACGTAGAGATTTTATAACGTACTAGCTGTCTCCCGCAGTTTCGCACATTTATAATGACTGCTCCGCTTCTGTGGCTTGTAGCGTGATGGTATATATCCTATAATCTTCCTCAAGAAATGGGCTCTCAAATGCGAAGATTTTTCTAATCCGATAGGTGGCTTCAGAGATTAGTGCGTTTAAACAAAAAAGAAACAACAAGCTCTTCAGGTTTATTATATCAGTATTGATATTTAATATTGTCTTCTGTTTACGCGAATGTTATTAATTGAAATTAAACTACTATATACGGATTTTATCGCGTTGTTTATTTGACACTTTATTACATAATTTAGAAACTGTTACACTACTATTACTAATGAACTTTACTAATTTTTAAGCTAATTAAATTATTGAAACTATTTATACTATTATACTATTTATATTTGTGTTTACACTTTCCCCGACGTTTCGGTTGCTTTTCAGCAGCCATGGTCACGGGGAGACTAAGATGGTAGTTGTCTCAATGTTCCAGTGTAGTTATTTCAAAGTACCCGAACATAATTTAATCATGGGTGCTCAAACTAACTCAAATAGGTAAGTATATGTGTATTTGCGGTAAAATATTAAAAACTAGTTGACTTCAACTTCGTCTGCTTCACATAAGGGCATTTTCGCCGATTTTGCAACATTTTTCATTGATGCTCTCTTCCTATTGGTCGTATCGTGATGTTATATAGCCTGCCTCGATAAATGGGCTATCTAACACTAAAATATTTTTTTAATTCAAACTAGTAGTTCCTGAGATTAGCGCGTTTAACCAAACAAACAAACAAACTCTTCAGCTTTATAATATTAGTATAGACATATGGGTAACATGTCAATAAACATAATTATATTATGTAGTTAGAATGATATAATTATCTTAACTAATATTATAATTAATTAATTCAGTGTAGTAGCCTCACTGATTTCAGCATGAATGGGCCGGCTCGACCGGGAAAGGACTACCCTCTCACAGAATATCGACGTGAAATACCAGTATTCCTACTGTTGTGTTTCGTTCGGTGAGTAAGAGTACCGGAGGCCCAATCACTCCTTTCCCCTTTCCCGCTCCTTCTCCTTCCCACTTCCTTTTCTAAAGGGTCGGCAACGCGCAAGTAATGCCTTGGTGTTGCAGGCGTCTATAGGCTACGGTGACCACTTACTATCGGGTGGGCCGTATGCTTGTTTGCCACTAAAATTGTATTAAAAAAAATTGAAATTGTCAAGCTTTTGGCAATTTAACATACACGTTGTCAGGAGGACAGAAAACGACAGGTACCTTTCATCCAGAAAAGGCGCTGTTCCCGAGGAATAGAAATGTATATAGACAAAATCTACTATAAAGTGCCGCGGGAAAAAATTAGTAGTATAATGATGTATTCCGCACTGAATTTCAGTCAGTGCTAAGGTTTCCATTCGTACTTCACAATAGGGATGTTGAGAATATTCGCATCCGCATCCGTAATTGCAAAGCTTCCGCATCGATTTGGACATTTGCATCCGCATCCGCAATAATCATCGCTGATGTATATATGGATCCAGATATAGTGCAGGTTCCGACAAGAAAGAAAATGGGTAGGCCGATGAATGGCGCGATGATTCTTCAAGTGAAGATGAGAATTAAGAAACAGTAGAAAATGGTATTGCTACATTTACGAACCTTTGCAAAACAGGCTTGAACCTGGAAAGGTGTTATTAGATACTTTTTATTAAATAAGATTCACAATTTTCATCAACACCCGTATCAGCAATTGTGGAGCTTCCGCATCGATTTGGACATCCGCAACTGCATCCGAATTCGCGGATGTGAGCTTCTAAATATCCGTATCCGCCATCCGCATCTGCGGATGTCAAAAAATCTGCATCCGCAACATCCTTGCTTCACAATAAAGGTTTGTACGTTATTTCGGGTAAACAAACTTACTTTATAAGGAAAATACATGAAAATAATTTATTTTCCCTAGCTTCTTGATAAAGAATATTTGTTTAATGTTGCTTAATTAATATAGCAAGTTAAATAAAAAATACATTATATTTAGATGTTGTAGGTATGTATGTACTTAATTTTTTTATCCTATTAATGCGAATGTGACTTTGTTTGTTTTTTAGATATTTTCTCTTAACCGATAAACCCCATAAATCGGCAAAAAATTGTTGGCCCTTACGTTTAGGGCCGATCGATCGAGAGACCTTGAATAATATTATGCCCGGGTCGACCAGATTTGAAAGGATTTTTGACGCAAAATACAGTCTGACAACGTATAACGGTAAGAATGAAAAATAATTTCACCTATAACGTTGCCTACCTTTAAAATGTAACCGTTAAACATGTCTGATTAGCCCGGCAAGTTTATAATTTTTATTAATTTTTCATACATACACAACACTATCATTACAAGGAATCTTAATGCGATAGTGTGGTTAATTTATATGTATGTATAGGCATATGTAAGGATATGTAATAGAAAAAATAAGAAATATATTATCTTAATATGTTAACACCCAGATTTAACCAGCTATGTTTAGGTTTCACGTAACAGCAAGCGTGTATGCCATCCTTGAACATTTAAAGATTTGCTTCTGCTTCTGAGAAGTTCCTAACATAGAAACCCAACACAATTTTACCCGATTCGAGGAATTAAACGTTACCGCATGCAAACATGATCGCTAACATAAGTTATAAGCATAAGCATAAGCCACGGGACCGACTATCGACTGCACAGCTAGGACAGCGGGGAACACGACTCTTCGAGGATAAAAATATAGTAAAAGCCAAAACACTACTTTCCAGGAGAGCCAAAAACATAAAACCCAAAATCAAAATTTATTTTCTTTTTTTGGTGTACGATTTTTTTTTGCTCTTTATCTATACTAATATTGGCAGCGATAGCTCAGTAGGGAGACCAACAGACTGCAATGCAGAGGGTCTCGGGTTCGAACCCACGTCGCGCACCTCTAACTTTCGGAAGTTATATCATCATCATCATCATCATTTCAGCCTATTGCAGTCCACTGCTGGACATAAGCCTCCCCCAGGGTGCGCCACAAGGCTCGATCTCCCGTTTTCGCCATCCAGTCACCTCCAGCCACCTTTTTCAGGTCATCGGTCCATCTGGCCGGAGGGCGTCCTACACTACGCTTGCCGAGTCGTGGTCTCCACTCGAGAACCCGTCTGCTCCAACGATCATCGGTTCTGCGACAGATGTGCCCAGCCCACTGCCACTTCAAGTTATATGACTTTTTGAAATGATATGCGTATTGATTGACAATTATCGCCTGCTCCGTGCCTCGGAGAGCACGTTAAGCCGTCGATCCCGGCTGCCATGAACATCTATGGCAGTCGTTATTGGGAAGTCAGTGCCCTCTAATATCCTGACACTGGTCTAGCCTTAGGGTATCGTTAGCTTTCGGGTTGCGGAGGTCAGATGGCAGTCGCTCCGTGTAAAAACTGATATCCAGTCAAATCCGGTTAGACTAGAAAACCGACCCCAAGTGACTTGGGAATAATAATGGCTAGGGAGAAGATCTATACTAATATTATAAAGAGGAAAGATTTGATTTTTTGTTTGTTTGTAAGGACTTAACTCAAAAACTATTCAATCGGCTTTAACAATAATTCTTTCACCATTAGAAAGCTCTATTATCACCGAGTAACATAGGCTATATATTTTAAAAAGTACTGTTACACGTAACATATGTTAACCTACTTTTACGGGGTAATTATTTTTTTAAATATCCTATTTTAAATATCCTATTTTTAAATATCCTATTTTCAATATGCAAGTCGATGACGCTCGACAAACTGAATCTCATTTTCGCGAAAATGACTTTTACAACATTTCATTCTCGAAGGGTCGAACAGTCGTCTTTCCGCTGACGCCGCGCCTGGTGTTGTGAATTCGACTCCCACTCAAGACAATTATCTATTTACATGACCTACGAATAATTGTTCAGCGTTTGTATGTACTTTTTGTCCATTAATTGTATGTTTATTAAGTCCCCCGTGACATTACGCGTGATCTCTAGAGCAGGTTAATAAAAATAGAAACAAACAACACGGTTAATAAGGTAGGTCTGATATAAATATTATGTAATTAAATACTTTGTTTGTGCTGTGTAGCTGAGGTGCAGAATTACCGGCTCCTCATAATAATATAATATTCTATCACATACACACAACACCATCTAGCGCAAACTAAACAGAGCTTGTACTATGGGTACTAGACAATGGATACACATATACTTTTTGTTTGTAAATACATACATATTATACATAGAAACCTCCAGACCAAGACAAACATCAATGTTCATGCACACAAATGTTTGACTTGTGTTTGGGTATAGTGTATGTCATAAGAGACAACGTGTTGTTACTACACTGACTTGTTGATGGATGCACCCGGGATTCGTCGCGTTTAATATTGCTACGTCACTGAATTTATAAAGACGGTTATTGTCTTTAACTGTTTCTAATAGATACGATGTGATAAATCTATATTTTTTAATTTTTTTTATACTACTTTGGTGGCAAGCAAGCATACGGCCCACCTGATGGTAAGTGGTCACCGTAGCCTATGGACGCCTGCGACACCAGAGGTATCACCTTCGCGCTGCCGACCCTTTAGGAAATGAAGTGGGAAGGAGAAGGAACGGGAAGGGGGAAAGGTGGTGCTTGGGCCTTCGGCACTCTCACTCACCGAACGAAACACAACAGTAGGAATACTGGTATTTCACGTCGATATTCTGTGAGAGGGTAGTCCTTCCCCGGTCGAGCCTGAAATCAGCGAGGCTCTATTACTATTAAATCTATTGCCTTTGTTATATTAATAGCTTTTACCTGCGGCTTCGCTCGTTCGGGAACAGGACATTTTCGTCCACGGATGGTACCCTTTGTCCTTTTCTATACTATCTCACGATTTTGTTTTACATGTTTTAAACGTGAAAGCTTAAAAACAAATAAGCTAGACTTTTTATAACTTAGAAAATCATACTAAATATTATAATAAATAAAAAATGCAATAATTGAATATATTAAGTACATACTCGATAAAAAAATTAAAATGGTGTAATAAGTTTAATAATGTAAATAAATTTAGTTAGGATTAGACTATATAAAATACAATAAATTTGTCACACCGTATCTGATCGATGCCAGACAAAAAGTGGGTGCGTTTCCTCTCTGCTTCAACCTTCAAAGTGATATCATAATATTATATAATTAAATTTTCCCTAATACATATTTGTGATAACATTCGATAACTGTTTATTTACATTGAGATAATGCGACATTCCGCGAATTTGTCGGTGTTATTTATGTTGTTTACATATTATATAATAGAAAGTTTGCAAGTCATGTTTGTTTGTGGCGTGGCGTGGGTCAAATAAATCTGTTTTCTGTATCAGATACAGAGAACAGATTTGGCCCACGCCAATAGATACAGTATAAATATAAGCATTTGAAATTAATTGTTATATTAGGTTAGAATAGTAACAGTAATTTTATCTGGATGAAAATTACCCCATGTCCTTTTTTGTTCCCCTGACAACGTGTATGCGAAATTTCATAATGATCGGTCGAGTAGTTAAGGTGTGAAAGCGTAACAAACAAACAAACAAAGCTTCGCTCACATAAAAGTAGGTTAGGTTATGTTAGTAATAGTATTTAAAAAAAATATAATATTGCACTTTTTTCCTCGGTGACAATACAGCTTTCTAATAGGGAAGAAGAATAATTTTTTAAATGGGCTGAGTAGTTCTTGAGTTAAATACTTACAAACAAACAAATAATCAATCTTTCCCCGCTACCGCCCATGCATTGCGTCAAGCGCTCTACACGTGGAGAGGTTAGCTAGCCATATCGTTGCGCATGCGCAGCATACAATTAAACAGGCTGTTTGTTTACTTATAGTATTGTTATCACTCACAAGCTATATTTATATCGGTGTGGACTGAATCAGTGATTGATGTGATGGCTGGTTGGCACACAGCTGTGATAAACCACGCGATTTTGTCTGTTTAAATCTACAATTTGACTGCACAGATGACGTAGTGGTTTAAGAGTTCGCCATGCGGCTGTGTCGAGTGTTGTGGATTCGATCCCCATCTTCTTCTCCCTAGCCTTTATTTTTCCCAAGTCACTTGGGATCGGCTTTCTAGTCTAACCGGATTTGACTGGATATCAGTTTTTACACAGAGCGACTGCCATCTGACCTCCGAAACCCGAAGGGTAAAGCTAGACCAGTGTCAGGATATTAGAGGGCACTGACTTCCCAATAACGACTGCCATAGATGTTCATGGTTAACGTGCTCTCCGAGGCACGGAGCAGGCGGTAAATGTCCATCAATACGCACATAATTCCGAAAAGTCATATAACTTCCGAAAGTCAGAGGTGCGCGACGTGGGTTCGAACCCGAGACCCTCTGCATTGCAGTCTGTTGGTCTCCCCACTGAGCTATCGCTGATCGTTTTATAAGGAGTAACTTAGGATACATTTATTTAAAAAGAAATTGGGTTCCGCAAAATAAATATCCCATGCGGACGAAGTCGCAGGTAACAGCTAGTTTGTAATATTAGTTAAGATTAGTATAGAAGTGTACATATACATATTTATCTTTCACTAACTAATTAGTAATAAGCATACTAAATGGAAATACAAGTGGCTTATGGAAATAATTATCTTATTGTATTTGACGGCGTCCTTGTATGACACGTGTCGATTGCATCTACTAGACACGTGTCATATACATAACGTTATGTTATATAGTATGATTATATTTTATTTATAGATTACTAGCTGACCGGCGCAACTTCGTCTACTTCACATAAGAGAAACAAACAACCCGTTTTGCAACATTTTTAATTGGTCGTAGCGGGATGTTATATAGCCGATAGCCTACCTCGACTCGACAAATGGACTATTCAACACTAAAAGAATTTTTAGTACTTTCTGAGATTAGCGCGTTCAACCAAACAAACAAACAAACTCTTCAGCTTTATAATATTAGTATAGATACTAGATGTTCCCGCGGTTTCACCTGCGCTTATCGTAACTGCGCCGCCCTCGTGAGTCGTAGCGTGATGTAATATAGCCTTACTCGATAAATGGACTATCCAACACTAAAATATTTTTTTCAAATCGAACCAGTAGTTCCTAAGATTAGCGCGTTCAAACAAACAAACTCTTTAGCTTATTATAAAGCTTAGTATACATTATATAGTTTTATTTCATTCTTGCGCATGCAATAACAAGGTTATAACAAAGTCTTATGGCCAGCATCCAAACGAAACTGGCGAAATGTGAGCGTGATGAACTCTATTTACCTTTTAAAAATATTAAGTCGTGATGTTTCATTAAACAAAAAAACTATTAATTTTAAATTACGTATCAAAACAAGGAACTATAAAAGTTTGCGGAATTATATTACCGTAATGAAGATCAGTGGAGTAATGCCTGACCTCTATTGGTGCCGGGCGCGGCGCCTGCGCAGGGACCGACCGACCTTGAGTTTTTTGTGTGTTTACATCGAATAACACGTGTGCTCGTATTATGATAGTTTTACATTCATAACATGGTGTAACATCACGCTTTTGTATGCTATAGGCTAGGTAGACCTGTATCATAGTCATTTTATACATTTATTTAGAAAAACGACATCTCCTGCGCTAGGAATAATTCCTGTGTCGTAGGGGACTTTACAAACATTCCAACAACGGACACAAAGAACATCCAGTCTCAGAAGAATCATTTGTGGATCACACAAATATTTGTCCCGTATGGGATGGGAACCCACAACGCTCGAAGCGGCGGCTGTGGCGAGGCGACCACTTAAACCACTACGCCATCGTGCAGTCATGTTCAAGTGTTTCCAGTTTCTTGTCTTAATTTTTATTAGGTATTTAAAAGAGTGGCCTTGAGTTTCTAGCAGGTATCTTCCCATAGGCTCCATATTTTGCCTAGCAAATAATCCTAACTAATATTATAAAAGCGAAAACGAGTTTGTTTGTTTTTTAACTTTTTCACGCCTAAACCACTAAACCGATCATTCTGAAATTTTGCATATACGTTGTCAGGTGTACAGAAACGGACATAGGCTACCTTTCATCCCGACAAAATTTACTGGTACCGAGGAAAACAACAATAACGTTCTTATGAATAATAGATGGCGCCACGTGTCTTTCAAAGCATGATTGAATTATATTATTACAGAGTACAACCCGAATTGATTGTCAAATTCCAAATTAACGCGAGCGAAGCCGCGGGCAAAAGCTTAATTACACGCTGAGATAGTAAATTGTGACGAGGAGCAAAGTACTTCTGGATGCAACGCCGTGTTGAGTACATCTAATAAGCAATCAGATTCGGTAAAAGAAACTGTAAGCTATATGTTATTTCAAGAAGTCAAAAGTTATTTAGTGAATGTACCTACTTAGTACATGTTAATAATTTTATATTTTTAATTTTATAGGAGACGGGATATGTTGTAGACACTGAAATAGGTGAATCAGAGAAAGAACCCACGCGGTTGGCGTAGTGGTTTAAACGGCCGCCTCGTCGCTTGACACGGCGCCGAGTGTTGTGGGTTCGATTCCCACACGAGACAACACTTTGTGTGATTTATAAATTGTTGTTTCGAGTCTGGGTGTTCATTGTGTCCGTTAGTTGTATGTTTTTTAAAGTCCCTCGAGACACAGGATTTAGTCCTACTGCGGGAGTTGTCTTTCAAACAAAAAAAAAAGATGTATCTATAATTAATACAAATAAATTATTTGTTTTGAAAACTTACATAATGCAAAAGTATCTTTAATACAATTCAAGCAATAGGTACCAAGAAAAATATCAAAACGTAAGTGTTAACACGGTCGCACTATACCACGACGCTCCTAGACGCATCGTAGTGTCTCGATCGCTCGGAGAGTCGGAATTTACCTAAACTTCACTTGCGTAATTTTGTGAAATGGCTCTTAAGGTGTGAAAGCCTAACAAACAAACTCACATTCGCATTTATAATATTAGTTAGGATGTAAGCTGTGTGGCTATGTAGCCTATATCCACGCATGTGTACACAGAGGTATAATCTACTCACATTTTGTAACTATGTTTTGATGACCATGCAGCCTCTACATCACAAATCTTACAAGTACTAATAGGTATCTCGAGAATTTTTGGCATTAAACGCTAATGGTATTAACAACTCTATTCGTATACATATCAGGTTGCCTAGTGAGACTTGTTTTTACGTTAACGCGATTGAAACGTTTACTGCGTTGCGTTTGGCTCTCTGATTGGTTAAGAGCTTGGAGCGGGCCAATCGGAGCGCCGAACGTCATAAACGTGTCGATCGCGTTAACGTCAAACAAACTCGCACTAGGCACTCAGATAAGTCATAAATGCGCCTATAACTTTGCTTTACGACTGCGCACAACTAATTTTTATTTTGCTATATAATTAGTACCGTGGCGGTGTTAACTGCGGCATTAAATATTTTATGTCTGTATTTAGACGACATGTGCCTTAATACACACGGCATAGACATTCAGTTCGACATTTTGTCTCCATTTATGATTTTCTACGTTGTGTATAACACAAAGGTATTGGAGCTGCCAGACTTACGTCATTTGAGCTGGTCAGTCAAAAAAAAACATTTTGTGTAAAACGGTACCAAATTTACGCTAAATTAGGGATCAATTATTATTTTAGATGTACATAGCTTTGAGAAAACGCACGCCTCGTTTTCAATAACAGTTATGCAATGTGTAAAGTAAAAATTGTAAAGTGTAAAGTTTAAGGGTGTTCATACATTGACACGAAGAAGAATGTGCATTGTAAATCTATTTTCTGTCATAGAGAAATATCCCTATGATAGATTTAAATGAGTTTTATCTCATATATTTAGCAGCAGAATAAAAAAAAGATTAAGGGCCTGTCCCACCACCTCCAGATAGCATTTATTTGTAAGATAAAAGTCTCGCCATCTCTCTTCTTTAACCTTACAAGAGTGAGACAGCATGCGATTTATCTTTAGGATAACTATTACTTGATAGTTGTGAGACTGGCCCTAAGACTGATTAATTTATAAAAATATTTGTTTAAGTATGATAATTTGATTAGATATACTTTTTTAAGCGACTAATGTATAACGTGTGGTTACCGCGATACAAGCCTCGAGCTTAGTGCGGCAGCCGCTGCCAATTATAAAAATGTGTAATGTAGTAAATAGATAAATAAATAAAAAATAAATTAAAAAATTTGAGTAATAAAGAAACATTGAATCAATTCCTCTATTGTTCACCGTTGCCGTACCAAATGGTTAATAGAGCTGAATTCTCTTGGAACCGACAGAAAAGACAATTATTAAGTTTAGCCAATTATAAAAATGTGTAATGTAGTAAATAGATAAATAAATAAATAAATAAAAAATAAATTAAAAAATTTGAGTAATAAAGAAACATTGAATCAATTCCTCTATTGTTCACCGTTGCCGTACCAAATGGTTAATAGAGCTGAATTCTCTTGGAACCGACAGAAAAGACAATTATTAAGTTTAGCCAATTATAAAAATGTGTAATGTAGTAAATAGATAAATAAATAAATAAATAAAAAATAAATTAAAAAATTTGAGTAATAAAGAAACATTGAATCAATTCCTCTATTGTTCACCGTTGCCGTACCAAATGGTTAATAGAGCTGAATTCTCTTGGAACCGACAGAAAAGACAATTATTAAGTTTAGTGTTGTTAAAATCAATAAATAGTCAAATCAGCATTATCGCTCCCAAATGAAACGAAATCTCAATGCGATGGCTCTTCTATATAACCGCCAACATCGATTTAACACATAGACAACTCTATTCACAAGTTTCGCATTTCGACATAATAGCACAGAATAAATAGCAGGTACTATAATAGTAACAAACATTTAAGTTTATAATTAAATGATACAATGATTAACTCAACAAGGCGTATACGCGTAGAGCCAGGATGAGGTCACCGAGAAGGGCCTCACTAGGGCTATTAGCTAGGCTACTAATATTGTAAATGCGAATGTGAGTTTGTTTGTTACACTTTCACGCCTTAACTACTCGACCGATCACCATGGAATTTCGCATGTCAGGGGAACAGAAAAGGATAGGATAGGTACCTAGCTCTCATTCAGAAAAAAACCATCGTTACTAATCTAACCTACATTTACTCAAGCGAAACCGCGGGCAAAATCTAATCTATACTAATATTATAAAGCTGAAGAGTTTGTTTGTTTGTTTGGTTGAACGCGCTAATCTCAGGAACTAATGGTATGAATTGAAAAATTCTTTTAGTGTTGGATAGCCCATTTATCGAGGAAGGCTATAGGCTATATAACATCACGCTACGACCAATAAGAGCGGAGCAGCAATGAAAAATGTTGCAAAAACGGGGTAAATTCTCTTATCTTACATAAAGCAGGCGAAGTTCGGGGTCAGCTAGTCCTGAATACTTGTAAAACCTGCTGTATGCCTTTAAGGGCCACTTGCACAACAACTCACAAAATACGTTTAGCACTAAATGGATTTAAAACATCGTGCTGTCGTCAGTCATCCGTGTGAAGATGACTGAGATGCCACGATGTTTTAAATCCATTTAGTGGTAAACGTATTTTGTGAGTTGTCGTGCAAGTGGCCCTTAGTAATCGAATTGAATAAATCGTTTAAATAATTCTTATCTACGTAAAAGATTTACATTGAAATGTTTATACGACGATTATATTTATATAATGAAAAATGTGGTCGTGTAAACAATCTAGGTAGTATTTTTATATATTTATTTATATTGTATGTATTAAAGTGTATATATCACTGAACTAAATGGCTGGACCGATTTTGATGATCTTTTTGTGTCTGAGTAAGTTCCTGGATGGTTTAGATTTACAATTAGACGCGGTAGTTGGCGCTTCGCTCGGTTCGTTAGGGCAGAGTTTCACGTCGATACACTCTCATCATATTACAGTAGGGATAACTTACTAATAAATCTTTCAGCAAAAGCGTATCTTGAAATTACCTGTCAAAGAAAGAGATAAATATTAATTGATAAATTCATAATTATAATACAAAATTTGGGGTCTGTCGCAGAGATTTTAAGTACTACAGTTAAACCATGTACCAAAACAAAGTCGGCATTCACTTAACCCGCTATTTAAGGCTCCCTTTTTTTTAACGTGGTGGAATGCATTGACGCATACCTCTCCACGGGGTGGGCGGAGGGGTTATGTCGGACTCACCGGGGTAAAAGAGAGAGATGGTAATGATGATAATAATGAATCTCCTGGAATACCGACTAAACCTACCATAGTGTTCCTCGACAAAACCGCAATCGGCGGGGCCGCGCGAATCACTTTCACATGCGGTCGCGACCCCGCCGAATTATGGATCAGTCCTGAGTCGCATTTCCAAAAATATCGGACTCGCACATAGCTGATTTATAGTTTCATAGTAAGTACTCTAAAACACAACGTTCTTCTTTAATAAAGCAAACAATAAACCTATTAACGCTACTGTGTCGAGATCAAGCGCCGCTGTCGGAGCCATGGTATCAACTGAGAGTTTGTACAAGTTTATCGCTACGTGTATGGTCTCTCAAGTTTACCTGTACAGTTGAACTATACAGGCAAACCTGTCAGGTACACCCTAGCGTGTATGGCCTGCTTTAGGACACTACAAAGCGCGACAAACAAAAATAATATTTTTCTCAAATTGAAAACATACGTTGCGATGTTACGCTCCGTTTCATATCAACGTGATACATAAATTGGTATGTATCACATTGATATGAAACGGGGCGTTCTATACATAGACACAGGAAGCTCCATACTAAGGTGACCAACAAACACCAATAATGATTATTATTATCAATTTGTTGAGCGCCCCTGACACTTGTCGACGCTCACTGTCGCCAAGCGAACATTACCCGACCATACAGATACACGTGCTTAACAAACACATGCTATATTTAGAACAGACTTCTATATTCGATAGGGTTATACAGCGGTTAGTAACAGAATCGCTCAGATTTAATATGCTGATATTACTATCGTAGACTTTGATCGAAGTGGAAATAGTTTGTAAATATTTTGTTTTAGTAATTATCATACGCTATAAATGTCTTCGCAAAGAATAGCAAGGCATAATGTTGTCTTTGCAAATGTTACACATTGAAATAAAACTATTTGTTACGGATATTATGGTCAGCAGCGATAGCTCAGTTCGACCAACAGACTGCAATGCAGAGGGTCTCGGGTTCGAACCCATGTCGCGCACTTCTGATTTTCGGAAGTCATATGACTTTTCGAAATGATGTGCGTATTGATTGACAATTATCGCCTGCTCCGTGCCTCGGAAAGCACGTTAAGACGTCGGTCCCGGCTGCCATGAACATGTATGGCAGTCGTTATTGAGAGAGTGTCGACACAAAAGATCCCACTGGGTCGAAGTGTCGCCGGTCTGCACTGACTGGCCCCCACATAAGATATTATGGTCACAGGGAGTCTCCGTCTCCGGGTAACCATGGCTAATCAATCAAAAGCAATAGAAACGTTGAGGAAAAATAAATATAAATAGTAAAAAAATTTAATCTGTTAAATCTTAGAATATCATTAAAATCTATTGTCTCTGGCCACAGGGGTACAGCTGCAACTCAATAGGTTAACTAAGGCAGCATGAAAAACACAGCTTACCGTTAAGGAGAAGGCAATAGGACCTATGCTCTACAATTCTAGGCTTTAACTGAATTACGAATGGGATTGGCGACTGCGATAAGCCAATCGGTGTGAATTCAGCGTTGTAAGAAATCCTAACTTTAATATTATAAAAACGAAAATGAGTGTGTTTGTTTGTTTATTACCTTTTCACGCCTAAACCACTGAATTGATCATCCTGAAATGTTGCATATACGTTGTCAGGTGTACAGAAACGGACATAGGCTACCTTTCATCCCGAAAAAATTACTGTTCCCGAGGAAAACAACAATAACGTTCTTATGATAATAGATGGCGCCACGTGTCTTTCGAATCATGATTGAATTATACGTACAAGCAGAGTACAACCCGAATTGATTGTCAAATTCTAAATTAACGCGAGCGAAGCCGCGGGCAAAAGCTAGTATATAAATATGTATGAATACCCGATTCTGCTAACTATAAAATACGAAGAAGGAGGACAGGGAGGAGTCGAGAGTCCGATAAAACTGGACGTAGATAGGTAGGGACAGAATGTTCGTAGGAGCAAGGTATCAGTTCAAAGCAGCGACAGGATTTGAATTATTTGTTTCGGAGGAACAGGATTTCAGTCCAGTGGCTAGAACAAGCCTTTTTATTAACCTCTGAGTCTTCTTCGAAGAGGTTAATGAAAACACTTTGTGACGGTCTGTGTGTTAGTGACAGGTTGATGTTAGTGACAGACATAACTCCGGAACCACTGAACCGATTGACTTGTAACTTGGTGTGCAGACACCTTGGAGTCATACCTCAGTCGAGTTTGAATATGGGTCCTGTGGGTCAAAAGACCCCCGAGATATAGGGGTCACAAGGTTACATTTATTTTAAATGGAAAATATTGACTTGTAACTTGGTTTGCAGACACCTTGGGGTCATACCTTGGTCGAGTTTGAATATGGGCCCTGTGGGTCAAAAGACCCCCGAGATATAGGGGTAATTTATTTTCATTACTTTTACATTTAAGACGAAGAGGTTGAATCCTGGGTTTTTACACCCATCTCGTTTACTTAACAAAATCTTTCAGTACCGATGGTTTAAGAAGCTGAAGCCGCAGATTTGAGCTACTTACATTAGTGATGCGTTTATTTGCATTCGAATAATTTAGAATACAGTTGTGCACATTTCGATGTTTACTTTGTGTAGTCTTTGTGAGTTTGAGTAGTAGAGCCTCGCTGATTTCAGCATGAATGGGCCGGCTCGACCGAGGAAGGACTACCCTCTCACAGAATATCGACGTGAAATAGCAGTATTCCTATTGTTGTGTTTTGTTCGGCGAGTGAGAGTGCCGGAGGCCCAATTGCCCTCTTTTCCCCTTCCCGTTCCTTCTCCTTCCTTTCCTAAAGGGTCGGCAACGCGCAAGTGATGCCTCTAGTCTTGCAGGCGTCTATAAGCTACGGTGCCCACATACCACCAAGTGGTATGCTTGTTTGCCATCTAAGTGGTAAAAAAAAAACGTCAAGGTATGAATAGTGTCGTCAATGTATTCTAAATTCGAATTCAATTGTTACTAATATTGTAACTAGCCAGGTTGTAATCCGGACATCGACATTGTAAAAGTTGCTATTTGCTTATTACTAATACTTGACTAATACTTTCTTATTATTTTGTCCCACAATTAAACATTATAGAAAGATAGAAATACCATTCAGCCAACACTGAAGGCCAAACTAGGGTTGCCAACATATTTTCGACGAAATATAGTATTTTTAAAATAAGCTATAACAAAATATAGTACATTTACATTGGGTGTACCTGTAAGGACAGTTGCGTGATGTAAATAAATAAATAAATCAATGTATAAAAATATACCTAGTATTTTATGGAAAACATTTTTTTTGTTATCAGTAGTAAAGGAGCGTCGATAGTTTTTTTGATTAAAGGTTTTGGTTTGTTGTTTTTCGTTTTTGAAATATAGTATTTTAGCATACTATATATTTCTTCAACAGTATATAGTACGCAGACTCGAAATATA
Organism: Catocala sponsa; assembly: GCA_963564715.1. NCBI lineage: Eukaryota > Metazoa > Arthropoda > Insecta > Lepidoptera > Erebidae > Catocala > Catocala sponsa. Next base: position 25,534,922 of record OY751336.1, read on the forward strand.
GTAAAATACTATATATTATAGTACGGTTGGCAACCCTAGGCCAAACCGATCTATTTTAGAAAAATATTCATATTTATATAATGTGTGATATAATCCGAAGGTCATTGAGCCAATGTAACTGTAGTCGAGATGTATGTTTGTTTGTTATACGTTATCTACGAAACTACTAATCTAACTGAGATAAGAATTACTTCACTTTGACTAACGTTTAGAAGTGTCGACATGTTTAAATAATATCATAAGGCCATTGAAGTAAGGAGTACTATGCGGCTGCCGCAATGTCAATCTTTGGGATGGTGATCCTTGCTAGTGGTTTCCATTAGCTGCTTGGCATCAGGCAGATATGTAATTAAATTATTTTGGCAAATACCATAATTTTTTTTCTTTTTCTAAAGAAAGGCAAGTCTATTAAGTTTGGCAGAGAGTATTGGTGACACCGGTTCTGTAGTACTATTCGCATAATGCTGATCTAGAAAATAGGAATCGCTGCGTCTGCAAAGCACAACGTCTTTTTAAGGATATTGATTGCAATACCCGCTGCTATTCCAAGGTTCAACAACGATTAAGCATCTTAATTGAGCCTCGGAACAGCCGATTGATCCTCAGGGATTACTTGTCCGATCTATTTGTAACTTGCTAAAATATATGTGCTTAGGGTCTTTGGTTGCATGGGTTCGCGCGTTGGTGACTCCAGGAAAAATGAATTACAACCGGAATGAATAGAATCGTTCTGTGGAACTCTGATTAAAACGCTATTAACAGTAGTAAATACTTTTATGCTGGCTTCCTGTAAGATCTCTATCTTAGTGCCACTTTATCTATGCTAATATTATAAAGTTTGTTTGTTTGAACGCGCTAATCTCAGGAACTACTGGTTCAATTTGAAAAATTAATGTTATATATATATATATATATATATATATATATATATATATATATATATATTATATATATATAATTCAAACAAACAAACTCTTCAGCTTTATAATATTAGTATAGATGTGAATTAGTTTGTTACGCTTTCACGCTTTAGCAACTTAACCAATCATCATAAAATTTCGCATACGCATTGTCAGGGGAACTAACTTAACCTAACCTACATTTATGCGAGCAAAACTGCAGGCAAAATCTAGTAATATTATAAATGTTATTCTTTGACATATTTACGTATATTATGACATGTTATTATTTCATAGAATTAGATGACAGCCAAATTTGCATGCCCTATGGCTGGATATGGTCTAAGAACGATTAATTGTACTAGCATTAAGATCTGCACAGAAATGTATACCCATATTCGCAAGAAATAAATGAATTATGAATTATGAATTATTATGTTAATGTGAGTTTGTTTGTTACGCTTTCACGCCTAAAATGCTTGACCGATCATCATGAAATACCTTATACACGTAGTCAGGGGTGCAGAAAAAAACAGGGTACCTTACATCCAAAAAAAAGTACTGTTCCCAAAAGATAGCTAGTACTATTAATATTTCGAATAATGTTTGCATGATCGTTGTGAAACAGACCATTAGAATCGTATCTATTCGTCAACATTGATAGGTTTCCTTATTATTCTGTGATAGTCATGGGAAACAAGCAGTTGATATTCTCGTATTTTTTGTCCACTCGCATAAAACAAAGACATATTGTTTTTAGCACTGTGATGTGACATTAATTGTCATATTTTGTCGCTAATATGACAACAAAGATTGAAGTAGAAGTGATTAGGTTTCTTAATATTATTTTAGTTGTATGTAATGATTATTGCCTTTGTACCCTGAAGTAAATTATTAATTTTGAAGCTTTAGAAAAATAAATGTAAATTCCATCATATAATCAAAGTCAAAATCTCATTTGAGTAACAAAGTAACACTTACGAACGTCAAATTTTATTGGTTAGTGAGTTTCCTGAATTAAAATTTAGGGGTTAGTTGCTAGGTTCAGGCAGGGTTGAGCCTAGGTATTACCGGGATGTATCTAGCATCATCTTTCTTTCCCACGGCGAGTCCGACATAAACCCTCCGCCTCTGCGTACATCCGTACGCTTATCACATATGGCATTGCGGCAGTCTAAAACTTGATACATTTCCTTTAAACAGTACTTTGTAAAGCTTGTACTTCAGTGCAATAGCATATGGCTTTGGATGGCTGACTATGATTTAAACATTAAGAGATGTTCTCAGTTTATGGCAATGTGCTACGGACGCCAAATAAGGCTTAACATACTGATAATTCTTCAACAATCATTTCGTTAGATGTACCATCGACCCGTTGTATATGATTTCTACAGGGTATAATATCAAATGATATAGTTATGGAGGATCTGTGCAATATAACATCTGAATATTCACGTACTAAGTGCTTGAATGCAGCGATTTTGGATTAAATAGAGATGTGCACAAATGTATTCGAATAAAATTTGTACGTATCAATACATAAGTGCGTGCCCTGCGTCCTTAATATTTGTAGGTACCTACATATCGCGTTGTGTACGATACTATTCGAATATTATTTGAACGATTACGCGCATCATTAGTATCAAGTCCAGCTAATTCGGTTTTGATAGCTTCCACTCTGTACATTTAGCACTAGAGTTTTATTTCAGTACTCTGCGATATTTAAATATATGATATTTCTGTGTACAAGATAGTTTAAATTTTTGATGGACGTTTGTTTTTTTAAGATGTTTATGAAGCTGTTTCTAAATCGCGAAAGCAAAGTGCTGCTCGTGTATTATACATATTGATACAAGATATAAAAAACCTGATGGACAGACAGTATGGCGATATGCTTCGACTATAAAAAGAATAATAAAAACATTACATTAGGTATATATACACTACATAATGTCGTAAATGCTCCTTGTATCTAATCTTGGAAGGTTGGCAGATAAATATTTGTGCTAAATAAATATGTACATAAATTTGTTAATACTATTTCGGTAGAGTTTATTGACCGATATGTGTTGTCTGGGACTTAGCACAAGGTATCGCAGCTAGTAACAGCGTAATCATAGCTTCGAATCACCAGGCATGCCAGCCATTGATTACTTTGATGGTCCAGTTACATATATTTGCGTGTTGTATTAAGGTCTCGAGTTCAGTTCCCAGATCAAACAAAGTTTTTCTTTTTTCATTTTTGAAATGCCATTCCCAAACTAGTGATAATTCCAGTGTCGCGGGGGACTTTACAAACATTCAAACAACGGACACAAAAATCACCTAGACTCGGAACAATTAGGGGAGAGTAACCTATATTGAACCGGCGATTAAATTGTACCACTTCTATATTTCTACCAAATTTACGCTATTTCTTTACACTGGCAACAGAAAAAGAGGCGACTGTGGCGCCACTAACACTGTCATTTCCACAGTCGCCTCTTATTAATATAGGTTACTCTCCCCTACTTGTGGATCACACAAAGTTTTATTCCGCGTGGGATTCAAACCCACAACACTCGGATCAATGGTAGTAGCGAGGCGATCCCTTAAACCACTACGCCATCCATGCCGTCAGTGTTAGTGGGTTCATATTGGGTGTTTTGGATGGGTATTGAAATCATGTCCTCTGGATTGCAAGTCCGATATCATAGACAATACGACACAATATGTTTTGAATACATAAGAATATTGTTTAACCTTAGCTCTTATATGCACTTAGCAAGTCAATGTAAATAGATACACGCCTCATTGTACCTCACTCGCGTAAGTGTAGGTTAGGTTAGAAAAAAATGTGTAACAAACAAACAAACTCACTTTCGCACATACTGGCTTTTGCCGGCGGCTTATAATGGCTCTTCTACATTATCGGCGATTACAGACGATTACGCGCGAGCACGATCGTGTAGAGGGCATACTCGGCTGTACTCGCTGATCATCGTCTATGATCGCCTGCAAGCCGTGAATTGTCGGTTTTACGGACACGCATCAAAGGGTCCACACGATCGCCGATCATTCATTCGCCGTCTTGACTTAACCTGGACAAGCCCGCCTAAAGGTAATTGTATTATATATTTATAGTGACTACTTCTTCTTTAATTTAAGAGCCAAGCTCTTGTCTGTGGAGTCTCTTCCATAATGTCCTATCTTCAGCCAGCGCTTTGACTTCTTGATACGACGTAACTTTTACCTTTTCTTTCACTTGATCTATGAACGTTATATTACTATGCATGGTCAAACACCACCATTTTCTTTTCCTCCATTTTTTCAAAACTTATTTTGAACCACATTGACATAATGGTTTTGTACCGCTATGAAATAAATGGTTGCAGCAGCAACACACTTCACGTCCATCTTGACGCTTCGCGTTCGACAAACTACTACAGACGATCGTGTGGAATGTGGATGCTTGCACGATGATCGTGCATCGTGATTCTATAATCACGATACATATACACTAAATATATATATACACTATAGGCGATGATCGTTGATCGTGTGATCGTCTATACGATCACACAATCAACGATCACCGCCTATAGTGTAGTGCAGGCTTTAGGTGTAAATGTTACTGTAAAAGCCCGTATATTGGATAATCTTAGGTTTTACCAGTGAATCTTAGGATTTACCAACACGAGTTAGTAAATTTAAGAATTTATAAAACGGGAACGATTTTTTCGGGCTTTTGTTATTAGAATTTAGTACATGCTAGGTTTTACCAGTGACGGTTGGTAAATGTTGATTTTGGAAATAAAACATCTAACCTAAGCGGAGACAGTAGAGGGAGATGGAACGGGTAGCGGGGGGCTGCAGACTGCCACGACTACGAGACCAGATGCCGAACACGATCTGTCTTTGAGGCAAATCCTAAGAGTTACCAAGTAAATGCTGGTAAGAGTTCGAAATAAACGATGATCATAGAACGGTTCGGACTTTTACCATTAAGAGTCGGTAAATCTTAGGTTTTACTGAAAAATCTTAGGATTTACCTTAGTTCGGGCTTTTACAGTAACATATATAAACAAAGTATATAAGCGAGAGGTCACGTGCTACAATCATGTATACACCAGCTCCACGTGGCGTGCAGTTCGTGATGTTAACATGTACCGTTTTATTATAACTAATGGCTAGTAAACAGTGGGGCGTGCAACGATTCATAATATAAAGCATCGTGTAGGTACCTATCTATTTATATTAACTAAGTACATATAAGAACTAAGGTAAATATTAAGAGCAGCGATAGCTCAGTGGGGAGACCAACAGACTGCAGTGTAGAGGGTCTCGGTTTCGAACCCACATCGCGCACCTCTGACTTTCGGAAGTTATATGACTTTTTGAAATTATGTGCGTATTGATTGACAATTATCGCCTGATTCGTGCCTCGGAAAGCACGTTAAGCCGTTGGTACCGGCTGTCATGAACATCTATGGCAGTCGTTATTGGGAGAGTGTCGACACAAAAGATCCCACTGGATCGAAGTGCCGCCGGTCTGCACTGACTGGCCCCCGCATAAGATAAGATAAGGTAAATATTATGCGAAATATTCAAAACAGATGGTGGCGGATTGGTTATGATCGGACTTGCAATTGGGAGATCGTGGTTTCAATACCCATACAAAACGCTACCAATGGAACCCATTCGTAAAACAAGCTATCCCCCAAATTGAATGTTGTCTTTTTACTTTTATCACTGAAAAGGGAGTGGGATGGCTGAGGAGTGAAACCCACACAATGAGTAGGATGTAAGTAACACGCAACACGCGTGCTCTCACGAGTATTCTATTTTTTTTTTATATGTCTAAGATGGCAAACAAGTATAAGGCCCACCTGATGGTAAGTGATCACCGTAGCCTATAGATGCTTGCAACACCAGAGGCATCACTTGCGCGTTGCCGACCCTTTAGGAATAAAAGGAAGTGGGAAGGAATAAAAGGAGAAGGAACGGGAAGGGGGAAGAGGGTGATTGGGTCTCCGGTACTCTCACTAACCGAACGAATCACAACAGTAGGAATACTGCTATTTCACGTCGATGTTCTGTGAGAGGGTAGTCCTTCCCCGGTCGAGCCGGCGGCGATTCATGCTGAAATCAGCGAGGCTCTGCTACTCAGAAATTATAAATAGAAATAGAATATCAGAAATATTTAAATAGATTAGTTAATCGTACACATGGTATAAATGGTTTACTTGTAATAAAATGTATTAAATTAATCCCATAAACCTTAATTTTATAAACCGATTAAAAATTAAAACAAATCCGACATTGTTTAGGTGGCTTATTCCCGCTCGCTCCGCTATTTTGTTCCCCAGCGCTCCAAAACTAAAATTAAATATTATTATTATTTTTTAAATCGTTCCCAGGGGCTCCAAAAGCTTATGTTAATTTATTTATTTAAAACCTCTGATCTCCATACATTTATTCCCAAGAGCTCCAAATTATATTACATCATTAAATAAAGACCTACTTACTAGTGTGTTCCCGACAGCTCGTGGTAACGATTTTTATATTGAAGTATTGACTTTTTTTTGGAGCTGCTGGGAATAAAATCTCAAAGCACCTAGATAATGTTTTGGAGCTGTAGGGAACGAAATTGGTAAATGTGGCTTTATTAATTATTTAAATATAAAAATCCTTGGAGCTCCTGGTAATGAATGTATGGAAATGTGAAGTTTGGAGAACAATAGATTTTGAGCGCACGGGAATAAGCCGTTTAGGTACGTGAAAAACAACTCCCTACTCATGTTTTAAACTAGTTGACCCGCGCAACTTCGTCTGCATTACATAAGAGAATTTGCCCCGTTTTTCCAACATTTTTGATATAGGCTCCGCTCCTATTAGTCGTAGCGTGATGTTATATAACTTATAAGCCTCCTCGATAAATGGGTTACCCAACACTACAAGAATATTTACAGATTTAAAATATTAGTAGGTACAGATGTGATAGTTTGTGAAGATTTTTAAATGCTAGTTACTCAATCACGCGTAAGCATTGATTGATTGAAATTAGCTATAGGTACCGATAGATCATACTCTGGATAGACACATAGGATACATACATACATACACGAGCGAAGCCACGAACAGAATCTAATTTTAAATTTAGAATACGGTTTTCGATACGCTATATATTTTTTTATAATGTTACCACGCTATTAAAATTGATTTCCTACTAAACTATTAAAAGACGAAGAAACGGATGACCTTGTGGGCAGAACTGGTGTAAGGGCCACCTACCATCGTTTGGTACTTTACAACGACCTTGGAAAGGGACCGGACGAACGAAGGGAACGAATCTACTAACAGACATTTTACAATAATATCTTGAGTATATTTCGAATCTTGGTTTCTTTTTTGGCGTGGATTATACAAAGCTATCAAATCAAGAGAACAAAAAATACACACCTTTCACCAGATTTTTTATATAAGAAATCAAAGAGAAATGTTTTTTTTTTATAATGCTCGCATTCAAACCTAAGACGCAGAAATCGTTACAAGATTATGAAATCCGCCTTTGCATTAGGCTCCATAAAATTTTAACGCTGTGATAATATGCGATATAAAAAAGTTATAAAATATAATAATAATATGTACAGATAAAAGACAAGGTTCGAAAATACTTTAATATTTGTCAATAACTTTTTTTATGATTATGACATAAAATTGGGCGCGAAAAGGTGTCCAGAGATCAACATTTATTTTTTTAATTTATGATGATGTGTTGGTGAAAGATTCGCCATTAAAACTTCCTGCCATATAAAAACCTATATGATGTGAAAATCTAAATATTATTTGTGACTTCGTTTAGGCAGAATCCTTTAAAAGTAGGAGAGAAGGCAATCTAAACCATTTTATTAAAGATCTGCGGTTTTGGTCGCAACTCGAACCAAAAAAATGTAGCTTAATTAGATACTCGTGGTCTGCTTTCCTTGCAAGATTGTAGTGAAAGAATTTATGAGTCAGGGTGCCTAGTACGAGTTGTTTTTTTGTTAACGCGATAGAAACGTTTACCGAGTTTGGCTCTCTGATTGGTTAAGAGCTTCGAGCGGGCCAATTGGAGTGCCGAACGTCATAAACATGTCGATCGTGTTAACGTAAAACAAACTCGCACTAGACACTTTGTTTAATAGTTCCAAGCTGCATCAGTGGAGAAGCGGTAGTGAATGCGACTGCTGTCTCTAGTTTAATTTTCAATCCCGGTTCGGGCAAATGTTATTCGGTTTTTCTGTCCATAAATTCTCAGTAACCCTAGGAATGCCGTTTAGTGGAAACGCCTTCTACTTCGTTAGACCTAATACCATACTTAGCTAAATGTAGATATGATATACCACAGCCTACTCCTAAGATATGCAGCGTGTAACAGCAAGGTGTGGTCATATTTAGATGTCAAATAATATAGCACTAATGCAATGACAACCGCAACAAATAAATCCGCATAGATTATTTTCACTGACATATCAGAGAGCGTGCACCTCTTCGCCGATTACAAATCAAATTTTATGAATTTAGACATTTTCGGTCTCACGCATTCTAAATTTAAAATAATAGCTACTGATTTCTAGCTGATCAATAATGATACTCTTTAATTAGTTTTCTTTCTTTAACCGGGGTTGAAGATTAAACTAGAGACAGCAGTCGCACTCACTACTGCTACTCCACTGATGCAGCATGGAACTATTAACACATTGATTGCTGTATAGCAGATACAATAGAAAATGTATTGTTCGCGGTCATTTATGACCGGCATGGCGTTCAATGTGTTAAACAAAGTGCCTAGTGCGAGTTTGTTTTACGATAACGCGATCGACACGTTTATGACGTTCGGCGCTCCGATTGGCCCGCTCCAAGCCCAATCAGAGAGCCTCTTACAATATAATTTTCCTTTTTTTTGTATAATACGCGTCCGTTATCTTTACTACTCCACTTGTAATTTCGTGGACAATAGTGTGGGTTATACGTTTTTGATATTTAAATGCGAAATTATTTGTAAAGACTGAAATGTACCTATAACTGTTTTTTGTCCCAAATAAATAAAATAATATACTTATATGTTTGTAGGTATGTCAATAGTTTCATAGGTTATCTACAAATTAAAAAAATATTGTCTCTTTAATATTAGTAAAAATGTTCCCTTTAACGCATTTTAAGGCGTGCTTTATAAATATTCGAAGTCATTCTCGTATTCAAGGGTCTCGTCTAGAACCAGTTTGAAACTAGTTCTGTGTAATGTCGAGTGGCCAAACACGGCCAACTTGGAGCCAAGTGTTGGCGGCCAAATAAATATTGGTTTAAGCGCCGGCGCCTCGGCGGTGTAATTATATAATTACGTACCGTTTGAATGATCGTCTCATTGCTACCACCGATCACTGACTCGTGATTCATTGGATAAAGTGTGATTGCTTTTGCAATTAAGAGGTCATGGTTGCGTTCTAGTGTCGGAATTAAATTTCGATTTGTGGAATTGGGATAAGCAATAGATATCCCCATTAAATAATCCGTAGTCTCTGCCTACCCCTCTGGGAAACAGGCGTGAATCTATATATGTATGTATCTCCATAAAGGTAGACAGAGATGTATCATTGTCACAGTATAATACTATACTATTAATCATTATATATCTAACAGTTTCTGGTCACGCATAACTAAGTTGAATTTAGTACTAAACAATTTGGCACACCAAATAAAGGGTGTTTAATATCTTAGAAAATTATATATTCTTAAATACCTTTGAGTGCAGACTACAGATCGCGCACTGTATGATGACCGGTCTGAACATTGCGCGAGTGGCGTCGCAGTTACAAGTTATAGGTCTCTTTGGTGACAGGGGGCGGGGGCGGGACGCCTCTTAACGACTGTACATGCGCAACAATTCGGCGACGCTATGTTCAGTCCGGCCATCACATATTGCGCGATCTGTAACTAACAGCAACCATTTGGAACCTACACACGTAATATTCTTTTTTTTATTACATTCATCGGTGACCGACGTGCCAGCGGCCCACCTGATAGTAAGCGAAAACCTGCCTACCGGCAGGAAAATGAGAATAGAGCAGGATGGGGTTTGGAAAGGGAAGGTTTGATTGGGCCTGCGGCGCTCTCACTCACCGAACGAAACATAACGGTTACTGTTATTTTACGTCGCTCTTCTGTGAGAGGGTGGTACTTCCCCGGTCGAGCCGGCCCTTCATGCTGTAACCAGCTTGGCCCTACCACTCAAAAAATTATTAATTTCTAGATATTTGTTACAAGATACATATTAATTTCTTATCTCTATTCAATTAGTTTTAAATCTATACTAATATTATAAAGCTGAAGAGTTTGTTTGTTTGTTTGTTTGCTTGAACGCGCTAATCTCAGGAACTACTGGTCCGATTTGAGAAATTCTTTCAGTGTTAGATAGCCCATTTATCGAGGAAGGAAAATCTATATATCATCACGCTAAGATCAATAAGAGCTGAGCACCAACGAAGAATGTTTCAAAATCGGAGGGTATTTTTTCCTTTTGAGAGCTTCCGCTGCGTGCGCTGCGTAAACAGTTAAAGTTTCACAAAAATCATGTATGACAGAGTTGTTCCCCTTTAAAAGTTCTAAAAAAAAGTCCGCGACAGCATATGTCTATCTTTTAAGGTTGGCTCACTGTAACCATTTTTATGCTAACCAAATTTGTTCTAAAATAATGCATTATTTGCGAAGGTATTATTATAAACATGATATTAATCCTTATCCAAATAAATACGTTATTCATCACAAGTATTTAATTTAAAACAAAATTGCCCTTTACATCATTCGATTTCAATGAATATCTCCTAAGATATCGCAGTTTTAAAATATCATTGCAGCAAAATAAATATCCATTATTAACGGTATACACGGGTGAAACCGCGGGAACATCTAGTATTTGATAGAAACCGTGCATTAAAACAACTCGATATCGTGTAGGTACTTATTTCTTTTTCCCGTTTGCCTTAAGACGATTTATGTTATTACTTACTAGCTGTGCCCCGCGGTTTCACCCGCGTAAGTGCCGATGCCCTGGGGATATCGGGATAAAAAGTAGCCTATGTGTTAATCTAGAACCCCAACTATCTATTTATATATCAAGTTTCATCGCATTCGGTTCAGTAGTTTTTGCGTTAAAGAGTAACAAACATCCATCCATCCATCCACCCATCCATCCTCCGTCCATCGGGCCATCCTCAAAAACTTTCACATTTATAATATTAGCAGGATTAATCAATGTATGAATCAAATAAGAGACTTTAAAATGCCGGCATTAGTAATTTACTAATAGTACGAACATGAAAAACAACTATCGTATTAAGTTTGGAGTAATTAATAACAATATTCTGCAATTACATGTACGTATAATCGTGTTTTAGTATTTAACATCGATTTCTATCCGATTGCAATCGCCGCGCGACGCTCGTTTATGTTCTTTGTTAATTACTAATCAAATACAAACATTTGAATGATGCATATGTGCATTCCCCGTACCTAGAGCGCACGAAAAAGTGTCCATACTAAGAAGAGTGAGCTCACTATTTGTTATAGAGAAAGAGTGCAACTTTCAATAAATGAGGCTGATAATATTATATTTATAATTAAGATGTCACATCGGCAGTTATATGACTTTTTACCGACTTTAAAAAAAGGAGGAGGTATTCAATTCGTCTGTATTTTTTTTTATGTTTGTTACCTCGTTACTTTCGACTGGGTGAATCGATTTTGATGATTCTTTTTTTATTTGAAAGCTGGTGCTTCCCGTGTGGTCCCATTTAATTTTGATCAAGATTTGACCATTCGTTTTCGAGTTATACTTAATAATGCGTATTTGGCTACATTGATGATGTTCTCATATTTGGCAAGGTTCACTAAAAACAGAGAAATAAACAAAATTTTAACAAAGAAAGAAAACCGACTTCAAATAAGAATATTCTAAAACTTAAAATGCATTAAAAAGTTAATAAATAATTGCATATTCTTGTGAATAATTAAATTATTGTTATTATTGGAGTCGGTGTCAGCCAAGGTAGGTTTATAACTAATTAAACATAAGATGTCTTACTATAATCATAACATAACATTGGCATGCACAATTACAAACATAGACGCAGCACGCGGCGCGGTCGGCTGACACCGACTCCAAAAATAACAATAATTTAATTATTCACAAGAATATGCAATTATTTATTAACTTTTTAGTGCATTTTAAGTTTTAGAATATTCTTATTTGAAGTCGGTTTTCTTTTTTTTGTTAAAATTTTGTTTATAGAAATTATTACTTCATAAGATAAGATAAGTTTATTACTTCATAAGAAAAACAATTAATCTAAGTACAAAACTAGGGCTTAAGGAATACATAACAAACTGGAGACCCTGACTTCTAAATTATGTGCGTATTGATTGACAATTATCGCCTGCTCCGTGCCTCGGAGAGCACGTTAAGCCGTCGGTCTCGGCTGCCATGAACATCTATGGCAGTCGTTATTGGGTAGTCAGTACCCTCTAATGTCCTGACACTGGTCTAGCCTTAGGGTATCGGTAGCCTTCGGGTTGCGGAGGTCAGATGGCAGTCGCTCCGTGTAAAACCTGATATCCAGTCAAATCCGGTTACACTAGAAAGCCCACCCCAAGTGACTTGGGAATAATAAAGGCTAGGGAGAAGAATTAAGATGTCATGGTGGTATTGTGTGTCGGATAACAACCTAACCATCCAGAAAGGTGATCATAATTTAAAACGTAGTTTTTAAAATTTAAAATTTTCAAACCGAATAGTACTTTAAATTGGTATATAGCGACCAGACAGTACACAGTAAAATGATCCACGAACTTTTTCAATCAAAAGTTTTTAATATAACGTATAAAATGGCCGTTATTTTCATACATGTTGTTTTATAATAACTACTTATACAAAATACATATCTACATACTATGTACCTATGTATTTTGTATAGATATTATATCTCATGCCTAATTTCCAAAGGGTTAGGCATAGGTAGAGACTTTAACTATCTATTACCTAATATATTTTGTTCATGATTTCATATTAGTCTTTTATCTAAGTACTAGATTTACGACTTAACTAGATACTCGGCCGATCATCATAAAATTTGCATACCCGGTGCCAGGGGTATAGAAAAATCATAGGGTACGTTTCATCCAGTAAAAGTACTTTTAACGTAGGATAAATATTTATATAACCCATTCACGCGAGCGAAGCCGCGGGCAAAATTGTTTAATATTATAAATTTGAATGAGAGTTTGTTAATTTGTTACGCTTTCACACCCTAACTACTCGGCCTATCACTATGAAATTTTGCATACACGTCAGGAATTCAGAAAGGAATATAGGGTTTTATCCAGAAAAATACTATTTGCGAGAGATAGAAATTTATTCATAAAATTTACATTAACGCTAGCGAAGCTGCGTGCATAATTAAGTTAATAATAATACACATTAATTAATTCATGTTAATACAATTTACCTTCACGTATGTAGATATCAAAAGTGTATACAATTCCTACTCAAATGGACTTCTTAAAATAAAACCCGCGCTGATGTCATGGTTACCATTTCCTTTATTTATTTAGGACACGTTGAGGCCTAACGCGACCTAACGACCGGCGTCTAAACGCATTATGGAGATCACGACGTGGTTTCATAATGAAATTTGTAACGAAGTAATGAACTATATTAGGCAACTACTTCTAATTTATTTAAAACTAGCTGTCACCCGCGACTTGGTCCACGTGAAAATTAACAAAAAAGTTTTATTTTTGTTTTCGCGTTACTCTATTTTTCTAAATTAAAAGTAGCCTTAGTTACTCCTTATAACATCAACTATCTGCCAGTCAAAATCGGAACAATCAGACAGACAAATAAAATTTAAAAATATGTTTTTTTAATATAATATTAATAATATTCTATCACATACACACAACACCATCGAGCCCAAACTAAGCAGAGCTATATTAGTACCTTATATATTTTTACATGCATTAAGTAGAACGCTGTTATTTTAACATTACAAACAGACACTTCAATTTTATTTGTTTGTGTAGAAAACAACTGACGCACCAGGAATTAATCCTGTGTCGTGGGGGACTTTACAAAACTCTGTCTGAAAGTTCTCTATAATGTTCTCGAAGATATGTGAAGTCTGCCAACCTGCACTAGGCCAGCGTGATGGACTATGGCCTAACCCTTCTCCCACTGAGAAGAGGCCCGTGCCCGACAGTGGGACAGTTTAATACAGGGCTGATATTATATTTATTATTAATGTTATTTAAGCTAAGCTGGAGCTAAGAATTAACGTTAATTTTTAAGCAGAATAACTAGATGCCAAATAAACCTTATCGAGCTATGTCGCCTTAACAGTTTAATGGAAAACTAGATTTTGCCCGCGGCTACGCTCGCGTGAATGTAGGTTATGACAATCTTCTATCCCTCAAGAACAGTACTTTTCCTGGATGAAAGGTACCTTATGTCCTTTTCTGTACCTATGGCACTGTGTATGGGAGATACCATGGTGATCGGTCGGTAGTTATGACGTGAAAGCTTAATCTATACTAATATTATAAAGCTGAAGAGTTTGTTTGTTTATTTGTTTGAACGCGCTAATCTCAGGAACTACTGGTCCGAATTGAAAAATTATTTTAGTGTTGGATAGCTTATTTATCGAGGAAAGCTATAGGCTATATAACATCACGCTACAACCCACGGGGGCGGCGCAGTAATCATAAACGCGGGTGAAACCGTGGGCACATTTAGTTATGTATATTTTATTAGATTTAGCGTAATTTTACCGTCTATTGGACGTAATTGCGAACAAAAAATCCATACAACACTTAGCATGGCCCAGGAAACGAACCTGAAACTTTAAGGTTTGCCTCACGCATAAGCGCAAACTGATGCCACGGGAATAACGAGGTAGGCCAATACTTATAAACGAAATGCTATCGCCAATACATAAACATGTAATTATTATTGTTGCTCTATCTCGTGAAATTTAGTTTGTAATGTTATTTTCAATTCAAGATAAACATCTTGAAGATGTTTTCGGGCGTCGACCTCATTAAACTATTATGGTTCACGCCGTTTCAAACAAAAATTAAAAAGAAAATATCTGTTTATAAACGGAAGAAGACGTGTTTTCGAAATAAGAACGCGACGAAAATATTTTAATGTTAATGTTTTTGTTTTTAGAGTTCAAGGTTCCAAAATGGCGGACCGAATTAATTTTGCACGACTCGACGCCGACGCCTAGTTTATTTTGTAAGCATGTGAGTTACGTTGGTGGTGTAATGATGTAAAGGAAAAATAAATCGAATATTCTAAAATTATATGATCTCGTATTGGATAATGATATGATTAAATAGATTTGACCTATGGTGCTGACAATGTTCGCATGTAATAGACGACAGTGATAGTTATTCAAATATTTCTACATCAATCTTAAGAGGATACACTGAAAAAATGCACTAACTTTCATCGAATAGTATAGGAGTATGAGAAGACCAATTAATCTAGAATTGTGATATAGGTAAATTGATGTCTTTAACTAGAATTTCCTAGCTCAAAAACACGATATTGGGATTTTGGCTCGATCATAATTATTTTCGAAAACACCTCTGAAAAATTACTATTTTTGAAATTACAAGGAAGTTACACTATATTTATGCTTAGGAATTACTCAAATATATTCGTAACATCAATATTAGTAATTTACTAGCTCATTATTTCTATAACTAAAACCAATCATTTTTAAATAATATTTTAAGGTTTTAACAAACAATTTCTAAGCGCTCTCGATCATTGCGGGCGCATCGCAATTTTAAACCTTATGACCGCTCTTTAACGATTGATACACAATAAGTGTCAATGAGTACGGGCGTCGCGTTTCGCGGTATCCCTTAATTTAAATTATTAAAGCATGACTCTCTAAACTTACACGACGAATGTTCATGTATAGAAAAATAAAAATAGAAATTATTTTTATTTTTATATACATGAACATGTTACGGCGTTTTAATTTGACCACACCTCTTGTCACACGGCATACCTATGTGATAATTGTTTGGAATCTAGGTGTTATTAGTCCGTCTGTCTGAATATTTGAAAACCTTTCGCAACATAGAAATAATGGAATATATCTCGTTACAGTTCCATACCTACCAAATGTTAAATCGTATGTAATTTTTATATAATGCGTGTTGTTATAGCCCATTATAGTATAAAGAATAATAAAAAAGATAAATGTAAGATGGAGTTCTACTACAAAATAGATATTTTATTCAGTGTTTTCCTTTTTTATTTCAAGAACTGTTAATATAATTATACAAGCTTGCAACTTGATGTGATTATAGTGTGTAACTCTATTTAAAATAATAAATACCTACCAGCCAAAGGTGAATCGGGCTTGCGCTATTGTGCGACAGTAGATAACCCTCGATGATCAATTGGTCACGAGTGAGTCCGGCCCGAGCTAATAATGTGCGGCAGTACGGAACCTTTGATGCAAATCCGACTTGCAATTAGATTACATTTATCAAAATTGAGATAAATTAAAGATATGATATATTCAGGAAGTCAGTGCCATTGCAAACTCTGATTCTTTTTTCGCGCCATTATGTTGGATTGATAGTAAACAATATCAATGTTACATTCAAAACAAGAATCGAAGTGGTTCACACAAAGACTTAATTGTATAACAGCCTTTTTATTGTAACACGTTCCGAAATCACGACTCACTGTTGTTTATTTACAAACATTTTACTGGGGCAAAGACACCTGACTGACAGGCATACATACATTGACTAAAGTCCAGTATGTATTGTATTATAGTAAGTGTAGACAGAATTATATTAAATTCTAACTTCTGCTGTGTTAAAGGATGACTTTATCTACTGGGCACATATCCATTATCCAGATAACGTAAAAAAGTCAATATCATGAAAGTGAGAATGTAACCCGGGACCTCAACATCGGCAGTTAAAAGAACTCGTTACTAAGGTACGATGGGATTGACATTGTCATTATTTTGTACTATAATCCCTTATAATAAATAGATATAAAAAAAAAAACAAATGAACTCGTTACTAATAATAATTCAGGAGCAAAGTATCTCACTCAAATTTAAATTTATTAAAAATTACAGTCGTTAATGGCAAAAGAATGAAGACGAGACTTTAGGGTGCTTAAAGGGAAAAAAGAAAGGAAACCCAGGGAAGTACCATCCTCTTGCAGGAAACCAGCGTAATCTGGGTTTCGCCTGGTGCTCCTAACATTACCGCCTCTTATTCCTTGTTCCTAGCAATGTTAACGCAAGTCAAAACCCCTGGCATCACAAGCGATGATAGAATACAGTAACCGCTTACATCAGGTGAGCCTGGTCTGATAGGTGTTTGTTTACCGCCATTGTCGAATAAAAAAGGTAAATAATCAGAATAGAGGGCGGTAGTGGACTGGTCTACCAAAAATATATCTAAAACAGGTTTTCAAACAACCTTCTTAAAAAATCCAATGAATATAAAAATTTAATAACACGTTTCAAAATTAATTCATTTATGATTGTGAATGAGATGTGTAGAATTTTAAATAAGTTTTTAATGTAGTTGCTTGGCTACTTTTATTATAGATATAATTGTATACGCAGGTCTTGTTTAAATTTAAGATTAATTTTTAATTCATGGTAAACGTGATAGCAGCCAAATATATCTAATATTTTATTTTATAGCAGCGATAGCGATAGCTCAGTATGGAGACCAACAGACTGCAATGCAGAGGGTCTCGGATTCGAACCCACGTCGCGTACGGTTCGGCAGTTATATGACTTTTCGAAATTATGTGCGTATTGATTGACAATTATCGCCTGCTCCGTGCCTCGGAGAGCACGTTAAGCGGTCGGTCCCGGCTGCCATGACATGAACATCCATGGCAGTCGTTATTGCGAAGTCAGTGCCCTCTAATATCCTGACACTAGTCTAGCCTTAGGGTATCGTTAGCCTTCGGGTTGCGGAGGTCAGACGGCAGTCGCTCCGTGTAAAAACTGATATCCAGTCAAATCCGGTTAGACTAGAAAGCCGACCCCAAGTGACTTGGGAATAATAAAGGCTAGGGAGAAGAAGAAGTTAGTTATAGTTTACAATCATAACAGTTAGTCAAACATATTTTCAGTAACAGAGCACTAATTGCCATCTAGAGTGTGTAAAAAAAGTGTGCTGGGCTCCTACTTTGTGAGAACTGAACTGTTATAATACACCTCAGTTTATCCTTATAAGGAGAAATAAGCGATATGTTAGAACTAAATGCAAGATAACAGTATATAACAGTGTATAATGCAGAACTTAATATATTAAATCGCAGGCGAGCAACGCAAAGTCGCTCGCATCTAATAACCACGTCTCATGATGTCATGTAATTGAATAGATTTTTAAAACGGTTTTATTGGAACAGACGGGCGACTGCTTAGCAACTTTTAACCGATTTCAATTAAAGAACCTGTTTTAAAAATGTCATACATATAATAAACCGTAATGATTGTAAGTTAGCGACACCAATAAATCTTACAGATTTATGTGTCGTTTTATATTCAAATTGGGTATAGAAATGATTAATGTTAATGGAGTTAATTAATATGGTTTTTGTCGGCTATATTAACTTTCAGTACCTGGGGACCAGACACAATGCTTTTTTCAATTCAGGTCAATATCTAATTGACTGAACTGTGTAGTCATGAAGCAGATTATATTTTTCTATGCTGTACTGACGAAAAGTGAAGCGGAGCTGTGATGCTGAGGCAATTTAAGGCGCTGTCTTAACCAGCCATGTACGATAATATTTTATGTGCCTTTTTTGTTTCTAATGTATATATTATATTTATTATTTTCTTTAAATATTTGACGCTGTATATACCTGTAAGTATAATGTTTCAATCACAAATAAAACCAGAATTAAATAAAAAATAAGAAAAATAAATATTAATTGTATTGTCATATCTTATGATGATCATCGTTCTGCCTTTTGAAGCTTAAGTAATTTTTCATAAGGTCTGATTTAATATATTTACTTGCCCCTATCGGCCTGTTGCAATATATTATTTCTTGCTATTATTCTGGCTGCAATCGAGCATTATTTTAAACTACAACAAATGAGAATGGACTAGTTTTAGAACGAAACCCTAAAACATCTAAATTATATTTGAGTGCAAGGAACTCGGTCATGTCTGTATTTTATTGTTGTTTGTCTAGACGTTTGTTATGAACAACTACGTTTTGTAATCGATCAAAACTTTGTGAATATCAACAGAATGCAGTTCTACGAGATTTTGTCAGCGGAATTAATTGCACGACTACAATTTTATTACACTATTCAGTCATTTTATAGAGCGAATAATTTAATTTTAGTGTCAATTAAATTAGACTAGTTTATATTGTTTATTTTAGCGTAGAGCTATTGTTACAACATAATTAGACCGGTTTAAGGCGGTACCTGGCTACCTGGGATCTAAATGATCACAGAAATCTGGGACATACGCATTGGTGAAAGTAGGAGGAAAAGTATTTAGCATGCAAAGTACGTGCCAGTTTTAACGTCGCCCTTGGAAAGATGGAACATTATTCGAGATTTAACCACGTTTCTAAAAGAACTCATGAATTAATGTTTTACAGTTACAACTGTGAAACATTAATTCATGAAACGTGGTTAAATCTCGAATAATGTTCCATCTTTCCAAGGGCGACGTTAAAACTGGCATGTAATCCAGGCATGAGACGTTTACAAATATTGTAGCTAGAACGACACACGTACTTACGCACTGAAGCACACATTCACGCTTGTTTTTTTGCGTTTAATCTATATGTGCACTTAAAAATATTCTACTAATAAATATACATGCTTTAACTTTGCAAGAACACACACTTGTTAACAAATATTCTTACTTTAGCAGAAGTTATGCTAATTAATAAATAAATAATTTCTTCTTCTCGTTTTAGAAAGAGAACTCCCGCACTAGGGAACTTAACAAACATTCAAACAACAGACATAAAGAACACCCAGACTCGGAATAACTATTTGTGTACCACACAAATGTTTGTCCCGCGTAGGGACGGAACCCACAATACTCGGTGCAGTGGCAGTGGCGAGGCGACCACTTAAACATCCGTGCAGTCACAACACTATATCAAGTAACAAGTATAATAAGTTCCTAATAACATCTTCTTCTCCCTAGCCTTTATTATTCCTAAGTCACTTGGGGTCGGCTTTCTAGTCTAACCGGATTTGACTGGATATCAGTTTTTACACGGAGCGACTGCCATCTGACCTCCGCAACCCGAAGGCTAACGATACCCTAAGGCTAGACCAGTATCAGGATATTAGAGGGCACTGACTTCCCAATAACGACTGCCATAGATGTTCATGGCAGCCGGAACCGACGGCTTAACGTGCTCTCCGAGGCACGGAGCAGGCGATAATTGTCCATCAATACGCACATAATTTCAAAAAGTCATATAACTTTCGAAAGTCAGAGGTGCGCGACGTGTGTTCAAACCCGAGACCCTCTGTATTGCAGTCTGTTGGTCTCCCCACTGAGCTATCGCTGCTGTAAGTAAGTTCCCAATAACATAATAAATAAATAAATAATCATAGACTATCGTATCTCAATTTCAACATATTTACATATAAATACTAACATAAGTAAGCATAAATATTTATGTAGATACATTATAATTTATATACTTAAACAAATTATTTTAATTGCTATGTAACCCTCTTCCTCTCTCCTAATTTGCAGTGCCCGAGAAGGTCCATAATGAACTAATTTGTTTTATAACTACATCCTTATATAACATTGTGGAATGCAATAAAATATTGAGTATTGAGTATTTGTAGTACACAAGTCGCCCGTCTGCACGTTAACAATTCCAAATTTAGGTTAAGCTCGGGCAACGGCTCATTACAACACATAGCAACAAGCCATATTTATTTTAGGCGACACGTTTGACATAGGAATTATCATTTTATATGTTGGTATAACGGCTGAGTAGACTTGGACACTTTTTGTGGTGTGTTAGTGGCAAGAGTTTTTATAAGGCAGTGATTTTTAAGTAAGCTATTAATGTTACTACTATTGCACGGTTGGCGTAGTGGTTTAAGCAGTCGCCTCACTACTGCGCTGAGGGATGTGAGTTCGATTCCTACACGAGTCAAAAATTTGTGTAATCCACAAATAATTTTCGAGTCTGGGTGTGTTACGTAGTCGATTCGTGGCGGACGGCTGCGTGCGCGACGAGCGAGGAGGTGCTATCTCTAGGTCCCCCCCAGCGGCGGCAGCTTACATAACTGGATCGCGCCCTGGTGTAGTGTCTCCTTCGGCTGCGCTACGCTGACTAAGTTAAGTGGTTCTTGAAGCTATCCAGACCACGTAGTGAGACTAGTGAGCCTTACACGAACCATGCCCTGATTACTACTTAATATCTAGTCGTTTGTTATATTGTATAATTCGGGTGATTTTTATTGTACAAGTTTATATTTACAATATAAACCATTGAATCGTGTCGAATAATATTTTATTTTTATATAACTAAGGTGGCAAACAAGCATACGACCCACCTGATGGTAAGTAGTCACCGTAGCCTATGGACGCCTGCGACACCAGAGGCATCACTTGCGAGTTGCCGACCCTTTAGGAAAGGACGTGGGAAGGAAAGGGAGCGGGATGGGGGAAAGGGGGCGATTGGGCCTCCGGTACTCTCACTCACGGACCGAAACACAACAGTAGGACTACTGCTATTCCACGTCGATATTCTGTGAGAGGGTAGTCCTTCCCCGGTCGAGCCGGCCCATTCATGCTGAAATCAGCGAGGCTCTACTACTCACAAATTAGGTTTTAGAATTAAATCTCCTCTTAGTTAATTCCTGGGTCAACCACGGGTTGGCCATCTATAACGTGACAGGTGTTATTTGTATTTGTAATGTCTCCAAGGACACATAACCGGCCGAATAAACTGCGGGAGTTGTCGTTTATGCAATGAAATGATAAAAAAAATAATTATAAATATGTTTGTAAAGATGTTTCGATGTTTTTTAATCAATCACGTTTTAACCGTTGTATACCTAAAATGCTCAATCATACAGATATGATAGTGTGGGCATTGTATTTTAAAATAATATAAGTATATATCGTAGATCATCATGATCAAATAGCTCATTAGTTAGATAAATCATAATTTATTATACATATATGAGATGCCAATCTATTGGTATAGCGGTGAAAGTCTTAACAAATTAGAAACGTTTGACAATAGTATGGTTAGATCATTAGTTCCCAAAGTGGTCCAGGTGAACCCCCAGAGGTCCACGGGAGACTCAACGGGGGTCTACGTTGGCGTGACAAAAAATGAAGGTGCACAATTCGTAAGCGGGGGTCCACGAAAATTTATTTGCTTTCGATAGTGAAGAACTAAAATGTTGGCTTAACTTCACCGACTGTTCGACAAGCTCAGCGACTGTTACTTGTAAAAACTTGCATATTCCATATGCAGTACCAGTGGTTTTACGATTCTTCGGTAGTAAATTATTTAAAAAAAAGTAGGTCAGACCGCCTACCGTGTGGTAGGGTGGTAAGTTACGAGAATTTCTAAAAAAAAAAGGTCATTCCATAGATATTTGATAAAATTTCTTACTTGCATGAACTTGTTTAGCTGCAGGGGTCCACCGAAAAGAGTTAAATTTTAGAAAGTGGTCTATAAGAAAAAAAGTCTGGGATCCTCTGGTTTAGACACTACCAAGGTGGCGTAGCTGAAGTGAATACTGTGCATGAGGTCTCGGGATCGGATTCTCAGTCATGCGAAGTGTTTTCTGTTAGTAGCCAAAATCAATGCCAAAAATCATTTATTCATTTAGGTCACAAAGTAACACTTATGAACGTCAAAATATATAGATTAGTGAGTTTACTAGGTTACTGTTAGCAGCACGAACTCTTCATCTGTTACCGTCTGCAATAAGCATGTTCCTATTACGTGGGATCTATAGCTATAGCTGACGAAATGAGAGTTTAAGAGACAGCTGCTGTCTCTCTATTTTGGGGATGGATAAAGCATGTGGCTAAATATATAGAAGTTCGCCAAATAAGTCGTCAGATAGATGGATCATAATTTATTATACATACATGACAAAACAATCAATTTGTATACGGCGAAAGTTCTTTGACCATATCTTAGACGTTATGCATATATATGCTTAAGTTTTAACGTATACGCCGAAACAGCAAACAGCTTGTGATTAGAAAAAGATGACGTTACCAGGCCACTCAGAAAGTATTGCGAAAAAAAGATTTTATGTGTGCGAGACTGGCCAGTTATAATCTATTTTGAAAATATGATTATTTATAAGTAAAAATAGTTACGTTCCAATTTCAAAACTTCCCTCCACATTTTTTGCGAGTTAATTTAAGTTATCTAGCTGTAAACGAGATGTCTGCGGTGGACTGGAAAAAGAGTTTCGAAAACTGGTTCAGACGCATAAAACTTTGTATAGAGGCTGATGGAGAGTACTTTGAAAAGATTTAATAAAAAAATATTTACCTATAGAACACTTTCTTTTATTTTCGCAAAACTTTCTGATGGTTCACGTATATTAATCTAAAGCGATTAGCTAATTATGTATGTATGTCTCCTCTCCGCTTTATTGGAGAACTGGCCTAGGCTTTGTACTCCTTTGTAAAAATATTGCGCGTACCGAAGGAGATTGGGATTTGGAACATTTATATGAAGAAAGAGTGTAGAATGCAATAAAATTAACAACGTTCTAATTTCGACCACTAGGCACTAGTAGTGAAGGAATGATGAATAATCTAGCTATTGAAAAAGTGGAAACACACTTTTCATTCGAATGATAATTGAACGTACTTTCTGAAAAACGTTCCAAGCCACACTCGGGTCAAAATCGAGTTATTATTAGCAAATTAGTCACGGGGTTACTATTTACTAGCTGGAAAAATTTGGTAGCTCTACTATCACTCTAAATATGAAATAATGACTTAGTAGCCCAACCCACATGTATGAAGAAGCAATACGGGATTGAACTTCAATCACGATTATCTCAAAATGTTTACTTTGTGGGTTGGAACGTTTTTCAGAAAGTACGTCCAATTATCGACTACTAGATGCTGCGCACAGCCTTATACTTATATAGTACTAGCTGACCCGGGCAACTTCGTCTGCTTCATATAAGAGAATTTGCCCTGTTTTTGCAACATTGTTCATTGCTGCTCCGCTCCTATTGGTCGTAGCGTGATGTTATATAGCCTATAGCCTTCCTCGATAAATGGGCTATCGAACACTAAAAAAAATTTGAACCAGTAGTTCCTGAGATTAGCGCGTTCAAACAAACAAACAAACAAACTCTTCAGCTTTATAATATTAGTATAGATAAAATATGTAGTGATTCTGCAACAAAAATGACAGATACCATTAAGTTTATGAATACGCTACAAAAGGTATTTTTATTGCAGACTACAACTTTAGGAGATATAATTTATTGCAGCTATATCAATGCAAACCATTAAAGAAACTTGTTTTGTCTTACTTTATATACAAACTAGGCAATGAAACAGTTGGTGTCCTACGCTTATTAGGTATGTTAGAATGAGATATAGAAACTTAACATGTAGCTTTACTAGCTGTTGTTCGCGGCTTCGCTTCCATGATATTAGGCTAAAAAGTTTCCTATTTTTAATTAAGGACATGATCAACAACAAACGTCCAAGCAACTACACACACTTTTACATTCATAATATTAGTAGGGTTTAAAATATGCCTTGCTCATAAACACCAAAGCGACGCGGCGACGCGGCGACGTAAGTATTTACCTTACAAATCATAAGTGCAGAGCATTTTTCTGCGTTTTTATTCCCGTGAACTAATTTATCTGTTTATCATTTATGTACGTGTATTATTCTTTCCATTTTCATATTTCTAGTGCAATTTACTGATCGGAATTTAAAGAAACTTGGCTTCGTTTCTAAGTCAAACCCTACGCCCAAGCAAATTGAAAACTTCACTAAAATCTCTAAAGGGTTTTCCGTTACACTGGAACCAACAGGCAGACAGACAAAAAAACCATTGTTTCAGATTCAGACGTCTCATAGACAAGACTAATGAAGATTTTTAAACATTTTCAATATAGAGACAAAGCTTCGTTACCAGTTTATTTGTTTGTTTTTATATAAAGTAAAGTTTTATAGTAATACAAAAGGAAAAGAAACTCAACCCGGAAAGAAAATAAACGCGTTTAAAATGGACATCAAAACAACATTTTTGAGTCGATACGATATTGTTTACAAAGTATTTATTTCTCGCTTGGTCTCTAGTGGGCGATAAAATACGTATCTTGAGGTCATCGGTGAATATTATTATTACTTATTAAGTCAAAAACTTGTGAACCAGTCGTCATCTCACCGGGAAAATATCAATCCAGTTTTGTTAATAAATTCCTTTACTTGTGATCGCTTCGTGATTCTTACTTAAAAAATAAAATCTAGTGTTTAGCCATTGATACGTAAAAGCTTTAACTTTATTTACGTGGTACATTATCTATTTAAACTAACTAATAGGTCATATATTTGTACTAATAAAAAAGTAAATCTATAATCATATCCTAATCCTAACTTCCTGACTAATATTATAAAAGCGAAAATGAGTTGTTACCTTTTCACGCCTAAACCACTGAACCGATCATCCTGAAATTTTGCATATACGTTGTCAGGTGTACAGAAACGGACATAGGCTACCTTTCATCCCGAAAAGAATTACTGTTCCCGAGGAACACAACAATAACGTTCTTATGATAATAGACTGCGCCACGTGTCTTTCGAATCATGATTGAATTATATTATTACAAGCAGAGTACAACCCGAATTGATTGTCAAATTCTAAATTAACGCGAGCGAAGCCGCGGGCAAAAGTTAGTAATATTATAAAGAGGTAATATGGTATTTTTGTTTGTAATGAATAAACTCAGAAACTACTTTCTCAGTACCAGATATGGGAAGATTCTCATAGGCTAAATCAACCTATCGCAGCGATAGCCTAAAAGGAAACCGTTGCACTGCCACGCAGAGGTCTCGAGTTCCATCCCAAGGCGCGCATATCTGACTTTTCGAAGTTATATGCATATTAAATAGTTAATTATCGCTCGCTTTAACGGTGAAGGAAAACATCGTGAGGAAACCTACATATCTGAGAGTTCTCCATAATGTTCTCGAACATATGTGAAGTCTGCCAACCCGCACTGGGCCAGCCAGCTTGGTGGACTATGGCCTAACCCTTCTCACGTTGAGAACAGGCTCGTGCCCAGCAGTGGGACAGTTTAATACAGGGCTTATATAAAAAATCAACCCTATGCCTGAACCTAGCAACAAACCTAGATGTTGCTTCAATAACGTAGTAAACTTACTAACCAATACATTTTGATGTCCATAAGCGTTACTTTGTCACCTAAATGAATACATTATTTTAACTTTTGAAGCGCGAGTTTCAACTTTTATTGGTATTTTTTATGAAAGTCGGTAGAAACACCGACCATAGTGGTGTTTAGTACATACATACATACATAGATTCACGCCTGTTTCCAAGAGGGGTAGGCAGAGACTACGGATTTTCATTTGCTACGATCCTGACAAACTTCTCTGGCTTCATTCATTTTCATCACATTCCTCATACACGCCCGTCGCGGCGTCGGTTCAAGGAGCTCTTAACCTGACCTTTGTCCAGAACGCCTCCGGTCTGATCGAGAGTGATGTTTAGTGTTAGCCTTTAAATACAAAATATGCAAGTAAGACGCGTTCTGTTATGACGTACCTATACAAATCGCGAAGGTCATAAAACAACAATAAAATATGTACCCAAAAATAACGTACGACAACAATTAAACGAACAAACAACTAAATCGTGCCTCATAGCAAGCGCCGACTGACCTCCACATGGTACAGGGTCATTAAATAGAGATAAGGCCGCGGGCCTACCAACTACATCGCTGTAGGACTCCCACTTTACAAACTAAATAAACAATTAGGCATTCCACAGACGATGGGTTTTTGACGACGGAGGGAAGAGTCCGGCTCTGTCCGTTGTCCGCGGCTGCCCGCGGATACTGTCGTCACGGCGGACAGACGCCTTTTTTCTGTGTACGCAAAGTCTGTTGATGACCATGAATCTAGCGGACATTAATGGAGTTTTTGTTCTTGTCCTTCGTGTGCGTTGTTGCATAGGATTCTGTGACGTAGCGTCCGTGAATGCGATTGCTGGGCATGAGGTCCTGGGTGCAAATCACGGGTAAGAAATTGTCAATAACAGTCCCGAGATAATAAGATGTCGAATACCCCCCGTACCTCGGATAGCACGTAAAGCCGGTGGTCCTGCCTCTAATCTCTGTTCGGTCGTGTCGGACTGCCGATACCGTCCCGTCGGATTATGAGAGTAAAGTAACTGAGAATGATTGTTCACACTTGTGCACTATAATATGAAAGAAAGAAAGAAAAAAACTTTTATTTGAATCTACATACATACATAATTTTAAAAACAATAATAAATACAATTAAGCAGAAAACGGTACATGGAGATCAAATTAGGCAACTACGCCAGCTATTGATGCAGTATATACTGCAACGCTGGTATTCTCGCAGGCCTAATAATCTCCAGCGCAAATAGCCGGTTTCAGCTAAGATTGGCCGCCGTAACCGAAATTCGGTCTGGTGGACATTCTTATTATTAGGTATGCATTGAATGTCGTACCTATCTATACTAATATTATAAAGCTGAAGAGTTTGTTTTTTTGAACGCGCTAATCTCAGGGACTACTGGTTCGATTTGAAAAATTATTTTAGTATTGGATAGCCTATTTACCGAGGAAGGCTATAGGCTATATAACATCACGCTACGAGTGCTAGGACCCACGGGGGCGCGTAGTAACGATAAACGCGGGTGAAACCGCGGGAACATCTAGTGTTCTATAATACCGGTCAAATTGTCTGATCCGCGGATATCCTTCGTCCGCGAAACGCCTAACCGTTAGTAACATTATTTATTATGAAATGTCATAGAAACGAATGGTATAATTAATTTTGAATGTTATCAGATCTCTAGTTATTTTGTAGGTATGTCCCAAAAATAAATATATTATTCTCTCTCATTGGCAGAAGAAAATATAGAAGGCAGACCCCACCACCATGTGGGATAAATAGCCGGAAAGAGAGAGAGAGAGATAAAGAGTGAGGGAGAGAGATTGTCTCTTTCATCCAGTATCATACGTCGGCGGTTATGTTTGGTCTCAGGTATGATTCCAGGGTTGTGCATAGGAGTCTGCATCTTTTCTGTCAGAAAGCTCTCGCTAGTAGCACGAAGTCTGTGGACATGTGAGAAGCCAATAAGCCTTTCATATATTACGTGGGGTTTAAAACAGCTGGTGAAATACGAGCGTATTACTCTTCGGCCTACCCGATGAATGTGTGCTTTAAATCGAAAGAAATCCGTGTTATATGCTGGTGATGTGAAGCTCATCTAAAATATTCAATTAGTTAATTCTCAGAGTTAGTACCTATTTTATGTTCAACTTGTTTAGAATGTTGCAAAAAGTTGAACCTGAGGAATTCTTTGAAGATCAATCACTTGAGCAAGAACGCCGCTCACCCAAGGCTCAACTAAGTCGTTGCGCCTTGGGTGAGCGGCGATCTTGTTCCCTCTTTATTATTCAATTTAACTTGCATGTGGATAAGCTTATCAAAACACACACAGCGTACCTTTGATAGCTTGAATATTAACTATTATATTATACTAGATGTGCCCGCGGTTTCACCCGCGTTTATCGTTACTGCGCCGCCCCAGTGGGTCGCAGTAGCCTTCCTCGATAAATAGGCTATCTAACACTAAAATAATTTTTCAAATCGAACCAGTAGTTCCTGAGATTAGCGCGTTCAAACAAACAAACAAACAAACTCTTCAGCTTTATAATATTAGTATCTATACCAATATTAATTCAGTTTCGAAGCTAAATATGCGTCGACACGTGTTCCGCCTCAGCGCGAGGCATCTTCAGAACCGTTTGTTAGCATCGAAATATTGTTAATTTGTAAGTACGGTCTGATGCATCGAAGTAACGGAACTGCGTTGCGTTCGGACGACCATAGTGGCGTAAGCCCTTTAACTAACCATGCGCTGCAAGCTTCAATGATTTGGGGCTTTACAATGCTGTTAACGTGACTCAGCTTACAATAAGACAGCAAGGGGCTATTTCTTTTTATCTTCCTACAAAACAACCTCGTTCAACATCTCCAAGTAAAGCGTTGATTAGTTACTTCCCAATTAATGCAAGTAAAACTTACGAGTAACTTCTATCAATTTCACAAGCGAAAATAAAGCTTCGAGTAACAACTTACCGGTTAAGTGAATGACGTAACAAATCATACGTTACATTCGTTCAATATTACGTCAACGTTACTCGTCAAACGTCGTCATTGGCAGGTTAGCTCATAGCTGTCATTTGTCATTTCATTTCTTGTATTGTTTGTTGTGTTTTTGATGTAATGTGATAGGTTATCTATTAGTAAAATCATTTAAATTATTTTTATATAATGAAAAAATGATACTCACCTTTGCGTTTTAGGAATTATTTTATGTTTATTAAGTTATGCACTTGGTTCGCTGTATACTTCAATAGACGAAATCGAGCCAAGAAATCAGTTTCATCTAAGTCCGTAAAATAATCAACACGGAATTTAAATACACGAATCCTCGATATCCGTTGCAGCGTAGAATATTCTAATTCATCTAATTGATGATCGATCAAATCAATTAAATCCATTTTTAGACAACAGACAGACAAATGTTCATTAACCTAAACTCTGTGATTTAATTTAACTGTCAAGTAAACACGCTAATTGGCAGAAGACGTGGCAAGTAAGTTACGGGTCAGTTTAATCATATGATTAGTGCTACTCGAACGTCGTGAAATTGACACGTGCAGTTACGGGTGACTTTGACTGGCGGTTAGTCTACTCGATACTGTACTCGAGGGTGGTGAAAGAGGTCCTAAGAATAATACCTGCTTGCTACCTACAAACATACAGGCAACGTACACAAAGAACACCCAAACCCGGAAGAACTTTTTGTAGTTCACACAATTGTCGGCCTCTATGGCGTAGTGGTTAGTGTAACCGACTGCCACGCCTGAGGTCGCGGGTTCGATTCCCGCACAAGTCAAACATTTGTGTGCATGAACATGAATGTTTGTCTTGGTCTAGGTGTTTCTATGTATAATATGTATGTATTTACAAAAAAAAAGTATATATGTATGTTTATCCATTGTCTAGTATCCATAGTACAAGCTCTGCTTAGTTTGGGCTAGATGGTGTTGTGTGTATGTGGTAGATTATTATTATTATTATATTAATTTTCTCCCGTGGGAGGATCGAACCCACAACACTCGACGTGGCCGCAGTGGTGAGGCGATCACTTAAAACACTACGCCATCCGTGTATGGTATCATTAGGCTAGCCTACCAGGACATTATTGATAGTAATAAATACAAAAAGTTGCACATGTGACGTCAAAATCACGCATCCTATTAGGTGGCGTGTAAAACATGGCTGCTGGAGGTTTGTTTCGCATCCGTTCCTCATGTTTCATCGCAAACGTAAAAATATGCATTCATATATTATTAATGTTATATTAATTTTCTAATGTAATTCCTATTTCGTCCCAAATTAGTGTAGGCAGTAAATGTAAATTCACAGAAAAAATTTAAATTCACAGAAAAATGTAAATTCACAGAAAAAATGTTGTGTAACTTTGACATTCATAAGTGTTACCTTGTAACCTAACTTGAATAAATTTATTTTTGATTTTGATTTCAAATTATGTTCCTTTTACTGTCCCTGTTTTCTACGTATGGAATTTTTATTGTACCGTCTGTCGAAAAATATTTCAAAATAGACATAATTCTTACAAAAAAAATAACAGTTTAAAAAAAATGGCCCCATCTTATTGTTGTATATGTTAAACGTTTGTTATCACAACGTAAAATATTATCGAATTACGAAATCGTTGGGCATCCTAACTAATATTACAGATGCGAATGTGAGTTTGTCTGTTTGTTATGCTTTCACGCCTTAACTACTCGACCGATCAACATGAAATTTCACATACACGTTGTCAGGGGTACAGAAAAAGGCATGTTTTCATCCAGAAAAAAGTACTGTTACTATCCTAACCTAGCCTACATTTAGGTGAGTGAAGCCGCGGGCAAAATCTAGTAATTTATAAATGCGAATGTGAGTTTGTTTGTTACGCTTTCACATCTTAATTTCTCGACCAATCACCATGAAATTTCGCATACACGATGTCTGGGGTACAGAAAAGGACATAAGATTTCATTGAGAAAACGTACTATTCCCGAGGGATAGAAAATTTACATTACCTACATTTACGCGAGCAAAGCCGCGGGCAAAATCTGGTCTATTCTAACATAATAAGAAGGAAAGATTAGATTTTTTGCTTGTTGGTAAGGATTTAACTCAAAAACTACTCAACCGATTTTAATAATTCTTACACCATTAGGAAGCTATATTATCACCGAGTAACATAGGCTACATTTAATTTTAAAAAAGGGACTGTTACACCTAACCTAACCTACATTTGGGTGAGTGAAGCAGCGGACGAATACTAGTAACAAATAAAAGCAAACCGCGGCACATCGTTAATGCAGTTCGCTGACTATACGCGCTCGATGTCGAAACGCCCTGAAAATAAACGCACCACAGACAACTCGTTTTTGTTTTCTTTAGAGCATTCCCTAGGGCTGGCTGTCGATACATCTTATTTGTCTAGCGTTGAAGACAAAAATAAAAAAGAAGTGATTTAAATGTAAACTTTTTGGTTTTATTTTGTCAAGGCTCAAGTTACAACAGATTTATTTCCTTTGTATTATAGACTACGCTTGCGTAAAAGCAAGCTAGTTCAGGTAAGGTTATGTTAGTAACAGTAGGTACTTTATTTTTAAATAAAATAGCCTAGTGACTCGGTGATAACATAGCATTTTAATGGTGAAAGATTTTTTAAATCGGTTGAGTAGTTTTTGATTTAAATTCTTGAAACCTTCGATCAAATATACCATAGATGCACATTCTCATACAAAAACCGCGTCAATATGTGGCACTTACCAGTACTACTTACTTATAAGTGTCTGCATTTATTATGCAATCCAGGAAATAAACCGGAATAACCATTGAACGCCCACTGAGAAACATTTTGTAATAGTTTAGTTAAAACGCGTCAATGTAAAGCGTCCTAAGTGTGTTACTCGCGATACGCAAGCGTACTAAGTATATGCTACGGTCTCCACCTGTCCCACTCACTCTTGCGTGCGCTGCTCGTAAGCGAGAGTGAATCGACACCGCTACGGTGTCGATTCGTTCTCGCTTACGGGCAGCGCACGCAAGAATGAGTGGGACAGGTGCATAATACATGCATTTAAATTTAAACGAAAATATCTTCAAATATATTATTTAAAGCACCATATCCAACAAAATATAATAAATATTTCATAACAAAACTATACTTACCGAAAGTACGACATTCCATCCTTTTTTGCACTTATAGAGTATAGTTTTTGCATTTTTTCACTACACACTTTGGCATCGTGAAACGTGTGACTGCTAGCGTGGTCGTAATGTGGCTGCGAGCGCAATTGCGCATACGACTGATTTATGCACAGTTTTGTTGGGGCCGTTTTTCGAGCGACGATCGTGCATCTATGGTATATTTGATCGATGCTTAAAACAAACAAAAAAATATCAAGTCTTTTCTCTTTATAATATTAGTATAGATATTGTTTATTTGTATTGTACATACATAGAGTCACGTCTATATCCGCCAAGAGGAAGGCATTTGTGTATTAAACCTATATTTCATCAGATATGAGTTTAGGTCCCAAGTTGTCCTATTGCCCATTACCGGGCATTCTAGTTTCAAATTACTTCTACTAAGAAATTTATTGACAAAACAACCAAATAACACTTGGTATATAATAATACTAGCTTTTGCGCGCGGCTCCGCCCGCGTGGTACCTACTTGAATAAAAAGTAGCCTATGTCCTTCCCCAGGTTTTAAAGTATATCTGTACCAAATTTCATCTAAATCGGTTGAGTGGTTTAGCCGTGAAAAGGTAACAGACAGACAGACAGACAGACAGACAGATAGACATACAGAATTACTTTCGAATCTATACAAATAAATAAAATTGAAGTGTCTGTTTGTAATGTCAAAATAACAGCATTTTATCTAATGCATATGAAAGTATATAAGGTACCTATACGACACATCTATTTTTAAAATTTTTGTGTCTGGCTATCTGTTTGTGCCGGCTAATCTCCGAAATGGCTGAACCGATTTTGACGGGACGTTCACTGGCAGATAGCTGATGTTATAAGGAGTAACATAGGCTACTTTGATTTTAGAAAAAAAGTAGGGTTCCGCGGAGACCAACACTTTTTAGTTAAAATCTACGCGGACGAAGTCGCAGGTAACAGCTAGTTTATAATATTATAGTAAGGATTAGCTCTTTATTAATCTGTCCCACTGCTGGACCTCTTCTCAGTGTGAGAAGGGTTAGGCCATAGTCCACCAGTATCCACCATCCTGGGGTTGGAAGACTTCATATGACTTTGAGAACATTATGGAGAACTCTCAGACATGCAGGTTACCTCACGATGTTTTCCTTTACCGTTAAAGCAAACGATAAGTAAGTATTTTAATATGCACATAATTTCGAAAAGTCAGAGCTATGGGATCGAACTTGAGACCTCCGCGTGGCAGTCCTACAGTCTCCCACTAAGCTATCGCTACACATATATGTACTGTCATAGCAGTAAGTATAGGATATTTGCACTAAGTTTGCTACAAATAGTAATTGAACATAGTCGTGCGATTATATCGTACGCATATTCGGTCAATTAGGACATATTAGATTCATATGTTACAACGCATGTACGAACAGATTCGCACGAATTTAAGATAGTAGCTTAATCGAGCCTTATACATGACCTGGGTATTTTAGTACTTTACAAACGCCACTTTACATTTTTACATCATCATTCATTGATTTTTTACATCGTAATCCTAACTAATATTATAAAAGCGAAAATGAGTTTGTTTGTTTGTTACCTTTTCACGCGTAAACCACTGAACCGATTATCCTGAAATTTTGCATATAAGTTGTCAGGTGTACAGAAACGGACTTAGGCTACCTTTCATCCCGAAAATAATTACTATTCCCGAGGAAAACATCAATAACGCTCTTATGATAATAGATGGCGCCACGTGTCTTTCGAATCATGATTGAATTATATTATTACAAGCAGAGTACAACCCGAATTGATTATCAAATTCTTAATTAACGTGAGCGAAGCCGCGGGCAAAAGCTAGTATGTTAATAAAAAGAAATACTACTACTAAATAAATACTACTTCGTGGATCCCGTGGCATAATTTTGCTCGATTACCGAGTAAAAGCATTACTGCATTTTTAAGTAAGTACTTTAATAGGCGCACTCTGTCAATTTCAAAGTCTGAATATGAGTACGGTATAAGTACTAACAGGCTTATTATGAAGCCTGGCAATATGGCAGATATAGAATAGACCATTTTCTTACGAGGAACTTAAAAGACAGAATGGTAGACCAATATTGCTTGCTCCTTTACAAAATCTACACAGAGAGATTTTCAGACAATTTTACCAAAGATAGTTGGAACGAATTTTCGTTCCAATTATTATCTTTAATAATATGCTTATTTACATATATCACATTGACTTATTATAAAAAAAACATTGTATAGATTTGCATGCCAAATGGTAGAATGTACTGGCTTCTGTGTAATATCAATTTCACCATCAATACATTACCTGCATTGCTAGCAAATAAACCTTTCTGCTTCTGATTCTATCTTGTAAATTTTTCTTAGCATCTAAGATCGCCATCCCTATATCCACGGCGCGCAGAGTGCGTCCGAATATATTTTCATACAGTATCAGTAAAGTCATTGAACCATTTATCGCGCCTCACATTTGCATACGTAGGCATGTGTCTAGTAAGCGTGGTCGGCTCGTGTCATATCATACTTTATATCATAATGGTGTG
The DNA here is from genome assembly GCA_963564715.1 of Catocala sponsa. NCBI lineage: Eukaryota > Metazoa > Arthropoda > Insecta > Lepidoptera > Erebidae > Catocala > Catocala sponsa. Next base: position 25,570,046 of record OY751336.1, read on the forward strand.
TAGGCGGGCTAGTCAGTAATTGCTTTGAAAACATACTATTAAATGTTTTGAATGTTGTTGTTGCTGGGTGCTAAAAATAAAATGCGTTTTATATTAGATCCGAAGGTTGTGAAAACGACTGTTATTTATGACTTATGAGGCTCGGATTCGATTCCCAGGTAGTATATAAATTTTAATAATAATATCGACCATGTATTAAACTGTCCCTCTTCTCAGTGTGAGACGGTTTAGGCCATAGTCCACCACGCTTACCCAGTTAACATACTTCACATATGTATCTTCGAGAACATTATGGAGAACTCTCACACATGCAGGGTTCCTCGCGATATTTATCACCGTTTGTTATTATACATGAATTTTTTTGTTAAGGAATTCTTAGTAGGTAGCAGCGCGAAGTCTGGGTCTGTGCCTGTTAGACGGATTGCCTTGGTTCTAATTACACGGGGACTTAAATATCATAGGGCGAAATGTAGGTATAATCCTCTGCCTACCCTTTCTAGGAATGTAGGCGTGAAACTAAACACTGGCATTCTTTATTCTGTAAATTATATTTACAGTACTTGTTACTCGCCGTTTGTTTGTATTAAATATGTATGGCTTTTCTAAGATTTCAAGGGAGATGGTGGGAAAAGACACTCCATATCGAAATTCTAAATATTATTTCCGTGTTTATTTTTTATAAATATTACTTGCGATTTGCAAATACTGCCTAAATCGCGAGGGACTTTACAAATTTTCCAAACATTAAAATTTGTGTATGTCACAAATGTTTGACCAAACCACTGCATAGTGTAACTAAAGCAAATCTATGGCTTGCAAGTCATAGAGCATGGAGATCGCGTGGCATAGGAAGTGAGCGTGTCATCGTTTCATGCTCAGTGATGTCGTGTGTGTCGTGTCGTGTCGTGAAGGGTATCAATATATAAAATATTTGTTTTAGCTGCAGGCAAATTAAATAAAATATTGACATATTTTTCGTAGAATATGTCAAAATTGGACACGCTGAGTTCACAGGGTTCGGGCGCTCGTGCTCTTTTCAGAGATCTGACTAAGCGGCTAATGGACGCTTTGCGTGACCAGAAGGCTGAACTGTTATTGGCTCAAAGACTTAACATTACCATTCAATATCGCAATGCTTCCAGTCTTCTGAGTGGAATAGTGCTGTCGATAGCGATGCTGAGGAATTTTACGACGCTGCCTAAACCAGCCATGTATTTATTTATAATTATTAGAAACTAGCTTTTGCGCGCGGCTCCGCCCGCGTGGTACCTAAATCAATAAAAAGTAGCTTATGTCCTTCCCCAAGTTTTAAACTATATCTGTACCAAATTTCATCTAAATTGGTTGAGTGGTTTAACCGTGAAAAGGTAACAGACAGACAGACAGACAGAGAGACAGACAAACAGACAGACAGACAGATAGACAGACAGATTTACTTTCGAATTTATAATATTAGTAAAGATTTAGTGCCATTCCTATTTATTTTGTTTTGCTTTCCGTAGATAAAACGATTAGTATTTTGGATATTGAAACTGACCAAAAAATCAATTGCCGGCCTCAATGGCGTAGTGGTTAGCGTAACCGACTGCTACACCTGAGGTCGTGGGTTTGATTCCCACACAAGTCAAACATTTGTGTTGTTCATGACATGAATGTTTGTCTTGGTCTGGGTGTTTCTATGTATAATATGTATGTATTTACAAAAAAGAAGTATATTTGTATGTTTATCCATTGTCTAGTACGCATAGTACAAGTTCTGCTTAGTTTGGGCTAGATAGTGTTGTGTGTATGCGATAGAATATTATAGAATAGAGTTGTGAGATTACGAGCCATAACGGGCGACAAAAATACCAGCTATTTCTTGACTAGTCGGTACTTACAACCGCTGTAAACGATCATTGGTAGTCACTAACCGATTTTATGGATTAGCATTGGCTATACTGTGACATGAAAAAAATATGTAAGGAGGGTGAATAAAATTGTTTTCCTACGCCTAGCCTGTATTAAATATTAAATTCAAAGCGATTTATGATAATATATCCATTGAACTGGTCAACAAGGCGTGCATTCCGTATACATTTACATGCTACGCACCGATTTAATATAATTGAGAGAATAATTTTGAATAATTTGTTCTAATATGCACTTAACATAATTCTGTTATATTTATCAACAAAAATATGAATAGAAATACGTACCTATACTACTTAGTACCTACATACATACTCAGGCTTATTCCTCGAGGGATAGACAGTGGGAATATTTTCTTTTTTATACAAATAAGGTGGTAATCAAGCATATGCCACCTGATGGTAAGTGGTCACCGTAACCTATAGATCCTTGCAATACCAGATGCATCACTTGCGCGTTGCCAACCCTTTAGGAAAGGAATTGGGAAGGAGAAGGAGCGGGAAGGGGGAAAGAGGGTGATTGGGGCTCCGGCACTCTCACTCGCCGAACGAAACACAACAGTAGGAATACTGCTATTTCACGTCGATATTCTGTGAGAGGGTAGTCCTTACCCGGTTGAGCCGGCCCATTCAAGCTGAAATCAGCGTGACTCTACTACCTATAAATTAAGAAAAAAGAACTACTACGCTCAATAAAACTATCTTTATTTTTAGGTTTCATATAATATGGAGCAAATTCATTTCTTGTTTACCTAAACATTTGCTTTCGGACCCCGGCCAGCTACTGCGAATTTACCAATTTCGAAAAAGTTTACAGAAAATTACCTAAAGTTTTGATATAAGGCAGTGGTAATTGGTTTGAATTGAAATATAATCCTTATTTATAAACGACATGACTGAATAAATCGATTCATTATAAAATGAAGAAGTGTGTGTATTGTCGAATTTATAATGCAATTAATGCCACAAAATTGTCAGTGTGACCTGTTCAAAATTCCCAACCAGAATACGATGTGAAAGGAAAATGACAATGTTTCTGAATAAAACAATTAATTTTGAATATCGAACATATGAATCATTCAATAGTTAAGGAATTACGGGCAGGAAAAAAGAAAGTCCAGTGCAGCTTGTTCGAAATGTCACGCGCGAATGAATGATATGGACGAAAAAACGCCGAATCATTTTACGCATCGAATTTATGAGTGAATCTTTGTCGACTAGGGAGAAATGAAGTTCAATGAGAATTAAGGGCCTGGTTTTATTTGTAAATAAATTGCTTGATAAGTTGTATCGTATAGCTGTACATTTTTAAAAGAAACTCATATGAAAGAAACCTAATCTTAACTTAGTAAAAATCGAAGTAATAGGTCGTTAGTATGAGGAATATTTGTCAGAGTAACTTATATAAGTTACTAATATTTTATTGGATAAGCATATGCTTCTCGAATAAAATATCGTTATTGCTACAAATCTCTGTTTAGGGATCACAACTAAAGCAGAGCGTCTAATTTTTCTTTGTTGCGTACACAGTGGAGATGTGCTGCGTATGACAGGAAAGGAGATGAGCTTAATTTTGGTGGATATAACTCCTTAGTCTATATACATACGTGCGTGATGCTAGTAAAAATCTGATATCTTCACGGAGACTGCGGTGTCCACGGATAAAGCGAGAGCCGAGATCTCGGCTATCATTTGTGTGTGCTCACCAGTCGGTGCCACTAGCGAGTAAGGTCCTGTCAATCCTGTCACAGCTGCTGTCAAAACCCGTATTTGGCGGTAATAATTTCCATGGTTACTGTTGAAGTGACTATAGAGTATGAGGTCTAGAGACCTTACTGTCCACTAGCACCTCTAGTGGTGAATTCAAGCGCAATAACCCTCATTGCTACATGTCAAAGGTACAGAAGCTAATCACAATACCTTTCTATAGAAACGTATGTGACAGTGACTATTAAAAACAGGCGATAGAATCGGTCCTTAAACCATACTCGGCGTACTGTCGTTGTAGTGCTTCTACGCCCACTTCGGCGATATACGTACATAAATATGTATATCGCCGTAAGGGGACACGTACGAACTATATATGTAAGTAATTATTAACTGAACTTTATTATTTAGATACTCGTCAACAGAATTATTGTCGAACTCAGATTAACTCAGATGTCAGTGTTGCCTACTCGACTTCATCCGTCACTCAGCACGAATATTATTATTAATTTCGTCTCTGATAGTACCGCGGCGCGCAGTATTTCGCGCCTTGTTATCCTAACTAATATTATAAAAGCGAAAATGAGTTTGTTTGTTTGTTACCTTTTCACGCTTAAACCACTGAACCGATCATGCTGAAGTTTTGCATATACGTTGACAGGTGTACAGAAACGGACATGGGCTACCTTTCATCCCGAAAAAAATTACTGTTCCCGAGGAAAACAATAATAACATTCTTATGATAATAGATGGCGCCACGTGTGTTTCGAATCATGATTAAATTATATTATTACAAGCAGAGTACAACACGAATTTATTATCAAATTCTAAATTAACGCAAGCGAAGCCGCGGGCAAAAGCTAGTATGTATATAATTGTGAACAAACAAATAACAAAATTGAAATATAACTTTGATATGCGTTATATCAGGGATGTTCCCATTTCATACAAGCGTGTGCCCGTACATATGTAATGTATGGGTGCAATGAACCGCGGTACATTGTTGGCACAAGTGTCGCGTGTGTGACATAAAGCAATTTAAAACACATTGTATTAGGTTTAGCCATATCAACATTAAACTCCATTACGTTAAATTTATAGTCTGGCCGAAGCTAATCCTAGCTCTTATGCTCTGTGGTCGAGAGAGCGTTAAAAACGGCGGGAACCATTTACTCGAGAATAATGACGTTTGGTATTTTCAGTTTTTTATTTGTTTTTTTCTAATAGTATGTCAATTATGTTTCGTCTTTTGTGTCGTAGATGTTTCAGAAAACTCTGTAATATGTATAGCTACTAAACCACCTAAAAAGAAATAGAACTTTTGATATGGCGGAAAATTTCACGCGGGATCAATGACATTTGATTTTTTTTTTCTTTAGAAGTCGTGCTGAGAATCTTACTAATTGACTAGCTACCACACTCAATCTTTACTTACTTAAGCGAGTCTTTAGTAAATAATTTAACTTGTAAACCTTTACTTAAGTACTTAAGTAATCATTAAGTGTCTGTGAATGTGGCAGTAATTTTGTATTATTGTTTGAATAGATAAGCATTTACTTACTAATAGTTAAATTTAATTAAGCTTGATTACTTAGTTAACGCTAAATGTACATTGTTTATTTAATATATATAATAAATAAAATTGCTGTTTAGTAACTAGATATTGATATTTTGTAATTAAGTTGACGATAAATTACGACGATAATATATAATACATACTAATTAACGGTTTAGACTAGTAATTAGTTTATATACAAATAATTAGTAGCTGTTCATTAAATAAGACTATTTCGAGGAAAAGTTTTTCACCAAAACCTCAGTGATATTTAGCTTAACCTACTTATTTTATTAGTTTTACAATTTTGAAAAGGCTGTTACAAAAGATTAAAGTAAAACGAAGTAATATCCCCAAGACCTACGGAGTCTAGACCTACGGTCTCTAAATGCCTTTGCTTTTAAAACTAGAAATAATAACCAACCTTTTTAGATCAATCTTTAAATCTGTAATTCGAACACAACAGAACTGTCTGTTAGACGTTTCCAGTACAGGCATATAACCAAACTAAGAACACAATTTAAATTTGCATTTCGAACACCTTTCTGTTACACATTTTACAGCAATAAAGGTATATCACCATCACCAGAACATGACACATCTTTAACCTCGTGACTACCGAATGAACACACTTGTGTTCATAAAATTCTCAGACGTTGACTCTCAGCTGAACACACGAGAGTGCAATTGCATGTTAAACGCTTCTTCTGATCTTTGACTTTTTCGTTAACACTCAACGGGTTACCTTTATAAATCAAAATCAAATAAGTACCAATATGGTAAAATTAAACTACTTTATCCGGATTTTTGATTATTTTAAAACACTTTTATTACGCCATTTTAAGACTATAATACTACTATTGTTAAACTTTACTACTATTTAAGCTATATTTTGAGTAGTAGAGCTTCGCTTTCAGTAGTAGAGCCTCGCTGATTTCAGCATGAATGGGCTGGTTCGACCGAGGAAGGACTACCCTCTCATAGAATATCGACGTGAAATACCAGTATTCCTACTGTTGTGTTTCGTTCGGTGAGTGAGAGTGCCGGAGGCCCTAATGCCCTCTTGCCCCCTTTCCGCACTTTCTCCTTCCCATTTCTTTTTTCTACAGGGTCGGCAACGCGCAAGTGATGCATGCCTCTGGTGTTGCAGGCTTCCATAGACTACGGTGACCACTTACCATCAAGTGGGCCGTATGCTTGATTGCCAAGTTAGATGCATAAAAAAATATAAATTATGGCCGCTATTAAGATTAAAGTTTACAGTTTCCCCGACGTTTCATTCGTCGTTTTCATGTAGACATGGTTACTGAAAAGCAACCGATACATCAGTAAATAGTTTTAAAATAAACAACGCGGAAAAATCCGTATAACTTTGCTTAATTTCAATACATAACATTCGCGTAAACATAAGACAATATAATCAAATATATGCCTATTCATATAAGTTACAAAGTTCACTTATGAAGGTCAGCTTTAGTCGGTAGGCCTTACCTGATTAGTAGTGAGGTCCCACTGGTCCGCTACGAACGATTGTCTGCTGTATAGGAACACCGGGACCTGGTGGTCTTTGACAGGCGTGGGGTCACTGTTCACTCTCACCACTGTGAGGTGAGTCGTCGTCGTGCCCACTGTTGGACAAAATAGAAAAAATATAAGTACGCTTTGAACGATATATTTATATCTGAAGTGGTTTTGACACCTGGGATGTGGACAATAGAGATCCATAAATGTCGACTTACGCAAAAGTCAAGTGAAGTAACTGCAAAGGGTTGAGGATTCGATGGCAGGTCAGGCTAAGTGCTTTTAGGTTTTATAGTCAAAGGAAAAATAAATTCGCAGTAGCAGAAGGAAGACTCTTTTTTTAAAAAGGCAGCTGCCGTTCTTGTTATTATAATAAACGAGATGGGTGTAAAAACCCAGGATTCAGCCTCTTCGTCTTAAATGTAAAAGTAATGAAAAGAAATGACCCCTATATCTCGGGAGTCTTTTGACCCTCAGGGCCCATATACAAACCCGACCGAGGTATGACACCAAGGTGTCTGCACACCAAGTTACAAGTCAATCGGTCCAGTGGTTCCGAAGCTATGCCGGTCACTAACAGACAGACCCACATAGTGATTTCATTAACCTCTTCGAAGAAGACTTAGAAGTTAATAAAATTATGTGAATAAAAATACTGGGAATATAGCCTTTAATTTGTCATAAGAGCTTTTCCAAAAACTGCTAAATTAGACAAAAGAAAACAAGCGGTAGACGTTTACGATCTACTTTTGTTATATATTTTATAGTATGTTATGTTTTTAGCTTTTGCGACCAGGAATTATCAACCCTAGGGAAGGGAAACTAAAAAAGGGAAGAAACCAAAGGAATACCACAGATAGATATGCGAGCTTCTGAAACTTATATTTGCCGTATCACAACTCTTTACAAACATTGCCGTCGGCTAGATAAGAAGCAGTATAGGCTGCAAGAGTATTAAAAACTTCTCATCCTATATCCACCAGAAATTGATATTAATTACTCAAAAGAGTCAACGGGGGCTTGCACTATAGGTATAATTTAGCACTCAATAAACAAGAGCATTGATGAACTTCCAAAAGAAAAATTAATTACCGTAACGTATTTCACGCATAACGTGCTTCGTCTGCAAAAAAACGTAATGCTAATATCATGTTTATAATTTCTTTTCGCATTCAAGATGGAAGCAAACGTGATTGAAACAATGAGAGGATAAAAACAACATCAAAAGCAAGAAATACAGTTGCTAAGTGCACTCTGTATTGACTAGTGTGGAGAACGCGTGCACTTATCGATTTGATATACCTATGTATAAATTATTAGTAGTGTGCATTAGTCGAGTCGAATACTAATCGATAAACTTCGACTGTTTAGATAGATTTATTGGATATTACTTTTTGAAATATTATAATAGGCGTACGTTATTCAATACAACGTTATCTAGGTCAATGTAAATGCTTTAAAGTGTTATCGCATTTGAATTTTAGTTACTATGTGGATTCTTGATAAGTAATAATGTAGATAGGCTGGTCTTCATTTATGAACAAAATAATTTTAAATATAATATAGAAAACTGGGTTGAAGGAATACGCGGATAAGTGGAAGTGATAAAGATCAGTAGGTCTACAAGGTCAAGTGACATTGTTTTGGAAACATCCTTAGATGGTTGGTTAATTACACACAGCAAATCGAAACACACTGTAACTTTTTTGAAAGACGACTCTCGCGCTCTGATTATATCCTGTATCGCTAAGGACTTCAAACATTCAAAGAACGGACACAAAAAACAACCAGACTCGGAACTACTATTTGGGAATCGCACAAATTTTAATACCGTGCGAGAATGGAAATCACAACACTCGGCGGGTAGCAACTAGAGCGGCGAATGATTTTTAACGGACTTCAAAAAAGTAGGAGGTACTCAATTATTCTGTATTTTTTTTTATGATTGTTACCTCATAACTTTCGACTAGGTGAACCGATTTTGATGATTCTTTTTTTATTTGAAAGCTGGTGCTTCCCGTGTGGTCCAATTTAATTTTGATCAAGATTTGACCATTCGTTTTCGAGTTATCCTTAATAATGCGTATTTGCCGCCCGCGCCGCGTGCTGCGTCTATGTGTGTAATTGTGCAATGTTATGATTACAGTAAGACATCTCATGTTTAATTAGTTACAAACCTACCTCGGCTGACACCGACTCCATTAATAACAATAGTTTAATTATTCACAAGAATATGCAATTATTTATTAGCTTTTTAGTGCATTTTAAGTTTTAGAATATTCTTCGTTGAAGTCGGTTGGTTTTCTTTTTTGTTAAAATTTTGTTTATTGATAATAACTTAAATTTTTACACAACTGGTCTAAATTTAGAATATCAGCATCCGTTTGGGTTACCAATGTAAGCCAGCGTACTGCAACTCGTGTAAATTTACATGCACCAGTATGCTATTAAAATAGAATATGAACCTAATTGATTCAGAATTAATTGATCAAGTCAGACATGTTAGCGAAGTAGATTAGAAACATACATATACATATAGTCAGATTAAGAAATCTTGTCATAAAATATTCAATTAGAATATTTATGACGTTTTACGCTATAATTTACCACATTTATACATTGGTACCAAACATTACATACACAAGTCATTAAAAATAGCTAATAACAGTCTAATTTATATATCCGGTTCATACAATCCAACACATAATTATTCGATTATAGCAATAAACAAAAATCGACTAAACTGTAATAACTTTAAATTTAAACCTTTATTTCCAAATAAAAATAATACAAGGTACCTACTTTACCTTACATTATAATTATTTCATTTTAAACTAGGAACATAATTTTTTTTACGGCCTAGTAGTAGATTTTCAATACATAAAGATTGTGCCATCATTGGTTCATGAAGTTTGACAGGTGAACTTCAACAAAACTGTACTTTACGTAGTACAATCACAAACTTTAAAATAAAAAGCTCAGTACAATTACTAAAAACTATCGTTATGTACCTCCTATGTGTATATACCTCCCTATTTGTGTTGAGAAACTGTTTGCTGTCATTATGTGTCTATACGATTTTGCTCGCTTTTTACACAATAGCGAGAGATCTATTGTTTGTGATAAGCGCACCTCTATTAATAGAGGCAGACTTGACGCCTTGTGTATATTGTGTGATATTCAACGGCATTATTTTCATATAAGCATAACTTTAGATATTGACACGACATGCGACAGTATGAAGAAATGAAATGACAGTTTATAATTTAGAAATTGAGACGAGAACAAGATTGGCGGTACCGCAATATACATAAAGGTACATATATTTTGAATATTAAATTTTTGATTTTTTTTATTGCTATTGGTAGCAGACGTGCAAGTGGCCCACCTGATGAAAAGTGGTAACCGCTGCTCCTGGACTTCAGCAATGTCAGGACACAGCAAAGCCGCTGCCCACCGTAAAAGAAGAACTCTCTTTAAACCTCGTTTTTTTGCAGTAAGCTCCTGGCTCTAAGTTAGTTAGAGAGCTTGCACTCTAACGCGTCAGAATTCATGCTCTCTTACCTATTTTGTTATATAATTCAGTTCAGTTTCAAATGTACGTGATAATTATAATCAGTATGTAAATTGTTTCTTAGATATGTAAACTTTATATAATGCACGTTAAAATAACCTTTCAAGATTAAAAATGTTTTAAATAGCTGATTATATCGTTGTTCAATTTGAAAATAGATAATAACTCTAGCAGTTAAACACCTAAATATTTTTATGGATTCGTTAAAATAATGATTAAGCGGTAAAAAACATGAAATTTAAGATTGAGAGTTGCATAGACTTCAGTTATCCTACAGTTTAACGAGGTTGATAAGAGAGCTCTATTTTAAAATAAGATCAATACCGATTATGAACCTGAACTTCAGGTAGGTAATGTCATATATCAGACAATCCTTGACTTTAAAGTGGCGGAACACAGACAGTACGACAATACTGATACGAACGTCACGCTCCAATTACGGTTCCTCCACGATTATATTTCCTTGAATCACACTATGAACGTATCTCCGGTCGTCTCGGATAGTCTCGTATTGAACAGAATTGAAACGTGACTAAGATTTTAAGATGCAGTAATAGACAGTTGACCCAACATTAGATTTTTAATAGTATAGAGCCAGCTGTATCTCAGAAACTATTCAACTGATTGAGATAAAACATATCTCATGTCTCTCAGTTTTTAAGTTAGAATAGCAAATAATAGACTTTATTCAACTGAGTCCATGTATTCTGGAGCTTTAACAACAAACAGACATCCATTCTAAAAAGTGTCAAACCGTTAAGCTCTTTCCTGGTTGTTCTAGCTTATTTTTATAGAAATATTATCAATGTTTAGTTTTTCATCTCTACAGTTTGTTACAGTATAGATGTTCCCGCGGTTTCACCCGCGTTTATCGTTACTGCGCCGCCCCTGTGGGTCGTAGCGTGATGTTATATAGCCTATAGCCTTCCTCGATAAATAGGTTAGGTTAGGTTAGTTCCTGAGATTAGCGCGTTCAAACAAACAAACAAACTCTTTAGCTTTATAATATTAGTATAGATATAAATAGATTTAATGAAAGATCAAGCGGACATACAGATTAATGTTATAACCACATACATACTGTAATGGATTATCTCTAAACCCGTTGTATGCGCGCCCGTGGCTACCAACGGTGGAAACCCTCTCATAATCCTATTAGAGAGCTGTTTAGTGTCGCGATCAGCGGAGCGAGACCGCGGTATTGTCGGCTTCAATCATTACTAATGAGGGCATGAGCACAGACACTAATATCACAAAACGCAATTAAGAAATAAGATGAAGATTATCTATGACTAAATGTTCCCGCGGTTTCACCCGCGTTTATCGTTACTGCACCGCCCCCGTGGGTCGTAGCGTGATGTTATATAGCCTATAGCCTTCCTCAATAAATAGGCCATCCAACACAAAAATAATTTTTCAAATCGAACCTGTAGTTCCTGTGATTAGCGCGTTCAAAGAAACAAACTCTTCAGCTTTATAATATTAGTAGGTATAGATAATAATCAATCGGTTTTAGTTTATACAGCTCAAACAATTAATTTTAAATTATAAGCACCGTTATAAGATGGCGTAGTGGTTCAGGCGGTCGCCACTGCCACTGCGTCGAGTGTTGTGGGTTCGAATCCCACACGAGACAAAACCTTGTGTGATCCACAAATGCAAAACACGTGTCGACGCATATTTTGAACTTGAAGCGGTATACTGCAAGTTCGAGTACGCCCGGTTCCCAGGTCATGGCTGTCCTTATTTAGAGGAGTTCAGTATTGTCAACTTTTTTTATTGCACTAGTGGGGGTGGGAAATCCGAAGGTGCGTAGCGGTTTCCGCTCTTCCCAATTAATTATTTTATTACAATGGACTTCCGCCAAGTAACGCTTACTTCGATATATCTTTGTATATATAAATTTTCTGTGCGTGTATTTGTAATTAAACTCCTCCTAAACGGCTGGACCGATTTTGATGAAGTTTTTCGTGTGCGTTCAAGTGGATTCTAGAATGGTTTAGATTTGTTTTTTCCCCGTGTTTACTGGACAACGTTTGTCGGAACAGCTAGTATATATATATATATAATATATATATCCTTAGGCTACCTTCGCTAACATTTAACAAGAAACTAGGTAACTTTTTAACCAACAATAATTATCTTTCACTTGACGGTTGACGTTAGAAATAATATGGAAACTGTTCATTATCTACTAGACCTTTACGCACACCCGCCCCTGTCGATGCGGATTGGAAATCCGCATCGACAGCAGCGGGTAGTGGCGGACTCGCCGGGGCCCTACAATAGTGTGCCACGGAATACCGACTAAACCTAACTACGGCGCTCTTCCCGTCTATCATGGAGCGCCGGAGGATCTCCGTTCCGAACTCTCTCCGGCGCTCAGACGTTAGCCTGGCAGGGCTACGACCTAAAACACAACCATCTAAGGCGGGGGGGGGTACCAGTACTTATGTTACAAGCAATTATGGCCATTGATAACATAATGACCACTATTTATCTGCGGTACTGTACGTTCATCATAACGAGACTAGCTTTCACCCGTGACTACATGCACACCTAGTATTTACTTCAACAATTATCCCTTACTCGTTAAGTAACTAGGACCTTTTGACCGCCACAAAATAAAAGTAGCGTCGTGCCCTCTGCGCCAGGCGATGATTAATGTAGTTTTAAATAATAGGTAAAAGGAACACAACAAACATATTTTTTTAATATTTATTTTGAACTGTAAAATAGTCGTATTTTCGACGTGCCATGCCGTCGGCGGCGTCGTGAGCACGGTTTAATTTGACGTGAATGGACGTCCGTGGCTGTTAAAAGGTTAAATACAGCAGGGTTTTATGTCAAAGCTATGAATACTTTTCTGGGGCCAAAGTCAACATATTAGCTAACACTTGGTTAAAATTTTTTTAGGGAACATTGGTTCTAAGATGTTAACTATAAGTTACTAAGTTTGGTACGTATAAACGAGGCCAAGGGTTGACGGCGTTGCCGCCAAAAGAGTTGACATCTAAATGGGCGTCAACTTCAATCGCACTTTATCAAATGGGAACTAGCTATAAAAATGATTATATAAATACTAGATTTTGCCCGTGACTTCGCCCGCGTATATAGGTTAGGTTAGATTAGATTAGAAACAGTACTTTCTCCTGGATGAAGGTTACACTATGTCCTATTCTGGTCCCCTGACAATGTGTATGTGAAATTTCATCATGATCGGTCGAGGAGTTAAGGCGCGACGCGAAAATGTAACGAACAAACAAACAAACTCACATTCGCATTTATAATATTAGTTAGGATTACAACTTGCCAAATTATATTACAAGTAAGTAGGCATATAAGTTTCGTAGCTATCCTCATAGCTTTGGGTGAAAAGTAGTTCGAAATAGTTCAACTAATATATACACTGGCCGTACGTCGCCCACTCCTTACCAAACCTTGTCTCGATAATATCAGCCCTGTATATAAGCTGTCCCACTGCTGGGCTCGGGCCTCTTCTCAGTGTTAGACTAATAATGGTAGTAGTAATAATGTAAGCAGTATGTTAAAAGACAGTTTATTAAACGATTTCTGAAAAGCTAACCGACGCGTCATTAAACTCATGTCAAATGATTTCATTGGCTGTCTTAGACTATAATAACTAGACACCTAGACAATAATAACAGTAGATAAGCGCAGTGACTGTCTGTTACCATTTCTTTTGTTGATGTATAATAACCAGGCCTGTATTAAACTGTCCCACTGCTGGGCACAGGCCTCTTCTCAATGTGAGAAGGGTAGGCCACAGTCCACCATGCTGGCACAGTGTGGGTTGTGGGTTGGCAAACTTCACATATTTTCGTGTACTTTATGTAGAACTCTTAAACATTCAGGTTTCCTCACCACGTTTTCCTTCACCGTTAAAGCGAGCGATACTTAACTATTTAATACGCCCATAACTAAAACACGTCCGAGGTTCGAACATAGGATTGAACTAGAGACCCTTGCGTGACAGTCCAACGGTTTAGCAAAGGCTATCGCCGCTTTTCAGAAACCATATTGCGGTAGCCTTTTAAAGAGACAACCCTATGAGTATTCATACGCTTTGCATAACGCCATATCAAAGACCTTTCTGGACACTGGACATCATAAATCACGGAAAATATATTCTGCCATACTTATATCACAATCAATTATTACATCGATGCCTAATTAGGCAAATTTTATGTCTCTTTCATAACTTATATATGGATTTAGGCGTGCATATGAATTCGTGCATTATCATAAATTGCTGTCATTACCTATATCAACACGATCGCAGTGTAACGGGCAATACGATGACATTATATTTAAAACGGCCTAGGTGGCGGAGTAGAAGCTGTGCATGAGATCTAGGGTTCGATTCCCGGGCGAAGTGTTGGTATTTTCTGTTATGAAATTCTCAGTCGTAGTATTGAGTCTGGAATTGTGTCCGAAATGTATACGAAATAATAATAGGTATGTATACGAATTAATATAAATAATAATGTAACAACAGGCTCGCTCTTTATGACGTAGGACCATTGATATATATCAATGCGTAGGACATGCGAAACGAGGGTGTAATACACCTGTCTATTTATTTGGGGATACAGGCTTGAGCCTGAACTGAACTTAGAATTCTACGAGGCAAAGGCCAGAGACAGCCTTCTCACGCACACACAAACTATAGTTTGGGCTCACTACACACCAAAGCTCCGCACATGCAAGTCGATAATTATAATTAATAGTATACATATTCTCCCGCTTGTTTGCTAAAGGCATAGGCAGGAATTGAGTAGTTTAGTTTCAAAATCCTCTAAAATACTTTTCACTAAATAATGGTAAATCACAAAAAACCATGACATAAATAAATGGACTATTTTAACGGTGTTTGCAACAAACTGCTACCTTTGTGAGCTGATTTAATAGAATGTGAGTTGGATTGTTGAAAACTATCAGTGCAATGCGATAGAAGCAACGAAGGAGCTTCATATTTAATCGGAACATTATTTTTGTTCTGATATCGTTTTGGCAGGTTTTGAAACACAGAAATAAATAGTAGTATTTATTTCTGTGTTTTGAAACTATACTCCTCAATTATTATTATGGATTTCCATTTAATATTTCGGCGCAAGGGTTTTTCTGAAGCGATCATTTAAACTACTGTGCTAGTTGTGGAATCTGTAGTCAAAAGTATGACTTGAAGAACAAAAAATTTTTGCCTCTATCTTTCCTTAAATGTTTCTGATCTATTTTGAAGATTTCCGATAAATAAACGTACAGTCAGCGACATAAACAGCTCAACATTAAACAAATTTGTAACAGTATTTTATGAAAAAATTTACGTATTAATTTTTTATGGTAATGAATTTTAAATAACATAACAGGCCTTCAACCGTTCCTGCACTAAAAGAGGAGAAATTTATTATGTATGATAATGCAATTCAAAATCTAGCAAATGTTTATGGGCTAACTTCACTTTACCATACGAAACCTTTCTACATTTATATGAAAATGCGTTTTTGCCACTACTTGCTGTAACGCATTGCTGTTCAGAGAAATTTCGCCTAAATCTCTTCAAACTTACCTTTTAATCTACAATTCAATAAATAAATTGTTTAGCGCCACGATACACTTCATTTACGCGGGCCATTGGCCGTGACATCACCAATAGGCTACGTGATATCCGGGGATTACGTTACGAAGATCCCATCCTCCGTCAATGGTTTTATTGTCAAACATCAATATTCTGAGAGCTACGGCGTCGTTGGCAACTAGCGACGAATAATGCTATAAAACAACGGCAGTTGCCAACCAATAAATTGCTTTTTTTTTAATACTAGAATGGCGCAGTCTTACTAATATTATGAATTCGATTTTGCTTGTGGCTTCGCTAACGTAAATGTAGGTTACATAGCTTAAGTTAGTTCTGGATGAAAGGTACCCTATGTCCTTGTTTGTTCCCATGACAACGTGTAGGCGAAATTTGATAATGATCGGTCAAGCAGTTAAGGCGTGAAAGCGTAACAAACTAACGTCACATTCGCATTTACAATATTAGTTAGGATGTAAAAGTTTGTTAATATTTATTTTATTTTATTTTTTATTATAAGCCTAATTGGCGTCCCACTGCTGGGCAAAGGCCTCCCCTTCCTACTTCCATCTATCTCGATCGCTTGTTCTGAGTTGCCAATCCCTTTTAAATGCATCGAGCTCTTTGTAAATATTTAAACAACGAATATAAAGAATATCCAGGCAAAAAATGATTTGAGGATCACACAATTTTTGTCCCATTTAGGGATTGAACCCACAACACTCAGCGCAATGGCAGTCGCGAGGCGAACCATTATCCGTGTATTTAAAAGTTTAAACATTCGAAATTCTATATGGCAAGGCATAAAAGTATAATTCAGTATACTTTTATGCCTTGCCGTATAGAATTTCGAATATAAATTGCCAATAAATAGAATACGCCATTTTAAATAATATTTGATCTGATGATATTTACATATACATATATTAAAAACATAACATAAATATTTATAAATATTGACTTTGTTTTCTCATATATGAATGGATGTAGTTATTTCTTTTCTGTAAAGCATAGTTCAGACCAAACACCGAACATCGGAGAGCAACGGAACATATATAAGTGACGTTGTGAACAACCGTATCTGGCAATTATACGCGTATCTATAGTAGATTGACAACACGACTATGTTTCTACTCATTGACAGATAACGTCCTGGAATCCGCGCGGGTACCATAGGATTAAAACATCCCTGAAGACCGAGGCGTAATTCGCCGCTACTACCATCAGACTACTGCCTATTAACGTATCTAGGGATATTTGCCTGGCCCCCAAACAATACAGGTCTACAATTTTGAATATAATGAAAATGAAATGAAATGAAATGAAAAATGAAATGAAATGAAAAGATTTTTATGACATTCATCATCAATTATTATAGAATGCGGGTATAACAAAAAGTAAATACAAATAGGAAGTATAAAGAAATTTTAAAAACAAAATGTTTATGTGCAGATGCACGTCCCATCCGACGGCACAAAAACAACGGTGATGCGCTCAGCATAATGCTGTGGCACTTGCATTGCTGCAAGCACTACACAGCGCTGATTTTCAGCAAACACCATAATTATTGACGTTTGGTCCGCCAATAGTGCACTCAAAATAAAGAAATAAATAATACATAAATAGATAGCCACGAGAGAAAATATGGCATAATATATACTATTTTATTAAAAGAATAAATTGAAAAAGTAGGTAATAGGTAAGTAAGTATAAAGTAAATATATACTAGTTATGAATATGTACTTATACATATGTAATTGTGTCAAAAAAAAAAAGAACGACGCTCATGACGTAATGGGCGTCATAAGATGACCTCATGTCTGAAAAGATGTTTCTGGCACTATATATTTATTTGTCTAAAATGCAGATACATCATACCGGTATATTATATTGTAGTCTTTGCATCATACATAATTATAAGATTAAGAGATCTGTGAAGTGTGTATTGTGAACGTTGTATGAGATTACTTAATTCGTGCATGATGATAAAAGTGATAATAGCTCCTAAAGTTCCCTGCTAATGCTATTTACAAGCATTTGATTATGCTGAACCTGAGAAGAATTCCTAAGAAAAGCCGCAGAAAAGGTATGAAATGCAATACATTTATATTTTCCATCTTGTGAATTAGGTAACCTAAAACCAAGCAACTCACATCCTTAGATAATTTAATCTATTAAGTATACAATCACAAAACAATACATCTGTATACCATATAAAAATATAAAAATGAGTTTACATTAAACATAATATGGTAAACTTTATAAAATGACTATAAAGATTCCATTTATATAATTATTAATTATCATAAAATTACATAGGTAGATAATATTATACATAGGTACTGATACAATGGTGTATTACAAATAATTCTTTTTTTTTAGTTTGTCTCATCAGCTATAAATTAATAGAGACTTAAATAAATAGTACTTAATAAAAATTTTAATTATTAACCCTTTTATCTCTAGGATAAAGTGACAATAATAGATTAAAATTAATAAATAAGGATCACAATAAAATATTAAAATTAATAAATAAAAATTACAATAATAGATTAAAATTAGTAAATAAGAATTACAAGAACAGATTAAATTCAAAAATTATTATTAACTGATATTATTGTGATTGTAACCCAATCAGACTATTATGTTGTGGTAAATATTTATGGGTCATTTACAGTCAGTGCAAAAGAGCAGTGCAGCTAACAGATTATTAATTAGTATGAAATATTAAAGCTGTGACTTGGTCTCTTCAGGCAAAATTTAACACAACAAGGAATTGTTAAAGACAAAACAATGAAACAGTCTTGGTATACTTATACAAGACTATAAATGTGGACAATGTGGTATCAGAGGAATATGTGGTGTAGAATCCATTTCACCCAGCTGGAAAACTATATCTTTTGGCCTAAAAGCTCTGAGGTACACCTTATTTATTTAATAACAACCAAATTATATAATAATGTTGTTATTGTCACTGCTACTACATTTTTGTTAACTGTTCCTCCATGTATAGTTTTTTTAAATGTAATAATAGGGTTGTTTTTGATTTCAGGCCACGAATTGGTGGTGGCAGGTTATTCCAGCAGTGTGTGGCGGCATACTTAAAACATCCTCTGAAGGCTGTAGTCTTGTACTTTGGTATTGATAGAGGATTTACTACATGTCATACTACACGTTCATGCCTCCAGATTAATTTACTATAGAGGTAAAAAGGTTTCTTAGTTTTTATTACACCAAAAAGCAAACTGGCTAAATGTAACTGCCTTCTGGCAGTCATTATGTCTTATAGCCATTAACATCCAGGGTTGCGCACCAGTCAATTCTGGAGAGAGCACAATCCATCTAGACGCCTCTTTCTCTTATTTACGCGAATGGCAATAGGCCCCGCACGGCCACGGGTAGTTTGGTGTGAATAGACTATTAACGTTTCAAACTCAAACCTCCAAGTATATTTCTATCCAATGCTAATACGATAAAGGAAGGCATATAATAAATATGTCAAACGAGACACGATTTCTATTAGTAATGACAGTTTATGTAAATTCGTTGGAATAATCCTACACGCGCTACCGGCAGCCATCTTGGTTATGAGACAACTAGCGTGACGCAGATATTAAAGGGTTGAATATTTATACTATTTAAATTAAGTGTTTATCCAATAAATGAATTGTTGGTTCCTTGGAATAAGTGTGTACTTGTCTAAGTACCTTCGTAACGCAGTGGTAAATGGTAATGCTTGCGACTGCTGTGCATAAGGCCTCGGGTTCGAATCCCAGGTAGGCAAACAAAAAGTTATTGAGGTTCCTGCCAAGAAATATCAATAGCAGCCCGGAATTAGGAAGTTGAAGGTGTTGCATACCCCCATGCCTCGGATACGCGTAAAGCCGTTGGTCCTACACCTGATCTCTCTCTGGTCTTGTTCTTGTCTTAATTATGTATTATTTTCTTTAGCTGCTGGTCCTAATTTAAAATATTTTATATTTATTTATTTATTGGACCATCTACAAAGATACACACAACTTAAAGCTTAATACAAAAGTGTCAGGTCAATAGAAGAACTGTGCACCCTCACTTACAGTAGGCCACAGCATGCAAAGTAAAAACGTACATTTACATTGGCGAAATTGGACAAAGTTACAAATAGCAGATTACTAATAATTAATTAAAAATGAAATACAAATAATGAAATACATTTATATGTGAAATTATACTCCGACTAAGCGAAATCGCCTACGCGGTTATCGCTTAGTCCAACCTATCGCGTTAAGTTCGGGGTATTACTGTAGGTATATTACAATTATTTCTAACACGGAAACAATAAAAGAAAAGAATAAATTGAAACAAGCGGAAGGAAAACAAGATCTTTGCCACGTAATGAGGAATTATTAGACTATCAAAAAATCTATACTAATATTATAAAGCTAAAGAGTTTGTTTGTTTGTTTGAGCGCGCTAATCTCAGGAACTACTGGTTCGATTTGAAAAATTATTTTAGTGTTGGATAGCCTATTTATCGAGGAAGGCTATAGGCTATATAACATCAAGCTACGACTCACGGGGGCGGCGCAGTAACGATAAACACGGATGACACCGCGGGAACATCTAGTACATAATAAAATGGTAGACGATAAATAGAGCTCATAAATATTAATTTACTAGGGATAGACAATTTAGTTTTACACCTTGTTCTTTGAAAAGTCGCGACGTTTCTTTAGATAAGCGAAAATGTTTTCATTAGCTTTAATTTGTATTAATTATCACACAAATGTCTGTTTTCCAATTAACTGTGCGTATATTAATAATAAAAAACTTTTGAAAAGATACACTTCCCGCTATAGCTATCATTCCAGTGTCGCGGGGGACATTACAAACATTCAAACAACGGACACAAAGAACACCCACACCCACAACCATTTGTGAATAACACAAAGTATTGTCCCGCGTGGGATTCGAACCCACAACACTCGGCGCAGTGGCAGTGGCGAGGCGACCACTTAAACCACTGCGATTAAACTTCAACCGATATAAACAGACAGGTAAGCCTGTCATCAGACACAACATAATGCACATATTATTATTACTAGCGGTCGCCTAGTTGTGAAAATTCGACCAAAATTCCTAAACATTGTTTTCTGTTTTTCTCTATTACATATAAATGGGCAGTATTTAACGGCACAGCAAAAAACTACTAATTGCACAGCAAAATATGCTTACCAAAAATACTAATTGCACACCAAAAATATATTTAAAGAGATCAAACTAAGTCGACGGAGCCTCGCTTCGCGGGGCTCTTATATTTGGGTGGGTTTAAGAAGGAACTTAACATAACCTAACCCTTCCGAGACGGAATGCAGTGATTTGAGGCGTATAGGTGCTCGTTATGATATATTTTAGTAAGCATATTTTACTGCGCAATTACTATTTTTGGTGGTAATTATATTTAATCCCCATATAAATAAGGCATAGGGAACCATAGTTACAAAGAATTGTACGACGTCAGACGAACAATGTCGAAATACTACGAACGCGATTCGACTGCGTGTGTCAAATGCATGGTTGTGTGCGGTAGTGTTTTTTTATTAATTTAATGTATTTCTAATGCTAAATTTATAAAAATATTAAGAGTCGCCCCTCTTTCTCCATATAAACTTTAACTGTACTAAATTTCATACTCCTCCGTCCGCGCAATATTCGAATAAGGATACAAAGTTTTTGCTCCACGTATTAATATATAGATTATGTTACATATTGCAATCACGGTCCTTATCAGAAAGGTTGGCTACACTATATTATAATACCTCGCGTACTACGCAGGAGCAGTCATTTATTTTCGCTCAAGTACTCGAGATAAGTTAAATTGATCTTCTTTTATTACAGAGCAGCCCCCTCATTTTCAAGTTACATGTTCCCGTAATATTGTCTTATGTTTACGAAAATGTTATGCATTGAAATTAAACTATTTTATACGAATTTACTACAATAAAAAGGTACACCGATCAATTGAAAAAAGTTGTAAAAGTTTAAACTTATAAGGAACTGAAAGAGATGACATTGGAAAGAGAAAGATGGAGATTGCTACACCTACAAGTGCAAAGCACTTAAGTTTTGGATGGATAGGAATTTTATATTTTTAATTTTCTCGCGTCGTTTATTTAAAAAACTATAATTACCTAATTTTAAACTATTCTATTATATATCGACGTGAAATAGCAGTATTCCTACTGTTGTGTTTCGTTCGGTGAGTGAGAGTGGCGGAAGCCCAATCACCTCCTTTCCCCTTCCCGCTCCTTCTCCTTCCCACTTCCTTTCCTAAAGGGTCGGCAACGCGCAAGTGATGCCTCTGGTGTTGCAGGCGTCCATAGGCTACGGTGACCACTTACCATCAGGTGGGCCGTATGCTTGTTTGCCAACAGAGTAGAATAAAAAAAAATTAAAAAAAACTATTATTGTTAAACTGTATTACAATTTAAACTATTAAAATTGTTATACTATCTATATTTAATTCAAAATTATATAATAATTGTGTTTTTAAATAAACAACGCGAATCCGTATAAAGTAGTTTCATTAGTAAATACATTATTACATTTATTATATAACAGAAATGATACAAATATTAACAAATGTAAAAGTAAAACCCTCTAATAGACTTCATAGAAATCCTGCGCATCTCAGTCGACTGGTATGCCTATAAGACTTGCAGCATTGCCACGTTGAATGGCAAAACTTATTATTTCCACGAAATAAAGACCAGCCCTCTAGTCACAGGTATCGTTAATCAGCCTTTTCACTATTTTCCTCACGCTTATATCCCTAAAGAGATGAATCATACCCACAAACAGACAGATATGGTTTTAAGTGCCACGTAATTGTGGAAAAGCCTATTGCTGGTACTAAGAATTTATCGACAGGCAAAATCAAAGTAAAAATCACTTACTCATTTATGTCACAAAGTAACACTTATGAAGGTCAAAGGTAATCGGTAAGTGAATATGCTAAAACTCATTTTATATTTTATTAGTTGCTAGGTTCAGGTAAACAGTTGAGCCTACGGGAAGTTACTTGCAAGAAACACACGGCCACTCTTTTATAACCCAATTACTGCGCCGCCCCCATGGGTCGTAGCGTGATGTTATTTATTTATTTATTTATCATTTGGAAAACCAACAGCTATAACAATAAAGATAGGTAACTGAAATATGAAGTAGTAAGCCAATTACAGGTTCTCACGGATAGCGATAGAAAAGCACACTTACGAGTCAATTAAGATATGAAATGTAAAGAACTAGCTTATTACTAAGACTTGAAGAATTTAAGGTTCAGCTGCACGCGTGCCACGTTGCTTTTGGTATTAAATGGGTCAAAAGAGTTTTCCTTACATATGTTGTTAAAATATATATATATTCTTATGTATTCTGTCTGTAGTTATATATTCTTCTCTTTCTTGTTATGTATTTTGTCTGTAGTTGGTAGATGAAAACGGGATAGAAATAGGCGGGTTGAATCTAACCGATCTTTGAGGTACATTGAAATGCAATTTTTGCAACAAGTTGGGACAATCAATTTCATTGGATATGATCTTTAACATGAATGAAAAGTCTGCCAACTGACGACGATGTACAAGTGGCTGAAGATGAAACTTTTTGCATAATTGTAAGTAAATATTTGAACTATACGGCACTTTTAGACGAAAACATAGAAACCTTATAAAACCTTTTTGAATATTCTCTATGCGATCAATGTATTTATGGTAACACGGATTCCAAATTTGAGAGGCATATTCAAGGTGACTCCTTACGAACGCACAGTATAATATTTTAAAAGTTTTAGCTTTTTTGAAGCACTTGGACATCCTCATGACAAAACCAAGTGCTTTCGAGGCTTTGGAGATAATTTGCTCAATGTGCACATCAAATAGCAGCTTCGCATCATGGCAGACTCCGAGGTCTCGAATCTCATCTAGTTTCGGTAACACTTGACCTTTTAGCGCATATGAAGTTAATAGTGGGAATCGTTTCCTGGTAAAGGTTACTACTGAGCACTTAGCTGGGTTAAGGTCAAGCTTATTAACCTTGCAATAATCATCAAGACGTGACAGATCTGCCTGAAGAGCCTCCATATCCTTTGCTGACGATATTTTAGAATAGATCTTCATATCGTCAGCAAAGGACAGAAGACCAGAACTGAGAAAGCAAGAGTCGATGTCGTTTACATAAATAATAAAGAGCAAAGGGCCGATCAAGGATCCCTGCGGCACGCCGCTAGGAATAGAAACCCAGCTAGATATATAGTTACTTACAACGACCGCCTGAGATCTATTTTCCAAATAGGAGGCAATATATAGCCTATAGGCTATAGCCTTCCTCGATAAATAGGCTATCCAACACTAAAATAAGTTTTCAAATCGAAGCAGTAGTTCCTAAGGTTAGCGCGTTCAAACAAACAAACAAACTCTTCAGCTTTATAACCCGTCAAGTGTCGAGCGGACATACGCTGTCCGCAAAAATGAGTCATCAAAATTAAAAATAAAAAAAACTACTAATGCATGTCCGCTGCACACTTGACTCGTTAATGAGTCAAGTGTCGAGCGCACATACATTTGTCCGTTTGTGTATTGTTTGCACAATGAATTTTTAATTATTTTTTATGTATTTCCACTCGACATTCAAGAAGATAATATTAGTATAGATATAGATATAGATTGCAAATTTATAATATAAAGCATCATGCTTATAAATTTGCAATTGATAATTCGATATTAGAATTATTAGATGACATTGATGACTATCAGTGTCATGTTTGTTGATAAGAGCCGGGGTCGTTCGGAAATGTAACACAACATTAATTGCTGGAAAATAAGATGAAGATTATGTATAACTAGATGTTCTCGCGGTTTCACCCGCGTTTATCGTTACTGCGCCGCCCCCGTGGGTCGTAGCGTGATGTTATATAGCCTATAGCCTTCCTTGATAAATAGGCTATCCAACACTAAGAGAATTTTTCAAATCGAACCAGTAGTAATCACGCAGAATAAACCAGAAGAAACATCGTTCGTACTATGTCTGTAGTGGGCAATTATTTTGCTGCAATGTTATTTTAAAACTGCGATATCTCCTAAGATATTCATTGAAATCGAATGATGTAAAGGGCAATTTTGTTTTAAATTAAATACTTGTGATGAATAACGATTAAATACTTGTGATGATTTATTTGGATAAGGATTAATATCATGTTTATAATAATACCGTCGCAAATAATGCATTATTTTAGAACAAATTTGGTTAGCATAAAAATGGTTATAGTGAGCCAACCTTAAAAGATAGACATATGCTGTCGCGGACTTTTTAAGGGAAACAATTCTGTCATACATGATTTTTGCGAAACTTTAACTGTTTACGCAGCGCACGCAGCGGAAGCTCTCAAAAGGAAAAAATACCCTCCGATTTTGAAACATTCTTCATTGGTACTCAGCTCCTATTGATCTTAGCGTGATGATATATAGCCTATAGCCTTTCTCGATAAATGGGCTATCTAACACTGAAAGATGTTTTCAAATCGGACCAGTACTTCCTGAGATTAGCGCGTTCAAGCAAACAAACAAACAAACTCTTCAGCTTTATAATATTAGTATAGATGTCTTTATTATTACTTTCTTTTAGTATTTTTATTTTCTATAAACTTTCAATTATATAAATACCAATATTATTATTTAGTATAAAATTACTTTTACCATCTATGTATGACCACCTTCTGCCTAATTTATTTAAATTGTTGTTTTGTTTTATTTTTAATTGATTTAATATGTATGTATGTTACTGTCTACATGCACCGAAACCATGTAGGCTCTGCGAGAATACCAGCGTTGTGGATATACTGCAACATTGCTGACGTAGGACCTTATTTGTTCCTAAACATGGTTGTGTTTTCTGTCACCTTGTAAGCGTGGAACAAAAAATATTATTTTTCTTTCTTTCTTTCTTTACATCATGTTACCGAGATGTTGTAGCGATTACACTATATATAATAATATCCTCAAGACCGAATTTCGGCCATGGCGGCCAGTTTTAACGGAGACTGTTACACAAGTGCACTCTCTGTTCCCTAACTCTCATAATCCGATGGGACGGTAATCCGACACGACCGGAGAGAGATCAGGCGCAGGACCAACGGCTTTACGTGCTTTCCGAGGCACGGGGTGTCCAACACCGCCAACTTCCTAACTCCGGGCTGCTATTGAGATTTCTTAACTGAGAAACCCAATAACTTTTTGTTGGCCCGACCCGGGATTCGAATCCGAGACCTCATGCACAGCAGTCGCATTCACTACCGCTGTATATAAATCTAGAAAAAGCCTTATCCCTTCTGGAATGAAGTATTAAGTTTTCTAGTAATATTTATTAGACACTGTGGGAAATGCAATGATAATTTGTGACTGAATGTATTTAAACAAAATTTTCGTTCAAAACCCATTTATACTAATATTTTAAAGCTGAAGAGTTTGTTTGTTTGTTTGAACGCGCTAATCTCAGGATATCCTCGTTCGATTTGAAAAAATCTTTTAGTGTTGGATGGCCCATTTATCGAAGAAGGCTATAGGCTATATAACATCACGCTACGACCCACGGGCGCGGCGCAGTAACGATATACGCGGGTGAAACCGCGGGAACGTCTAATAAAAATACGTTTTAACATCACAAAACCATCACGAAGTACCTTTACATAACTAAAACACATACCAATTTACCTGACAAGGAAATCGCAACCATGCATTAGGATGCACAGCAGTAGCATTGACTACGGCTGGCAGCGTCACCGGGATACGACTATGTCATCACTTAAAATTGCTTATCGCACAGTGGAAAACTAGAGACAATGATCTTTAACCTTTCCATTAAGACGTCGAGTAAGTATACAAGTTGGTTTATCTTTCATTGTATAGATTCCATCTCAACTAATATTATAAATGCGAATAGGAGTTTGTTTGTCACGCTTTCACGCCGTAACTACTGGACAGATCATTATGAAATTCGCATACACATTGTCAGGGGTACAGAAAAGGACATCGGGTACCTCCATCTAGAAAAAGGTACTGTTTATAACCTTTGTTTTTTTTTTTATTAACTAATCTAACCTTTAATTACGCGAGCAAAGCCGCGGACAAAATCTAATCTATACTAATATTATAAAGCTGAAAAGTTTGTTTGTTTGTTTGGTTGAACGCGCTAATCTCAGGAACTACTGGTTCGAATTGAATAATTATTTTAGTGTTGGATAGCCTATTTATCGAAGAAGTCTATAGGCTATATAACATCACGCTACGACTCACTGGGGTAACGCAGTAATCATAAACGTGGGTGAAACCGCGAGCACAGTTAGTAAGTTATAAAACATCGTCAGATTTTATGCTGAATGAAGTAAAGCGATGGGTGTGAAAGCGACTGAACCCAAACACCTCATGGGCTCGTGATTGATATCCAGGTTAGATAGTGTTATCGAGTTTTGCCGTCTAAGAATTCTAATTAGCAGCACGGAGTGTCAAAACCTCGAAATGTATATTATGTGGTCCAATACCATAACTGGGGAAATGTAGGCGTCAGATTCTGCTGCCTACGCTCTTGCGGATATAGGCGTGAAACGTGACAGAACATTAATATAATAATATTCTATCACATACACACAACACCATCTAGCCCAAACTAAGCAGAGCTTGTACTATGGGTACTAGACAATGGATAAACATACATATATACTTTTGTTTTGTAAATACATACATATTATACTAAAAAACACCCAGACCAAGACCAACATCCATGTTCATGCACACAAATGTTTGACTTGTGCGGGAATCGGACCCGCGACCTCAGTCGTAGCAGTCAGTTACATTAATCACTACGCCATCGAGGCCGTTAAATTAATATTATTCTGTTTTAGTTATAAAAAATATCGATAACTAATTTTCTTCTACCACTCAACTGAATAGCTCTCAAGTCCTGGATCTTAACTTTTAAACACCGGCCCGCTATTACAGAACTATTATTAAAGTAACACTTAATGTTAATTGACGTACACAGATTTTTTCTGATTCATTACTAATTGATATTTCCTGATACTTCTTTTAAATTTGAGATTGGTTTATAAGTAGGCTGTCCCTATAAAGTCGAGAGCAACTTAAAGAATACATAATGATCACTCGCTTAGACATAGGAAAACATCGTGAAGAAACCTGCATGTCTGAGACTTCCATAATGTTCTCGAAGATATGTGAAGTCTGACAACATAATACGAGGGCGGCGTGGTGGACTATGCCGCAACCCTTCTCACATTGAGAAGACGCATATGCCCAGCAGTGGGACAAATTATATACATGGCTGATATTATTATTATCTAACAATGAATGTTTAGACAGGCGTATCAGAAAATCAAGAACCACTAAACGTTCATACGAAGGGACGATTGTAATAGACACCTATTGTCTTTATTTATATTGATGCTAATTCTGTGTGAGAATGTATTTGCATATATTTATATGGTGTCTATACAAATTGCCTACGCACTAACAAATTATTCATAGAAGTACTTTATCATGTTTTCATTTAGGCAGACGACGCGACGTTTAAAATAGAATAGAATATAATATTAATAGCGAGACACTTTTTCTGTTTATTTATTAATAAAATAAATTACTTTATAAGAATCCGTATAAGTTGGTTCTCGTTTTATAAAATTTACATTAAAAGAAAAAAATTCTCAATGACATCTCTCGCACTAGAAATAAATCGTGTGTGGCGGATCGCGGAGGACCTTACGTACATAACAGCGAGACTACCATTTGTGGATCACACAATTTTTTCATCCCGTAGTCACTTCGCAGTGGCGACTGAATAAAATAAGAATATTGGAAAATATTGCAAACTGAGAGTGCTATCTTTATAAATATTCTGTGAGTGTGTTTGTAATTAAACTCCTCCTAAACGGCTGGACCGAATTTGATAAAATTTTTTGTGTGTGTTTTCAAGTGGTTTAGATTTGGTTTTTCTTTTTTTTTTTCGTGTTTAAGTACTGGACAACGTTTGTCGGGACAGCTAGTTTTTATGTAATGTGGATAAGACGACGTCTGTAAGATAAGCTCTTATGTAATATATACCTATATGAATGTTATCTTAACAGATAGCTGTGTAGATAATATATACAAGTGTCCCAAAATTATTTAAAATTTTTTTCTTCTTTTTTGATTGAATAAATACGCGATAACCCGGATATCTTTGAAGAATAGGGTACCTTGCTCGATACAATCTGCATTCCATAAATCAGGTGCATATTAGCGTATTCTAACGGTGTGTATGGTAGCAGCATGATGAATGCTGAACACTTGAAAATACGGCAAAACTCCTTCACAAAACACACAATCACAGTCCAAAATAATGCTAGGTCAGTTCAGTTTGCAGGTCACTTAATTCAGTCCACAAAGCCAGTCCTAAAGTCGTTAATACGAAAGCCACTTTAATTGAATATAGAACGGTGTGCAGTAAACACTAACAATTTGCGAAATATGGTTGTTGTTCAGAAAATGTACCTACGCATATTTTTGTGGCTAGTTTGCCAAGAATATTATACCATTTTGGAATCGTAGTTAGTTGCGACAACTTTTGACGTGACAACGTCTAATAAATCGATGAACGCCGACTGCACGAACGAAAAAGGATGACTCATTGTCCCGTTACGCTCATTGTCCCGTTGCACTCATTGTCCCGTTACGCTCATTGTAACGTTACGGGAAATAAATTTTGTTAGGACGTTGTCACGTTAAACTATCGTCCGTAAACCGACTTTACAGACAACCAATTTTTTGTGTAAAACCTACAGGCATTCTGGGATTTTTAATGGTTGTGTGGATAATAGTGTTACTTACGTTGCCAATACAAAAAAAAAAACACAGAAGTATTTGTAAAATTGTATCAATGGTACTTAAATATATAATAAGGATGTCCATTTTTTTAAGGATTTCGCTTTTTTTTCGTAATGAAAATAAATCAAGATTGAAAATTTTTCTTTTTTTCTCGAGTTGTCATAAATAGGGTCCACCTTTTGGTGCCCGCTTATCGTTGAATTTTGGGACACGTTGTATACATAACAGGCTAGACTTAAAATACTACTACAAGATGTCTGGCACGTATCTATCTTATCAATGATAATATGTATTAAACACTTAAACAGTTATTTTAATTTCATATGACCATATCAATTGGAAATTTAATATTTTCTATTATATCAGTCCAGCATATAAACCCATTGCTGGGCACGGCCGTGTTCTCAGTGTGAGAAGGGTTACGCCATAGTCCGCCATAGCCAACACGCTGGGACAGTGCGTGTTAGCAGACTGCACATATATTCAAGAACATTATGGAGAACTCTTAGACCTGCAGATTTCCACACGAATATAAATGAAATAAAACGTATTATTTTTTTTTAATGGTTTGTAATGTCTCCTTCTCCAGGATTAATTCCTGTGTCGCGGGGGACTTTACAAACATTCAAACAACGGACACAAAGAACATTCAGACTCGGAACAACCATTCGTGGATCAAACAAAGTCTTGCCCCGTGTGGGGATCAAACCCACAACCCTCAGCACAGTGACAGCGCCGAGGCGACCACTTAAACCACTACGCCATCCATGCAATCATTCCGACACTAAAGGAATTGATGTGAATTCATTTTATTTAAACGAAACGTTTAAACGTAAAATATCTACGGCGTAAATTCAAGCATGAATGCGATTCAAGTGCTCGTGTTTAAGCAATTAATTAGCTGAGTTTCACGAGCGTATGTAAATTGATACGAAGATGGAATGTATCTCTAACATGCTGCACACTCAATACTTGCGTATGTAATAGTAGATTTGTGTTTATACTTATGAAATCGAAAAGTCTTTGTAGAAAAGAACACAAAGTCTTGTTTCTTTCTTTTCGAGTGCTTATCAACCAAAATACTGTCAACTAATGTGATACATATTTTTTTATTAAATTATTGTCATTTTATTAAAAAAGACAACTCCCGTACCCAGAATAATTCTTGTATCATGGGGGACTTTATAAACATTGAAACAACGGACATCTATACTTGAAACGACCATTCGTGGATCACAAAGTTTTGTCGCGTGTGGGGATCGAACCCACAACACTCGGCGCAGTGGCAATGACGAGGCTATCACTTAAACAACTACGCCATACGTGCAGAATTATAGTATACTAGCTTTTGCGCGCGGCTCCGCCCGCGTGGTACCCGCATCAATAAAAAGTAGCCTATGTCCTTCCCCAGGTTTTAAACTATATCTGTGTCAATTTTCATCCAAATCGGTTGAGTGGTTTAGCCGTGAAAAGGTAACAGACAGACAGACAGACAGAGTTACTTTCGAATTTATAATATTAGTAAGGAAGTAAGGATTATTATAACATTGTATGTAATTTAGTAAAAATCTAGTTGCCTGTTGACACTTAGAAATCGAGCAGAGTCGATGCATGGCAGTTGGGGCAGAAACGTTCGGCTACGCACCGAAAGACGTAGCAGGGGTAGACCCTCTATAACTTATAAGGTATACCGACGACTTGGTAAAGGCCGCAGGAAGCGCTTGGATGCGGGTAACTCAAGACCGGTCCTTGTGAAAAACCTTGGAGGAGGCCTATGACCAGCGTAGACGTCATTCAGCTGAGATGATGAAGCATCATGAAAACCTAAATCTATAGATTCAGTAACTGAATTAGGATAACAGACACACACTAACAAACATGACCACAAGTTTAATATCTTATTTATAGTTTAGATTAAAATGGCAGTAGTCGAATGGATAATGCATTGAATTGCAATCTGGATGACTCATAGTCAATTTCTACCGATTGTATTTTGGATTTGAACCCACTCTCAGTAAAATAAAATAGCTTAGCTAATGGAATTAACAAGAATACCGGTAGTTATCTTATCTTATGTGGGGGCCAGTCAGTGCAGACCGGCGACACTTCGACCCAGTGGGATCTTTTGTGTCGACACTCTCCCAATAACGACTGCCATAGATGTTTATGGCAGCCTGGACCAACGGCTTAACGTGCTTTCCGAGGCACGAAGCAGGCAATAATTGTTAATCAATACGCACATAATTTCGAGAAGTCATATAACTTCCGAAAAGTCAGAAGTGCGTGACGTGGGTTCGAATCCGGGACCCTCTGCATTGCAGTCTGTTGGTCTACCCACTGAGCTATCGCTGCTCTTCCTATACCAGCAGTTAATTTGCAACCCGCATTAATAGTAATGTTTGAAGAATCTCTTTACTAGGTTAGTTGATATATCCTTATTGTATATTTTGTGTTGTTGCTCTATTATCTCACTGTATGTGGCAATAAATGTTTGTTTGTTTCTTTCTTATCTTCAATTGGGTTTTATGCTTACGTACCTAGATTTTTGTATTTTGTTTATACAACATAAATAAAATACAAAAAATGTAATTTATTGTCCCGTAAATAATCCCTGTGCTGTAAAAAAGATGTTACATTTTTCGATACACAATATGAATTGAAGCGTTCACACTTGACCTTTACCGATATAAAAATAAAGTATCCTTATTTTATTAAATCCAATTAATTAAAGTGAGTTATATTTTTGTAGGTAGACTTTGATGCTTAGAGGTTTATTAAAGTAATAACTATATTGATCGAGTGGCATAAATGTGTACTTCTTCACGGCTGTGGGTAAATAAGTGTGGTCGTAAGGTGCCTGGTTCGATTTCTGAGCCAAACAGAACTATTGACCAAAATAAAGTTATTGAGTTTTCTGCCAAGACTTCTCAATCCCGAGACTCGACAAGCACGTAAAGGAGTTGGTCCTGCGTGTCATCTCTCTCCGGTCGTATCGAGTTGCTGTCCCATCGGATGATGAGTGTTAGGGAGTAGAGAGTGCACTTGAGTTTGTACACATACTTCTGCACTATAATATCTTTTAAGCAGATGGCTAGTCGTCGTTAAGATTGGCCGCTATGACTGAAATACGGTATGAAGAATATTATTTATCCTTCAGCATTTGTTAATAAAGAGATTTTTCTTTACAGTACATAACACAGAGTACAGAAATTCATATGCACGGCAAGGCATCGGTGGCGTAGTGGTTAGTGTAACTGACTGCCACGCCTGAGGTCGCGGGTTCGATTCCCGCACAAGTCAAACATTTGTGTGCTTGAACATGGATGTTTGTCTTCGTCTGGCTGTTTCTATGTATAATATGTATGTATAAAAAAGTATATATATGTATGTTTATCCATTGTCTAGTACCCATAGTACAAACTCTGCTTAGTTTGGGCTAGATGGTGTTGTGTGTATGTGGTAGATTATATTATTATTATTATGTGGGATCTAAAATAAAAGGTGACGAAATGTGGGACTAACTGATTGCACGGATGGCGTATTTGTTTAAAACTAGCGGTCGCCTAGTGCTCGAAATTCGACCAAAGTTTGCCTGTAAGATATTGCTGGTATATGTCATTATATATTGATATTTGTAACCATAGTTACGCGCTTCCACTGCGTGTGTCAAATGCATGGTTGTGTGAGTGTAGTGTTTTTTCATTAATTTAATGTATTTCTAATGCATATTTAATATAAATATTAGGATTCCTCACTCCTTCTCCATGTACACTTTAACTGTGCCAAATTTCATACTCCTCCATCCGCACAATATTCGTAAAAAGGGGTACAAAGTTTTTGCTTCACGTATTAATATATAGATAATGGTCGCTTGCTACTGCGAGTGAGTGTTGTGGGTTCCGCGGGACAATCATTTGTGTGATCCACAAATGATTGTTCTGAGTCTGGGTGTACTTGGTGTCCGTCGTTTGAATGTTTGCAAAGTCCCCCGCGATATAGGAATTATTCCTAGAGCGGGTATTGTCATAAAAATAAGACACACCATTAGAGATACATATTCATATATAGGCTTGACTCTTATGTATTAAAGCGATGATTTAGTAAACTAGAGATTAACCTTGAGATAAGAGCTAGTTTTAAATTATGTTTTACGTTCAAACGATATCCACATGAGATTTTAATCATTATTGTAGCTCGTTGAAGGCCAAAGTTCGCTAGATATACAAAAAAAATGGCGTAAACATTCCAGTATCGCGTCGTTTGGTAATTCTAACTAATATTATAAAAGCGAAAATGAATTTGTTTGTTTGTTACCTTTTTACGCCTAAACCACTGAACCGATCATCCTGAAATTTTGCATATACGTTGTCAGGTGTACAGAAACGGACATAGGCTACCTCTCATTCCGAAAAAATTACTATTCCCGAGGAAAACAACAATAACGTTCTTATGATAATAGATGGCGCCACGTGTCTTTCGAATCATGATTGAATTATATTATTACAAGCAGAGTACAACACGAATTGATTGTCAAATTCTAAATTAACGCGAGCGAAGCCGCGGGCAAAAGCTACTATTAATATAATTTATTTATGATTCTATGTATACATCTATTTATTTGCGCCTGGCCAGCCTTCACAGGTCTTTGTAAATTTGCTATAAATATATATTATCAGCCTTGTAAATTAATTGTCGCACTTTTGGGCACAGACATTTCCTTAATATAAATAGGGTCAGGCCTGAATCCACCATGTTGGCCCAGTGCGGGTTGATGTACTTTACATATCATCGAGAACATTATGGAGAACTCTTAGACATGCAAGCTTCCTCACGATGTAAATTACCTACTGTTAACGCGAGCGATAATTACCTATTTAATACGCACATAATTAAAGCAAATCAGAGGAGCCTTTTGATCGAATTCGGGACTACTGCGTTTTAGTCCCACGATCTCCCAATGGGCTAACAATGCTTTTTGTACATATACTAGATGTTCCCGCCGTTTCACCCGCGTTTATCGTTACTGCGCTGCCCCCGTGGGTCGTAGCGTGATGTAATATAGCCTATATATAGCCTTCCTCAATAAATAGGCTATCCAACACTAAAATAATTTTTCAAATCGAACTGATATTTCCTGAGCAAAGAGAAAAGAAAAGAAAACAAACTCTTCAGCTTTATAATATTAGTATAGATGTCGAGAGACGTGAAGTCATACTAATTTATAAATAATAATATAAACAATCTTTAAAAAAATATAAGTATAGAAATTAATTAATGAACGAAATAATATTAAAATTATTAAGTACCTAGATTTAAACCTAGTTCGTTATAACATAACTCATAATATAGGAACTGAAATATTTCCACCTCACTTTAACATATTATGAGCGTGTGCTTATCATCAGCTGTCAGAGTTCATATCATGTTGGGTGACGCAATATTTAACCGTAATACTCTATTCGGTAGCCACCAAAGTCAACACAGTAAACACACTTACATAACAATTTTAATTAACTTGATCCCGAGCCGGTATATGAAGGTTTACAATAGATAAGGTACTTGTTACGAGGACGGCATAATCTACACTTACTTTATTTACATCAGAGATTTTAATGATTGAATACTAGATTTGGACCGTGTTTGTTCGTTAATGTAGACTTTGTCAATTAACTTCTTCGGTAACTGTACTTTTTCTGGATGAAAGGTACCCCATGTCTTTTACTATACCCCTGATAATATAATAATAATAATATTCTACCACATACACACAACATCATCTAGCCCAAACTAAGCAGAGCTTATACTATGGGTACTAGACAATTCAATTCAATTCAATTCGTTTATTGCACTCCATAATGTATATACAGGTCTTATAAATGTAGAGAGAACAATTATGGACCCCGTCGGGCACGGCAAAATTAGAAGAGAAGAACGAACATTCTATTATCTTATATCATATTGAAATAAATTTTAGAGCTTAGTAGATATTTATTTACTTACTCAACGTATTATTTATTTATTATAGTTTATTATTAATTTATTATAAAGTAAGTATAAAAGTTATTTTCTAAAATGTACCTACTTACATAATTTAAATTATTAAAATGTATCGTTTAAATATTCGCTTATATCATAGTAACATTTTTGTATTAAAAAGTCTTTTAATTTGTTGATAAACGTGCTAAATTTCTCTTCATTTTTAATATTATTTGATAATTTATTATATATTTTTATGGACATAACGTAGGGACTTGATGCATGCATTTGTAATCTGGACGTTGGTAAGTTTAGCCTATTTTTGTGTCTTAGTGTACATTTTGTATTTAAATCTTCCCTTCTTGTGTAATAATGTCTGTGTTGTCTGACAAATTTACATGTTTCGAGAATATACATACAAGGAACGGTAAGTATTTTAGTTTTCGGAAATGAGGTTTACAACTTTCTGTGTTTTCTATGTTTACTATTGTTCTTATTAACTTTTTTTGCATAATTAGCAGCGAAGGAGCATCTGTGCTGTTACCCCATAGGGTGATTCCGTACTTTAGCCACGAAGATGCATAGGCATAGTAGGTGACTAGAGCGGTTTTTATATCAGTGGTCTTTTTAACTTCCCGGAGAGCGTAGCAAAATGTTGATAACTTAGATTTAATTTTTTGTACATGTGATTTCCAGTTTATATTGGTGTCTATATTTAATCCTAGTAAGCTGAACTCGTTGACCTTTTCTATTTTGGTGTCTCTATATACAAAATCTATATGTAACTGTGATTTCTGTGGTGGATGGAATGTAATTAATTTGGTTTTGGAGTAATTTATTTCTAAATTGTGTTGGGTCATCCAATTTACTGTGCTATTAAGTAGGGTTGTCAATTTGTCATTTATGTCAGCGGAATTTTGGCTTGTAATCAGAAGTGAGATGTCATCGGCGAACAACACACAGGGTCCTTGTATGTTATTTGGGAGATCGTTTATGTACACTAGAAATAACAGGCATCCTAGGACGCTACCCTGTGGGATTGAAGTGTTGATAAATTGTTTATCAGAACGGATATGTTGTATTTCCTTATTGTAACTATTATAATATTCAATTTCAACTTGGTGCTCTCTATTTTGTAGATAGGATGCGAACCACTTGTGTGCTCTACCTCGGATACCTATTTCATATAGCTTGCTTAATAATATATTGTACTGGACTCTGTCGTATGCTTTGGTCATATCTAATAATATGACACAATGGATAAACATACATATATACTTTTTTTTGTAAGTAGGTACATACATATATATGACAAACAAACTTACATTCGCATTTGTAATATTAGTTAGGAAGTAAGGATTATTTTAATACTTATGAAAAAATAAACAAATGTTCAAAAAAATTTACTGTCGATATTGGCAGTTAAAAATGGGATTAAATATAATGATCATCAAAAATACTAATTGGTCAGCAAATATTGCACAGCATAACGAGCATCTATACGCCTCAAATCACTGCATTCCGTCTCGGAAGTGTTAGGTTATGTTAGGTTCCTTTTTTTAAACCCACCCAAAAATAGGAGCCGTCCGTCGACTTAGTTTGATCTCTTTAAAGTTTGCTGGCCATGAGTTGCTAATCAATTAGCTATTTCTGCTCACAGATTATATTTTTCTGCTCACAAAAATACCAAAACTATGCTAACCATTTAAATAACACCCGTTAAAAATATACTAGCTGCTGTAAGCTATTGAGGAATTGGGTATCTACAAGTTGCCCTAACATCAACATCAGGTACAGCTATAATATTGTTTAGTTATCAGGTTTATGCATGAATACCAAATTCAGGCTATTCGAGCTACCTACTAGAACAGGCTTAAAATTCACTTGCAAATTTTGACCTGAACAAACATTACAAGTTAAATAAAAGCTTGTAATGTGTTGCAAATATTTAATGCAAATTTTTAGTTTAAGCTAGGAACACTGTGTGCTATCTCAAAAACTCTATTACAAGTCCTAAGTTCAAACAAAGAGACCCTCAATACCATCTCGAAAATTCCATAAAACTTCGCCTACGTAAATCTCAGTAATAACACAAATTCTGAACAAAAATTCACATATACATATCATTGTCTTTGCTCAATCGATTTAAACAGGTATGCCAACCAGCTGGCGAACTTAACAGCTATATTTAGTACCCAATATAACCCGACCCTCGATCTGCACGTTATTGTTAAAAGTAAACCGTGTTTTTAAATACCACGGTTCAATTTATAATGGGTGTCAGCATGGCAACCGGGGCCACGGCTATTGTTTGATTAAGATTATGTATTCAATTGTTAACATGAAAATTTTAAACTTTTCTTTATATACGTGACTCATGTCTGTATATACTTTGATGGGAAGACAGAGGTGTATGTCACACTTGGCTAACCTATGTTAAAGGATCTATGTTATAGGAGCTATCACTGACTGCTGCACTCAAAGATCACCCATCCATCTAAAATTTAATTGCTATGCAGTTGTCGGTGTAGCAATTTCCATCTTTCTCGATCCATTGTCAAATCCTTTAATTCTCTTTATGTACCGTAACTTCGTATGACTTTAGCCCTGAGGGGTGACATTGGCCCTTAAGGGGACACCGCGAAACGCGAAGCCCGTACTCATTGACACTCATTGTGTATCAATCGTTAAAGAGCGGTCATAAGGTCTAAAATGCTTGCCATAGCTTACTATTCTGTCAAGGAATATCTAACAGATAAATGTCTATAAAAATATGACTGTGACATTATTTAAATTGTATGACATGTTGGATTTGTTTATATTTTATAATTTTCTGTTTGATTCTGACATCCTTTGTAATTATTTAATATTTATTCATAAGTTATGCTTATGTAATAAGTGCTGACATGCTTGTGTCTAATAAATAATAATGTTTAAAAATTAAATAAGTACTTTGTAATGTTATAAATGAAATTTTGCATGCTTAAAAGCTGAGTATGGTGATACCCTGTATTAATTTAAGATCCGCTTAACCCATAATTCGCAAATAAATGATTTGATTTGATTTAAAATTGCGATGCGCCCGCAATGGTCGAGAGCGCTTAGAAATTGTTTGTTAAAATCTTAAAATATTATTTAAATATGATTGGTTTTAGTTATGGAAATAATGAGCTAGCAAATTACTAATATTGATGTTACGAATATATTTGAGTACCTATTTCCTAAGCATAATGATAGTGTAACTTCCTTGTAATTTCAAAAATAGTAATTTTTCAGAGGTGTTTTCGAAAATAATTATGATCGAGCCAAAATCACAATATCGTGTTTTTGAGCTAGGAAATTCTAGTTAAAGACATCAATTTACTTATATCACAATTCTAGATTAGTTGGTCTTCTGATAGTCCTATACTATTCGATGAAAGTTATTGCATTTTTTCAGTGTATCCTCTTAATTGGAAAAGTTTGAAGTTGCCACTAGACCACTATCATACTTTTTGCCGAAAAAATACACGTGGAAATCACTATAAACTGTCAGTAAAACAGATTCTTCCAATTAAACAGCTTTTTTCAATTAAGGGCCAATGTCACCCCTCAGGGCTAAAGTCATATGAAGTTACTGTATGTATTCTTCTATATTTGCTTTTTCTTGGTCTTCCTCTTTTTCCCTTTGCGTTTATTTTTCCTTCCATAATGTTGGTAATTAATTTGTCTTATCTAAATAAGTGTCCAATCACAAATGCTTGTTCCGTGTCTGGGTGTTCTTTGTTCGTTGTTTGAATGTTACTAAAGTCTCCCGCGACACAGGAAGTATTCCTAGTACAAGAGTAGTCTTTTAAAGAAAAACAATCATGTTTCCTCTTCTATTTTCTGTTAAATCAGTATTTGTTTGTTTTTACTCCTCTCAATACTTCTTTTTGATCACTTTTTCTGTCCATAACACATTTTCCATTTGGCGCCAATACCACATTTCAAAAGCTGTACATCTATCCCGATCTCTTTTGCTAAGAGTTTGTTTAACAAGCGTATAAGACAATGCTCCATGTATAAGTTTTAATGAATTTGTTTATTATGTTTTTTTTAATTTTAACATTATTTATTTTATTTTAACATTGTTATTTTTGTTTTAATGTCTGATAAAGATTTTAGTGAACCTTTACTAAAAAATAATATCAACAAAAACAGTTAGATTTGAGTTCCCGGAAGGGCAAAGTGTAATTAGGATTGTGTTGATAAATTCTCAGTAACAGCCCGGAGCTGGATGCCGCCGCTGGGCTGTTAGTTGTTAGTTACTTATTCCCGGTAGAAGAGAATTACCTCGTCCCCGGTTACCAGGGACCTAAAAATGTTAGCTAGGGAATTGTAAGTGTTATACACACCTGTCTACCCCATCGAAGATATAGGTGTGAACCTACGTATTTATTATAAAAATACTAGATTTTGCCCGCGGCTTTGCTCGCGTTAATGTAGATTGTTTAGTAGCCTGTATGTTATTCCGATGTATAAAACAATAATACTGTACTGTTTCATCAAAATCCGTTCAGTAGGTAGTTTTTGCGTGAAAGATTAACAAACATCCATCCACCCTCACAAACTGTCACATTTATAATATTAGTAGGATTATACGAATATCGGGCTTCACTAATTTTAAAAGTCTGGGCACTGGTTACAACCGTCATAGGTTAAGCTAACCCCTTACTATCGGGATGAACG
Source organism: Catocala sponsa (assembly GCA_963564715.1). Classification (NCBI taxonomy): domain Eukaryota; kingdom Metazoa; phylum Arthropoda; class Insecta; order Lepidoptera; family Erebidae; genus Catocala; species Catocala sponsa. The sequence goes on from OY751336.1 coordinate 25,610,498, forward strand.
CTTGTATTTGAGTCAAAACAAAATTGCCCGTGCCTCGGCAAACGTAAAGCTGATATTCCTGCGCCTGATTTTTCTTCGGGCTATGTCCAACAGTGGACTATTATAGCCTGATGATGATGATGATGATGATGTCTCGGATTGGCTGCCCATCGGATTATGAGAGTTAGGGAATTGCAAGTGCACTTCTGTTTGCGCACACACTTGTGCACTATAATACATATTTTCTGCGCAGACTGCCTGTCTTCGTTAAGATTGGTCGCCGTAACTGAATTTGAGTCTACAGGACCTTATGAAAATATTGACCTCTGAATACCTACCATAATTTTACACGTGTAGCGTTATGTTATATATATCGTTTATTAATTGGCAAACTTGCTACGATAATTAAATAATGGGGTCATGACATAACTGAGTATACGAATGATAAAAGCAAAAGGAAAACGGTTTTCAATAACATTTTGCCTCTATATTAATTTGTTAATTTATTACTTACTTACTAATTGGAAACTGAAAATTGTGAGTTATCAAAAGACTCACTAGTATTACAGAAATGATAGCCACAGACTTACTATACATTACTTCAAAGAAAAGGAACAGTATTTTTTAAATCATAAGTCATAATCATAAGTCAAATAATATCTTTAGCCAAAGAAAGCGGTTTAATATATAACTAGACTGTTTATGAGAATGGCCATTGTATTAAAAAATAGAAGCCATAGATTACCTACACAGCGTTTCAAAGAAAGGAATTTTCTTTTGATCATAGTTTAAATAATATCGTTAGCCAAAGAAAGAGATTTGAAAGAAAGAAAGAAATTTGTTTATTTCGTACACATTTGGTTTATAATCAAGTAGGCTAGTTTCTACCCGTAGCTTTGCCCTAAATTCTACGTGAATAGGTACATACCGGCATACTATATGTTAATCTATACTAATATTATAAAGCTGGAAAGTTTGTTTGTTTGAACGCGCAACTACTGGTTCGAATTGAAAAATTCTTTTAATGTTGGATAGCCTATTTATCGAGGAAGGCTATAGGCTATATAACATCACGCTACGACCCAAGGGGGCGGCGCAGTCACGATAAACGCGGGTGAAACCGCGGGAACATCTAGTCTAGTATATTATAGAATTCCGTTCAACGATTTCGGCGTGATTGAATAACAGGCATCCAAACATGTTCCCAAACGTTCATAATATAATATTATACCTGATTTAGGAAAGGGTAATCAACGACGTGACAAAATCAAACGCAGTCAAGTGAGTTGATTGACTATTGATAATTCAGTCAGCCGAACACAGCATTTAACACGCGTTTGACCTTCTGTTATCAAATTTTTGTGATGATCTGCCTTTCAGAATGGCATGGATGGCGTAATGAATTAAAAATTATAAATTTTAACGTAGTAGAGCCTCGCTGATTTCAGCATAAATGGGCCGGCTCGACCGGGGAAAGACTACCCTCTTACAGAATATCGACGTGATATAGCAGTATTCCTACTGTTGCGTTTCGTTCGGTGAGTGAGAGTGTCGGAGGCCCAGTCACCCTTTTTCCCTCTTCCCGCTCCTTCTCCTTCCCACTTCCTTTTCTAAAGGGTCGGCAACGCGCAAGTGATGCCTCTGGTGTTGCAGGCGTCCATCGGCTACGGTGACCACTTACCATCAGGTGGGCCGTATGATTGTTTGCCACCTTAGTTGTATAAAAAAAAATCGTTTATGTGGTCGCCTCGCTACTGCCACTACGTCGAGTGTTGTGGGCTGGATCCCTACACGAGACAAACATTTGTGTGATCCACAAATATTTGTTCCAAGTCTAGGTGTTCTTTGTGTCCGTTCTTTAAATGTTTGTGAAATAATAATAATATTCTACCACATACACACAACACCATCTAGCCCAAACTAAGCAGAGCTTGTACTATGGGTACTAGACAATGGATAAACATACATATATATATATATACTTTTTTATACATACATATTATACATAGAAACACCCAGACCAAGACAAACATCCATGTTCATGCACACAAATGTTTGACTTGTGCAGGAATCGAACCCGCGACCTCAGGCGTGGCACCCGGGTACACTAACCACTACGCCACCGAGGCCGATGTTTAGCTCGCGCGACACAGAATTTAATCCTAGTGCGGGCATTGTCTTTTAAATAACAAACCGTTTTTTTTTGTAGGAGAGATATTGAAGTTATTGTTTACTAGACGTTCCAGCGGTTTTACCCGCGTTTATCGTTACTGCGCCGCCGCCGTGGGTCGTAGCGTGATGTTATATAGCCTTCCTCGATAAATAGGCTATCCAACACTAAAATAATTTTTCAAATCGAACCAGTAGTTCCTGAGATTAGCGTGTTCAAACAAACAAACTCTTCAGCTTTATAATATTAGTATAGATTTATTAATAGCCCGTGCCTCGGCAAACACATTAAGTTAATATTCCTGCGCCTGATCTCTCTCCGGTCGTGTCCGATTGAGGGGCCCATCGAATTATGAAAGTTAGGGAACAGAGAATGCATTTGCTCACACATTCATGCACTATAATATCTCCTGCGCAGATGCCCAGTAAACTTATAAAATGTAAACAGTTTACTTATAACGTTTCTTTAACTGTAAAAGGCACTTGTTTATTGATATAGTTGTGTAGCCATCTGTGGCTTTGATTCAATAACAGAAATAACAGATGGTTCTGTAGCGCTGCCGCTGTGACTAATCGACGGCTTCGCACACATTTTAGTTTTATTGTTTTATACAAACCGTTCTATAGAATTGTTGTTTACGTGTTATGTACACGTATTTATGTTTTTTTTAGGAGTTTATATTCACGCCTGTATGTGTTCTGAGGATAGGCAGAAGTGTATTAAAACCACATTTCGCCGCCTGTTTTGAGATCCATGTAAAAGACTGTCTGCATATTTTCGACGAGAACCAGCGGTTTTGCTGTACTCGGGACGGTTTATACAGGACTAGCTTTTGCGCGCGACTTCGCCCGCGTGGTACTTACATCAATAAAAAGTAGCCTATGTCCTTCCCCAGGTTTTAAACTATATCTGTGCCAAATTTCATCTAAATCGGTTGAGCCGTGAAAAGGTAACAGACAGACAGACAGATAGACAGACATAGTTACTTTCGAATTTTACTATTGTTTACATTGTATAGTTTCTCTGCTTACGACTTTGCACGCAAGAATCTCACAAAAACGCATACCAGGATAAAAAGCATGTGTTAATTCAGGATATGACCTATCTGTATATTTAGTTTTATAAAAATATATTCTACAGATTACGCATGATTGAGTAACAAACATCAAAACGTCTAAATATCTTCACAATCATCTAATTTTATAATAATACAGAAGTATACCATAGAAATGTAGTATTGTAATAATAGAATGTTGTATACCATAGAATACAGAAGTATACTACAATGTGTACCTGAAAAAAATAACGAAAATCTTTTTCAAATTGTCGCTAAGCTAGGCGATGTAGTTGGCTGTAACATCAGGGTTGAAGATATCCACAATTGTACACGTGTAGCCAAGTTAGACCGTACCAGCACACGACCTCGCTCCATAGTTGCGCAACTCAACTCCCCGCGTCTTCGAGACCAGGTACTTGCTTCATCTATCAATCATAACAGAAATAACCCCGAGAATAAGCTGAACAGTTCACTTCTTGGATTTACTGGATTTAAGAGCCCTGTCTATGTGATGGAACACCTCTCTCCTGCCAATAAATCCCTCCATGCCGCTGCAAGACTTAAAGCTAAGCAAATTGGATATAAATATGTATGGGTGAGAAACGGCAGAATTTTTATGAGAAAGACGGATGATACCGAGTACATTTTAGTTAAGAATATTGGTGTACTGGACAAACTGTCGTAAATATCATATAACATGTCTTTTTATTATTTGTAAAACATTGTAGTGGTTAAATATTGTCATTAGATTCGATCAGTTAAATATTTATTATCAAAACACGCGAGGATTACGCACAAAAACACACATGTCTTATAACCAGTTGTGTAGCACAGACTATGATATAATTATTTTAACAGAAACGTGGCTGAATGGCAGTGTTCTGAGCGGTGAGCTGTTTGAGAACAGATATACGGTTTACAGGAGGGATAGGGAAACTACAGGTTTTCATAATACTAAAGACGGGGGAGGCGTTTTAATTGCTGTAACCAAAAAAATTAAATCGGAACGTATAATTAGTTGGGAAAGTAAGTGTGAAGATCTTTGGGTTACCGTAGATATTCCAACAAGTCACACTGTATGTCGTATTGCTCTCTGCGCAGTTTATTTGCCGCCTCCGATAAAACGCGACACGCTCGAGTATTTTATTGATGAATGTAATAGTATTTGTGAACAAACAGATTTATATAAATGTATAATTGGCGATTTTAATTTAGGAAACGTGGATTGGAACTTGCTAAGTGACGCAGCCACAGCTAATAGTTATTTGGTGCCAAGTTTATGTCAACCCTTTATTGACTTTTTAAATTTAAATAACCTTACCCAAAATAATCACGTAGGTTACATTAATGGGCGGCTACTGGATCTCGTGTTAACAAATATGGAAACATGTTACGTAAAAGAGTCGCATACCATCTTGTCCACCGTAGATAGCTTTCATCCCCCCTTGGAAATCTTCTTTCCCATAGCTTATAAATCTAAACTCTCCTATAATTCTGACACCATAAAGTATAATTTTCATAAAACAGATTACGAACAAGTTAACGCATATTTGTCCGAGTTTAATTGGAAAGAAATTTTTAAGCCCATGGCTAATGTTAACGACATGGTCAGAGTTTTTTACGAAATTATTAGGACAGCTATTCAAAAATTTGTGCCGAAACTTGTAAATAAACGCAGTCGCTATCCACCATGGTTCAATCGCAATTTGATCAAGATGCTAAAGGAAAAGTACAAATTAAGATGTCGTGTCAAAAAATATAAAAATCCACTAGACGAGCTTGAACTGAAAATAGTTAGTAAGCGATGTTCCACTATGGTTATAGTTTGCTATAATCAGTATATTAAAAATTTAGAGGACAAAATTTCAAAAAATGTAAAATTCTTTTGGTCTTACGTAAAAGCAAAACGTGGTGGCACTAGTTCTTACCCAGAAACAATGACGGATGGCTATGAAACTACTTCGGATGGTACTCGCATCTGTGAAATGTTCGCGACACATTTTTCGTCAGTGTATAATAATAGCAATAACCCTAGCGTAGTTAATACTTCTGAATTTTTAACAAATATGAACAACCTTAGTCTGAGCTTAACATCGCCCGTTATAGATTATAACAGTTTATTGGAAAAATTAAAAAAAATGGACAGTGCTAAAGGATCGGGTGCAGATGGCATACCGCCAGTTTTCATCGCAAGATGTGCAACGTTCCTCGTCACGCCTTTGCTATTAATTTTTGATAAATCCTTATCTACTGGAATCTTTCCCACAGAATGGAAGATAGCTAAAATCGTACCTATCCACAAATCAGAAAATGACACCGTCATCACTAATTACCGCCCTATCTCGATTCTATCAATCTTCGCTAAAATCTTTGAATCTCTAGTGTGTCCGCTCATACAAAATCATGTCAAACTTTATGCCAGTGACAGTCAACACGGATTCGTCTCTTCTAGATCAACTTGTACTAACTTGGTGGCGTTTTCAGAAACCCTAGCTGGAGCCTTGGATTCTTGCAAACAATTTCACGCGATTTATACCGACTTCAGCAAGGCCTTTGACCGCGTCTCACACAGGATTCTCGTACATAAACTGTCATTGTACGGTATTACTGGAACTTTTCTAGAATGGTTACGGTCTTACCTCAACGAGCGCGCGTTCTTTGTTGTTGTTAACGGGTTTCAGTCGCGTACTCGCGCCGTTACATCTGGCGTACCGCAAGGTTCACACATTGGCCCAATATTATTTAATACCTTTATAAACGATCTCCCTACATGTTTCCGTTACTCAGAAAACTATATGTATGCAGACGACTTAAAGTTTGGTAGAGTAGTTGAATCCTTAGACGATGCCTTAAAACTGCAAGAGGATATAAAACGATTGACCGAATGGTGTGATCAAAATGAGATGCAACTTAATACTAAAAAATGCTTTCATATTAAATTTACGCGTAAAATCAATGTACTAGATTTTAATTACTATATAGACAACGATAAGATAGAAGAGGTACATCAGATTAAAGACCTAGGCGTGATTATAGATAAAAAGCTGTCATTTTCGTCTCAATTAGAAAATGTTATTAAGAGGGCGTCCAGAATGCTAGGATTTGTGATACGCAATAGCAAGGTTTTTCGTAGCAGTAAACCAAAGATTATTTTATATAACAGCCTTGTCCGTAGCATACTAGAGTACTGTAGCGTAGTTTGGAGGCCACACTTTGCTGTACATGTACTCCGTCTAGAGCGGATACAGAAAAGATTCTTGTGGCATCTGTCTTATAAGCAGCATACACTTAAAAACATACCATATCACAAAAAACTTCAACACTTTAGAATGGTTTCTTTGCAAGATCGTATGGACCTTAATGATAGTATTTTTATGTACAAAATTTTACACAACGTTTATAGTTGTCCTCAGATATTAGGGAAAATTAATATCCGAGTACCAGCAAGGTACCCCCGCAACCGCATTACACCCTTTCACCCGCCATTACGTAGAACGGTATTTGGAGCTAACTCACCGATCCCAAGGCTTTCCAAATTAGCAAATAAATATAATGATGTCACAGATATACACGCAGACTCGCTTCGCACGTTTCGATCCACACTTATAAAATATAGTAAAAACCCAACTGCTTAATCTTACTGTCCTCATTTTTCTTTATTTTTTTTTTTTCAACCTTTATTTTTGTATTTCGCTTAAGATTTAGTTTATTAAGTTAGTACAAACAATTAGTTTGTGTTCATTATTTGCATGTTGTGTTTGCCTTTAATTATTTGTTACACTTACAATGTATTGCTTGTGTGTCTACAATATATATGTAACGGTGTATACGAATGTTGGCATTCTCAAATAAATAAATAAATAAAATAAATACTATGGTATACAACAAGTGGATCTACATTCACGCCATATTTAAAAAGATGATTATTATCCTTCCGAACATTAATCAATATTCCCCCACAACAGGCAAGAGAGCAAATGTGGGCAGCGAAACATCCTGTCCCGGCAAGTTCATTACACCTTCAGAAAACCTGCCACCTGGACACCAACTGCAATGGCCAACCTGGAAATCACTGAATCGCTTGCGTACCCAGGTTGGTCGTTGCAAGAACAATATGGCAAATTGGGGCTACACGGACCAGTCGCAAACGCGCTGTGACTGTGGAGCTCCACTGCAAACTCTGCCACATTCGCTCTCTTGTCCAATGTGCCGCTCCAGCTGCACTGTGGAGGATCTGTGGAGAGCAACGGACGATGCCGTGGCTGTGGCGGGATTTTAGGCAGACAAAATTTAACGGTGTTCGTACATTGACACGAAGAAGAAGAATGAAAAAACACATGCCCTAAAAGTTATCAATCAATATTTCATTTTTCATATTGATAAATAACAAATATCAACTCGTGTCGCGCAACTTACACAAAATCTAATTGTATGCAACGATTCTTTGACGCACGCCGACTAACGTCTTGCGTCAAAGAATTGTTGTAATACATACATATACCTAGCTACAATAGGAAGAATAACATAATTATGAACATACTGCGCATGCGCAACGGTATTGTTATTTACTCTATAAAACCATTAATTGTAAACATGAGCACCAATATAAGTATAAATGTAAATCGTTGCAAAAAGTCCTTATTCTTTTAAAGGATAATTCCCGCCTAAAAGCTTAACGTAGGTAGTAGGTACAAGTCTTTTATTTTGAGAGGGCAGGACTATTATATGCCGAACCTAAAAATAAAGACAACTCCCGCTCTAGGAATAACTCCTGTATCGTGGTCAACTTTACAAACATAAAAACAACGAACACAATAACATCCAAACTCGGAGTAACTATTTGTGGATCAATACAAGTAAAACGTCTACAAAAATATTAAATTATAAACTACTAGCTTTTGCCCGCGGCTTCGCTCGCGTTAATTTAGAATTCGACAATCAATTCGGGTTGTACTCTGTTTGTAATAATATAATTCAATCATGATTCGAAAGACACGTGGCGCCATCTATTATCATAAGAACGTTATTATTGTTTTCCTCGGGAACAGTAATTTTTTCGGGATGAAAGATAGCCTATGTCCGTTTCTGTACACCTGTTAACGTACTTATATGCAAAATTTCGGGATGATCGGTTCAGTGGTTTAGGCGTGAAAAACAAACAAACAAACAAACTCATTTTCGCTTTTATAATATTAGTTAGGATTACTATACTCATGGTATAACGTAAAACGGAACGTTTAGCTGGCAATACTGTCTGTCAATTGTCAATCATAATTTGTCTTATTTCATATCATATTACTATAATATTGTATCTTTTTTCTCCCAACTTCTATAAATTACTTTTTAAATTTTTTGTTAGTCTTATGTTGTTCTACAACTATCAATGAGTTATCTTAAGACACGTTATCTATGGGATTGGGTCCCAAAAGACATGAAAAACATATGTACATACCCCGACTGCCAAAATCATTACCCTTCAGTGATTCATAAGGGAAGGTTTAGGTGTATAATTTTATGTCACCCATGCGAAGCCGGGGCGGGTCACTAGTATTATATAATTAGGATTAGAATGTATAATCGGTAAAATTATTGTTTGTGTATGAACACAGATTAACAGTTAGATATACACAGTATGTAAGATATTTTAATATACTAAGCTAGTATGAGAAAGATATATGTATTTACCAGTGAGTGTGCACATTCTGCGACTGTTGATGTCTTGCATGACCTGTCGCATGAGACCGCCGAGTGCCTTCGCATCACCAGACATCGACTGTTTTGACAGCCACTCCGTTTCTAGCTCCATCGATAACTTGGGGACAAAACAAATAATAATATTTTATTTATAGATTCTCCACTACTTCGCTCACTTACATGAAGGTTAGTTAGTAACACTACTTTTGTATGGTGGAAAGGTATCCTTTGTCCTTTTTTGTTCCCTATCAACGTGTATGCAAAATTTCTTGATGATCGGTCCAATAATTAAGGTGGAAAGCGTAACAAACTAACAAACTTACATTCGCATTTATGATATTAGTTAAGATTAGAATTTATTTTTGGTCCACGCTCTGACTTCGACAATGCTTTTAAGTATGTATGGTTTCCGACTAATTAAAATAGCAACACTCGCACTAAGGGTCAAAAGCTGAGTTGCAGGGGACTTTACTAAAAGACTTTATATAACGGACACAAAATGCACCTAGACTTAGAAAAAATATTTGTGGTTGGAATAATGATTTCGTGTGGGATTCGATCCCACAACACAGCAGCGACGACATGTTCGCTTGCTCACTGCGCTATAGGTGCAGTGAAATGAATTCACTGCAAGCCTGCTTAGTAGTCGTTTCGCATGAATTTGTTCGCACAAATCGTGCGTTAAAATAACAGGTTCCCTGTCCGATGAATCACATATGATACATAACAATTGATTTTCATATGGTAACAATATTGTTTTTGTTGTCGTTTCGCACACATGGATGATGGAATATAATTTCGTGCGAATCGTTCCCGTTTAAAAACGCAGGCGGTATGTGCGAACAAATTCGTGCGAAACGACTACTAAGCCGAATTTATCCTATGTAGGTAAGTGTTTCTATATATGTATGTATGTTCATTCTGTAATACGAGTCCACAGGTCTTATATAGCAAAGAAGTCTAGCCTCGGCATAATTTGCGAAGTTCATCTCTCTAATCCAGTGCCGCACTGTTGCGATGTTACCAGGTTCTGCGCAAGACTGTTTGGAGTAGCGCATTTATTCAACGCGCTTTATCAATGTTACATTATCTCCTAAAAGATCAAATAACACACTAGAAAATCTATACATATAATAAAATCGTAGGAAAGTCAAAACTGTACATTGAATATTTTTTTAAAAGAATACTTGAGGCGTGATCTACAATCGATATCGAAGCCAAAAATGTAGTTTTTAGAATTTTTGTCTGTTTGTCTGTATGTATGTCCGGGCTAAACTCAAAAAGTACTGCATGGATTTACTTCAAATTTTGCATGAATATTACTAACAGGTCGGGTCAACATATAGGCTACATATTATCACGCTATCACCTACAGGGGAGGAGCTGTGAATCTTTATTTTTCTTACGCATTCTGTGACAGCGTGTAATCTAACGACGCATATTTAAATGTTGTTTTTGAATAAGCCATGCTATTATCTAGCTTTACACTATAAAAACTACGCCATTTAAGTAACTTGGGCAGAGAAATATAGTTGGGTTCCGCGGCGACAAACACTTTTTAGTTAAAATCTACGCGGACGAAGTCGCAGGTAACAGCTAGTATATAATATAATATGCCCATATTAAGTATATGTCTATTAAATAATTTTCATTATGCAAGGCGCTCATAGCCAGTTGCACTCTCTGATCGGTAAACGATTAGCGAGGTTAAGCAACGTTGGGTGCAGTCAGTCTATAGATGGGTGACCGCTTAGTGGTATTTCATCTGAGCGTCTCCGTGCTTCGGAGGGCACGTAAAAAGTCGGTCCCGGTTGTTGTCAAATTGACAGCAGTCGTTAAGCCATGTCAGAGGCCTTCGGGCGGCTTGAACAACTCTTGATAACAGGTTGGCCACTAACTGCACGAAAAAGAAGAAGAAAGATTATGCAATTAGTATTTATATACAGATTCATATTTTATAGTAAACTAGCTCATCCGACAGACTTTATCCTGTCTAAATTTCATTCGGGTTTGGCCGGCTTTTCCATTTCCGACATCTCTAATAAGTTGTCATCTTTAAAAATAAAATTTATTAGTGTTTGTTGCTAAACTGCTGCTGCATGCTGTGATGCAGAACGGCTGAACCTATTTGTATTGCAAATAGGTTTTTACAACAAAAATGATTTAATCTACTTAAATATAGTGCTTTTGATAGGGTGAATCACGAAATTTTATTTAAAAAATTAAATGCTCACGGTGTAGGCGGATCGTTACTCAGCTGGTTTAAATCCTATTTGCAAGATAGATCTCAAAAAGTAGCCATCAATGGATTTGAATCACAAGTTTACCTTGCTGTATCTGGCGTGCCTCAGGGATCTCATTTAGGACCAGTGCTGTTCCTTATATTTATTAACGATATAAGTTCTCGCATCAAACACTGCAAAATATCCCTATTCGCGGATGACCTGAAAATGTATCGTTCAATTAAAACAACCAGTGATTCCAAACTAGTCCAAGATGACCTGAATGAAATTCTGTGTTGGTGCAGCGCTAATTATATGACGCTTAACGTCAATAAATGTTTTTACATTAAATATACCCGCAAAAAAAAACCACTTGCCTCAAAGTACCTGATTGGCGGCACTTATATAAAAGAAGTCACTGAAATTCGTGATTTGGGCGTTATCATTGATACAAAGCTGACCTTTAAAACACATATTGACCAAACTGCCACAAAGGCTGCGCAAATGCTCGGCTTTCTGAGAAGAAATACAGTAGGCTTTAAGAAACTTGATACTAAATTGCTTCTGTATAACACACTAGTCCGCAGCAATCTTGAATACGCCAGTATTGTCTGGTCACCATACTATGCTGTTAGTTCGCAACGGATTGAAAGCATTCAGAGAGCCTTCACCAGAAGTCTTGCATACTCTTGCAGTGGGTTTTCCCATAGAAACCCATACGATCAATGACTATGTAAATTTAATATGACCACTCTAAACAATCGTAGACGTATCATTGACCTTTGCTTCCTCCATAAATTGATCAATAATCATATACAGTGCAGCTTTCTATTAAATAAAGTGTCTTTAGCCATTCCTCACTCTTATCCCCGGCGTAAAATCTCAAAAATTTTTCACACGTCTTTTTGTAGAACCAACTTGGGTCGGCAATCACCAATACATAGACTTCTTGATCAGTACAATAGTATACAAAGTCGCGACACCGAAATTGACATCTTCAACGATTCCTACAATAATTATAAGACTAAATTGTTAAAACTATTCTCCCTAGATTAATTCTCCACACATTTCGAATTTATTTGTTGTTATTTGAATGACTAGTAGATATAAGTTAGAAAATAAGTAACTACCTTATTATAGCCAATGTTATGCATACCGTAACTGTCATATGTATCAGATGCAATACTATGTAATGTTTCCTATAAATGTATAAATACATATGATGTGGTTGTGCTAAATAAATAAATAAATAAATATAATCTAGCCTATGTCCATCCGCGACAAACTATCTCCAAACCAAATTACCTGAAGATCCATTCAGCGTTTCAACATGCAATCGTAACAAACAAAAACTTACTTTCGCATTTATAATATTAATATGGCTTTAGATATTTTAATGGTATCTTAAGATATGTATTGTAAATGTTTGGCATGCCACACCGGCACGAAGACTGGCCGGCCACATATGTTTTTGTTCATAGACGTGTTTTTGTGTCACGTCTGGTACACAGAATGGAAGCTATTTCGAGTATTCATTAAGATGTTTACATAACTATTACTTTGGGAATGGGAATGCCTATTGCTATCGTTTCGTTTATATAGAAAAATAGTATCTGAATTTTCTTTTATATGGCGGCCAGTCTAATTATTGGCGGTTATCGTAGTCTATTATCCCTAGTAATACCAGGGGTACGCCTAGGTAAAATCAGCGATAAGACACTGAAAATTTGTAAGATTTTGAATTCTTCTATCATACAAAGTAACCATCGTTCTAATGTTTAAACAGTAATAGTTGAAGGATAGTTAATAATAACGTTACAACGTTGTAATTCATAGAATAATGCTACAAATTATTTCAATGTTTAGCCACTAATGTTGCTGAATATACCACTGGCGCGTTGCTGACCTTAGAAGAAGGAAAGTAAAGATAAAACTAAAAGAAAGGAATGGAAAGATTAGTATTTGACACGCCGGACGTTTTATCTATTTACCGGGTGAATCGCAGTGTAACTCTGTTTTCGGTAAGAGAGTTGTACCTTTTTTCGTTCAATTCGAACCGTGACTAAATACTTAACTGACGATTTAAAGGCTCATATGCATAGAATAACACTTGTTGTCTAGACTTTTACAGAATAACACGGACGATAGGTGTAAACGTAAACTAAAGCCAAATCCAACAGCGATAGCTTAGTGGTGGACGGTTTGCCACACAGGGTCTAGATTTCGATCGTAAGGCACGCCCTGACGCCCTTCCAAGTTATGTGCGTATTAATAAGATAATTATCGCTTGCTTTGATGGTGAAGAAAAACATCGTGAGGAAAATTGTAGGTATGTCTGAGAGTTCTTCATAATGTTCTCGAAGATATGTGAAGTCTTGAACTCGTACTGGGCCAGCGTGGTGGACTATGACCTTACATTCTCACACTGAGTGGAAGCAATTGTCTAGCAGTGGGACAATTTATAATCTATACTAATATTATAAAGCTGAAGAGTTTGTTTATTTGTTTGTTTGAACGTGCTAATCTCAGGAACTACTGGTTCGAATTGAAAAATGATTTTAGTGTTGGATAGCCCATTTATCGAGGAAGGCTTTATATAGGCAATAAAAAATGTTGCAAAGACGGAAAAATTCTCTTATATGAAGCAGACGAAGTTGCGTGGGTCAGCTATAATAATAATAATAATAATAATAATTTATTTACCAAAAAATTACAATTTAGTACACTTACAAAATATGATATTGGTGAAACAATAATATTTTATAAACAATAAAAGTAAGTGTTTTTGTTGAACTCTGGTACCCAATGTAAGATCTAACTTGTGTTATGGGTACCAGCGCTCTTCAGTAACACGTCATACATGGCATATTCAATTGGCAATGACAAAGGTGTGTGTGTGCGGGTGTGTGTGTGTGGGTGTGTATGTGTGGGTGTGTATGCGTGGGTGTGTATGTGTGAGGGTGTGTGTGTGTATGTGCGTGTGTGCGGTGCGTATATGTTGTGAAGTGTTTAGCGTGTGCATATATATCTGTACATACATATATCTTTTATTTTATTAAACTTTCTGTCTCATCATAATTTTGTGTCTGTAACCATTTTAAAACTTTTGCCTTGCATTCTTTTAAAGTGAGGGAATAAATTTTGCTATACAGTGCTGATATTATAATTTGTAATGCCCGGTTTTTACACATCGTTAATGCTATAATATGTTATTTATAGAGTAGCTGTTTAAAGTAGAGGATCAGTGATCAGATTTAATGATAAAACGTATAGAAGAGTCAATTGGTGAAAGAGGTCAATTGGATGTTGAGCGAGTCGACACTAGGCGCCATGTTGACTGTACTCCGACTGGGATTTATACCATTACTAGATTTTGCCCGCAGTTTCGCTCGCGTAAATGTAGGTTAGGTAGTACCTGTTACTGGAGAAAAAGTACCCTATGTCCTTTCTTGTACCCCTGACAACGTGTATGAAAAATTTCATGATTCACGGTCGAGGAGTTTAAGGCATGAAAGCGTAACAAACAATCAAACAAATTCACATTAGCATTTATAATAATAGTTAGGATTTACTGCTAGCAAACCAAATAATATAAAATAAGCTCGGTTTTTAATTTAAATAACCATTTGTTTTATCATTTGACTCACTCAATTTACTAATTTACATTTAATTTACTTTTTCCTTAGAAACGTATAATTGCTTTTTCCTATTTTATATACGAATTTAAAATTGTACCTAACCCTCGGCAGGTTCTGTTCCTCGAAGCTGTTCTATGGGTGATCAATTTAAAGAATAATTTTTGTGGGGACCTGGTGGCCCCTAACACAGATATTTAAATACCTATCACAGCACCAGTCTCTCACAAATAATTGTGAAAATACTTGTATTATGAAACTACATGTGCCCGCGGTTTCACCCGCGTTTATGATTACCGCACCGCCCCAGCGAGTCACCTTTCTCGATAAATGAGCTATCCAACATTAAAAGATTTTTTCAATTCAGACCAGTAGTTCCTGAGATTAGCGCGTTCAAACAAACAAACTCTTCAGCTTTATAATATTAGTATAGATTTGTATGTAACCCTTGTAAAGAGAAAATAAATCAATAATTATTATTATTACTCACCAGATATTCGGTGAGCTTCTTGACTAAAGGTTCGAGATGCACAGTCCTTGCCCACGCGTCGCACACGAAGCACAAGTTGAAGTAGTACGCGTTGCGCGCATACTTCTTGTTGTCTATCCGCACTGGGAACCCCAGGATCTTGGAGCCGAGAAGAGTTCTGACAAAAGAGAGAGGTAGCTTCAATTATGAGGTACTTAAATATATCTTATCTTATGTGGGGGCCAGTCAGTGCAGACCGGCGACACTTCGACCCAGTGGGATCTTTAGTGTCGACACACTCGACACTCTCCCAATAACGACTGCCATAGATGTTCATGGCAGCCGGGACCGACGACTTAACGTGCTCTCCGAGGCTCGCAGCAGGCGATAATTGTTAATCAATACGCACATTAATTACTTAAATATATAGGAGTGTGGTAATACCCGCGCTTCTCAATTATTAGGTGACGATATAAATGTTCCGGCTCATCGGTAGAAGTATCACTTCAAAAATGTGCGTAAGAATCGTAACATTATAACTATTTCGGCGATTCGCTTAATAAGTAAAGAGGAGGCTCACCATTGGCGTCGGTATATAAGGGTGGCCGAGTTAGGCTGTGCCAATCCCAGAACTGCCGTACGATGTCAAGTACCAAGTTAAATTTCTAGGGCGGTATACAGGCCATCGCAGTTTACAGACCGAGGCCAACCCTGAAAAGTAAACTAGATATGCCAATACAGCTATCACTTTTCCTTTCCAAAGTTCGAAACACGCGGATTAAGGCCTATTCAAACCTGAGCGGTATTCGCTGCCGCTTTGGGTAGAGGCATATTTTTCTTATTTTAATATTTTATTATTAAATATTTTAGTATATACCGAGCGTGTTTCGCTCAGGTATTTAGTATCAAGTTCCGCTGCTAGAGGGACCGGTATTCGCTGCCGCTGTGGGTAGAAGTGCCTGCCGCGCGGGTTTCGCTCAGGTATTTAGTATCAACTCTACCCTCAAGAATAGCGAAATCCGCTTTGGTGTGAGCAGTAATATTACCGCGTACCCACTCGGTTTTCTCTACCGCAGACGATAGCGAATACCGCTTAGGTTTGAACAGGCCTTAATATTCCTAATATTACGATTATACATAGATTACGTAAACCCCTTACGATCAGACATATTATGCTAGTTTGCCACGTTGAAGGAAGAAAAAAGTAACATAACATTACGTCTGTATATTATCACCAAAGGGATAGTTACATATACTGGCACTATTTTAATCGCACGAATGGCACAGTTTAAGACTTCGCCTCATCACTACCGGTGCACCAACGTTGTGAATTTGATCGCTACATGAGACACACATTAGTAATTCATATTTTTTGTATCTAGTTGTTACTGAGACTGTCAAATTTTTACTGTCAACTGCTGTCAATATAAGTAAGTATACCTAAACCAATGAACAAAGCATTGTGTCTGAATGCCGGCGTTGAAATCTATACGAATATTATAAAGCTGAAGAGTTTGTTTGTTTGTTTGTTTATTTGTTTGTTTGCTTGAACGCGCTAATCTCAGGAACTACTGGTCCGATTTGAAAAATTCTTTCAGTGTTAGGTAGCCCATTTATCGAGGAAGGCTATAGGCTATATATCATCACGCTAAGATCAATAGGAGCTGAGGACCAATGACGAATGTTTCAAAATCGGAGGGTATTTTTTCCTTTTGAGAGCTTCCACTGCGTGCGCTGCGTAAACAGTTAAAGTTTCGCAAAAATCATGTATGACAGAATTGTTCCCCTTTAAAAGTTCTAAAAAAAAGTCCGCGACAGCATATGTCTATCTTTTAAGGTTGGCTCACTGTAACCATTTTTATGCTAACCAAATTTGTTCTAAAATAATGCATTATTTGCGAAGGTATTATTATAAACATGATATTAATCTTTATCCAAATAAATACGTTATTCATCACAAGTATTTAATTTAAAATTGCCCTTTACATCATTCGATTTCAATGAATATCTTAGGAGATATCGCAGTTTTAAAATAACATTGCAGCAAAATAATTACCCATTACAGACATAGTACAAACGATGTTTCTCCTGGTTTATTCTGCGTGATAACTACTGGTTCGATTTGAAAAATTATTTTAGTGTTGGATAGCCTATTTATCGAGGACGGCTATAGGCTATATAACATCACGCTACGACCCACGGGGGCGGCGCAGTAACGATAAACGCGGGTGAAACCGCGGGAACATCTAGTAAGAACATAATTTAAAAAGAACATTTTATTGAGAAGTTTTTTTTCTCTTTTTTTCATACTGTTATAGGCTTGATTTTGACCGCGATCTCACCTGATCTTAAGTGAAGATGCAGTCGACGATGGAGCACGCTTACCTATTCACTCGCGACTTGAAGACACCCAGATTGTACTCATCGGGAAACACAGACTTACGTAGCGAATTCTACTTCTTAGCGGTACGCATTATAAAAGTGGAAGCAAAGCGCTTCGTGCGTAAATGTGGTATATCCACCATGTACCTGTGTCGCTGGTCTGATTGTCTAGTCGTCCGATGGTAGAATGGCGAAGGAGTATTGAAATTAAACTACTATATACGGATTTTATCGCGTTGTTTATTTGACACTGTTACAAAATTTTTTGAAAATCTTCGCGAAAACTCGGAGTTCTGAACAGGGTGAGGCGGTTCTTCACGCCTGGGCAACTGTGCCTATTGTATAAGGCACAAGTGCGCCCTTGCGTGGAGTACTGTTCTCATCTTTGGGATGGCTCCGCGCAGTACTTGCTGGACGCTCTCGACCGGTTACAGCGGCGGGCTGTCCGTATCATCGGAGATCCAGAGGTCACGAGTTCACTGGAACCTCTGCAACTCCGTAGACACATTGCCTCATTGGCATGTTTCTACAGAATATACCACGGGGAGTGCTCTGAAGAGTTATTCCACCTTATCCCGCCCTCCCCTTTCCTATCCAGAACAACGCGTGCTGGGCTCAGATGCCATCCTTACACGGTAGAGTCGATTAGAGCGCGTACCAAAAAGTTTGGGTCCTCATATCTCTGCCGAACGACCAAGGCATGGAATTCTCTGCCAAGGCACGTGTTTCCTTCTTCCTTCAATCCTGGGTTCTTTAAGCGGGGCGTGAAAAAGCATCTTCTCAGGCCGTCAAAGTAGAGACCTCAACATCGCCTCGGCTACTGTGGGGGCGATGTGGAGGCCACTGCTCTTAGACCACACGACTGCTTACCATCAGGTGGAGTGTGGTCATTTTGACGAGCAAAATAAAAAAAAAATAAAAAAAAAAATAATAATCACTATTAAACTTTACAATTTTTACCATCTGTCAAGTGCCAACTATGTACCTTTACAAGATGCAGGGGTCTACAAAATAGATTGTGACTGCGGACTCTCATACATTGGTCAAACCAAGAGAAGCATAAGCACCCGCATAAAAGAACACATAGCTGATGTAAAACACCAACGCTCGTTGAAGTCTGCTGTGTGTGAACATGTGCAACAGGGGACCAACCACTACCTGAGATTTGACAAACCACAGATGCTCGCTAAAGAACACCGATTCCTACCAAGGATGCTTCGCGAGGCTATTGAAATCAAGAAACTTCCTAATTTCAATAGAGAAGATGGTTGGAGTGTACCACCAGCTTGGGATCCAGTAATCCAAATAGTCAAACCCAAGAAGAAGCAAACCACAGCTAGACTTCATGATACTTTGAGCTCATTCTGCGTAAATAGAAACACCCATGATTAAATTATGTTCGGGTACTTTGAAATAACTACACTGGAACATTGAGACAACTACCATCTTAGTCTCCCCGTGACCATGGCTGCTGAAAAGCAACCGAAACGTCGGGGAAAGTGTAAAAATAAATCTAAATAGTATAATAGTATAGTAATAGTATAAATAGTTTTAATAGTTCAATAATTTAAATAGCTTAAACATTTGTAAAGTTTAATAGTGATTATAGTAGTGTAACAGTTTTTCAAAAAATTTTGTAACAGTGTCAAATAAACAACGCGATAAAATCCGTATATAGTAGTTTAATTTCAATGAATAACATTCGCGTAAACAGAAGACAATATTATGGGGAAGGAGTAATCAAATTATGCAGTTCCTCTGCACACTCTCCGAAATGTATCCGATAGAAAACCGAAAGAGACTGGCAACCTTACGACGATGCTCCAAGCTTTGGAGTCGTGTGTTGAGCAGTTTCTTACAAGATCCTGATTCCTAGACAGAAACATTTTGCACAGTAATCGCAAAAGATGGTATCCAAGGATGCCTGTATCAACCCAATGCTACTACTGCGATATAAGGTAGCTAACCATGCCCTGGCTATCACATACTTGTGATTTGACCTCTGGCCTTTCAATCGCCCACGTAATTGCTATTCAATATTGTTGATATACTCGTCAATGTAGTAAACGAGTTAACGCCGAGACCGGTTATCAGATGACAATTAAGTTTATTAATACTCAAGTTATAACGTCGCGATCTATATTTGAGTCGGAGTTTTGCATTGATTTTGTATGCTCTAGAACATTAGTTCATAAAGTGGTCCAGGTGGACGACGGGGGTCAACGTTGGCGTGAAAAAAAATGGGGTCCACAATTCCTAAGCGGGGGTCCACGAGAAAATTTATTTGCTTTCGATAGTGAAGCACTAAAATGTTGGCTTGACTTTACCTATCAATGTACGCAGATAATATTTTAAGAAGCTCAGCGACTGAGCGACTGTTACTTGTAAAACCTTGCATATTCCATATTCAGTACTGTGGTCTTCGAATCTACCGATTTTTGGGTAAAGGATTATTTAAAAAAAATTTAAAAAACGTCAGATCCAGAAATCTGATATTTTTTTTTTAAATATGGTAGAAATGTAGCTGCAGGGGGTCCACCGGCACCAGCTAAATTTTGAAAGTGGTCTATGAGAAAAAAGTCTGGGAACCTTTGAACGGGCCCTGTGGGTCAAAAGACCCCCGAGATATAGAGGTCACAAGGTCACATGATGTGCATTTAAGACGAAGAGGTTGAATACTGGGTTTTTACACCCGTCTCGTTAACATAACGACATACTCTGTATAGAATTAAATGTTTGTTTGTTTGCCAGTCTGTAACGTATGCGTTTCTATACCATATATCCGTTTGCTATGACACTTTGGCGACACACATATACATACATCGTGCATCGGCGAATCTATACTAATATTATAAAGCTGAAGAGTTTGTTTGTTTATTTGAACGCGCTAATCTCAGAAACTACAGGTACGGTTTGAAAAATTTCTTTAGTGTTGGATAGCCAATTTATCATGGAAGGCTATAGGCTATATAACATCACGCTACGACACAGGGGGCGGCGCAGTAACGATAAACGCGGGTGAAACCGCGGGAACATCTAATCATTAAATAATTCGAAATTAATGACAATACGTAGGTTCCATCTACCTAAAGGGTAAAAATCAAATGGGAACAAACATTTGACTGCACGGATGGCGTAGTGGTTTAAATGTTCGCCTCGCCACTGCCACTGCGCCGAGTGTTGTGGGTTCGAACCCCACACGGGCCAAAACTTTGTGTGATCCACAAATGGTTGTTCTGAGTCTGGATGTTCTTTGTGTCTGTTGAGTGCCTTGCGACACAGGAATTATTCCTAGTGCGGGAGCTGTTTTAAATAAAAAAATATAATTAACGCACAATATTACTCACAGGCGATAATCTTAAAAGGGAACGTAACATTAAAAATAAACTTTTTGTCTTTGCTGTATTGACCGCCAGTGTTTTGAATCCCTATGACGTGATATAACCGTAAATCATGACTGTTTATACTCGAAAATGTAGGCAGTATGCATTTTGTTCAATTCTCGCATTTCTGGCGCAGTGTTATTGGGTCGCCGGTCGGTCTGTCAACAGACCCAGCGGCACTATGGCAATAGGGTTGACCGTTATTACGTGCAACCTAAAACTGGTGAAATTTGGTACCTGGGTATTTGGGTTCTGGATCTACCAATTCAGGTATGTAGGCGTGGGACTATATATGCATGCATGCATTTTATATTTAAGTTGTCACTTTTGGTTTATTTTGTCTTTGTTCCCCAGTACCTAGGTATTACAATTATTCTCGACAACATATTTAATTTACACTCGCATTTCGACAGTAATGATTTGAGTTCTACGTAAAAGAAAAGAGCCCACTACCGTCTACCGAACTCAATTTTAGACCCATTCTGCTATTGAGAATTTCTAGACAAAATAAACTCAATAAAATTTTGCACGACCCGGGATTCGAACCCTAAACTTGTCATGTCGTTCGGGCACATTATCCAATACCAAGTTGCTACAGAAAATTGCTTATAACAAAAACCCAATAACATTGACCGACTCAGAAATAGAGTCCAAGTCCTTCCGATCAGCCACAAACATGAGCGCATTCCTACTAATGCAAGTGGCCGAACGCGATCTCGAATTATTCATTTAATTCTTGATTATCACTCTCATAACAAGTAAAACTACCTACAAGATTCTTATCTGAAGCATTAAGCCTCATTTTGACAAAGCATTGAAGATAAGCAGATAAAATCTTTTGTTTATATTTACCTAAAAACAATGTCTCGAACAGTTTATCACATAACCTATAAAAACAAAACATTGTATAAGTCATCATTTCGCTGTTAAAGACTACCCGTAAAGTGCGATACTCACACAGTCAACGTGCATCTCTGGAGTTGAAGTTTTGGTATGATATAATGACTGACAGTATCAAAAATATCTTTTGATATATAGTTTTCTGGCACTTGGCATGTTATTTTCGGACCTGCAGTCGGATGGAATTCACACAAAAATATACAACGAATCGGCCCTTCCTGTCCACAGCCTTCGTAATACTTTACTTTTCCATCCATAATAACAAATGGAATTTTAACATTAAACACAAACACTCACATAACTTTATATACATAAAAACTTTACACTAAAGTTCACTTAATTCACTAACACTTTTATTAATTGTAACATAACTTTCATAAACGTAAATAAAGTGTTTTGCAAAACAACTTTTTACACTACCGTTTCCGCATATTTTAATCGACAGACTGACGTAATTTTGTTGTGAATATTTTGATAACAATGACGTTTATCTCAAATGTTACCAGCATAATAACTTAAATATCCCCAATGAGTTACCACTTTTATACGGTAATAGCTTTTGCATTATTATTTAACATCCAATAATCCTTTTAGTCAGGTGACCAGTAAACATGTGCCATGGACTTCATCTTCTTCATGGACTTTTAAACACTGATTGAGATAAAATCTTAGTTATCTATCTTAGTCTGTGTTTAAAAATCAAAGACGTCTCACAGTCATTTCAAAAAAGTTTAATTATTTTTGCCGTAAATTATATTTTACGCTATGGGTCCTTCTTATAGTTACTTCCATGTGAATAGAAAGTATAAAATAACATAGGTACGTAGGTGTTTTTTTATTGTAATTGTATTTTATTTTGTATTGAAATTAGATTCTTAAATATTTTGCTTGGAATGACCATGAAAATTAAAATAATATTGGGCATTTACTTTTTTAGTTAAAATGCAGTTATTTTATGACTTTATAGTGTAGTTAAACATGACTAAACGAACACGAATAATAAATACATTGACGGAAAAAGGGGCGGCTATACAATGACTACGATATTATATGTGATAGAGAGCAAGGTAAACTTACACCTACATACTGCTGACACCATAAGGTTATGGTAATATGTTTTATTATGTCGGATTCGATATCTGCGTCAGGTAAATTGCTATTGGTATTGTCTGCAAAGAAATTCTCAGTGGTAGCACTATGCCGTGGGACTTAAACCATAGCTAACGAAACATCGGTGTAAAAGACCTGAGCCTACCATTTGTGAATATTCCCATTAGTAATAAGATAGTGCGTAGTACCACCTCCCTACCAATCTATGGACCCAATATTTAGAATTTAGGTAATATTTTAAAAATTAATCAGTTTTCATTTAGTTGTAAGGACACTCATAATGTCTATGAATATAAGCTTTATTTCCCAACCAGACAAATTAAAGTATAGTTGTAATTTTTAAAATGTATGTGAATATCTCTAAAATTATGGCAAAGTTGCAACATTTTACGGTACTAACTTGAAAATATTAACTTCTTTAATTTAGTACTAACATAAGATATATTTGAAAAAAATGTCTAGCTCTTTATCTGTATATCAATTCTAGGAAAATTACTGACCGTTACTCCCTTTAAGGTGAAATAAAATTACACTACTATTATATAAAATAAAAAGAAGTTTTACATAAAATAACTACAAACAGCACGAGATCGGTGCTGCGACTTACGAACTAAATGATTTCCGGCGCCACTGCAAGTTATAGACGACAATCGTTCCGTGTCACAATAAGTAAACTTAATTAATTTGTATATGGATTTGATTTTCATTTCCGTCGTCATCATATGTTAAAAACATTGGGTACAGAAATTATTTATCAACTTAAGTATTATTTACTGCCGTAGTACATCACTAGTCATTATTAATTTATGTCAAAATTCAAATAGATAATTGAAAAAACTGGGGGAAAATGACAACATTGACAACCGTTAGATCTTACAAGTAAATAAAGTTATTTTGTATTGTCTCTATTTGTAATTAATTGTCTTCAAAATGCTCAAACGTACTTGTAAAATATTAATTGCAGCGACAGGAAGTGTGGCTGCATTAAAAATGCCAATTTTAATTAAATCTCTATTGGATTTATCAGTTGAAGAAAATGCTTATCTATTTGAGGTTATGTTTATATATTTGTTATGAAATTTGTATCAATATCTTGTGATAAGAGGTCTAAAAAATTACAATCACGCTTTTAGATCCATCTTATAGTTACGGAACATGCAAAACATTTCTTCAAAATATATGAATTGCCGAAAGAGGTCAAAGTATACGAGGATGCATTAGAGTGGACGTCCTGGAGCCAGAGAGGAGACCCTGTTCTACACATCGAACTTGGAAACATAGCAGACATAATGCTCATAGCGCCTTTAGATGCCAATTCACTTGCTAAAATTTCAAATGTAAGTGAGAATCCGATTTGATTTGAAGCCCTTGAGATCCTTACTGTAGTCTAGATATTAGTGATTGATTCCTACCTTGCATCACTACTAAATCAAAGTATGTATATGGTATAACTCATGTTTTTATCTTCTTTGATCACATGTAGTTTCATACCACAAGCTATAGACAAATTCTATCTAGCAGCAATTTTGATTGGACTGTAGTAGCAAAGGGTGAGCAAATATTTTAGGGCTAGGACCTGTCAATTATCAATCATAAATAATTTTAATAAAAAGGCCCTAAGATTGACTTGACAGAAATCATGCCATGGTAACTCGCAGTCATGTATGAACTAGTGTTGGCAAAGGCCTATAAATTACCTAAGAAATTACAAACAGCTTTGCAAGTTGTATTTGTTGTTGATTTTGGTCATTTATTATCATCCATCCATGTTTTGTTGCAGGGATTGTGTGACAACCTTGTAACATGTACAGTACGAGCTTGGGACCTGAAAAAGCCTTTGCTATTCTGTCCTGCAATGAATGTGAGAATGTGGGAACACCCTGTCACATCAAAGCAGGTGGCAACCTTAAAGGAATGGGGCTTTACGGAAGTGCCACCCATCAGTAAAAAGTTGATGTGTGGTGATGTTGGCATGGGAGCTATGGCAGAAGTTCAAGATATTGTCAAGATGGTAGTTAAAGTAGCTGACCAAAGATTAGCAAGCTGTTCATAAGTTATATTGCAACTGTTAAATGATTATTGGATATGTACGCATATGTGCGGTAATTGAAAATCTAAGGTAGATTGAATGTGGAAATTGTTATTATTTAATGGATGAAGGTGCTAACTAAAGATCTTAAACTGACACAAATTATAGTGAAATAAAATGACTGTTTTTAGTTGTATGTTTTATTTATTGCATCCGAATACTGTAACTAATGCTAGCGTACATGCAGTACTAACAAAACCTCAGGATCAAATACAAAACACTTCACATACGATAACTATACACAAAAACGCTTCTATAAATTTCTACTAAACTTAAATAATTAAATTCCCAAGTAGAGATTATTGCATTATCTATTTATTTTTATACTGCAGTATTTTTGACAATATGTTAGCCTTTAGTTAATTTGAAATTAATTAATTAACATAGGTGTAATAATAATATATAAACACAGTAATTATAATGAGCAGTTATCATACTTATCATTCATAATTCATAATTCATAAATTAATATACATTCGTTACTATTTAAAAAAAAACTATCATTCATTATGTAGTATTTGCGAAAGTAACTTTTTCGTTTCTTTTATAAGACTAACGACAGTGATGACTAAAGTTCTATTATTCTTTTAATTGTAATAGTAGTGACATTGTCGAAACATTTGATGGGGAAGAGTTCAGTTTCAAAATACAATAGTCTGTATTTGGGAAGTAATAATATTTAATATAACTTGAGAAACCGTATGGACAATATTAATAATACACAACATATCAATAATAAAATTCAATAACAGAACTGCGGTTCACTTTTACGCTCATTTGTATTTGAAACACTGCAATGTTTATTTCAAATTTTAAATAATTGGTAATATATATTAAAATTTGAAAGAGCATTACATATTATATATTTTAAATAAATAAATTTTACTTAAGGCCTTTGCTATTGTGTACTAGTAGTGTTAAGATTTTAATTTTGTATTTAAAATATTTTAGCCAAACAATGTAAAAGCATATTAATTAGACAAAAATCGATAATCGAGATATAAGGATTTTCAGTAATTAACAACTGACATTGTTGGTTAAAATGAGCGCAAGAATAAACCGGTATACCCAAATTTGTGCATGTTCACATGTTGTTTAACATAACCCTGTATATTTTTATAACTCCTGAATCCAATAATAACCACCATGTCATGACTTAGCGTAAATTAATAATTAAAAGGCTAGTGTGCGCATAAGCACCTCTATTTAGTATATGTCTAAGTGAGAAGTTAGTAAAACCATACAACACATGCAGGTTAAATAAAATAAATATTACGAAATAAAAGAAAATATAATCAACCATTGTTTAATCTTTTGACAATGAATACAGGGCATAACATAAGCAAAATTAGAGCACATCTTGTTTATAATCATAATAGATATTATTACAAATAATAATAATAATGAATTGTATGATTTTAATACCAAAACACCCAATCTAAGTGCTTAAGCATCAATATATTAAATAATTCACTGAATCAATTAAATTATTAAACTTATATGTAAAAGTACCGATTCCAGGGATCATATCAAATATATAACCTAAAAATTATATTGCTCGCTTATATTCTCAAGTAACTTGAGTAAATACATAATAATATAAAAAATACAATATTTACATTTTCTATTTTATGCGAATATCGTTCTGAAATTGGAACTTTCACAGGAAAATGAACAAAACGAAAATTAAAACGAATATTTACAATAATAATTAAAAATTCAAATCATATTATTACCAGATCGGAAAACATTTTATTGTAAGTGTACAAAACTTAAGCTAAATGGAATAAAACTGTATAAATTATTACTAGCTATAGTGTCATGTTTGTCTAATATCAGAATACATAGGAGAGCACTGACCGGCGCCCCCTCGGCGACGTGTAGGATCTATAATATACAATACGAATAGTATACACTGATACGACGTCTGATGGCTGTTTGTGAACAACACTTGACTAAGTCGATGTATAAGTGAGCTTAGGCTTCATTTTGTTTGGATATCTAACTGTATCTATATTTAAAACTAGAAATAGCGATCATTTCTAGAATATATTTTTACCGAAAGCGATTTATCAGACGGATTTCAATTACACATGAAAGATACGCCAACTTGGTTGATGTAATTATGTGAATTTCATGGAGCCCTCATATTGGCAGTATATATATATGCAAAGAAAGGAACAGGCAGATAGGAGCCTCGGAACTTATACACCGGGGGAAACACAATAGCAGTGTTACTGATCTATTTTATCGGTTTTCTGTAAGAGTGCGCTTCTACAGATAACCTGCCTCATTTGAAACTTCCTCTCCTTATACTATATCGAACTGAATCTTAAACTTGCTTTGTAATAGGTTAATCAAAAATGTGTCAAAATCAGAATTGTGTCAGGTCATTTGATTGGCTATTGGTAATTTAGTTAGCCAATCAGTGCAGTTGACATGCGCATTCACCGTTACAAAATAATTAACACGACGTTTTAATTAAATTACAATTTAAATAATAATAATTTTATTTATATACATAATTAACAAAGTAAAGATCGATATTCATCACACAACACAGAACTAGAGCAGTCCATAGATGTCGTATCAGCATTGTAAAAAAATTTGAACTATCACAATTACGTAAAAATGCTATATTATAAATGCGTATGTTTCATACAATATTAAATATTACTAAAAATTGTTTATTGTTTCGTAATAGTGTATACGTGTACATATATAAGGACACTGTTATTAATAACTATTATTATTTTAATTCGAAAAATCGCATAGAAAACGTGTGCGTCTATTTCAAAGGCCATATTTGTTCTAGCGGGACTAAATGCCCATAGCATTGTAAACTATTGTCTAACTGGGTTTTAGTAAAAAGGGATTCGTTAACCATAACCAGCCTTTTTATTTGTGCATGAGATTCGTTTTAGAGAGACACGTCGTCTCAATCTGTGTGGTATTCGTTTCATTCTCGTGGTTAGTAGTCAATATCGCTATGGGCATGTAAACAATACTAAAAGCTAAGCTTTCGTATAGAAAATAATAAACACGTGTAAATGGTATCGTAGCAAAATACTGGTTATCGCTGTCGCGCGTGGAATGGAATGAATTGTAGGCGTATCAAACTTATTATATCTTCACATATATTGCACCCAAATTCCAGGGAAAATATATCTCATGGCAACACTTTTTTACACCTGGCAACATTCCTAACGGTTTTCCAAATTCAAAATACCTGTTCATGTTTCGGACGTTTATAACTTACGCACCTTTTAGGCCAATAACACACTAAGCCAATAACATAGAGTAAATTTTAAAATGTTTTAAGAGTGCAATATACGCAATACATAGGCACATCGTTTATACGACGGTTTCGTTTTGTTTGTCGAACATGGCTCTGGTGTACTTCGATATAACCTCGTAAGTAGACTTGATGAGCTCGCAGCGTTCCTCGACTTCGCAGTCAGCCGGCGCCACCCTATACGTGGACTTCTTCCTACTACTACCCTCCATTATGGGATTCTCTCTAAAATCTGTGACATTATCCTCAATATTATAGATAGCAATCGACTTATTTTTAGGTACCATCTCTAGGTCCTTACGACGCTTCTTTTTGACGGTGTCCTTGTTAATATCGGGGTTGCAGCGTGCGTTGATGTTTTTAACGGCGTTTTGTACGTGTGAGTCCAGTGCTTGACTGGAGTCGAGCTCGTATCATACATCCAGCTCCTCGAGTCCCTTGGAGAGGCGGTGCGAGTTGATGCGGCGTCGGTGCGAGCGGCGCACGGCGTCAGCGCGGCGATACGGCTCGCTCCGCAGTCCGTGCAAGATATCCTCCAACGCGCCATTGTAAACCTCGTCTTGGTGAAGCAGTTTCTTTTCGCCGACGGCCTGCGACTTCGTTTTTAGTTCGTTGATTACAGCCTCCTATAACAGTTAAATCAAATTAGCATACTCGTTGTGTGTTTAGTCGTTTGGTGACGCTAAATATTTACTGGGTACAAAAGTTTACTACTGAATTGGAGGATATTTAACATGCGTACAACTACTGAATATTCTGCAAGATGTATATAAGAAGGTATCAAATGCTACATGAAATAAGTTTTCCTTAAATATTCTTAAATGAAGCTACTGATTATCAGGTATAAGTGGATTATAAGTATGCGTTTAAATGATACAAAAATCGACTGAACGATTAAAGCAAGCAATCACATTCTGGACACCAAACTTATAAATATAAAAACGCTGAATACGCAACATTTTACTTGAGCCAAATTATAGAATCTTTGTATATAAACAGCTGTCAAATGAATAGGTACTTATTAATTTATTATCGCTTTAATTACTTCTTATATAACATTTTATAACATACAGGCTACTTTTTAATATGTATTGGATATAGAATGACCATTTTATTTTATTAATTTGACAGTTGTTCGTTTCCCAAAATCTACTTTGCTAAGTAAGTATACATAGAAATAGCATTATATATAATTTTAGTAAAAATAATATATAAAAAGACATTCCCTGTTAAGTTCCATGCAAGTGCAGCGTAACAAGAAAATATTTACACTCAATATTTTGTTTCTTAAAACATCATTCACACTAACCGAGTTGCCGGCCATAAAATCAAATAAATATGTGCTGCACCATTGAAAATAGTTGTGTATTACATATGATAAATATTAAATTATTTAAGTTAATTTATCTATGAGACTCGGCTTTTAAATATTCTGTACCTTTTTAATCTGTGTGGGTTGAATTAAGCATTTCTTTATAAAATAATCCCGAATAAACCGTTTAATTACAAACCTCCTTTCTGACAACAATCGGTGGAGGATGATTGTCATAATTGTACAATTTTATGGATGGCAACTCTCTAATTATATTTTTAACTAATAAATAACAATATTTAATCTATCTGTTACAACTAAATAACGTAACTGAACTGAAAAGTGAAAAGAATAAGAAACATTATTATTGTGTTGTATGTGTTTACAAATATTGGCATAAATTATACATACATAATTTGTATAAGAACAATACTTAGTGTAACACCGAGTTAAATAATATCACAATCTAGCTAAAGTTAATTAATTAATTCTATTAACGATAGTAAACGATCGTTTCGTTTACATCTTTTGAGAATACCGGCTCATCAAGCAATTACCGGTACCATAAATTAGATACAGGCAGATGTTAAGCTCAATAGGCAATCGCATAGACAATTTATCTCACTAGAGGCGCCACTGAGTTATAACGCAAGCAATATGTTATAGCAGTGATTGTGTTCGCGCATCAAAATAGTACTCGTATTATTGTGTAAATAAAAATAGACAACACTTTTTTGATTAGACATTTTGATTGACAAATTACATGCAATAGTAAAATTTCATATATCACTATATATGAAATTTTACTATTGCATGTAATTTGTTCATAATAAAAGCGCGAAATAGTGGCAAGTTTGAGATATTTAATCCGGTGGCGCCATCTGCAATTATCTACGCGAAGTTTGGTCATTATAGTAATTGATTGATGGCGACTTGTTTTAAAATAGCAGCACGCACGGAGGACTTAAGACGACCACCTGGTTTTTTCAACTTGTGTCGATATATTGCTGTTTTTTTAAGAACACTTGTTAACAGATTATGTAAATTAGCTTTAGTCAGACTGTGATAATACCATACCTAGATTTGATAACGATAGCTTGTTTTGTGCATTTTGGGACACTCGTGTCGTATATGTGTGATGTGATTGGCTTGGCGTAACGGTGAAATGACCAAAGCAGTGATTTGTTTGTGGCAATTTGCCACTAGGCAGCATTGCCTTATTATTTGATACTCCCTTAAACCACATGCAGTTTTTTACTAGATTATCCTAAGTGCTGGGTCTTACTTCTCTTAATTATTAATATGATTGGTTTCATAAACTTGTGTAGATAGTTCACATTCGAGATTTTAGGGTTGCACCTCACTCAAACGCACGAATGAATAATGTGTCTCACATTATTTGCAAGCAACACATTATTATAATCTACCATAATAATGGTTTTAAATCAATCCAACGCTATACTCGTACACGTCACAATTGTCATTTCGCTTTGATTTTTATGATGACGGTTCTCTGAGATTATACCATCTTCTCATATAGCAAAATTATTATAATGTGATTCTAGCAATTTGATTTCGAGAGGGCGAAATAGCGCTATACTCAATGAAGTGCTGTCTCCTGCTGTCGTAAACTAAACTTATAATAATACTTCTACAATGCTTTCTTAACATGTAACGAATAAATGTAACTAAGATGCGCGAGTGAAGTCCAACCCGTATTCAGTAATATTTTAATATCACACTTCTATTCTAATCCACCCTGTTGGAATTTCTGATAACTACCACTCCCAAACATACTTTTTTCGATCTGACTGCGTGTAAGCGAATGCACGTATACGATCGTTTAATATATTCGAACGCCTTTACTTATACCTGTATATTTTATGACTATTTTTATTATGAGCTCAAAGTATCATGAAGTCTAGCTGTGGTTCATGATACTTTGAGCTAGACTTCATGATACTTTGAGCTCATTCTGCGTATGATAATTTTTTTTTTATTATATTATTTTGGTATCAGTATCGGTTTAACGCATTTATGATGTAGAATATTTGATGCTTTGATATTCACAGCAAAATTCAGTAGGTATTCTAAAACTGTTAATACCTTAATTAATTTAGAACATCCATTACTGATGAGCGACTTAACATTCGAATTATTCGAGAGTAAAAATGTATTCGAATTATTTATTATTATTCGAATATTATTAGCAATACGTAACGGTTCAATTATCGTCAATCATTTTACACCGAAAAAAATATCCAACGCAACGACTGATTCGTTGTGAGCTCAAGATTGCTTACCTATATTAAATCATTTACTTATTTTCCCTTTATGTGTCCTTTCACTCACTATGATTAAGTATGTTAATACATAAGACTATAACATAGGTACTCTATTTAATCCCCTTCAAATAGATAACCGTTTACGACACCAGATGGCACAACAAGCACAAAGGATATTTGACATATGTATATAATATATTAATTTAATAATAACATCTTGCAAAAAACTTAGATCTTAGATCCCACGTGCAAGTGACGCCAACTAGGTTGCTCGTGATGTTCGCTTTTAACGCAGTCAGATCGTTTGCACTGTTAGGCAAGGGTTACTATGATCGTGTGACGGTTCCGCATGCTTGGCGTGTAGGGTTATCGACCAGCTATTGAACACTCCCTCAGGTTCATCTTCTGAAAACATGCGATTTTGACACCCTCTGACGTTCAATTAGTCACTCCCAGTATTGGTGTGTAATAATGGCAGATGTTTCTTTTTGTAGGTAATATCAACTTGTTATATTGCTTTTTCTTGTTCAATATAGAAATACTTGTATCCAGTGACCATGATACTCAACTAATTACTACAGATATTTGATAAAATCTATTTTCTTATTATCAAGAATCTTCTTTTTAAACAAGACTAATAATATTTTTTATCCACTGTGATAACCAGGGGTGGGAATAGGTAGAGTTTTTAAGTACCAAATGATGTCAAATATGCTACTACGAAATCTTAATATGGATGTGCTTTTTTTAATCCTGGGATTGATTTAGTATTTAA
This sequence comes from Catocala sponsa, assembly GCA_963564715.1. Classification (NCBI taxonomy): domain Eukaryota; kingdom Metazoa; phylum Arthropoda; class Insecta; order Lepidoptera; family Erebidae; genus Catocala; species Catocala sponsa. Next base: position 25,643,255 of record OY751336.1, read on the forward strand.
TTCTTTAGTAAATTATGTGGACGATGAACCTTTAGCTTCCACCAGTGTTTCTAATATAGTTGTAATAGATTCTGATTGATTTGTTATTTCATTGATTTGTAGATACTATTGAATAAAAAATATATACTTAGAGTCAAGTTTGTTTCATTTTTCAATCTCTCTACTGTCTTTGCACATAAAATAGAAAATAATTAAACTTTATCAAGCCGTCAGGCGGCGAGTACTAAAATGCCGTCAAGCGCCATTAGCCGGCGTGTTACGTGTAACGCTACTTAGTTTGTGTTTAACACAGGAAAAAAGAGTTTTATAAGACAATAACATCAATCCCGGAAATTTGAGAAAACAATTTTTATTAATCCCCAATTCTGGGTTTAAAAGGCATATCCATGTGAAGATTTCGTAGGTAGTTTTACGTCATTTGGTACTTAAAAACTCTACCTATTCCGACCCCTAGTGATAACAGCTTGTACTAGAAGCTACTGTGATTGGGGCCAATAGTGAAATGAGTGTGGGATTTTACAATTGCAAGTTCCAATCTATTGGTGCTTTTATATCAAGATATTTTCTGCTGTTATAGTAATCTATGACTAAAATTCAATTCTGTTTATTATTTCACTTGATGAACTACCCACTCAAAATATATATAGTAACGCCATCTATTTAATTACACACCAACTAACACCCCAACCGTGGTTAGTACACACGCACACAACTGGTCTGCCGAGTGTGGACCACTTACTCCTATATGTTAGGCCTTGGGCCCGGGGTAGGCCTACACGGACTCTAGACTGTGCCTCAACTGAGACAAGTGTTGCTGCAATAGGCCTGCGTTGACGGCCGCGTAGTTAAATCTCTGTGAGAAAGTTTATGTGTTACCATCACCTACTACGATTTGGTATGTGCGGTAGATATAGTAACATTCGACTCTGTGCTGCAACATTAAATATATGAAAACAAGATTAAATAAAAAAAAAACAATTTGTATTTGTTATACATTAATTTGAAAATATAAACGCTTTTTATGGAATATAAAAATCAAGTTGCGGTAGTCATTTGAATTTGACTCATTTTTGCAGTTTGCAATATAAATTTTAAGCGTAATAAACATGCAATACACCAGGAAAACCTGTATAAATACAAAATTCCATAAAAGAGATGTATATGTGTAAATTACTATTCAAGCTTTATATTTTCGTTCGTTTAAACTAAAACAAAATGAGCTAAAACGCTCACTGAAAAGATATAAAAGAGTTTCCTTTCCGTAGTGTTACCATATCTACCAAACAAATAGGATACACCATCACCGCTATGTTAAATGTGTTTCAATGTTCAATGTTTGTACTACCTACCTGTCACCTTCACAATATCAAAGCAAATTTTTCACACAATTCTTCATATTATAATGTTTGTAAATAAAAACATTCATACCTATTTTCTTAATCACCTTTAAGTTATGTTTTTAATTACCGATTATATTAAGGACCCGACCCGTAAGATCCTTATACCGTAGGTTAATATGAAACATGTTTTTTCTATATTTTTTTTTATTGCCATTTGTGGCAGACGAGCAAGTGGCCCACCTGATGGAAAGTGGTAACCGCTGCTCATGGACTTCAGCAATGTCAGGACACAGCAAAGCCGCTGCCTACCGTGAAAGAAGAACTCTCTTTAAACCTCGTTTGAAGAAGGACATATCTTGTTATGTGTAGTTACCACAAATAATTAACAAAAATGTTATTAACTTTACGGGAGCACTGCCATGTTCCCAGATACAACAACAAAATTTTATTGTAAACTTGGCGATCAAAAAGAGTAGCCATGAGTTTCTTGCCCGTTCTTCTCATGAGCCCTACACCCTTGCTTTGCTGAACGTGGCAGTAAATGTAGATTCACAGAAAAAATTTAGTGTAACTTTGACATTCATAAGTGTTACCTTGTAACCTAACTTGAATAAATTTATTTTTGATTTTGATTGATTTGATTTATACAATTTTATTTTGTTAACTATTACATTAAGCATCTTGTTTAATGGTAAAAAGAAAATAATGATACTAAAAGTCAATCTTAAAAGTTCTTCTAAGATCAGTAACTCGACATCGTTCAATAACAATTAAAATTATATTATATCCAGACACCTCCAAGTTTTGAAATGTGCCTTGAGTAGATTTTCGATTTACATTTGCCTTGGATACTTTTCTATTCCATCTATGGCTTATATTGCAAGACATGACATCTATTTTTTTAAATCAGCCATCAGTTCCCCGTTATAGTGACTATGCTGCCGGTATAAGGGACATCACAATGGTACAAGAACAAAACTTTATATGAAACTAGATGTTCCAGCGGTTTTACCCGCGTTTATCGTTACTGCGCCGCCCCCGTGGGTCGTAGCGTGATGTTGGTACCGTCCAGAGTGTCCAGAGTGTCCAGACCGTATTCGGCCACGGCGGCTTGGAACTCATTATTGAGAGCTTCGTTGATGTGCTCTCAGATGACTGACATACCCGATTTTTGCCGTGAAATATAGCCTATAGCCTTCCTCGATAAATAGGCTATCCAACACTAAAATAATTTCTAAAATCTAATCAGTAGTTTCTGAGATTAGCACGTTTAACAAACAAACTCTTCAGCTTTATAATAATAGTATAGATGTCAAATAAAACACAAAGTTTATTAAATTTCGTGACATAGGTAAATGTTTGAAGGACTGAGCAAATGTGTAATACATCCACTAGCCACAGAAAGGTACCAAATTATAGCCAACTACTTTTCACCCGCGGCTTCGCTCGCGTAATTGTAGGTTAGGTTAAGTTAGGTTTGCAACAGTTATTTTTTCTGGATGAAAGGTACCCTATGTCCTATTCTGTACCCCTGACAACGTGTATGCAAAATTTCATGTTGATCGGTTGAGTAGTTAAGGCGTGAAAGCGTAACAAACAAACAAACAAACTCATTTTCGCATTTATAATATTAGTTAGGATTAACGCTATTTTATAAGGCACAGTTGCAGATGCCATACTACCATTTATAAAGACAAATGTTAATGTTCCAACGTTGATCTACATGTTAATATATTAAAAACAACATCAAAAACTTAAAGGTGACTAAGAAAACTGTAAAACTAAACAAAATGAAACTAAATTAGTAGAAAATAAGTACATTAATGTATAAGTATAGCCACGGCTTACTATGAGAGAATGCATCAACATGATAGATCTACAGTACTGTCCATTCACCTTACACTGTAAGCGTTATGCTGAGCCGAAGCGTCACTAACTTTATGCAACATCGACTGGGGCGACCAGCGTTGTTTAGTAACATTTATAAGGATACTCTTTCTTAAAGTTATCATTGGTGTCATGTTTGTGAACGTAAGGTTCAAGATTCATCATTTACTAGATGTGCCCGCGGTTTCACCCGCGTTTACGATTACTGCGCTGCCGCTGTGGGCCGTAGCATGATGTAATATAGCCTATAGCCTTGCTCGATAAATAAGCTATCCAACACTGAAAGAATTTTTCAATTCGGACCAGTAGTGCCTGAGATTAGCGCGTTCAAACAAACAAATAAACAAACAAACAAACTCTTTAGCTTTATAATATTAGTATAGATTTACTTTTGTTTTATGGTTTATTGTTGTAAAGGTATTTGGTAAGTGCGTTTGTAGTCAAGTTATTATGAATGGCGGAGTGGCTTAAATGGTCGCCACGCCACCACTCACGCGCAATAAAAGTTAGTTTAACCCACAAAAAGTAGTACCGAGTGTGCTTTATGTCCGTTTCAATTATTGTAAAGTTCGGGCTGATTATGCCTAGTGTATAAAATCAAAACAAAATGGCTACTTTAAAATAAATTGAAATAGTGTAAGAATCAGTTATTCAGTATTATATGATTTTTGTAAAATTAAGTTTTGCCTCATAGTAAGCGTAGTTCGAACATTCAATATTGCAATCTAATTGTGTGTGTATGTGTGTGTATGTATCAGGGATGTTGCCAATATTCGCATCCGCATCCGTAATTGCGGAGCTTCCACGTCGATTTGGATATCTGCATGCTATCGCAGGTTGCGATAAGGAAGAAAATGGGGAAGTAATGGCGCGATGATTCTTCAAGTGAAGATGAGAATCAAGAAACACTAGAAAATGGTATAGCTACATTTATGAACCTTAGCAAAACAGGCTTGAACCTGCAGAGAGAAATTAGATACTTTTTATTAAATATAATGCACAATTTACATCCACATCCGCATCCACAATTGCGGAGTTTCTGCATCAATTTGGACATCTGCATCCGCATTTGCTGATGTGAGCCTTTAAATATTCGTATTCGCATCCGCATCCATGGATGTCAAAATATCTGCATCCACAACATCTCTGGTGTGTATGTACGAATTTTCTGTTATGTACACCTCTTACCCGAGCAAATACGTAAAAGTAAACTTCTATCAGAAAGCGAAGCGGTTTGGAAACAAATTTGCAATACATCGCGGGTCATACAGGGGTCAATAGCTGTCATGTTACTAAACAACGCTCAATGTAGTCGTGTGGTACGTCGCTCGTGTGTGTGTGTGTGCGAGGAGGTGGGGTGGTACCTGCTGTTTCTTCTGCGCGAGCTTGGCCTTGTTGGGATCGACGAGTTCGTGCTGCGCGGCGGCTTGCTCCAGGCGACGTCGCTGCTCGTTCTCCGCGTCCGCTTGCTGGAATAGACATCACAATTTCTTTCTTAGGCGCAAGACACACAGAAAAGACTTAAGACAAGGACGCGTCGCAGACGCGGCTCCCCTACAATAAATTTTCATACAAAATGTATAGAAGCGTCGCGACACAAAACAAACAGAAAAGACAGGGCGCGGACGAGACGCGGACACGACGCTTCAATCAATTTTCATACAAAATGTATAGAAGCGTCGCGACACAAAACAAACAGAAAAGACAGGGCGCGGACGAGACGCGGACACGACGCTTCAATCAATTTTCATACAAAATGTATAGAAGCGTCGCGACACAAAACAAACAGAAAAGACAGGGCGCGGACGAGACGCGGACACGACGCTTCAATCAATTTTCATACAAAATGTATAGAAGCGTCGCGACACAAAACAAACAGAAAAGACAGGGCGCGGACGGGACGCGGACACGACGCTTCAATCAATTTTCATACAAAATGTATAGAAGCGTCGCGACACAAAACAAACAGAAAAGACAGGGCGCGGACGAGACGCGGACACGACGCTTCAATCAATTTTCATACAAAATGTATAGAAGCGTCGCGACACAAAACAAACAGAAAAGACAGGGCGCGGACGAGACGCGGACACGACGCTTCAATCAATTTTCATACAAAATGTATAGAAGCGTCCCGACACAAAACAAACAGAAAAGACAGGGCGCGGACGAGACGCGGACACGACGCTTCAATCAATTTTCATACAAAATGTATAGAAGCGTCGCGACACAAAACAAACAGAAAAGACAGGGCGCGGACGAGACGCGGACACGACGCTTCAATCAATTTTCATACAAAATGTATAGAAGCGTCGCGACACAAAACAAACAGAAAAGACAGGGCGCGGACGAGACGCGGACACGACGCTTCAATCAATTTTCATACAAAATGTATAGAAGCGTCGCGACACAAAACAAACAGAAAAGACAGGGCGCGGACGAGACGCGGACACGACGCTTCAATCAATTTTCATACAAAATGTATAGAAGCGTCGCGACACAAAACAAACAGAAAAGACAGGGCGCGGACGAGACGCGGACACGACGCTTCAATCAATTTTCATACAAAATGTATAGAAGCGTCGCGACACAAAACAAACAGAAAAGACAGGGCGCGGACGAGACGCGGACACGACGCTTCAATCAATTTTCATACAAAATGTATAGAAGCGTCGCGACACAAAACAAACAGAAAAGACAGGGCGCGGACGAGACGCGGACACGACGCTTCAATCAATTTTCATACAAAATGTATAGAAGCGTCGCGACACAAAACAAACAGAAAAGACAGGGCGCGGACGAGACGCGGACACGACGCTTCAATCAATTTTCATACAAAATGTATAGAAGCGTCGCGACACAAAACAAACAGAAAAGACAGGGCGCGGACGAGACGCGGACACGACGCTTCAATCAATTTTCATACAAAATGTATAGAAGCGTCGCGACACAAAACAAACAGAAAAGACAGGGCGCGGACGAGACGCGGACACGACGCTTCAATCAATTTTCATACAAAATGTATAGAAGCGTCGCGACACAAAACAAACAGAAAAGACAGGGCGCGGACGAGACGCGGACACGACGCTTCAATCAATTTTCATACAAAATGTATAGAAGCGTCGCGACACAAAACAAACAGAAAAGACAGGGCGCGGACGAGACGCGGACACGACGCTTCAATCAATTTTCATACAAAATGTATAGAAGCGTCGCGACACAAAACAAACAGAAAAGACAGGGCGCGGACGAGACGCGGACACGACGCTTCAATCAATTTTCATACAAAATGTATAGAAGCGTCGCGACACAAAACAAACAGAAAAGACAGGGCGCGGACGAGACGCGGACACGACGGTTCAATCAATTTTCATACAAAATGTATAGAAGCGTCGCGACACAAAACAAACAGAAAAGACAGGGCGCGGACGAGACGCGGACACGACGCTTCAATCAATTTTCATACAAAATGTATAGAAGCGTCGCGACACAAAACAAACAGAAAAGACAGGGCGCGGACGAGACGCGGACACGACGCTTCAATCAATTTTCATACAAAATGTATAGAAGCGTCGCGACACAAAACAAACAGAAAAGACAGGGCGCGGACGAGACGCGGACACGACGCTTCAATCAATTTTCATACAAAATGTATAGAAGCGTCGCGACACAAAACAAACAGAAAAGACAGGGCGCGGACGAGACGCGGACACGACGCTTCAATCAATTTTCATACAAAATGTATAGAAGCGTCGCGACACAAAACAAACAGAAAAGACAGGGCGCGGACGAGACGCGGACACGACGCTTCAATCAATTTTCATACAAAATGTATAGAAGCGTCGCGACACAAAACAAACAAAAAAGACAGGGCGCGGACGAGACGCGGACACGACGCTTCAATCAATTTTCATACAAAATGTATAGAAGCGTCGCGACACAAAACAAACAGAAAAGACAGGGCGCGGACGAGACGCGGACACGACGCTTCAATCAATTTTCATACAAAATGTATAGAAGCGTCCCGACACAAAACAAACAGAAAAGACAGGGCGCGGACGAGACGCGGACACGACGCTTCAATCAATTTTCATACAAAATGTATAGAAGCGTCGCGACACAAAACAAACAAAAAAGACAGGGCGCGGACGAGACGCGGACACGACGCTTCAATCAATTTTCATACAAAATGTATAGAAGCGTCGCGACACAAAACAAACAGAAAAGACAGGGCGCGGACGAGACGCGGACACGACGCTTCAATCAATTTTCATACAAAATGTATAGAAGCGTCGCGACACAAAACAAACAGAAAAGACAGGGCGCGGACGAGACGCGGACACGACGCTTCAATCAATTTTCATACAAAATGTATAGAAGCGTCGCGACACAAAACAAACAGAAAAGACAGGGCGCGGACGAGACGCGGACACGACGCTTCAATCAATTTTCATACAAAATGTATAGAAGCGTCGCGACACAAAACAAACAGAAAAGACAGGGCGCGGACGAGACGCGGACACGACGCTTCAATCAATTTTCATACAAAATGTATAGAAGCGTCGCGACACAAAACAAACAGAAAAGACAGGGCGCGGACGAGACGCGGACACGACGCTTCAATCAATTTTCATACAAAATGTATAGAAGCGTCGCGACACAAAACAAACAGAAAAGACAGGGTGCGGACGAGACGCGGACACGACGCTTCAATCAATTTTCATACAAAATGTATAGAAGCGTCGCGACACAAAACAAACAGAAAAGACAGGGCGCGGACGAGACGCGGACACGACGCTTCAATCAATTTTCATACAAAATGTATAGAAGCGTCGCGACACAAAACAAACAAAAAAGACAGGGCGCGGACGAGACGCGGACACGACGCTTCAATCAATTTTCATACAAAATGTATAGAAGCGTCCCGACACAAAACAAACAGAAAAGACAGGGCGCGGACGAGACGCGGACACGACGCTTCAATCAATTTTCATACAAAATGTATAGAAGCGTCGCGACACAAAACAAACAGAAAAGACAGGGTGCGGACGAGACGCGGACACGACGCTTCAATCAATTTTCATACAAAATGTATAGAAGCGTCGCGACACAAAACAAACAGAAAAGACAGGGCGCGGACGAGACGCGGACACGACGCTTCAATCAATTTTCATACAAAATGTATAGAAGCGTCGCGACACAAAACAAACAAAAAAGACAGGGCGCGGACGAGACGCGGACACGACGCTTCAATCAATTTTCATACAAAATGTATAGAAGCGTCCCGACACAAAACAAACAGAAAAGACAGGGCGCGGACGAGACGCGGACACGACGCTTCAATCAATTTTCATACAAAATGTATAGAAGCGTCGCGACACAAAACAAACAGAAAAGACAGGGCGCGGACGAGACGCGGACACGACGCTTCAATCAATTTTCATACAAAATGTATAGAAGCGTCGCGACACAAAACAAACAGAAAAGACAGGGCGCGGACGAGACGCGGACACGACGCTTCAATCAATTTTCATACAAAATGTATAGAAGCGTCGCGACACAAAACAAACAGAAAAGACAGGGCGCGGACGAGACGCGGACACGACGCTTCAATCAATTTTCATACAAAATGTATAGAAGCGTCGCGACACAAAACAAACAGAAAAGACAGGGCGCGGACGAGACGCGGACACGACGCTTCAATCAATTTTCATACAAAATGTATAGAAGCGTCGCGACACAAAACAAACAGAAAAGACAGGGCGCGGACGAGACGCGGACACGACGCTTCAATCAATTTTCATACAAAATGTATAGAAGCGTCGCGACACAAAACAAACAGAAAAGACAGGGCGCGGACGAGACGCGGACACGACGCTTCAATCAATTTTCATACAAAATGTATAGAAGCGTCGCGACACAAAACAAACAGAAAAGACAGGGCGCGGACGAGACGCGGACACGACGCTTCAATCAATTTTCATACAAAATGTATAGAAGCGTCGCGACACAAAACAAACAGAAAAGACAGGGCGCGGACGAGACGCGGACACGACGCTTCAATCAATTTTCATACAAAATGTATAGAAGCGTCGCGACACAAAACAAACAGAAAAGACAGGGCGCGGACGAGACGCGGACACGACGCTTCAATCAATTTTCATACAAAATGTATAGAAGCGTCGCGACACAAAACAAACAGTAAAGACAGGGCGCGGACGAGACGCGGACACGACGCTTCAATCAATTTTCATACAAAATGTATAGAAGCGTCGCGACACAAAACAAACAGAAAAGACAGGGCGCGGACGAGACGCGGACACGACGCTTCAATCAATTTTCATACAAAATGTATAGAAGCGTCGCGACACAAAACAAACAGAAAAGACAGGGCGCGGACGAGACGCGGACACGACGCTTCAATCAATTTTCATACAAAATGTATAGAAGCGTCGCGACACAAAACAAACAAAAAAGACAGGGCGCGGACGAGACGCGGACACGACGCTTCAATCAATTTTCATACAAAATGTATAGAAGCGTCGCGACACAAAACAAACAGAAAAGACAGGGCGCGGACGAGACGCGGACACGACGCTTCAATCAATTTTCATACAAAATGTATAGAAGCGTCCCGACACAAAACAAACAGAAAAGACAGGGCGCGGACGAGACGCGGACACGACGCTTCAATCAATTTTCATACAAAATGTATAGAAGCGTCGCGACACAAAACAAACAGAAAAGACAGGGCGCGGACGAGACGCGGACACGACGCTTCAATCAATTTTCATACAAAATGTATAGAAGCGTCGCGACACAAAACAAACAGAAAAGACAGGGCGCGGACGAGACGCGGACACGACGCTTCAATCAATTTTCATACAAAATGTATAGAAGCGTCGCGACACAAAACAAACAGAAAAGACAGGGCGCGGACGAGACACGGACACGACGCTTCAATCAATTTTCATACAAAATGTATAGAAGCGTCGCGACACAAAACAAACAGAAAAGACAGGGCGCGGACGAGACGCGGACACGACGCTTCAATCAATTTTCATACAAAATGTATAGAAGCGTCGCGACACAAAACAAACAGAAAAGACAGGGCGCGGACGAGACGCGGACACGACGCTTCAATCAATTTTCATACAAAATGTATAGAAGCGTCGCGACACAAAACAAACAGAAAAGACAGGGCGCGGACGAGACGCGGACACGACGCTTCAATCAATTTTCATACAAAATGTATAGAAGCGTCGCGACACAAAACAAACAGAAAAGACAGGGCGCGGACGAGACGCGGACACGACGCTTCAATCAATTTTCATACAAAATGTATAGAAGCGTCGCGACACAAAACAAACAGAAAAGACAGGGCGCGGACGAGACGCGGACACGACGCTTCAATCAATTTTCATACAAAATGTATAGAAGCGTCGCGACACAAAACAAACAGAAAAGACAGGGCGCGGACGAGACGCGGACACGACGCTTCAATCAATTTTCATACAAAATGTATAGAAGCGTCGCGACACAAAACAAACAGAAAAGACAGGGCGCGGACGAGACGCGGACACGACGCTTCAATCAATTTTCATACAAAATGTATAGAAGCGTCGCGACACAAAACAAACAGAAAAGACAGGGCGCGGACGAGACGCGGACACGACGCTTCAATCAATTTTCATACAAAATGTATAGAAGCGTCGCGACACAAAACAAACAGAAAAGACAGGGCGCGGACGAGACGCGGACACGACGCTTCAATCAATTTTCATACAAAATGTATAGAAGCGTCGCGACACAAAACAAACAGAAAAGACAGGGCGCGGACGAGACGCGGACACGACGCTTCAATCAATTTTCATACAAAATGTATAGAAGCGTCGCGACACAAAACAAACAGAAAAGACAGGGCGCGGACGAGACGCGGACACGACGCTTCAATCAATTTTCATACAAAATGTATAGAAGCGTCGCGACACAAAACAAACAGAAAAGACAGGGCGCGGACGAGACGCGGACACGACGCTTCAATCAATTTTCATACAAAATGTATAGAAGCGTCGCGACACAAAACAAACAGAAAAGACAGGGCGCGGACGAGACGCGGACACGACGCTTCAATCAATTTTCATACAAAATGTATACACATTTAGTATGAGAATTGATTGAAGGGGCGCCGCGTCTGCGACGCGTCCTCGTCTTACGTCTTATCTGTGTGTCTTGCGCCTTATAAAACTTCCACACAAGGGATAATTCTTGGTTGCGACGTCTTTACAAACATTCAAACAACGGACACAAAGAGCACTCAGACTAGGAACAACCATTTGTCCCGTGTGGGATTCGAACCCACAACACTCGGCGCAACGGCAGCGGCTAGGCAACCACTTAAACCACTACGCCAACCATGCAGTCAAATTAACGTTTAACATTATACATCAACAACATAGTAGCGTGATGTTATATTGTTTACCTACTTGATAAAACAGAGAATTAACAGAAATTTGGAAGTTAGGCAATTTGATCTCTAACTTATACGCTATTAGAATTCAAATTGCTTTACATCCAAATTTAAAATTAGTCTCTATTTTATCAAGAGAACGATATTAGTCAACGTTTTTTTTTGATAAAGTAGTTTTCTAATGGTGAATAAAATATTACAATCATTTCAGTAGTTTTAGAGTCAATCGATCACAAATATATAAAAAAATCATACCTTTTATAATATTTATAGATTACTAGATTTTGCCCGCAGCTTTACTCACGTAAATGCAAATTAGATTACGCTGGGTTACGTAAGTAACGCGACGTGCGTGTTCCCACGCGCCTCTGTGTCGAGTCCGTCTCCCCTCTAGAGGGGACACAGTAGTGTTTATAAGCGAGTGAGTGCCTTTGGGTAGGTCTCTTCGTGTAGTGGCCTGTCGTTTCATACGGCGCGCGGGCCGAAACCTCGGCGGTGTCGCGATTGCATGTGCAAGTGATTCGCGCGGCCCCGCCGATAGCGGTTTTGTCAAGGAACACCGTGGTAGATTTAGTCGGTATTCCGGGAGGTACATTTTTATCGTTTTAACATGTTTCTTTTACCCCGCAGAGTCTGACATAACGCCTCTGCCCGCCCCCACGGAGGGGTATACGTCAAAGCATTTCCCCACGTAAAAAAAAAGGTTATGTAAGAAACAGTACTTTTTGCTAAATGATGGGTACCCCATGTCTTTTTCTATTCCCCTGACAACGTGTAATGCGAAATCTCATGATGATTGGTCGAGTTAGGGCGTGGAAGCGTAACAAATAAAATTTTCGTAGCTTAATATAGACTGTGATAGCTCAGTGGCGAGACCAACAGACTGCAATGCAGAGGGTCTCAGGTTTGAACCCACGTCGCACACCTCAGACTTTCGGAAGTTATATGACTTTTCGAAATTATGTGCGTATTGATTGACAATTATCGCCTGCTCCGAGCCTCGGAGAGCACGTTAAGCCGTCGGTCCCGGCTGCCATGAACATCTATGGCAGTCGTTATTGGGAAGTCAGTGCCCTCTAATATCCTGACACTGGTCTAGCCTTAAGGTATCGTTAGCCTTCGGGTTGCGGAGGTCAGATGGCAGTCGCTCCGTGTAAAAACTGATATCCAGTCAAATCCGGTTAGACTAGAAAGCCGACCCCAAGTGACTTGGGAATAATAAAGGCTAGGGAGAAGAATATAGACTGCGTGTGTTACCTTGAACGCCCTCGTGAACCGTACGAGCAGCGAGAAGAAAGCGTTGGCGTCGCAGCCGCGGGGCGCCTCGCCGAAGTACTCCACGCACGACGCGAACGAGTCCTGCAATACACGACATATACATTATATAAATCACTAGTGACACGCCTCGGCTTCGCACGGGTAGTACAAAACCATAACAAATTATATACCTAAACCTTCCTCATGAATCACTCCGTCTATTGGTGAAAACCGCATGAAAATCCGTTTAGTAGTTTTTGAGTTTATCGCGAACAGACAGACAGACGCGGCGAAGGACTTTGTTTTATAATATGTAGTGATTCTTTTCGTAGTGAAAACAACGATTGCATGTTCAGAGTGCTTTTCTTTATTAAATTCATCGGTATTTATGTCACAATATTCAAGTTGTGTGAGTAGACTCTCATACGCACATAGAATGTCGGCCTCGATGGCGTAGTGGTTAGTGTTACCGACTGCCACGCCTGAGGTCGCGGGTTCGATCCTCGCACAAGTCAAACATATGTGTGCATGAACATGGATGTTTGTCTTGGTCTTGGTGTTTCTATGTGTAATATGTAAATATTTACAAAAAAAATAGTAGGTATATGTTCATTCATCGTCTAGTACCCATAGTACAAGCTCTGCTTAGTTTGGGCTAGATGGTGTTGTGTGTATGTGGTAGAATATTATTATTAGTATTATTATATAGATGACCAAGTAAAATATTAGGTAAATAATGATTCAGTACGCTAGTTGGGGTCTTTGTCTTTTTTTTTATAAATGGTGGAAGTTCCGCAGCACGTGTCCCGCCCCGCACAATATAAACAGTAGGTGTACCTGCGCGTGCTTGGTCTCGTGGCGCAGGCGCCGCAGCTTGTCCTGCGCGTTGGCGAGGAAGTCCCGCAGCACGTGTCCCCCGGCGCGAGCATCAGCCTCACGTCTGACGGCCTCCATGCCGCGCTCCAGCTCGCACACATCTCCCGCCACGTTCTCCAGCGATACTGCACACACACACATACTCTCTAAATCACTGAGACAACAATAGTGAAACTTGTCTATCCGAAACACGACTCATAATTGAAACTTTAGAACGGATTATATCAAATATGATCTAACATTAAGAATTTTTATAGTATTGCTGTGCTTACCTATAGAAGATTGTCACACTCGCTCAGTCTGCTAATCTCAAGTTTTTTTTAAATTGTATATGTGTGATCAATTGTTGGTTAGCCATTAAAAAAAAATAAAAAGAAAAACACGAACAATCGGCCTGAAATTACGGCCTGATTTCCGTTAGATGGCGTCAATTACCGGCTTATACCATTTTAGTTTTGAAATGGGTATGCATTTTTGCAGCTCAGTGTACCTCAGTCTGTAATAGCTGTAAAATAACGTGATTGTAAGAAGTGTATAGATGCAGTTTGTAATTTACGCCATGAACCCGGTACCAGAGAAACCTACGTCGTCTATGCCGGTATCTTATCGCACACGTCGTTAGATATAAAACAAGCACTCACCTTGAGCAGCTTTATCTATGTACAAAAGCTCTGTATCAAAGTTCATCAGCTCGGGGAAGTTCTGTCGAATCGTGCCAACTATGTAATGTAGCAGCGATATCCTCTTATCCGTCGACTTCGTATCCATAAGTGTGTCCAGAGATTGCAGTTTGAACCCGTACGCTGGGCCGCGTTTACTGCTATTTAAATAGTTACCGAATGCCAGAATTATTTCTAGAACATTCCTTAGTTTTTGTGAGGATTTCACGGAGGATGAGCCGGATATTATGGCGTGGATTTGAGGTGTTATCAGGTGGATATTGTCGAAGAAATTGCCCATGTAGCTCATGATGGAAAGTTTTGCCGATATTCGTTCTACTTTGGCAAGTTGCATCAAGAATTTATCTTCTTCTGTGAGTTGGTTGACGTTCTTCTTCTCTGCTACGTATTCTTTGTATGCCTTCTGTTCGGCCTCGGTGGGTACCATCCTCTGTAATATCTCTACGCTTTCTAATGGCAGCTGTTTGAGGTCCAAGTTGTTGACGGCAGCGATGACTTTTTCGACGGGCGTGTCGAGTTTTCTTCTTGATATTGCTGTGAAAAGTAGGTAATATTTAATATACGTTTTGACACAAAAGATCCCACTGGGTCGAAGTGTCGCCGGTCTGTACTGACTGGCCCCCACACACAAGATAATATACGTTTTAACAGGTTAAAATACCGTAATTTGGTATATTTTTCAAATTATTAATTTATTTAGAGTTTTTTAAGCTATGGATAAAATACACATAATATATGATGTTTGTTAATATTTAATTTGTTAATAATGATTGATTGTGTTAACTGAATAATGAAAGTGTAAAAATCATGTGGCAAGTGTAATTATATAGTTAACAATCACAAAACATATTTTATCATTCGATTACAATCTAATAGTAAAAGAATAATAAGAATAATAGTTTTTTTTCTGTACCTTTTCCTATACATAAATTAAATAAAAATGGATGGAAATATATAAATAAATATAAGAGACATTTATAATTATTATTATAATATCGTTAAAGTTGTAAGGCAAGAACAGCTGTATTAGTTATGCGCGATTATTCAAATGAAAATCGAAAGAATCGAATCTTGTTCGAAAAGCACCGAATAATTTTCGATAGTTGATTCGAATAGCTAGTAGATATGACATACCGATGTTCCGTAGGCGCGTGTGCTCGAGCAGCGACACGGTGTCGGGCTTGCGGAAGCGCTTGCTGGGGAAGGAGGCGAGCGTGTCGGAGTCTGCGTCGAGCTGCGCGCCGCCGCACGCGCCGCCGATGCGGAACTTCTCCTCGAACTCCGTGAAGTTGATGCGCCGCCGGGGACGCTCCTCGTCCAGCTCGTTGAAGATCGTGCCGCGGACCTGACGCGCACAAAGTAGTTAGTTTTAATAGTGGTATAAATTCCCTAAGCGTTAGCGACAAGTAGTAGACAAATAGTATGGTTGCAGCTCGTTACTTAATAATTTGTAAGACAAGCAGCATTGTAAAAGTGATGATTAAAAGGAGTGGCCAGGAGTTTATTGTCCGTTCTTCTCATTGGTTCTACGCCCTTGCTTTGCTGAACGTAGCAACAGGTAAATGTAAATTCATATTATTGTTTAATTAGTGTAACCTTGACGTTCATAAGTGTTACTTTGTGACCTAGATGAATAAAGATATTTTGATTTTGAAAGTGGACAAAGTGTTTATGGCTGACGCATAATAGCATTTTTTTTTCACAAAACTAAGCATAACTCTGTACAATTTTTAAGGTTATTGTACAAATATAAGACACAATTATTAGTGGACTAGCTTTTGCCCGCGGCTTCGCTCGCGTTAATTTAGAATTTGACAATCAATTCAGGTTGTACTCTGCTTGTAATAATATAATTCAATCATGATTCGAAAGACACGTGGCGCCATCTATTATATATAATAAGAACGTTTTTTGTCGTTTTCCTCGTGCACAGTAATTTTTTTCGGGATGTAAGGTAGCCTATGTCCGTTTCTGTACACTTGACAACGTATATGCAAAATTTCATGATGATCGGTTCAGTGGTTTAGGCGTGAAAAGGTAACAAACAAACAAACTCATTTTCGCTTTTATAATATTAGTTAGGATGCTCTTCTTGAAGTAAACACTGCATGCTATGTAAAAAAAGTTTGAGTATGTTTATAACAATCGATTACAATCTCATTCTAAATTTTGAATTTGTAACTGTTATCAAGAAATACAAATTTTTAACAGATGCATAAAAAGATATCAATTTCGTTGCAAACCTTATTATAGGCTGAAGACATACGGTACAATGATGAGTGTTGACTAATTATAATTAGTGTGACAATGGAGCAAGCTAAAAGGTTTTGGGTAGTATTTAACTGCACAGCAAAAAATACTAATTGCAGAGCAAAATATATTTAAAGAGATCAAACTAAGTCGATGGAGCCTTGCTTCGCGGAGCTCCTATTTTTGGGTGGGTTTAAGAAGGAACCTAACATAACCTAACCCTTTCGAGAAGGCATGCAGTGATTTGAGGCGTATAAGTGCTCGTTATGTTGTGCAATATTTGCTGAGCAATTAGTATTTTTGATGGTTATTTCATTTAATCCCAAAGGTTTTTATTATGTGTACGACTGCTTAGTTGTGGAACGGCTAAATTAGTAAGGAGAAACTATCAAGTTTTCCATTAGTTAGCTTAAGCAAATGCACAATGTCGTCAATGTTTCGTCTTTGTTTCAGCGGTATAACTTTAAAATGCTCAAGTCTAGGGTCGTAAGACATTTCTATACCTATGGCATAGATTATGTGCATATGATAAAACCAAATGATATATGGACTGTTTTGAAGGTTTTCTGTTTTTCTTACTGCATATACTGTACCTTCGCTCCCGTATTTAACTGTGTTCAATTGTTCAACGAATTATATGATGTGTATAATGATAAATAGATTCTGAGTTGTAGACTCACCTGATTAGGCTTCAGAGCGATCCAGTTGAGTGTTGGCAGCTTATACTTGGTGTCGACCTTGCGCTTGATGGTCATGGCGTCCGTGTGGTGCGGCGGCGCCATGAGCCCGGGTGCGGGCGGCGCGGGGGGCGGCGGCGCGGGTCCCAGCGTGGGCGGGGGAGGAGGAGGCGGTGGGCAGGGCGCGGGCGGGGGCGGGGCGGCGGGCGCGGGAGGTGGCGGTGGCGCGGCGGGCGCGGGCGGCGGGGGAGGGGGCGACTTGTAGGTGGGCGTGTCACCGTTCGGTAGCGTCGCGTGACCGTTGGGAGTGCCGCCGTTGCACAGGTGCGAGGATATCGCACCCACTGGAAGTTCATACCACCACCGTAAGTATAAAAATTACTGCAAGAGCTCTTTGATATAGATTCTGTCATCTGATAAGTCATACACTTTAATATAGTGATTACATGGGCTAATAATACACGAAACGATTACTGCGTTTAGCTCTCTGATTGGTCAAAAGCTTGGAGCGGGCCAATCGGAGCGCCAAGCGTCATAAACGTGTCGATCGCGTTAAAGTAAAACAAACTCGCACTAGGCACTCAGATTTACTAACACGTTACATCTGCGTAGCTTGGCAAGATTTTTATGTTGTACTACTATAAACTTAAAACGAAATAAATGATTTAAAAAATATTGTTGTTAAAAAGTATTTTTTTTGTCTCAAATTCAAATTTTTATTTACTTGAAGATGGTAAATTATATAATTGCCAAATAAAAACCTGGAACAATGTAAAGTTTACAGGATACTTACTGGAAGCACCTCGAGGCAGCGACTTTGTGAGGGACTCCAGCTCCTGAACCTTGGACTCCAACATCGACTGCCGGTTGCGGGAGTCCTGCTGCGCGCGGCGTAACGTTGATACCTAACAAAAAATGCATAATATTAGATTAGATTAGTTTATTTACATTTATACAAAATTTCTCTCTATCATTATAATTAATCTATACAATGTACATTTTACACGCAAAGAGACGAACACGTGCACGTACACGCACGCACTTATATATGTACACGTAAAAACATATGCACTCATATCCTGACAGACACACATTTCGACACACTCCTTACACACAGACTTAAAATTCATTCGCACATACTAAATTCATCAAGAGGTACCAAGGATATGGGAGTAACCAACAAGTCCCACAGGACAACACGTGACCATGACCACAACTAAAACGACCTGATCTTCGTCAAGGGTAAACAAGCTACGGCCTGCAGAATACAAGCGATCACGACTAGCACCAACACAGCTTGGCTGCAGAATCAGTTTGGTGATTCACTCAAAATGAAATGTCATATTTGTTACCCCAGCACCCAGTTACCAAATCATCACCATATTTCCAAGTCTTACCTCTTCGACGACCTGTCTCCTAGCTTCAGCAAGCTGGTCACGTTCCTGTCGTACCTGCGCCAGCTCTGACTCGAGAGTGGCCAGCTTGGCGATAGCTTCGCGTTCCAGCGCAGCCATTCGCTCGTGAGCCTGGAAACGAGACAACAGTTCAATTGTTTGTGTAGCGAAGGTATTCAGTTTCTAACTTTATTAACCCCTTCACTGACCATAACTCACCCTATGAGTCGAACAAAAAATCGTTCTTGTGCCCATACTTCGTATCGTGATGAGTGATTTTAATTCGGATGCGAGTTCTGGCACACAAACCTTTTCTTGTTCTCATAGGGTGAGGGCTGGGTACTAAAAGGGTTAGCTGTTTGTAACAGACAGTGAAATGTTTTTAATTACAAAGGTATCCTAATATTTAATCAATCCAAATGTGCGTCCTGAGTGACGACGACCATCTACCATAAAATATCTATCCGAAACTTCGGTCCAACGAAAGAACTTACAAAGTGGTTTCTTCGGATTTCTTTCCTTCAAAATGACATTACTCCGTTGTTCGGACTACTTTATTAACAGGTTTTGGTCAACCAATGGGTTACGTATTTAGGATGAATTTTGGGATAATTTGATATTGAACCCATAGTCTGATTAACATAATTTAATTTTTTAAATGTTTGTATACTAACATGTCCCAACTCATCCTCAAGTTCGTTGACTTTCTCGAGCGCGGCGGTCTTGGTCTCACTGTCCTCCATAAGCGCCGCCACATCGAACACGTTGTCTAAATACGCCGAGATTTGCACCTGCAACACAAACACACGTTTAATTACAGAATATTAATATTGAAAAAATAATAATATCAGCTTTGTATTAAACTGTCCCATTTCTGGGCACGGGCCTCTCCTCAGTGTAAGACAGGTTAGGCCATACAAAATGTATTTTAACATCTTTATCACTACGCCTTAAAATGTATCTGTACCTTAAAGAAATGACGTCAGGGACTAAATTGATTAAGACTTGCAACATTTTGAACAGTTATATTATACAAATAAATTATTCTCATTATTTTACAACAATAATAGTTGTAAGCTGTTTATATGAAAATAATTTGGAACTACAAACATTAAAGTTAAAAGCTTACTTACGTCACTAGCCACATAATTTAATGACAGAACTATCAATATTTTTTCATAACATGACATCATGCTTTTAAACCCCAAAGGAATAAATAGCGTTTGTTTCGACACCTATGTATGTATATATACCTCATATAGACACAATGTCATGTTATGAAAAGTTTCGTAATCGAAGGTCTGCGGGCCGTAAGTGGGTCTACAATTTTCCAAATATCTTTTTAATGGCTTACTCAGTGCTATTTTATTGATATTTACTTTTAACTAGCTGATAGTGTCCCTAAAAATGTAAGAATATAACAATGGCCAATTCGCTTCAGTTTGGGTAGGCTGAAAGACGCTGTTGCGATGAGCTTAAAGCTTTACTGAAGAATTTGTAGACTGAAGCACTACACAGAGACCTGTGGGAAACTGTTGAGGGGATTTTAGTCCAACAAAGAGACAGTAAAAACTAGAAAAAAGAACTGCATGTCTGTCAACGACACACTTAAAACCAAGCTTTTCTGACACTTATTCCAAGAAGGTAAACCTTCCTTCAAACTCATAGTCCTCCTGAAGTTGCTTTAGCCTGCGTAGTTTCACCCCTGCCCTTCCTCCACCAATTTTTGTCATTACTACACTGCTCGAAGCAACTTCTGCGAGAACTAAAATTATTGGGAAGAGATTCTCATTTTTTGCCAAACGGTCCTGAAGATGCCTTGCGCTGAGGCGAAATAGGCGAAATAGGGTCGACGCAGATTTTGTGTTCGAAACGGAATACTGCAAATTGGAGTACGGCCGGGTCTCACGTCGTGGGACTATCCAGAGGAGTTCGGTATTGTCAACCTTTTTCTATTGCTATGGTTTGTCGAGGGTGCGTGGTGGGTTCCTCTCTTCCCAATAATTTTGTTACCATGGATTTCCGCTAAGCAATGCCTAATTCGATTCAATATATTAAAAGTTTTATATATTTATGTTTGGTTTACCTGTAAGTCGTCGCTCTCGCAGAGCCGCAATCGCTCGAGGTAGTCATCCAACTTGAGCGCCGTGAACTCATACTGGAGGTGCACCCTGAAGTTCATGTCTTCTACAGAGTGCACGATTATGTTCACGAACTGCATGCACGCCACCTGCAAGGAGATACATAATATGTGACTGAGTATAATGCAAAATTAGAATCAAAGTCAAATCTTTATCTCCATAAAAATGTGTAAACAATTCTTGGACACGTCAATTAACTGAATATATTAATTAAAATATAATAATAAAAATAAATAAAAGAAAATAAAAATTTGCCATTAAAAAAGCCTGTTCGAGGAGCAGAGCTTTCATGAGAAGTAGGCAAGAAACTCATGGCCACTTTTATGGATATGGAAGGAAGAACGGGTGCTGAAGAATGGTTTAGTAATTATAATTGCATATGATGACAGTCTGATTGAGTGTTATTTAAAGTTATTTGTATGTACTATATAGATACTCAACGTATATTATGAAAATAGAAGTTTCTGAGTATGGAGGAAATAAGATTGATTTAACAACATCATTGGCAGAACACGTACAAAGTGCATGTGAAGTGCTGCAGTATTATAGGTTTGATTCTACACGTAACAAAAATGTGTATGATCCATAATGTCTAAATAAAACATCAGCCATATTTATCGACAAAAGAAATTAACCAATCATGATAAAAATAGATCTTGGACAGCTTTTTTAATACTTTCGGGGTCTAAAACTCCACAAGAAGATAACAGCCAGGAATATGAGCGGCACTCACCATAAACTCAATATGAAAATTATCATAGTTCATAAAATACTCCATGAGCGTGTGGAACCGGCGTGGCTCTCCGACCACCTCCTTGAAGTTGTCGAACGCTGACAGGATGATCTGGTGGCCGCCCTTCACCAGGCAGATGGCGGCTAACAGTTCCAGCACCAAGGCCTTCGTGCGGAGCGAGTGGTGCACCAAGGAGAGAGCGATACTGTTGATGGCTTCTCTGTGTTGGATCACCATGTTGAAGCCGTACTGGAAATATACAAATAAATATTTTATTTGTAATTCTTATGAGATTTATAATATTTAATTATTTTTATCCTGGAAATCGTATATTTCTTATTGCGATGGCGTTTATTTGTTTTATAATATAAATAAACGCTTAAACAAAAAATAAGTTAAAATGCTCAATTATTCGAGTAATATTATTGGAATTATAAACGATATTTTATTCGAATGTATTCGTAGGTGACCTCATATAAGTAATATTCAAACATGTCATTAACCGGGCATGCTGTAAATGTTGATGGCAAATTTCATAAGAAAATATGCCCATTATATTATTATTAATTATCAATGGACAATGTATCACGAATTCAAACGTGGATTGGCATCTACGTACTGAAATATAAAAATAAATATACAGAATTAAATAACTTTGTTAGGCATTTAGTAATTGTCGAATCGACTTGTATGCCGATATGTGTGTTGGCTTGGTATTCGAATACAATTTATTGGCGACGTCATTCGAATTAATCGACGCAGCCGGGCTGCCGGTGCCCTCGCACTTCGCGGCGCGACAGTTGAGCGACAAGAGTGCTAGTACCTTATTGTTCATGATGGCTCTCATGCACATGATGCAGACGTGTATGTCATCGGTGCTGGCGCCCATGTTGAGACGCGCGGCGTGTCGCGTGCGGCGGCGCGCAGCGGCCGGGCTGGCGGCTCCCTCGCACTCCGCGTCCGCACTCCGGGCGCGTCGCCTCCACGACGCACTCATGGTGGATCCGCCGTCTGTCGGACCGCTGCACTCTGATGTTGTGGTGTTCACTGATGATTAATGACGACTTTGATCAAACACATCGGAAAACTTCTCAGAGACGCTTTTGAAATATGCAAGAAACTGACGTGAGTAGCAGAAAGACTGGGTGGTCAGGTAGTGGGTAAATTATTGCTGATACTATTAAAAAAGAAGTAACTTTTCCATGTCGATAGAATTATATGATGGAAATAGACGCTTCCATTTTAATCTGGTGTTCTTCGATTAGTGCAGTACCTTCACTCAATTTTAGTTCGTAGCTAAAAACGTGAGTCGTTACTATAGTGAATAAGGGTTTCCAAAGCTACTTGAAAAATCGCCGTGCCGTTTGCATGAGGACCAATGGTCTTTCGCCAGATTTTTCCAAAACAGCAATTTTGATTTTATGATATTGACCTCCAAAAATATCTACATTTACAGAATCTGCTTACTATCATGTTCGTGCGGCTTTTTGCCATCTTAGGTCAAATAAAAACAGTGCTAAGTCGTCACGTCACACAACATAGATCTATTGATGCCGTCACAAAATCAAATACGAAAGGTCACCTTAAAAGCGCATACGTCAATTTTAGTGCACATTTAGTATTGTTCTGCTTACCCTGGTTAATACCATCGCTGGACTGACTCCTGGCGAGCGCGATCCTCTGCTCGTGGCGCATCATGCTGAGCCGGAAGCTTAGGTAGTCGATCAGTACGTCCAGGCCCTGGTTCTGTTCGTTGAGGAACTCGCGTACCCATCTAAATATGAACAAACATTTGTATTTTGGCAAAGGATGTGGTTTAAGCGGTCGCAACGCTATTGCCGCCGCATCGAGTGTGGTGATTTCGATTCACACACGTGACAAAAATGTGTGTGATCTACAAATAGTTTTGCCGTGTCCTAGGTGTTCTTTGTGTCCGTTGCTTAAATATTTGTAAAGATCCTCGCGACACAAGATATATTCCTAAAGGAATAGTCGTTACTTTAATAAAAAAGAATAGATGCAGTGTGAGAGGAGGGATTCAGTTAAGTGATTACGCTTATTGCGCTACCGATAACTTTCCACAGGTATCGCTCCAAGATTGAAACAGTTAAAATATAATTAAATCTGTTAATATGTGTGTACTTACTCTATGTGGTTGGTTCGTAATGATATCTCCAAGTCCCTGAGGACTTGCGTCGAGGTTGAGTCGCCGACCATCTTGCGTTTCTGCAAACAATAAGGTTATACGTCATTCATTTTTATTCATAAATACTTATTACATATTTCTATAATATAGCTTGATGGAATAATACCCAAAATGTGAAAGAAAGAATGAAACATTGTGTCTTTGTCGCAGATACAGTACAAAAGAAAATAGCTTAAAATAAAATAAATACATACAAAAAGAAACTTATACAATCTGTGACAAATTGGTACGCACTCAGAATATATGTATATTGCTGTATTGTGTTCTATGTATGGGGTCCTACAATAGAGCGCTGATTTTCAGTGCAGACCTTTGATGTCACACTTTCATACGTAGTAGATACCCTGTCATTTCCACAATTAAAACGAATGTACCGATGCCTCATTAAATAATTTTACCAACATCAAAGCTACTCAAACAAAGTGATGTCAGCGCCAATGTCATAATGTACAGTGATACCAGCATTACCCTGCATCCTTATACTTGAAATGCACTGGTTTCTGCAATACGAGTGTTTAAATAGCTTAGAAGTCAGGGATTCTGTATATTGTATAACGTATAAATGGCAATATAGATATTGTTATTAGTTAAGCCTTTTAGGTTAAAGAGTGTAACAAAGAAAAAAACATACGTACAGACACCCGAAAAACATTACCCTCCTTTTTACGCAACTTAAAATTATTCATGAACAAACACAAGTGCATAATATAATCAACATCTCCATAAACACGTCTTCACACTTTATGTAAATTCTAAAGAACGACAATAGGACCACAAATAGACTAAATTACGACAATGCCCATCCAGGAAGGGATTCCATAGCATAGGTATGCACCTACAGAATGAAACAAAAATAGAAAGTTCTTAGTTATGACAATATCTGCATACATACACTTTCTTAGCTTGCTTGTGAAGCGTAAGTCACGAGTAGTAACGTATTTCGAAGTTACCTATTTATAATAGTTATATCGTCACCATTTTCATTAAATTCCTGCAATATTTAATGTAATAATCTCAGCCCTGTATATAAACTGTTTCACTGCTGGGCTGACTTCTTTTCTGTTTGAGAATAATTAGTCTAGAATCTACCACGCCATCTCAGTGCGGGTTGGCACTTCACACGTCTTCGATTACATTATAGAGAGAACTCTTAGATAATTAAAGCAAATGATAATTAACTATTTATATAGCATATAGCTTCAAAAAGTTAGAGGTCTTAGAGATCGAACTCGAGACCTCTGCGTAGCAGTCTACAGGCATTCACTGCTGTTTGTATTAATTATTAAGTAAGTAAAGTAAGTATTTATTTTACAAAATATAGGTATACGTTCTTATACAGATATTATAACAAAGAAAAAGAAAGTACATATATAATGAAAAAAACGAGGTTACCACTCGGGTTTGTTGTTGGTTTGCGGTTTATACCTCAAACCAACCCTGATGTTATGTGGTACCCCAAGTGACGCCCGGACGTACATCAGCTACTCTTTAATATTTTACAAACACAACAAATATAAATAAATATATACGTAAGATATATATAACTTATAATTGATGAGCATATTATTACATAATTAATGTTACATATTACTTACTAGTAGTCTCCTCAAATACACTGGTTAACCTAACATCCTTGTGTTAGGAGTGGGTAGTGGATCCATTTCGTTGGTATCACATCTACGAATGCTCAGTAAAAATTGGTTATCCTTTGATTTGATCCACCAAGTACGAAGTTTATTATTATCGAATGTTTACTATCGAATGTGTACGAAGTTTATTATTATATTTATCGAAGTAGTATTATTTAAATTTTTATAAACCCCATCGCAGGCCTTTGACAATAGAATATAACAAATATATTATGCTGGTTCTAATATCGCCTCCAAATAAAGGGTACCTACGTATGTAATTAAACTAGGGGTCTGGAACACTCCAAGAAATTCATTGCAAACATAGCCACGGGTTTCACCCGGAAGCTCTGCGGGTACAACAAGGGCCAAATACGCCTGCTCACAGGAGCGTTCACTGGTCATTTTAGCACCAGCGACTTCCTGTGCAGATTAAGATTGGCAAACAATTTGATCTGCAGAGCCTGTGGTGAACAGGATGAGTTCATATCGCACCTACTGTTTGAATGTGACACGTTGACTGGATTGAGAATGGGTCTGATGGGATTGGCATATCCAAATCCTAAAGACTTCAGGCTTCTCCCAAGGAGATAGCTAAAGGATAGATTCTGGGGCCGGCACAAAAGATCCCACTGGGTCGAAGTGTCGCCGGTCTGCACTGACTGGTCCCCGTATATAAGATAAGATAAACTACTGGTGACACACTAAACACCTACTTAGTAATGCGCTGCGCGGCATATATCAGATTGGGGAAAACCCTGAGGTCTTTGAAGCCCCTGTCCACTCAATTCACACGCTATCGGGTTAGGTCGATTAACTTTTGTAATAAGCATTAGACCGACTTGTCTTTTGAGGAATAAAATACAGATGGAAAATACGAAAACGGGAGTCAGTAATGTAGGCCTTCAAAAATATTCACCTG
This sequence comes from Catocala sponsa, assembly GCA_963564715.1. Taxonomy (NCBI): domain Eukaryota; kingdom Metazoa; phylum Arthropoda; class Insecta; order Lepidoptera; family Erebidae; genus Catocala; species Catocala sponsa. The sequence goes on from OY751336.1 coordinate 25,669,713, forward strand.
GATAAATGTAATAACTGGTAGTACATAAGCTTCCCACAGGACATGCTAAGCCTCGTGTGGGATGTTTTTGTAAAGCAAGATCAACTAGTTCTTCAACTATGCCTACATTTGTTATCATATAAAGAACTGTCAACTGCTACTATTAATGAATAAATTATTATATTTCTCTTATCACAGGGATTTTTCTAACATAATACATTAGAAAAATGCCCGGCTCTTTGAAAGGCTTACACGGAGACATGGGTCCAACGTGAAGCGGCCTTTCGAGAGTTGAAAAGGCCCTTCTAGAGTTATTACTTGATTATTTAGACGCTCTGTTGTATTCCTGTAAGAGGATATTTCCTCGAGCCTGTCCATTCGTACCATCCCCAAATAACTATCAAAATCACTATAAGCTTGCGTCTATGTATGACAGTGCAGCACCTCGCATTAAGCAGACCAAAGTTAGGTAAATAATGTCGTCCCTATTATCTCCTAAAAAACTGTTGTATGAGAGCAGAACAATGGAATTAAGTGCCAAAGCCTTAAGTTTATCGCATGGTCCATACGACAACAGAAGCACGACGTCTCTCCATATGAGTCAGAGCAGAGATGACGAGTGGTACGACCTTTGGGTGAGCGACCCGCCTGTCATACGACCTCAATAATTGATGGAGACACGTTTAATAACGTCAGGTCACTGATTAACAAGCTTATAATTTTTACATAGGTATTCAAATTATTAAATCTGGTTTTATTTTTTAATTTAGAAGGTCTTCTTAATGTAGAAGTGTCAGTCTTGTATAAGCTAACCAAAGTCAAAAATCATTTAGGACAGCAAGTAAGATTTATAAACGTTCGAATTTATGAGTTAGTGAAGTTACTTAATTTAGGTTTAGTTAGTTACTGGGTTAAAGCAAAGGGTTGAGCTTACAAAAAGATTCCTGCAAGAGAGTCTTGGTTAGAAAGAAAAGAGAAAAAAGAAAGAAAAATATTTATTCCGGCACACAAGGGCACACGCAAAACACGAAGAGATAAAAAACAAAAGGTCTACAAATTACAAAATAAATAATCTCTTTTAAGGTTACTCTTTTAAGTCCCCATTCAATTACGTATGTATTGAATAGAAAATTGCACATAGTCGGTAAAAGAAAATGGGTAATATTTAACTGTTCCTCAATTTTTTGCCTTTATTCCACCAAAAATACTAATTGCACACCAAAATATGCTTACTAAAATATTTTAAAGAGATTAATCTAAGTCGACCGAGCTTCGCGAAGCAAAAAAAATGCGCAATTAGTATTTTTGGTGGTCATTATATTTAATCCTAAAGAAAATGAGGAACAATCAATGCTACGTAGATATCCTACATAATGCTAAAGCAAGATCAGCTATAGTTCTGATAAAATAGTTGTGTATGTGCCAACATCCAACTACCTACAAATATTATAAATGTAAAAGTTTGTAAAGATGTTTGGACGTTTATTACTCAATCACAAGTAAACTGTTTATGAAGAAACTTGACATATAGATATAATATATCCTGGATTATATTGATACTTTTTAACCCGGTGTACGTTCCCATAAGATTTACGTGGCCAAAGCCGCGTGTAAAACTAGTTGAGAATACCTATGAGTGAAAGGTCTGTTGTCATTCTAAACAGCATTCCCATGCTCCAAAGGCTTTTCGTCTGTAACCTATTGTCCTAAAGAAAAGCCGCATAAGTGACAGGGCGCCTCAAGCGAAGGTCCGCACACTCCTTACAGAGGTCAAGTGCCTCGAGACATACGTTGCGACCCTCTCGCATCTGCTGCGGCATCTTATCTGACATTTACCGTTAGATATCATGAACGGATCGTGAAGCTTAATTGGCATTTTGTTAAAGAGCCCATATTTTCAATTAGTGCGGCATTCGTGGGCATTTTACAAGAGAAACTTGTAGTCGAGTTTTCATAGATATCATACCCGTTTTTAACACTGCATCTGTACCTACTCAGACTGAATATCCCTGAAGGGATACGCAGAGGAGATATTCCATTTATATAACTTCATTAGTTATATACATGGAATGTACCTCAGTAATTACATGTACGTTATATAAGCCATGTATTAAACTAACCCACTGCTAGGCTCGGGCGTCTTATCAGTAAGAGAAGGTTTAGGCCATAGACCACGACGCTGACTCAGTGCGGATTAGCAGACTGCATAATATAACATTGTAGAGAACTGTCAGACATGCAGAGTTCCTCACGATGTTTTTCTGCACTGTTAAAGCAAGTGATAATTAACTATTTAATACGCACATAACTTCAGAAAAGTCATCTGCGTGGCAGTCTAACGGCATCCTACTAGATCACTGCGTTTAACTTGTGCAAAATGTTTTTGTTGGTAATTGTCTTTTTATTTAATTTGATAGTCATATTAAACTTCATAGTCGGGAATAGTTTTAACTGTTTTATGAACATACACCACAGAAATAATATCTTCCCGTGATCTGTGACATCCACAGAGAACCTTTCAGGATTTATAAAATAACGAAGGTCTGATCGTCACGGGCTCTTGCTCTACACAGGTTTAGACTCCATGTTGCTACTGAGGTCATTTTACAGAAACACGCAATAACACATTGACTTGAAACCGGGACCATTGCATTTGCATACACCACCGCTTCGCAACCGGGGTATATCTCTTATCTTAAAACGAAATAATTATATCATATTACACATACAGCACCAACGTTCATATTCTCACGTAGTCATCATTAACTCGAATTGCGTGAATCAGTCTGCTGACACTCAGTTTCACAATAACAGACACCTGATACCGTATCAATCACACATACAATTCGTAACATCATGAATAAGACGGAAGAGGAAAATAGTTTATCATTCCACTCACTTTCAATTTGTATCAACACACGTAATGTGTAGCGGCGAGTCAAGATATTTTTGGAAACTTTATGGAAACTTTGAATACAACAAAGGTGGTAAGTATAGGACCCGCCTGATGGTAAGTGGTTACTTTAGCTTATGGTTGCTTGCCATGCCAGGAGTGTCGCTCACGCATTGTCTTTCATACATAATCTCCAAAAATGTAAGGCAGAGGCGTATAATAATAAATTACAATTCATCAGGAATATTTTACGCTCCTACGTAATAGGGGACGAGGATATTGCTGTCTCCCAGATTCTATTTCAGACATAATGCTGCTTCTGAGCATTGCTTGACAAAAAAATCCAGTAACAGTTTATCCGTCCCGGGAGTTCCTTTGCTGCTAGTTAACCCTGCAGTTAACACATCATCTTCTAGATGTCTAAAAATCTTACACACAGCACGAACACAGCAGAATATGGTTTTATATCATAATCAAGAAAAGACAATATCCTTTCTTAGAATCAGCACGGTATCTGGATATGTGCCAAACGACAAAAGGTTTACCCCCTAATATGTGGCGACTGAAACCATAGCTGGCGAACTGTGTCTGTAATACATCTCTACGTATCCGTAGTATGAAGCACGGCTTGAATCGACTACCTCAAAAACCATAATGTTTACTAACTATTAAAATATTGCCTACTAGCTTTTGCTCGCGGCTCCGCTCGCGTTAATTTAGAATTTGTCAATCAATTCGGGTTGTACTCCGCTTGTAATAATATAATTCAATCATGATTCGAAAGACACGTGGCGTCATCTATTATCATAAGAACGTTATTGTTGTTTTCCTCGGGAACAGTAATTTTTTCGGGATGAAAGATAGCCTATGTCCGTTTCTGTACACCTGACAATGTATATGCAAAATTTCAGAATGATCGGTTCAGTGGTTTAGGCGTGAAAAGGTAACAAACAAACAAACTCATTTTCGCTTTTATAATATTAGTTAGGATTAGGATATCAATCTAAGGCGATGCTGAAATTGTTTATGTGGTCAAAAAATAAACTCGGTAACTTTGACGTTTATATGTGTTACTTTGTGACGTAAATGATTTTACATAGCACGGCAATTCTAGGTTAATATAATAAAAAGGGGTAGTTCCCACTTCGGGGTGTCAAAATCACTTAACATGTGCGAACTTTATGGGCCAACACATTTATTTTGGCGCCTCCGTGTAAGTTATGGCGCCTACAATGTGTTGATAATGGAATCGCTTTTATGTGTTTAGTCTGTGCAAATATTATGCGAGCTTTCTGATGGGTGAGCAGATGAGTGGATTTTGTGGGATAAGAGCAAAGATACTACTGCTTTGGTGGTCTCGTATAATAAGTAAGATATAAGCATGTCTGCAGCCGATCTTGGGATGTGTCCGATTTGGATCATCCGGCTCATCGTAAGAAGAGCTTAGACCACAGTGCACGTAAGCTAGCTGCAAGTAATCTAACCCTATGATGTTTTCGAAGATGGACGAAGATCTAGGAAATCTGACTGTCAACAAACCTTAGGTAAACCTCGCTATATTTTCTTACGTTTTAAACAAATAACAATAATGTTCTCTGAAGATAGGACTGGCGATCTCATTACGTGAAATGGCAAAGGCCAGCTTTGGGCTGTTTATGGGGAAAACAAACAAATAAATAAATTCCCGTACTAATAAAAATAGATATACGAATTATCAAATGTTTCTGAAGCTCACCCCTTTTAAGTAAATTAGTAAAAGACAGAAATACTAGACTTAGGGGTCAGACGAGTTCCGAGTCAAGGTGTCCTATGTGTTTTGGTTAGATTTTTTTTTTGTGGCATAGTGGGCAAACGACCTGACGGATCGTCTGATGGTAAGCGATTACCGCCGCCCATGGACACCCGCAACCCCAAAGGAGTTACAAGTGCGTTGCCAAGGATAGATGTAAAAGTAGTCGTTAGAAACAAAGACAGTCAACTTAAGCAATTCATTATTTTGTCTTATTTGAACCCAGTTGACTCTTTTCCTCATCGGAGGGCTGTTTGTTCATCGCTAAGACATAAATACCCATCACATCAATCATGAACAACATATTTTTTGCCGCAATTGGCTTTTAAGAGCACGGTCCGAATGTTTGACCCCTGCAATAATTTATTGAACAATGCCAAAAAAACGTATTACAATCACATGATCAATCAACTTTAATAGAGTTCCGTATGACTAAAAAAATTATCTAATTTAATATTTATTTAGATTAACATTTCAGAATCTAATCAGATTTTATCTAAGTAGATTTGCCCGCAGCTAAGATCGCGTAAATGTAGGTTAGATTAGTAACAGTATATTTGACCTGGGGGTGGTGGGCTTTGTGGGCCTGCCCGCCATCCGTTCAGCACCAGGTCCGAGAAGCGGTGTGCGTGTTCCCACGCGCGCCTTTGTGTCGAGTCCGTCTGGGGAGACGGGTCGGTCTAGAAGGGTCTAGGGGGGGACAGTAGGGACTTTTTAGTGGTGACCATTAGCTAGGTCTTGTCGTGTAGTGGCCTGCCGTTTCATACGGCGGCGGCGGGCCGAAACCTCGGCGGGATCGCGACCGCATGTGCAAGTGATTCGCACTGCACCACCGATAGTTGTTTTGTCGAGGAACACCGTGGTAGATTTAGTCGGTATTCCGGGAGGTACATTATTCTTATTCCATCTTTCTCTTTTACCCCAGGCGAGTTCGACATAACCCCTCCGCCCGCCCCCGTGGAGGGGTATGCGTCAATGCATTCCCTCAAGTAAAAAAAAAAGTTACAGTAGATACTTTTTTCAGAATGAAAGGTACCCATGTCCTTTTCTGTTTCCCTGACAACCTGTATGTGAATTTTCATGATGATCGGTCGACTAGTTAAGAAGTGACAAAAAACAAACAACTGGCATTCGCATGTATTATGTTAATTAGGTTTATCTATTACGCAGTTATCCACTTAAGACAGAGATTTTAAGAAGCTTTGGAAATTAAAATTATTTTAACTTGTTTAATTTGACGCGAAATTGTATACACGATTGATTAGTGAAGTTTTGTTCTGTAAAGAAACCTTCGACAACAGTCCGTGATAGCGTGGTCAAATGTTGAGTTAATTCTTAAAGCTATAGGGATTATATATGAAATATTGTATATAAAATCAAGAAGGATCGCAAATCTTACGAGGCTATAGCGGCTATTACCAACATGATTTTTATAGACAAATTGGTATAAACTCACAAAGATCCTTTTAAAATCGGGATGAACAAGTTATAAATTAAAATAAAAAGTATGCAAAGACAGTTTCACAGGCCGTATGTTTGAATGCCAGATATTATTGAAAACCTTTTGTGTCTTGACGCCGCCGGTGTGCCGCTACCACTCAATAAGTAAAGAAATTTATTTAATTAGTAAAAGACTTAAATAAGCGATGAATTATTGATCAGCAATAAGCCCGTATACTATTGGTGACTTAGCAGAAAATAAAGGAATTTTGCTTTATACGGAACCTTCCATATACATCATTTTCGTCTTATACATTTTATTTGCAGAAAAAATCTCAACCGATTCAAAACGAAATCAAATTCTATCTTAAGTCCAATAGAGCATAAAATCAAAAGATAACGAAAGTAATCATATAATATATTTACTAGTATTTTTTATACTCGCTATACTAAGTAGTTGAGTCAAGTGCTTGTAAAACAGTGCTCAATCACGGCTATATTACAAGTGCCGTTGTAACGGTACCTAGATCAAATCCCACTTCAACTAAAGTACCTACTCTTTTTGTCATTTTAACGTCATCTTTTAATTGGACATGTTTATGAAAGAGATTAAATAGTAAGATACCATGTAATATTCATTATCACTACATATTATAAAACAAAGTCCCCCTCCGCGTCCGTCTGTTCGCGATAAACTTAAAAGCTACTGAACGGATTTTCATGCGGTTTTCACCATTAGATAGAGTGATTCATGAGGAAGGTTTAGGTGTATAATTTATTAAGGTTTTACACTACCCGTGCGAACCCGGGGCGGAACGCTAGATATAATTACCTCTCGCAATCTGGATAGTATAAAGACAATACCTAGGTTGGATTGATCGAGAGGTTGTGGGGTCAAGCACAGCCAATTACATTACCGACCCACTCCAAATACAAGCATTTAGCTTAGTAGTTTGTAACTTAATTGCTAGCAATCTTTATATACAAAAAAGGGCGTAAGTCCATACCGGGCAAAGATTCAGGCTCAGAGCTGCTTCTGAGGATTGCCAAATAACCAAACCTAAATCCAAGCAATCAAGTGGTCAGATTTACTTATATACAGCTGCACTCATAATCGCGATGTTATTTAAAACATGCGTTATGTACTTAACAGGTTCATAGCCAAAAACTCCGCGCGGAGTCAGACGGTTATCGCTCAGAGTCAGACGGTTATTTCAAGACGGTGCCGCTAACTCCGCGCGGGTATTATTAATTAGAAAGGGGTAGGGGAACAAAATCTATCTAACCTAAAATATACGAAAGCACTAAAAAAGTATATAAACACACAAACTTAACACAAAAAAAATTGGATCCCAGGTGACAATTTTTGATTTGACTAGCTTGGACATCGGCAATGAAACTTAATTTGTTTCTTAATTCGAGGCGATTCGCGCAATAATCTTTCCAAATTGATAATGGCAGCATTTAAGTGAATTCTCAGGATTCGTGAATAATTATTAGACTGTTATTTTTTATAAGTAGCATACGGACTTTATTGAATCAAATTAGGTGTTACTCCATTAGGCGGAAATCCATTGTAATAACATTAATTGGGAAAGGAGGAACCCGCCATGCACCCTAGAACTGCCCACACCAACTATTGCAACTGTATTAAGTTGTTATAAAGGACATTGTTCAGCTGCCATACATTATTAGCCTAAGAACCAACAGCCACAAAAAAATTATAAATATGTGGTTAAAGATGACCACATTCAATTAAAAGTGAATATAAGTCACGGACACTTCTGAATATTCCGGGAGGTCCATTATTATCATCCTTATTCCATCTTTCTCTTTTGTTTACCCCGGTAAGTCCGACATAACCACTCCGGCCGCCCCGGCGGAGGGGTATGCGTCAGCCGTCAATGCATTCCCAAAGGTAAAAAAGAAAAAAGAGTGTTGCCATGCTTGCACTATAGAAAAACGTATAATACCGAGAAAGTGGTATTTATTAAGGTCTTTTACATTAAAACTTAGACTTTTTAAGAAATTGATCATTTCTATGATGAAGTTCAATAATGGTATTTACAGAATAGCATTCGTATAAACTACGTAAGAAAAATTACAGACAAGCTAAATAGGAAATAATTTCTCTGATAAAACCGTACACATATTGTAAAAACAATAGGCATGGCAACACTGCATATCTCAGATGTAAACAATGGATGCCGATGTTATCTAAATCGCGAAAATACTTTTTAACGAGAAAATAAGAATCGAAAGTGTCCGTGGGATTGTAATGATTGATTATTAAGCCATTAAATAAAATACAAATTATTGTTTAGGTGGAATGTGTGTCGATTCATAGGCCAAATTATTCATTGTCCTTTCTACTTTAAAGTGTTGAACAGACCTGGTCACAAAATTTTTACTTCTAGTTCGGCATCTCGATTTATTTCCTGAGGACGGAAACAGGCTCGCCTTCTATTACTTAGGACCTAAACTATCTTACCCACGATACGTGACTGCAACACCCCTCTGCCCACCCTTTGAAAGGTATATACCTGTATACCGTGTAGTGTATACAGGTATATATCATTGTAGTGTGGTAGTGTTTGTATCGTAAACTTTGAAGGTTCAACGACTAAGCACGCATATCGTGATAGGTTCTGTAGAACTATTGTTGTAACTTCAAGTACGTTTAGCGGGGATCTGATAACGATGTTGTTAGGTCGAAGGACAAACGTACGTGAATATGTGTCCCTGGCTTCATGCCAGCGCAGGGTACGCCATGCGATCCAGATGTCCTAAACAAAAGTATAAATGCAAATATGTGTTTGTTTCTTGTCTTAATGTAAAATTGCTGTACCAAAACGGGTCTTATACTTTATGCACAGCAGTCGAATTCACACACCGAGGCAGTTTGCACTGGTTTGTGCTGTATCACGCTTTTCAAAGCAACTAAATGACTAATCACGCTCGCTTAAACTAGCACATGTGCTAAGGCACTAAACTACATCATTTCCATAAGTTTGTTGTTAAAATCACTAACGGCTAGCAGATCATAAACGTCGTCCATTCATTACTATTGGAGAGTTGGGCATCACAATATAACTGTGACTAGCTAATTGATACTTTACGTACCTAATAAACATCAGAACGCAAGTTTATAACATCGGTGTAATAGAAACCTGCTAGTCGTAAACTTGAACTATTATCAATGTTATTGGTTTGACCTACATTTCGTACAGATCTGGGACAGACGGATAAACAATGTATATTATACATAGTAGCGATGGTTCTCGTAGAATTACTACCATTTTAATATCACTCGTGAAGATTTTGTCAAGAGAAGAAGCATTCAGAAGTAAGTGTCATATCAATATGCGGTACTGAGAAATACTGAGAAATCCCTGACAAAAAACAATAACATTTGGGTCAATCCGAGAACCAAAACTGAAACCTCATGGCACGAAATATAAACACAAACTTGTACGACGGGCTCAAAGAGACAGTATTTAATACGGTCATTAAATATAATAATTAAGCCTTCCAATCTATCTTATCTTATCTTATGTGGGGGCCAGTCAGTGCAGACCGGTGACACTTCGACCCAGTGGTATCTTTTGTGTCGCCACTCTCCCAATAACGACTGCCATAGATGTTCATGGCAGACGGGACCGACGGCTTAACGTGCTCTCCGAGGCACGGAGCAGGCGATAATTGTCAATCAATACGCACATAATTTCGAAAAGTCATATAACTTCTGAAAGTCAGAGGTGCGCGATGTGGATTCGAACCCGAGACCCTCTGTATTGCAGTCTGTTGGTCTCCCCACTGAGCCATCGCTGCTCTTTCCACTCTAAGAATCATTTTATTGTCGCGGCAGATTAAAACGGACACATAGAATACCCAGACTTGGAACAACTACATATTTGTAAATCACCAAAACGGGCATTTCGGTGATATACATATCATATCCACTACATTCAGTGCACTGGTGGTGGCGAGGGGTCCACTTAAACCACTATGCCTTATTCTGTATACTTTGCATAAGGTGCGTAAATTGTTGTAAACACCTGTTTGTGGTCTGGTTGCTTTAAAGGTGCGCTTAAACTGCATCAGTCGTTTTTAATACAACATGACCGAGTTTACAGTTACTTATAATTTCATCTGACAAGCCACAAATGAAATTGATACAGGTTCTACTTATAACCTGCATTGGGCACTGCTGGGTGGGTCGCTGATGTAGTTATAATTCCAGCGACCTACCCACCTTTCAAGGCAGCGAGTTGGAGAGAGGACGTCCTATCTTTTCCCGGGTGAGCCTGTCATAACCTATTCGCTCCACTTCCCCCACGTTAAAAAAAAAGTTCTACTCATAATACAAGCATTTTAGCTTAGCTCGAGGGGCTATCAAGAATACTAGTAGTTTGCAACCTTATTTATACAATTTTAGCCAGTTATTCTTTTAAGTACCACGCAACTAGAGGCGACCCGGTTGGGGTTTACTGGGCTGATTTCCAAGACTCCATGCTATTATTAAAAACTGCCTAACGGGAAAACCCAACATAACTTTGCCCGACCGAATGCTACATGGGATGGATGCCACGATCCGAAACTTTGTCGAAAGTTTATTTACACAGAGATAGAAGTTTAAGTGCATGAATAGTTTAAGTTGTCGTCTTGCCATTGCCAATGCGTCTACTGTTTTAGGTTCGAATCCAACACGAAACAAAAATTTGTATAATCCACAAATAGTTGCCCGAGTCTGGGTGTTATTTGTGTCTGTTGATTGAATGTTTGTCATGTCACACAGGATTTACTTCCAATGTGAATGATCCCATTATGAAAAAAAAATTAAGCCACAAGGCAGGGTTTATTGTTCAAATGTTTGTTACAAATGTAAAATGATATTTTAGTCAAGCTGTAATGTCAAATTATAATTTAAGCTTCAAAAAACATCTACCAATCGCAAGAATCTTCAAAATTTTTTGCTACGTGGTTACGCTTTAGTTGGTGTGTATCCTAACGCGAAAGCGGCGCAGGTGGGTAATCTCGTCATAATATGTTATACGCTTACACCAGATACAGATTACTGGTTTTAATACAAATTAAGGATAAAAATGAGTTAACAAACACCTTGTGGATAAATTGGAGTGTGACGTCACAAATTATCTTTATAACAAAGTTTTACAACTGCATATCTTCGTTTTTCTAATTATGTTTAGGTCTCATAAACAAGAGAGAGACGTAAGTCTTTTGTGGTATACATGACTACTCCTGAGTCGGGAGGGACTTTACAAACATTCAAAAATCGGGCAAAAAACACCCAATCTCAAAACAACTATTAAATGTTTTGTAACAATCTCAGGGTGGAAGGCGCTGGCGACTGTAGCACAGTTTATACTAGTACGGTCGTCATCGAATTCTCTTTTCATATTTTAAACGCTTTATGATATATATGTATTAGATAAAGAGAAAAAAAAATTTTTAAAATCAAATGATGATAATAAATAATAATTATTATTATTAACTATGTGTGTATCACACAAATTTTTGCCTCGTCTGGGGACTCCATCGAAATCTACATCACTCGGCGCAGTGACAGTGGGGACACGACCACTTAAGCCGCCATCTTTCTTCTTCTCCCTAGCCTTTATTATTCCCAAGTCACTTGGGGTCGGCTTTCTAGTCTAACCGGGTTTGACTGGATATCAGTTTTTACACGGAGCGACTGCCATCTGACCTCCGCAACTTAAAGGCTAACGATACCCTAAAGCAGTGTCAGGATATTAGAGGACACTGACTTCCCAATAACGACTGCCATAGATGTTCATGGTAGCCGGGACCGACGGCTTAACGTGCTCTCCGAGGCACGGAGCAGGCGATAATTGTCAATCAATACGCATAATATTGTCTTCTGTTTACGTGAATAAATTGATTGAAATTAAACTACTATATACGGATTTTATCGCGTTGTTTACGAGTATTTGACACTTTATTACAAAATTTTGGAAAGTGTCAAATAAACAACGCGATAAAATCCGTATTTAGTAGTTAAGGGGACACCGCGAAACGCGACGCCCGTACTCATTGACACTCATTGTGTATCAATCGTTAAAGAGCGGTCATAAGGTCTAAAATTGCGATGCGCCCGTAATGATCGAAAGCGCTTAGAAATTGTTAAAATCTTAAAATATTATTTAAAATGATTGGTTTTAGTTATGGAAATAATGAGCTAGCAAATTACTAATATTGATGTTACGAATATATTTGAGTAATTCCTAAGTATAATGATAGTGTAACTTCCTTGTAATTTCAAAAATAGTAATTTTTCAGAGGTGTTTTCGAAAATAATTATGATCGAGCCAAAATCACAATATCGTGTTTTTGAGCTAGGAAATTCTAGTTAAAGACATCAATTTACCTATATCAAAATTCTAGATTAATTGGTCTTCTCATAGTCCTATACTATTCGATGAAAGATAGTGCATTTTTTCAGTGTATCTTCTTAATTTCAATCAATAAGCTCATAATTTAGAAAAGTCATATAACTTCTGAAAGTCAGAGGTGCGCGACGTTAGATCGAACCCGAGACCCCTCTGCATTGCAGTCTGTTGGTGTCCCCACTGAGCTATCGCTGGTATTAAGCCACGCCATCCTTGCCGTCTAATTAATAACTCAATCTTGCGTTTATTAACCGTTTAACAGATATGGATGAAACTTCGCTTACAGACAGATCATATCGTGTAAAAACATATGGGATACTTTAAATCCCAGTATGCGTTCTTCTAGGATTTACAAGCAGGTGAAGCCGCGTGCAGACTCTACTATAGTACGATTTTATCCACAAATTGCCCGCGGCCAGATCTCTATCGTCCGCTATAATGAATGTATCGTTCATTGTTTACAATGTGTAACGGTATTGCTAAATACGGAGATGCACGAACAACCTCGACTTGTGCCTTACCATACATCATTCTACTATTGTGGACCTACTGGGACCGGCAAGCCTAGCTATCTATACAAATAAATAAAATTGAAGTTTCTGTTTGTAATGTCAAAATAACAGCGTTTTCCTAAATGTATATGTATACGGTACCTATATAAAAAAATAAATTTTAATTTTTTCCCTGTCTGGCTAACTGTTTGTTACGGTTAATCTCTGAAACGGCTGGACTTTAGATTTATTTAAGAAAAAAATTGGGTTCAGCGACAATAGACAGTGTTTTTGTTTTGCTTCACGCCTTAACTACTTGACCGATCAACATGAACTTTCGCATACACGTTATCAGAGGGTACAGAAAATAATGAACCTATTCATTCAGAAAAAAAGCACTGTTCTCGAGGAATAATCCTAATCCTAATCCTAACTAATATTATAAAAGCGAAAATGAGTTTGTTTGTTTGTTAGCTTTTCACGCCTAAACCACTAAACCGATCATTCTGAAATTGTGCATATACATTGTCAGGTGTACAGAAACGGACATAGGCTACCTTTCATCCCGAAAAAAATTACTGTTCCCTAGGAAAACAACAATAACATTCTTATGATAATAGATGGCGCCACGTGTCTTTCGAATCATGATTGAATTATATTATTAAGTACAAGCAGAGTACAACCCGAATTGGTTGTCAAATTCTAAATTAACGCGAGTGAAGCCGCGGGCAAAACCTAGTAATATATAGAATAGAAGTTTATAGAGGATAGAAGTTTATTGATGAAATCTACATTAGAGAAGCCGCGGGCAAAATCTAGTATTATAATAAAACTGATAAGAAGTTGTCTCGTTAGTTAGTATCACGTGATATGGTGCAAAGTGAACCGCATAAATGACGCTGCCAAACGAACTCTTGTCTACGCGGACGAAACAACGGACATAATCTAGTCAAGAATGTTTATAGTAATCAATCTCAATTTCTTGCTATGGTTGAATTAAGTTATAACGGACAACGCTGACTAAAAGATTGAGTATGATTATGAATGGAGGCGATAAACAATTTGTACTCTGCCAAAATATTTGTACTGATCAGTAGAAAAGTATAACTAAGATTGAGAATTCCTTTTAATATTCATATTTGCTTTGTTGGATGTGAGCTAATCATTCAATACGTAACTGATATGAATTCGACCAATAATCAAAAGACTATAATGAATAGTATACATCGTAATCTTAACGTGTCCAAACGGTTAGTTATCTGTAAATGTAGTATCTACTCGAATGAATTCGATTTAATTTTTAATTAAACTTTTCATTGGCCTTATTTATGTTGTTCATTTTTTATTACTTGTATCGTATAGCTGTAAGTTTTCCATTGAATATAAAATAAATAAATAAAATAAACGAAGCATCATAAACTCGAGAAATGGGTATTTATATTACTTTTATACCCTTACCTCAACTCACTTGCAATCGCAGCAGTGAGGTTTTTTCTTGTCTTTGAATTTATTACGTTTCTAGGTGACTTATAGTTTTCTACTTCATTAGCATAATTCATCTATCAGATTTTAGGCAAAAACTAAACTCAGTTCCTCGATAAAAACACTACATAAATCGTATCACATTTAATTATTGCAACCTTCTTTAGAATAAATCCAACAAGTACTTACCCTGTGACTTCTGGACGCCTTAGGATCAAGATAAGTTCTGAGCTTGTTGAGGTAGTGAGCCGGCGAGTCTTTCGCCTGCACCATGTCTTGATCACAGATGATCTCCCATTTCTTCTCCAGGTCGTAATTCCGCAGAAGTTTCGCTTTATCCGGGGGTAAGTCCATTGATGCCTGTAACAATTTAAATAAAATTTAGCATTATTCTCCATATTTTTGTACAATATTTTAGTATTATTAGATACTTCGTTACATAAAATTAGTTATAAAATAGGTAAGACTTAGAGATATCCCAAACCTAAATCAACCTCTCCTGGAGCCGAAAAGCCACACTACAAAAGATCACAAGTAAATTGTTTATAATTACGCCGCCGTCAGCTTTTGTTTTATACAGGATCGGGCAAACAAGCATAAGGCCCACCTGATCGTAGGTAAGCGGTGCCCGTAGCCCATAGGTACTTGGAGCATCAGGGCAAGATGCGCATTGCCAATGTTTTTTAAACAGAATCGTTATGCTGCCAGCGCGTGGGACAAATATCACACTGGTGTCTGCCCCTTGCACTGCTAATAGTACATCATCAGCATAACGATTCAAGATTTTGTAAGCCTTGACAACAGGTACCTACATAGTAAAAGGTTACTTCGTGGTGATCCTTTGTAGAGATACCTACCGTTTTTTCTAAGGTTGCCCCCCTGCTTCAATGAAATCCTTGCTTTTAGTGCAAATGCCATTGTTCCCAATGCCTCATTTCCTCATTTCAGTTCTTAAAAGTAGACCGGAACAGTTTTCATCAGTTTCGAAACGCGATTGCTTCTTACAACTAGTTGACAAGTAGTTTAACTTTATGATTCTTACACAGAATATAGTCTGTCCGCTTAAGTTTACTTTTACTATCCTCATGAATATAATGAGCTTGGAGCGTTTAACTAAGAATAGGTCATTCACCATATTATTATGATCGCTATCGGTTGAATACAATGAATAAGATTACAAACATAAATAATAATTATTAGTCCTAAACTTATCATACTATTTTCATCATCTTTCTAGAAAGCTGACCCCAATATATTCAATATTGAATAGGGTCTTCAGAATAACCAAAGTCGGCTGAATTTCTGCCATGTGACCAAGTGGGATAAGGATGATGGTTTGACCAGATGTCAAGATTTTATAGTCTCCATATCGGCTGTCAATTGTCTTTTCTGATAGTATGAGATGCAAGATTTCGTTTAAGACACAAAGGATTATTAGCGAGAAGATTTCCCTAGAGGCTTTGTGCGGCATTATTTATGACAGATACTTTCACCTGACTGTGTAATAAACAGATACAGTCTTACATTAAATATTTATAAATATAGAAATCTCTTCATTGCTTGTACTTTTGTGTTCACTAAGGTCTATAGGCTAGGCCAGAGCTTACTGCTTAAGATCTCATCGTATAATTGCGTACCACGTTAGTACATACATAATCTTAGAGCTATTTCAAAGGTGTTTGCACCCACATTTGGCAAGCTATGCTATTAGTTACCATGTATACCGGCAAAAGGCTCGCCTCCTGACCAGTCACCGTTTCAAACATCGTGCTGCTTTCAGAATTTCTAGACAGAAAAACCTAATAATATACCTGATCAGAGAATCAAACCAGGAATCATACAGCTGTCATATTCACTACAGCTGCGCCACTTTATATATGTCGGTATAATGTTAAATTATCTAAAGCAGCGATTCCTAAAGTGGGTTCCGCGGAACCTACGGGTTCCGTAGAAAAGTCACCAGAGTTCCGTGAAATTATGTATTTTTGGCTTAAATAATACCACAATTTTCTGGTTAATTTTGCTTCCATTTGTCACAACGTATCTCTTAACGTTTTCAGCTTACACATACACGTACACAAATACCAAATTCAGGTCGAGATTGGATGCTATCCCAGATATGCGCATACAACAGCTGTCGAACATAATCACTACATAATATTATAAAACAAAGTCTCCCGCCACGTCTGTCTGTCTGTGTGCGATAAACTCAAAGACTACTGAACGGATTTTCATGCGATTCTCACCAATATACAGAGTGATTCATGAGGAATGTTTAGGTGTATCATTTGTTATGGATTTGTTCTACCCGTGCGAAGCCGGGGCGGGTTAATAGTGCCGAATAAAGCAATTATTGATTAAACAGTGAAACAATTTTATTCTTCACATTAAAAACTAAAATAAAGTATGAAAGTGTTTTACTAAAGTTTTTGTTCTTATTTAAATTAAAGTGTCTTTGATTTGTAATCATTTGATATGGGGTTCCATTAACTAAAGGGTATTTGGTGAGAGTTCCGTTATCTTAAAAGTTTAGGAACCCCTGATCTAAAGCATCGTAGCCAATCCAAATAAAGAGAAGATCACGTTAAACTCTACACTAACATAAAATCCTTTATTTGGTGTTTATATCGCAAAAACGTGTATCACACTTGCATGTATTACATTAGTTATGTTATAACAGCATATTGTATTCAATGGCGAGCGATCCACCATCTAAACAAGGATCGGCTGCCATTGAACCAGTTTTCAAGATATTGGCTTATACGAGCGTAACGGTACCTGCCTAGTAGGGCTGATAGAACTAAATCACAGTAAAAATAAATAAAATAGGTGACATGAGATTTGTCTGTTGTGGATAGTTTATTTTAAATTATAAGATTAATTGAGTAACTTTAAGTCATATTGTTTATGCACAGGGATAAAGACGCTCCCTGTGCCTCAAAATATTCCGTAACGCAGTAAGCCAACTGAAATTACAAACATAATTACAACAGACATGGATACTGATATCATAGATATCTAATATCGGTGACTCAAAATATTTTTAGTTGCGAGCAAGAACCTAATCTTAATATTTATTAATTACGTGTCATGTTGTTTGTCCGCTATGGACTCCTAAACTACTGAACCGATTTTGATCAAACTTCGTAACCATCTGTAATTTGGTCCAACTTAAAAGAAAGGATAGTCTTTTTTAAACGCAGACGATTTTACGCTGGACAGCTAGTTAATATTATAAATGCGAATGTGAGTTTGTTTGTTACGCTTTCAAGCCTTAACTACACGACCCATCATCATAAAATGTGGCATACCTGTTGACAGGGTTATCGAAAATAACGAAGGGCAACTATGATAAAAAAAAACATATCGCTCGAAAACTATACTATATACCTACTGTTCCAAAATCAAGATTAAAAATTGACAAAATCTATATTAACACGAGCGATAAATTACGCTGCGGACAACATCTATAGGTTAATAAAATTTAAACGATGCTTTTACAAACGCAAACACTATTTAATAATGGCTAGAAAAGCATATTACTTTCCCCGAAACAGCGACATTTAAAAACAAATGTACGGTAATCTAAAAATCGGAACAGTTTCTTATATTCATACTTTTTTATGACAACTGTCAAATATATAGAAGGTACTTTTAGAAGACTGTAAGAGACCGTTTAATTATTAATTTTAGGGAGGCGTAGTCATAATATGACCATGCCTCCCTAAAAATGTATGCACGCAATTATTGCACACTTATGTAAAACATGCCTTTGTTATTACAATCACACACATTCCAGTGTATAGCGGACTGCGCCAGCTGGAATACTTCATACATAATTAATTATTACGGCAAGCCATTATTATAAACACAAATACAGGGTTGACTAAGACCAAATATAAAGACGGGGCTAAAATAAGCTTATTTGTATGGCGTACCACCGTTACATATACCAACACCCACACTTTGAACAAATATTAGCCATACAAATATTTGTGAATGGTAATATAATGTTTTCTATCTGACTCAGAAAATATAATTAAATGCAAATATTTATATTGGCAAACTAAAGAATCTGATGATAGGAAAGGCAAAACGGACCCTCGTATTGTCTAGGCTTTCGTTCAGTACTATGCGGTTTGGCTGGTGGAGTACCTCGCTCTACAGAAAACACGGAAAACTACCTTTTGTTCTCTGGAGCAACTATGCTCCTTTAGGAAGCGCGTAGAAACAGTATACTTTGTTCCTTGAGCTAGCAGCAACTTAATTTTTAAGGGTCAACACCACTCTGAAAAGCTACCTATCACACAAGTGGAGTGGTGTTGCAAACGTTCGTAGGCAACGCTAAACGCTTACCATTAAAAGAGGCGCATCCTAGTTTGTGACCTTCGTTGTATCAAGAAAATATAAGTCAGTTTACTTTCCATTTTACATGAAATGTTATTGATTGGCAATGTACGCGAAACGACGGTCTCATGAACTTATAGTCGGTACTGCGTACTCGTAAATACGGGGAAATGATGCGACATTGTATACTGACATTACTTTTTTTACTGGCGCAGTTTTATTAAAGCAAAGTTTTTGTATTACGGAACAGTATTTGGCGGATTTTGAGATTGTCGAACGATTTCTGTACACGCTTGTAAATAACATAATATTTAAGTCGTAAAACAAGATGTTTTTGGTTCTCCGTTTTATTGACTAGTACTAGCCGTACCCGCGGTTTCACTTATGATCGCTGCACCAATTCAATAGCATGATGTTATATCCTGTATCCTCCATAATAAAAGGATTACTTAATGCAAAATGATTTCCTATTCGGACTGGGAGAGTTTAGAGATTGTCTCCTATATCCAAACTTACAAACTTTATTATATTAGTGTAGACAAAGCGAAAACGTCATCTAGGGAATAGAATCCGTGGTATACATTCATACTGAATAAAACCAGTCAAACGATACAATAATACTCTATGTTCTTAATTATATTTCGCGTTCCTTCGAGACCATGCCTTTTGAATTACGGCGTTATTTAATCAAGTTGACTCTATTTGATGGGAATAAGATGCTTAAAACAAATTTCGGGATTTACTTAACAATATTATTCTGGTTGTTCAGATAGATATTTGAATAACTAAATAATCTAATTAGGATAGAGATGCAATATTTCCTTCAAACTTAAATCGAGCAATATATCGAGATTGAAATTTGTTAGTTTAGCCTTGAATTCGTTCGCGTGGACTATTGTTTGTCTACTGAAGAGAACAACACGTGGTTTACTGTTTAACTTGTACCTACCAAGCTATCAAACGGTAAAAAACAGTAACGAAATCCTTACAGTTTTATAATAATAAATTAAACATATATCATGGATAAAACCCAAGGGAATTTTCAGAATTTATCGATTTGTTTTCGTTAATTAGTTGCCGATATGACTTTATGGCACAGCTATCACACATGTTTAGGTACCTTATTCCTTTTAATAATAATTAGCCCGTTGCCGTATCCTTGTGGATAAAAACCTCTTATTTAAAATAAAGATGAAAAAAGAAAATATTGCCTGCTATATAGCGCGCAGCAGTGAAGTTAGAGTGAAGAGTACGAATCACATCTGAAACTCATCAAAGCATTCCAGAGCATGGACAGCTGCCATGGATATATAACACGGGTGGCTGCAATGATACTGGGCCGGAAAAGTCTGCCGTAACACCAAGAGAAATGGACTCATACTGTTACTAAGAAGGTTCCATCAGACAGTCTACGACAAAGAAGAACATAATAGAAATGTCGACATTTCCTGAAGAACTTGGCAACTGAAGGGAATCTTAGCTTAATAGTATGTTATACCAAATAACAAACAAATAGGAATATTTATAGGTCAACTAGATTTTGCCTGTGGCTTCGCCTGTGTGAATACCACGGTAACGTATATCAGAATCAGTAACCCTACGTATTAATTTCTGATTCAAATCCTTTTATCGATTACCGCGTAGTTCACTAACAAATCTATACTAATATTATAAAGCTGAAGAGTTTGTTTGTTTGTTAGTTTGTTTGTTTGCTTGAACGCGCTAATCTCAGGAACTACTGGTCCGATTTGAAAAATTCTTTCAGTGTTAGATAGCCCTTTTATCGAGGAAGGCTATAGGCTATATATCATCACGCTAAGATCAATAGGAGCGGAGCACCAATGAAGAATGTTTCAAAATCGGAGGGTTTTTTTTCCTTTTGAGAGCTTCCGCTGCGTGCGCTGCGTAAACTGTTAAAGTTTCGCAAAAATTATGTATGAGAGAATTGTTCCCCTTAATAAGTTCTAAAAAAAGTCCGTGACAGCATATGTCTATCTTTTAAGGTTGGCTCACTATAACCTTTTTTATGCTAACCAAATTTGTTTTAAAATAATGCATTATTTGCGAACGTATTTTTATAAACATGATATTAATCCTTATCCAAATAAATACGTTATTCATCACAAGTATTTAATTTAAAACAAAATTGCCCTTTACATCATTCGATTTCAATGAATATCTTAGGAGATATCGCAGTTTTAAAATAACATTGCAGCAAAATAATTACCCATTACAGACATAGTACAAACGATGTTTCTGCTGGTTTATTCTGCGTGATTACTACTGGTTCGATTTGAAAAATTCTTTTAGTATTGGGTAGCTTATTTATCGAGGAAGGCTATAGGCTATATAACATCACGCTACGACCCACGGGGGCGGCGCAGTAACGATAAACGCGGGTGAAACCGCGGGAACATCTAGTATTCAAATATCTACACAAACTTTCACGTTTATAATACTAGTAGGATTTGTGAATATTCTCATCAAGGCTGAGTAATTATAAAGTTATAATACGGTTTTATTTATTCTTATGTAGGTTCTGACTTCGTTTTGTTATATAATCTAAAACGATGTCAACCCTATCGAGTTAGTAGTCGGTATAAAACTAGTCTTTGCCACAGTACATCGGTTAAGGACAAACTGTTTAAGTGCTCTACGTACAGTAATTGTATAATGTACCAACTGAATTGGACAGTTTCGCGATATACACATGTCATATAGTCGACACAGTCCTCATAGATGTACCCACACAGTCTTCTAGTTGCAAATTGTTTAAAAAGTACGCGAGTTGCATAATTTTACTTAAGTATAATAGCAGCGATATCCTAGTGGGAAACCGTTGGAGTGCCACGCAGAGGTCTCGAGTTCGGATCCCAAGGCGCGCATCTCTGGCTTTTCGAAGTTATGTGCGTATTAAATAGTTAATTATCGCTCGCTTTAACGGTGAAAGAAAACATTGTGAGGAAACCTACATATCTGAGAGTTCGTCACAATGTTTTCGAAGATATGTGAAATCTGCCAATCCGCACCGGGCCAGCGTGGTAGACTATGGCCTAACCTTTCTCACAGTGAGAAGAGGCCCGTGCCCAGCAGAGGGACAGTTTAATACAGGGCTGATATTATATAGTATGTAAATACATAAGTGGTAGCCAGTAGTGTCTCACAACTACATCCTGCTAGCATGACAGGATTCACGTAATATAGGGCGAGCTTAATGCCCTCTACTAAGCATATTTGAAAATGTGATTAAATATAATGACCACCAAAACTAGTACTTGCACACTAAAATATGCTTACTAAAATATATCATAACGAGCACCTATACGCCTCAAATCACTGCATTCCGTCTCGGAAGGTTAGATTATGTTAGGTTCCTTCTTAAACCCACGCAAAAATAAGAGCTCCGCGAAGCGTCAACTTATTTTGATCTCTTTGCTGCGTAATTAATATTTTTGTATTATAATGCGGTTTTAATTTTGGTGATTATTTACTATTTTTGGTGATCATTTACTGTTTTTGGTGATCATTTACTATTTTTGACAGTTATATTTTACTATATCTGGTGATAAGTTAAACATAAGCCTTTGAAAATTCTGTGCTGCTAATAGAAATTTTCTGAAACCTGGTTATAGAATAAACCGAAATCTCACAATCTGTTGTATATATACGTAAGTGTAGACTTAGCCACTTGACCAATGGGTAGTTGTGGGTAGTATGAGTTAAATTCTTACTATTTCAAAATGAGTCTAACAACTTATTCCAATCAGACTTGATATAAATCGATTTGCCAAGTTCCCTGCGAAAATAGCAGGCGAATTTTAACAAGTAAAATGTAAATCTTCAAAAGATACACATCTTCCAGTGTATAGAAACGATCAAGAGGAAATTTTGCTTACCAAAATCAACTATCACCTCGGACACGACTCTTACTAAATAAATTAGAAGCTACCTAAGCCATATTTGATTGATCTAACGCAAGAATCACCATTCACCACTCATTCAGCCAAATATTATAACAACGGGCAATTTTATTAGGTCTTAAATAACAACGGGCAATTTTATTAGGTCTCTATCGATCACAGCTTTGGACTTTATGCCGGTACTGAGAATTACTTGTTAGAACTAATCCATAAGACTTCATCTAACTCGGAATTCAATCGAATAGTAATATCGAGTTCGAATAGATGGAACCTATAGTTTTCATGGTTGAAGTGTCGCTAATGCTCGCCACTGGGGCTAAGAAACATCATTACATTTAATGCATTATTTTATACTTCTTTGTATTACCAAATTTACATTCAAATATGTATTTATGCATACATGTATTTGTACAAAATAAAAATACCAAAAGTAGCTTTCGCAATCCGCCGAGTGAGCAAAACACATCTGCATAACCAGTCCAAGTTAGCTTAATCTCAGCTAATTATCTGGGAGTACATTAATTTGCGTTGGCAACATTTATGTGGGCACACGATTGCGTACGCGCAGGCGGCTCGCGCACCTCTATTACCCGTTTCATTATAGCAACGTCGTCTATCGTAGTCAATATACGTCGTATTTCTTATAGGTAATTAGTGTGGCCATAATAATATGCAAATATTACACCGAGATTTGTCATCCTATCGCCTGCGTATACGGCGTCCATTTTGAGAAAAAAATGTGTAGATTCTCGTAGCCTAACTGCCATGTATATATTTGGCCCTTTTATACTTACTACTACTGACTACCATATACGGAAAAAGTAATGGCTAGGTCTGGGCCTATAGGCCTTCCTTACATAAGTGCTGATGGTAGCAGTAGAAATCATATCAACTTAAAGCAGTAGCAGCAACTGTTTGTCGAGTTGAAGCGACAAAAATATGCAAGAATTATAGCGATCTTATAGCGAGTGGAAAACTGCATCTTTTGTTTACTACTTTCGGGAAACAGTAATTAGTCAATGTATGTACATACCAGCAAAAATTACTGTATGAGGATTTAATCATTTGGCCTTTCGGCCTCTCAGCTTGGGGATCAGGCACACAACAATGTGCTTTTTTGTGCCTCCATAATAGCTGTTCAAGGATATATCCTTCACATACAAAGTACTATTATAGTATCCAAAATAATACTAGTTACAATTTAAATGGAAATGGGTTAATTTTGCATCCTACGCACAACGCACTCTATATGGGAATTCCTGCGAAAATCGTAACATATGGCGACCGTACACATGATTCACAGGTCGAAACCTGGCAAAACATATCTTTGACAACATTTGAATCTTGTTCCAATGTGTTAGGGTGTATTTTTGTATGGTTGTTCGCAAATTTACATAGATGAGTGTAATGTTTATGGTCGATTATGATGCTGAGTCGTTGTCCCACGCTGGGGGCGTGGGTGTGGTCACATACTTCATACTGTAGGTAGCGATTTTGGCAGACGATTAAATAGCGCATAATCAATATTATTAAGTTAGTCGTATGGAATATGTTGAGTTGTGATTTAACGGTTATTAGCTTCGGTTATTTTTTATGTTTATTGCCGATTGGACTATAGACCGAACGCGAGAGCTGATGTTCTGAGCTTAATTCCTGGGCTGGACAAATTTTATTAGGTTTTCCACTATGATGTAGGTGGGCCCTATAACATATCTGTCGAAATGAGAGCGTGTATCAATTCTATCTACCTCTCTGATATACAGGCGTGCATTTAGATACATATGGATTAACATAAATGACTCTATAAACGTTGAATATAAACAATGACAAAACATATGTTATTACAATTCTAACTAAAATTAAACATGCGAATGTGAGTTTGTTTGTTTGTTACGCTCTCACGCCCTAACTACTCGACCGATAATCACGAAATTTCGCATACACGGTGTCATGTGAACAGAAAAGGACATATGGTACCTTTCATCCAGAAAAAAGTCCTGTTACTACATCTAACTAAACCTAACCTACATTTATGCAAGCGAACAATAATAATCGTTTCTTTTTCTCACTCACACAGAAATAATTACAAAAAATCAGAATCTTAAGCTAGGTGTTACAGTTATCAAAAGGGTGAATCTGTGTGAGTGAGGATCCGCGGGCTAAATCTTTCATGTAAACAGAAAAGGACATAGGGGACATTTCATTCAGAAAAAAGTCCTGTTACTAAACTAACCAAACCTAACCTATGTACATTTACGCGAGCGAAGCCGCGGGCAAAATCTAGTAGGATATATTAGAATAGATTTACTGAACTGCACTGATGTCGCAATGATGAAGTTATTACCTGGCAAGCGTTAGTGCGGTTTGATCCCAAGATGGGACAATAATGTCACAGATGGTTGCTCTAAGTCTGGGTATTCCCTGTCTCTTATTTGAGCATTTAAAAGTTAATGGCGATATAGGAATTATAGTTCGGGCATTGCCATTTTATACATAAGCATTTTAGTCTTCTTCTTTTCGTGTGGTTAGTGGCCAACCTGTTGTCAAGAGTTGTTCAAGCTGCCCGTAGGCCTCTGATATGGCTTAACGACTGCTGTCAATATGACAACAACCGGGACCGACTTTTTACGTGCCCTCCGAAGCACGGAGACGCTTAGATTTTATACATATTTTGATCAGTTATTTATTTGTTGTTATTTGAAATAATTAAGTGTAACATTTGCATGCCAGTTACGGTAAAATACAGTGGACTATTTTGCTTTATGTACCATCATCTCTAACCTGTATTTAGCAAATAAAGAATTTTGATTTGATTAAGATGAAATACCACTAAGCGGTCACCCATCTATAGACTGACAGAACCTCGATTGCTTAACCTCGCTAATCGTTTTACCGCTCAGTGAGTGCAACTGGCTATGAGCGTTTTAGTAGGTCCCATTCAAGTTTACTATGCATATGTTGTGAGCTTCACGCGGTAGGTACAAACATTTGTACCGTGTGATCTACAAATTGTTGTTCGTATTTAATAATAATAATATTCTATCACATACACACAACACCATCTAGCCCAAACTAAGCAGAGCTTGTACTATGGGTACTAGACAAACATACATATATATACTTTTTTTTGTAAATACATACATATTATACATAGAAACACCCAGACCAAGACAAACATCCATGTTTATGCACACAAATGTTTGACTTGTGCGGGAATCGAACCCGCGACCTCAGGCGTGGCAGTCGGTTACACTAACCACTACGTCACCGAGGCCGACAATCTTTGTTTATAGTTCTAGACAATCTTTGTTTATAGTTTAAATCTTTGTTTATAGTTCGCCGCGACAACATTTAAAACACCGCATGAGTTGTCTTTTAATAGGCCCCATTCAAGTTCCCAGCCTCTCTACGTTTACACAGACAACCACAAAAACTGCTCGTCGTAGCGGTGAGTGACCGGCGGTCCGTCAATATTGGACTCGGTCGTATTTGACTAGCAATGACATTACTTTTAGCCTTTTTATTATTTCGGTTTTTGTTTCCGGATGTCTTCTTAAACTTCTGTCTCAGTGGCATAGCGGTTAAGCATGCGACTGCTGTAAATGAGGCCTGAAGTTCGATTCTTGAGTTGGAGAAAATGTTGTCAGGATCTGTCCAATAATTCTCGTAGCACCCGCCTCTCCCCGCCGCGTACTACGTGGGTCGGTTATTACACCGGTACCCCTAAGGATACATAGGCATTAGATTAATAATGTATGTAATATATAGCAGAACTTCTAACTCATAATATACAGACACATATACATAATATATGTGTTTGCTGGTACTAATATACACAATACTAGCTGTCCCGACATGTTGCCCTGTACACACGAAAAAAAAAAAATCTAAACCATTCTCGAATCCACTTATACACACACGAAAAATTTCATAAAAATCGGTCTAGTCGTTTAGGAGGAGTTTCATTACGAACACACGCACAGAAGATGTATATATATAAAGATAGATGCCGTGCTGTTAGCAACGTTTGATGTAATTCGTTAAACGCGCAAGGTACTGGTGTTGTAATAATCAAATCCTAACTAATAGTTTAAATACGAATGTGAGTTTGTTTGTTTGTTACTCTTTCATGCCTTAACTACTCGACCGATCATTATGAAATTTCGCATACACGTTGTCAGAGCCACAAAAGAGAATAAGCTTTCATCCAGAAAAACAGTACTATTTTCGAAGAAAATTACAAATCCTAAAATTCTTTGACGCGGCATTCAACAGCAAATCCTAGATTAATCCCTAGAACTAGCATCGGGTTGCATTGTAAGTAATGTTCGGTATCCTAATGCGGTTAATGTAGAAAGCTGCTTAGGCGCCCAGCACCGCGTGGCACTGTGCTTTACAATGGATGCCGCCGACTAAAAGCTCCTTTAATGTACTAAACTGGGAACTAAGCCTTTGTTTTCATATGAGTGTAGCATACATAGTAGGAGAAAGAGGTGTGTTGTAGACAACTATTGGGCATATGTCCCGACTCCGTAGTGTTATTGAGAATATTTAATGTGAGAGTTTGTATTATCACTATGTTATAGATGTCACGTTATCCAGAAGCCTGTAAACATTTCCAGAATCAATCCTGAAAATATCACCACAAAAAAAATTGAACTTTGTCCAACCCGGGAGACGAACCTGATCAGTCGCAAACATAAGTACAAACGCATGTCGAGCGACGAGGCAATCATAATACACTTCTCATCAGAAAAATCGAAACACTACCGTTTTTATGGTTTCTGTCCTAATTTAACACAAAAGAGTTTTCATTCCATGAAAAAAATCATATGATTGTATAGCTGGCAGTTTGGCCATTACAGTGATAAGCGAAAATTCAAAATTAGAATTTCATTTGTTTATCCTATAAATGAAATGATTCACTGTTTTGAGACAAATGTGTGTTTAGAGTTGGAGTACATTTCACCTTTGAAAACTAAAAATTAGCGCTTATCTTAAAACTTTTTGTTCTGTGTTCTGTATACTGCG
The DNA here is from genome assembly GCA_963564715.1 of Catocala sponsa. Taxonomy (NCBI): domain Eukaryota; kingdom Metazoa; phylum Arthropoda; class Insecta; order Lepidoptera; family Erebidae; genus Catocala; species Catocala sponsa. The sequence continues at coordinate 25,697,516 of OY751336.1, forward strand.
TATGTACTGTGACTTTGGGACGTCTGAAAAAGTTTTTTTTCTATAACATATGGATACTTCGCCCGCAGAAGCCGCCCAAGTGGTGGCATTGCTGGATTCTGGACTTAGTCAGCGTGTTGTGGCTGAAAGATTGCATCTAAGCCTGTCGTTTGTTCATAGAGTCTACAAACGCTATCGGGAGACTGGTTTGTTCACGCGCCGATCAGGATCTGGCAGGAATCGGGTCACTTCTGAGCGAGATGATCAATTTATTGTAACAACTTCTTTACGAAATCGACGCCTTAATGCTTTTCAACTGCAGCAGCAGCTTCATGTTGTACGTAGGGTGGCTGTAAGTGACTCTACAATTAGAAGAAGGTTGAAGGAACGTGGACTGGTACCACATAAGCCAGCAAGTGGGCCGAAATTAACTGCAGACCATCGAAGAGCGCGCCTTAACTTTGCACGTGAGCACCTAAATTGGTCATACCTCCAGTGGAACAAAGTCCTCTTTTCTGATGAGTGTAAAATTATGCTGTATGGTAACGACGGAAGGAACAAGGTCTACAGAAGAGATGGAGAACGCTTTGCACAATGCTGCATTGAAGAAAAGGTCAGCTATGGTGGCGGTTCGTGGACGGTTTGGGGAGGAATCAGCGCCGATGGTATAACAGAGCTTGTCTTTGTGTCTGGGCCACGTCTGCCTGCACTAAACAGTCATCGGTACATCGAACAGTGTCTTGAGCTTCACGTGATGCCCTATGCACATTTTATTGGCAACGGTTTCATATTCATGCACGACAATGCTAGGGCTCACACCGCGAGCGTCGTACGAGATTGTTACCGAAGTAGGTATCTCCATTATGAAATGGCCAGCAAAAAGCCTGGAAATGAATCCGATTGAACATCTATGGGATGAATTAAAGAGACGAATTCGTGCAAGAGATCCTGCCCCAGAAACACTTAGCCAGCTGCAAAATGCAATCCAAGAGGAATGGAATGGAATGCCACAACATTTGATTGTGACTCTCATCCGATCGATGAAGAACCGTATGGAAGCAGTAATAAGAGCTCGGGGAGGGAATACAAGTTATTAAATAAACGTAATACCTACCCCTCTGGGAAACAGGCGTGAATCTATGTATGTATGTATGTATGTAAATAAACGTTTCTTAGCTTTTTTTTTCATTTACGTGTGTTGTTTTATCAATTTCCTTTATACTCCATACAGGGTAAAAATTACTTGTTAAACAAAATCCGAAACCTATGAACATTTAATTTGAATTTAGAACATTAACATTATGATTTGAAAACCTCATATTATTCACTATTAAACGACATATTTTGACATATATTCCTAAATATATACATTTTTCTGATAATCCTTACAAAACATAAACTTGCAAGGTGTTTCGATTTTTCTGATGAGAAGTGTATTATATTAATTTATCATATAACTAGCTGTGGCCGCGGTTTCATCCGCGTTTATGGATACTGCACCGCCCCCGTGGGTCGTAGCGTGATGTTATATAGCCTATAACCTTCCTCGATAAATGAGCTATCCAACACTAAAATAATTTTTCAAATCGAACCTGTTGTTCCTGAGATTAGCGCGTTCAAAGAAACAAACTCTTCAGCTTTATAATATTAGTATAGATAACAGCAGCTGAGGCAGTATTTTTAGGATACAAATTTTGCTCACTCATTACAGTCATTACACAAATGGGATTATTCGGGTAATATCAATAGAACATAGCCAAGAGCAAAGAATGAAAACTAATATTAAAATAATAAAATTCTGGATTCAGTGAAAATATTACAAAAGCTATTTGCATGTCGTCTCTTTTGATTTGATATAATAATTTAATATGCGCAATTGTGCGTCCCCCAACAAAGTCGGGACAAACGCGTCAACAAAATTAAATATTCCATTTCATGTTATACTGTTTGTCTTGGTTTGGGTTTCAGCGATCAGAGAGAACGTCTTCAAAATTCACCGTCCACCCAAAACGTGTCATCTTGTTAAAGATGGGTGTAAACATATTAAAAAGAATGGCTCGCGTCTAACTAGAACACGTCCATGAATAATTCAATTTTGTGTATGTATTTTGTTTGTATGAGATGCAGGTATTATCATGCTTGTATCTCCCCATGGACGAAAAGGTAAAGGCGCTGTATAACAGCACATTTTCGTCTGCCATATTTAAATCTATACTAATATTATAAAGCTGAAGAGTTTGGTTGTTTGTTTAAACGCGCCAATCGCAGGAACTTCCGGTTCGAGTTGAAACATTCCTTCAGTGTTGGATAGCCCATTTATCGAGGAAGGCTATACGCTATATAAGATCACGCTACGACCAATAGCAGCAGAGCATAAATAAAAAATGTTGCAAAAACGGGGAAAAATCCCTTATGTGAAGCAGACGAAGTTGCGCGGGTCAGTTAGTGTTACATAAACGTAATACTAGACTGCCGCCGGCTCACGGCGCCAGGCTATAAAGTTAATATCCCCTATTAGGTGTTATTGTCTTAAAATATATGAAGAAATACATATACATAGATTAACGCCTGTTTCCCAGAGGGGTAGGCAGAGACTACCGATTTCCATTTGCTACGATCCTGACACACTTCTCTGGCTTCATTCACTTTCATCACATTCCTCATACACGCCCGTCGGTTCAAGCTGCTCTTAACCTGGCCTTTGTCCAGAACGCCTCCGATCTGATCGAGAAACGTTCGCCTAGGTTTTCCTCCTGCGACTGTTCCATTCACTGTTCCATATGAAGAAATATGGATGTAATAAAGCTTTTGTGTATCCTCTCGGTAATTACAGATGAATCTATGTACGTCATCTGAAGTTTAAAAAGCTAGTCATATATCTGACTTAACTTTGCGGAATAAAGAACATCTTTGATAAAAAATTAACAGCTTTTATTCACGTCCAGTTGTTTACTACAGCTTTCATTCAATAAAAGTGGATTCAATTTATTTCCCAAACGATTACAAAACGGGTTTCCTAAAAACCGTTCAGACAACAATCAACATCATAAAACCCATTAGAGCTGTCCACTTATAGATAAATAGTTCGCGTTATGGACTACATTCAGGTAACATTAGCGTTGTCAACGGTATAACAGTTCAAAGCCTTGGAAACTTGGATTTATTGGGCATTTTACTTAAGATTAATGAACGAGTTCATAATTAATATTGATTAATTTCGTAATTTGATTATTCATGCCAGATTATGTTTGTTTTGAGTGTTTTATGACTGTTGAGCACTTTAAAAATGGGAACAGCATTTTATATAACTTAATGCGTTATGCATTCAGTCATGTGAAAAGGTTTTCGTTGTTTAAAATACCTACCTTATAAGTTATAAAAACATTTATGGATTAAACAAAATGTATTATTGCGTCAGCGCGGCAAAATAATTTATATGAAAATTGCAATATACACCTGCCGAGACTAAGTGCAAATTAAAAAGCAGTTTACTAGGTAGGCAGACACCATAAGGATATAAAGACATTCTCTGTTATGTCCTCGAAGTTATGTAAAGCCTACCAATCTGCCCTAGGTCAATGTGATAAACTATACCCTGACAGTCATTGTAATATTTTAAGAATAGAAAATATATTGTAATATTTGGTTAGGCTTTCAAAATCTGTCATCAATTCATTATGAGCTATTTTCATATTTCTACTGGATAAATGGTTGTCTTGAATAATGTTCATTCATAGACATATTTTTAACAATGAAAGCTATCATAACCATGAACCAACGTTTCATCGCATCAAACTTGGTTAACGGTTTATAACGACAGCATATATTAAAAGCTTTATAGATATTTGTTAAACGTGAACATAGAGGTGTGATCTAAATGACGCTTATTCAGACCTCAGGGTACCAATTAACACCTTCTTAACTGCACTAAATCAGGTAAAAACTAGGTACGTAACAAGCTATAAACCAGCGGCCTGAATAATTACATTTTCTACTTTCTAATTAGATAGTCACTGAGTACGCAGGCGCAGGCGCCGAGACTTCTCCCTTCATTACACGCGCCATACTCCTCTAATGATTACTTTTATTGGTATTTTTACACCTATTTTTTTTTCTTTTTTTTATACTACTGAGGTGGCAAACAAGCATACGGCCCACCTGATGGTAAGTGGTCACCGTAGCCTAGGGACGCCTGCGACACCAGAGGCATCACTTGCGCGTTGCCGATCCTTTAGGAAAGGAAGTGGGAAGGAGAAGGAGCGGGTTGGGAAAAGAGGGTGATTGGGCCTCCGGCACTCTCACTCACCGAACGAAACAACAGTAGGAATACTGCTATTTCAAGTCAATATTCTGTGAGAACCGGGCAGTCCTTCCCCGGTCGAGCCGGCCCATTCGTGCTGAAATCAGCGAAGCTCTACTATAATTAAAATTCTTTAAGTACCTATTGGTAAAAAAATGGGACTTGTTACGTAAGAATTTTGTTGTTAACAATCTTGACACCATTCGGTTAATAGATCCATTATACACCTGTTACAGATGTATATTTAATACTTGTTAAAACATCAATAATAATTATTATTCATCAAGAACCATTTTGTTTGTTGTTTTAATGTCTACGATCCTCTGCAATACCTACTTTAGTTGTAGAATTATGACTGATACGGAAGTTGTATTTTTAAGTACAAGAAATTCAAAGAAATTGCACTGTTATGTACATTAATAGCTGTTATTAAGACGAATCTCTCAAGACGAAAAAGCGGTTCTACTTAATGGTATACTACTGCTGAACGCAACAGGATAGATAAGGGTTATTAATAATGTAAATATTTATGATAACTAGCATATCGCTTGACTGCTAAGAACACTAACAGTAATGTTTACTCATAAACTGCAGATTAATAAAATATAGGTACCGCAATGACTTCGGCTCAATTAAGGCGATCTATCAAATAAAAACTTATGATTATAATATAATAATAATACTCTATCACATACACACAACACCATCTAGACCAAACTAAGCAGAGCTTGTACTATGGGTACTAGACAATGGATAAACATACATATATACTTATTTTTTTGTAAATACATACATATTATACATAGAAACACCTAGACCAAGACAAACATCCATGTTCATGCACACAAATGTTTGACTTGTGCGGTAATCGAACCCGCGACCTCAGGCGTGGCAGTCGGTTACACCAACCACTGCGCCATCGAGGCCGTCAAATTCAATGTTATTCGTACCATATAAATGGTTATATTTAAACTAGAGTGAAACATCAAATTCACTTCGCTAATGACTATCAAAACAATGGATATAAAGAATACAGATGCAAATTCGGCACTAAATATCAAATACACACATTTATTCATTTTCCCATTCAAGACAAGCCAGATGAAAGAAAGAAAGAAAAATTCGTTTATTTGCCACAGAGTACAAAGATAATAGCTTAAAGTAAAAATAGATAAGTAAATACAAAAACAAACTTATAAATGAAATCTGTGACAAATTGTTTCGCACAGTATAATATGCTGTATTGTGGTCGATAGGGGTCCACTATAGAGCGCTGATTTTCAGTGCGGAGTGCTCTAAAATAATTAAAACAACAACAGGTACCAATTATCCTTACCTACTAATATAATAAATGCGACTTATTTGTTTGTTACGGTTTTACGCTTCAACTACTCAACCGATCATCATTAAATTTTAAATACACGTTTTTAGGGATACAGAAAAGGACACATCACCCAGAAAAAGTATTTTCCAGAAGGGTAAAAATTTATTGAAAAATCTACATTAACGAGAAACACAAACTCGAACGAGTTTGTGTTTGCATCACAAAAAAAATGTAATTGTAACTTTTATTTTTTCTGTTGCCAATAAAAAAAAACGCTAGCGGACCCGCTGGCAAAATCTATAATACAATAATGCGCGGTGACGTTGTTACAATCTTACTGTTAGGCAAAAATCTTGCCTTAATCTTCGTATCCTTTCTGCAAGTCCTACATTTTTTATTTTTTTTTATTTTGCTCGTCAAAATGACCACACTCCACCTGATGGTAAGCAGTCGTGTGGTCTAAGAGCAGTGGCCTCCGCATCGCCCCCACAGTAGCCGAGGCGATGTTGAGGTCTCTACTTTGACGGCCTGAGAAGATGCTTTTTCACGCCCCGCTTAAAGAACCCAGGATTGAAGGAAGAAGGAAACACGTGCCTTGGCAGAGAATTCCATGCCTTGGTCGTTCGGCAGAGATATGAGGACCCAAACTTTTTGGTACGCGCTCTAATCGACTCTACCGTGTAAGGATGGCATCTGAGCCCAGCACGCGTTGTTCTGGATAGGAAAGGGGAGGGCGGGATAAGGTGGAATAACTCTTCAGAGCACTCCCCGTGGTATATTCTGTAGAAACATGCCAATGAGGCAATGTCTCTACGGAGTTGCAGAGGTTCCAGTGAACTCGTGACCTCTGGATCTCCGATGATACGGACAGCCCGCCGCTGTAACCGGTCGAGAGCGTCCAGCAAGTACTGCGCGGAGCCATCCCAAAGATGAGAACAGTACTCCACGCAAGGGCGCACTTGTGCCTTATACAATAGGCACAGTTGCCCAGGCGTGAAGAACCGCCTCACCCTGTTCAGAACTCCCGAGTTTTCGCGAAGCTTGCTTAATGACGCTCTCGATATAGGTTTTCTGGTTAAGGGAGCGGCAAAGATCCATACCTAAGATGGAGAGACTGTCACGTATCACCAGTGGAGTGTTCTTCAGAGATCCCTTCTCTCGGGGAAGGAACGGAGACTTTTTTGTTGAGAACGCGCATGCCTGGGTCTTCTTGGCGTTGAACTCGACCAAGTTCTTGGCACCCCATTCATAGATGCGGTCCAAGGTCCGGTCAAGTTCAACGACAAGATTCTGCCTTTTCCCCTCAACCTCAGCCTGTTTGGCCCCAGGATGTCCGAGATATCGCCCATGCACGGTACTGTCGTACGGTACTACATAAATAAATCCAATTCATTTTGTCAGCGTTTTCTAGCTCACTCCTAAGACTACGACCACCCGGGGTCCACTAAGCTTCAGTGCTTGTCCAATTAGTAATTAAAAGTTTGAATCGCTATACTGGCAATATTTTAGCTCTCGTTTACAATACGAATACCAAAATAGAACTCAACACAAAGCCATACCTATAGATTTTAAGTTGTTATACTTTGTAGCCGGCAAAGCTAATTAAATATATTTGCATCAGTCACCCTTGTTGATACTGTTAGTGATATATCGATTGTCGTAGTCTCAATAAAAGTAATTTTAGAAAAATACCATATCGAACTTCATGACTTTCATGACTTCAACAACTTCAAACTTTTGCAATGTATATTTATTTTTGATATAGTTGATTTTTCTAAAAGCGCTATATCAATTTCGATAAAAAAATATATGGGAGCATCTCAAGAGAATCATCAAAATCAATTCATAATAAAATTAGCAGAGTAATCGCGTAAAAAATATACAAAAAACATACAGAAGAATTGAGAACCGCCTACTTTTTTGAAATCAGTTAATAATGACGTCAGACCCTTAAAAGTACCGATACCTTCACGAAAACTGACGCAAACACATGAAAGTATCAATGGACCGAGTCGCAATCTCCTCTCAAATTGTTCTCCGAGTTTAATGGCCCTTCCAATCGCCTGTAATGAGTGTTTTGCTCGTAAAGTCTGTCGAGGCTCGTAAAATTTAGAAGGCTGCATTGTACACAGGTATCGTACGACGTGCACACGGATTTTGCAATTTAGATGGTAATTTGTGAATTTTACAAAAGATCGCCGTGAAATTGCCAAATGTTTTAATGTTTGGGTCTTGACTTCAGTGTGGTTTTGAATAATCGGCACATAATTCTATTTATATACAAGAAGGTGCACATGGTTGACTTGTTTTTGTTCTTTCTTAAAACAATTTGGGTAGCAAATGCAACACAACGAACAAAGAAACGCCTTACTATTTTCAGGACGAGCTTCTAACGTTACATGGCTTTGAAGTCAATAATTGTCAACGATTAATAAATAGACGTACGCCAGTATATATTCGAAAGGCGTGGCTAGATCTCTAACTAACATAATTACGGGAATTAATAGCATGATATAAGTGTGAAATGGGGCCCACGGCCCACCACTTATTGCCGCTTCCAACAGCTGCAATGAAAAATCCCTTTAGGGAGAAACAGGTTTTAATGTATATCTATGTACTCGATTATCAACGCGCTAACTTTCTACATCGATTCAATTCTGCGACTACCTAGCAAGTACCTACTTAGCGTACTCCAAACATTCGTAACCACATCACACCTCTTCGTACTTCACAACATTGCGAGATACCAATTTATAGCAACATAAAACCATATTTACCGATCAAATCGAGGTTAATAATAGTAATGGATGTATTCGAAAACTACATCGCAGCCTAAACAATGTAACAAAGAAATAAAATGGTGGAACAGTACGATTTTTAACTAATGTTTCCTATTTCCAGCGAGTCACGGTCGATATTTTTTATTTTAGGCACAAACAACGTCAATGAAACGCTTATGTAAACTTAAAATACTATATTTAGATGTTAGTGAGGGGATAAATTATATCGATATTTTTCAATGGTTATATTTATTTAGTTGAAAAGATTCTTTGTTAGTTCCGGAAAGGCATATTGCAAATTGAATACATGGAGAATTTGAGCGTGAGAGGTTAAATGTGGAAATATCATTCACCTTGGCTCAAACTCAAGTAGATTAATTAGAAAAGTATCACCACCCTACAGATCACAGGCAAACAAACTCATATGGTCCTGTTTAGAATGTGTACGGTTTCCACGCTCCCTAAGAAGGGGTTGTACTGTCCGTGTATGCATATTATTTTGTATGTACAACTTATAACCATAACCATCTGTGTCGTGCTTGCTATTTCAATAGTATCAATACATCAATAGCCGGCATCTAGACACAATAAAAATGAGTGTCTGGACTGCCTGCCTACTGCCTGAAAAGATAATAAAAATATTGAAATTCGGTTTCGCCAACATCCTTCTATTGCGTGTTAAACAATATTTACTTCAAGTAAAAATACCAATTTAACACATACACTGTATAACGCAATAAAAACGGAATGTTTAATACAACATCGGTTATATTTGTTTTGTCCAGACAAGCGAAGATAATTCATTGGAAGTTAATGATTCAATGTTCTATAAATACGTCGATAACCGGCGCGTATATTTATACATTTCTCAATAATGATACCGAACAGTGAATCACGTTGTGAAACAATGAGGAAGCGTCTCGTGACGTGAATAATGAATGAACTTGCTCTTGATCACTGTAAACATGGTGGATATCGATATTTAAATACGCCATGCGGTAGTCCGCATACTTGTGATGATGATTACTAGGAACGATATTTATATTCAACGTTTTGTAAATAGATAGTATTGTAAAGCTAAGAGCCAAAACGAATACTATAAGGATTTGTATAAGAGAAGATTTTAGATCTTGTAAGTTCAGATAATATTGTCTAACTTTTATGTAAACTTTAATGTTAATAATAGTAATTAAAAAGCAATATAGTAATTTAGTCGTGGTTAATATGTTTTAAAACTTATCTTAAGTTATCTTATCTTATGTGGGGGCCAGTCAGTGCAGACCGGCGACACTTCGACCCAGTGGGATCTTTTGTGTCGACACTCTTCCAATAACGACTGCCATAGATGTTCATGGCAGCCGGGACCGACGGCTTAACGTGCTTTCCGAGGCACGGAGCAGGCGATAATTGTCAATCAATACGCACATAATTTCGAAAAGTCATATAACTTCAGAAAGAAAAACTTATCTTAACTTGTCATATAAGAATAAAGTTAAACGATAGTATACGCGGGCGTAGAGACTTTATGAAATAGTAAAATTTATATTGATTTGATTGATTAAATATTCGTTGATGAAACATTCGTTCTGGAAAAAATCTAGCATGTAAAAGTGATTATAACATGAATCTTCATGCTAACTACGCATGGTCTATATGTATATTTTTTACGTTGACCTGCGTTTTGAAGTTGGTATGCCATATTTATGACATACAGGTAAAATGAGGAACACCTATATTGGTAGGTAGTTCCTTATAAAAGATAAGGAACTTATGTAATGGAAAATTGAGGTTTACGTAGTGATGGAGATATTCAATTTAATCTAGCAGTCTGCTTATACTGTTATAACATCTTGTCTTTTAATAGCAACAAGATCGGCTACCAATTAAAAACAAAGGGAAAGAAATACTTAATTATAAAAACTACTACATTCTTTTTACTGTGCGCAAACACCATAACAGCAAACGACCATGTACGTAAATCAGAACGAGAACAAAATAATTGCATTAGAAAGGAAGTAATTAATCGATACTGGGCATCATATCGACTATCGACACATTTACCACGTCTTGATAATACATCGATAACGCGGTACAGCACTGGGCTCGAGTGAATCAGACTTACAAAAAATATACGCCACGAATATAGACCGCGACCTTCGTCCAAGTCAATCGTTGTACTCAACGAAAGGGAATTTATTCAACTACGTTTGGTTCAATTCTTTATTTGTACTTAAGTATGCATTTTATGCTCTGTTTTATTTTGATACAATAATGATATGATCTTTTTTATAAAGTAAGAATTTTATATAGCGCCTTTGTTCGAATAGGTTGACTTTAGCAATCGTTAAGTATCTTTATTTCATAAAGTGGAATAATCTATAATAATTTAAGTTTATGTGGGATAAGGAGTGCAGAAAACTAAAATTGATATAAGAAATGAATGAATTACGTTCGAATTTCGGATTCTGGGCCACCACTAAGAAAGAAGGACAAAAATGTTTTTTTTACTTCCATATATAAATTAATGGGGACCAAATTAGGTACCTGCGTCAGGTACTGTTGCAGTTGAAATTGCAACGCTAGTATTCTCGCAGGACCGCAGTATGTGAGCAATGACAACAGGTGAACAGCAACCCCCACATACTATAACCCCAAACAAAACTTGTTTTAGTATACGATATTATGTATTAATATAATAAATGTAAATAGCCTCTCAATCACTATAAAGTTTAGCTGACGGACAAATCAGAATTAAACTGGACGGGTATGGCCCAATCTTATAGATAGGTGTCACGTGTTCCGCCTAAAGAATAGCTAGTCGGAGCTCCTTGAGGAAAGGGTGTGTTGTCAGCAGATTTGCTTTATTGTTAGCTACACAGAAACTTTTTTTTAACCTGACAGCTTAACCATAAGCAAAAGAGGGTTATTGTGTTAATTAGACTATAACAATCTCAAGTATAAAATGAACTATGTATAAAAAAAGGATTTTATATACAACGAATATTATAAAAGCGAAAATGAGTTTGTTTGTTTGTTTGTTACCTTTTCACGCCTAAACCACTGAACCGATCATCCTGAAATTTTGCATATACGTTGACAGGTGTACAGAAACGGACATAGGCTACCTTTCATCCCGAAAAAAATTACTGTTTCCGAGGAAAACAAAAATAACGTTCTTATGATAATAGATGGCGCCACATGTCTTTCGAATGATGATTGAATTATATTATTCCAAGCAGAGCACAACCCGAATTGATTGTCAAATTCTAAATTAACGCGAGCGAAGCCTCGGGCAAAAGCTAGTATAATATATTTATGTAAGTATGTTAATAAGATCTAAGTTTCTCTAAACTGTATTTATTTAAATAGAAACCCGAGCAAGTTAACTGATACAAATCAAGCATGTCGTTAAGATGATAAACGTAAATACAAACTTTCCCGCAGTATAACAACACAAATGGTCTGTTTGGACGCCATGATGGCGCGCACCCGGTCGAAAGTTGGTTATTGACACCTCTTGATAATGACGCACTTCCTGTACATAGTGTCAACGGTTACTGACATGCAAATATATTATTGTGTTCGTCAATGAATCTAATCACAACAATAACAGATATTTACTGACTGATCTACTGACATAAGTTTTCTGTCACGATAGGCAGGCAATTCTCGGAAGCAGCTCGGAACCTGGTAGTGTGCTCAGTAGACGGCAATAGACACTTTAAATCCGAACAGAATCATCTTCAATTGCATGAGGCCTAAAAATGGAATCGACTTCTATTAGAATTTTGAATCGCATGAAGCTATGCAAGGTATCCGAGTGAACAATCGCGTGTAACATCGAGAGATCACTCAAGTGGCGACGGCACGGCAGCCCCGCTCTATGATCGATGAGGAACAGGATTTTCGCTTTCTATGTATACTACAGAATTTAGCGAAACTGACGTTTTTAGAGTAATTTAATTGCTAATTGTGAAAGAATTAAATTAATCTGTGCAATAATGAAATCGTAAACAGATTTTTTGTATGTTGATTTGTAGCTAGAGTAAATTGATTGCGAGTGGTAAATGAATTTGTTCAATCAATGAATGTATATATGAATTATAATAATATCAGCTCCCAAGAGGCCCGTGCCCAGCACACGGGCCTCTTCTCACTATGAGAAGGGCTTGGCGATAGTCCTCCATGCTGGTCCAGTGCGGATTGGCAAACTTCACATATCTTCAAGAACATTATGGAGAACTCTCAGACATGCAGGTTTTCGTACGATGTTTTCCTTCACAGTTAAAGCGAGCGACAATTAACTATTTAACAGGTTTCCTGTCCGATAAATCACATATGATACATAACAATAGATTTTCTATTGTGTCTATCACGGGACAGCGAATGGGTTAATACGCACATAACTTCGAAAAGTCAGAGGTGCGCGCCTTGGGATCGAACTTGAGACCTCTGCGTGGCAGTCTAACGGTATTCCATTAGGCTATCGCTGCTGTTCTATATACAATATACATACATGTAATATAATTGTATCCAGACCTATTTACTGTTTGTGCACGCATATGTTCATACGAAGTTAAGGCTAGTATTTAGCTTTATTCAAAATCGCTTGACGGCCTACCTTTATGACATGACTAAATGTTCTGAGTCACTAAATGAGATATTTATATATGAGATATTTATTATATTTTTTACAACTATGTCATCAAATTCGGTGTTAGGGTCAATTCAGATCAGACGAAAAAATGCTCGAGCATATTTTAAGTGGTAATTTAATATCAACATTATTCCATTTAGATAACGCTAAAAATAGTATGCAACTGTTTATTGGATAAGATTTTAATGTTGCATATTATTTTTAGGTATATCTAAATCGAATAAGGTTGATATTTATTACCACTTGAAAAATGCTCGAGCATTTTTCTGCCTGATCTGAATTGACCCTTATACTACACAAAATAATCCACTGTACTGAATGTGAAACCGATATAATGCTGTTTGTTCACAGGTTGATATCTTTCACGACAGCTTTTATGTTTTCAAATCCTTTCTACACTAGAATATTTTTTATTCTTGTAACATTGAAACCAGTTGTCTGTATCTTTACCTATAATAATAAAATCATTTATTAATAGAATGGAATCTGTTACGTTTATTCTCTTCCTCTATTTATTAATTTATTCCATAACAAGGTAATAACAACTATAACAGAAGTGATTTATGAGTAAATCTCAGGGTCACCGGTGACTCACAGTGACAACTTGTTTACCTCAATATTACTGAGACTTAGGGCCGGCGTACATATGGCGAAGCGCAGCGCAGAGCATCGGAGTGCGCGCGGATGCACGAGCCTCTGCTAAGAACAGTTTGGGCGCGTGTCCACGTATTCAGCTTGCGCCTTTCCGGCGCGCCGTGACGACGCACGGTCAATCATAATGTAAGATAAATTAAATTAAATTAATTTAGGTAATTTGGATTTTTGTAAATGGCGGCTCCCACCCGTGTTGCGCGCGCAAGCGTCGTTCGGCGACCATGGCGACCGAAAGCGGATGCGCGCGAAATAGCGCGAATGCTCGCGTAGTCGTGTTCCCGCGCTATCATTCTCCTGTAGTAGCCGGAGATTATGTGTTGTGTTAATTCATTATCAACCTTATTTACATGTGATCAAAGACGATAATGTTTTGGCCGTGAAAGATGCTGTGCGCTGCGCTTCGCCATATGTGTGCCGGCCCTTAAACAACATTAATTTACTACTAGTTATTCTACTGTAATTCTAGATCATTACGCGTAACATTTTACGCGTTCCTTTTTAAGTAGTCTATGACTTACTTCGAGGTTCAAGCTGTCTCCAGATTGTATTAAAATCAGTTCAGTGGACTAACTGAGCGGGGCAGAGCAATATATAGTGTATTTCGTAAAGTAAGTTTACATAGATTAATACGACTGTAATGGGGGCTATCGTTTTTGTGCTCACCAGGCGGCGCCACTAGCGAGTAAGGTCCTGTCAACACTATCACAGCCGATGTCAAAAGCCGTATTTCGCCGTAATAATTGTCGGTTTCTATGGTTACTATTGAAGTGACTGTAAAGTTGAAGTGTCTAGCGGTGAATCCAAGCGCGATAGCCTCCATTAACAGAAGATCTGGAGGCTAATCCACGTAATTAAATAAGTTCAGTTGCAGTTAAGTTTCGATCAAAACAGCCCTTTTCGTATTCTCGTAATTTTGACAACCGATGTCAGATACGCTCGCGTTAAGTTCGCGCCACGCGAGCGCTTTAGAGTATTCTACTGCTGCGCGTTTTATGTGCGTGATTCAGATCGCAACTTGATCGGTATTCACCTATTCATTTGTCAAAAGTACTACATACGACTGACGTACAGTTGACGCGCAGCAAACGCGCAGTTTACGCATAGCTTACGCGCAGCTGACGCGCAGCTAAACAATCACAAGAATACCATTTTGCACTAAGACGTAAACTTAATTGCAACTGCACCGCAGCTTGATCGGCGCGTCAAGAAATTACGTGAATTCGTCTACTGAACCTCGCTACGGCCTTTGTCTAATAACAGGATAACCAAATTTTATGTTGATACAATCAGTATAATTATATCTGAAGTGTAGCTTCATAGTATTAACTATGAAGCGGCGGTAGCCCAATGGATAAGGCATTGGACTTGCGATCGAGAGGTTGCGGGTTCGAATCCCACCCATTGCACTACTGACGTGAACCCACTCCTAATACAAGCATTCTAGCTTAGCTAGAGGGGTAAACAAGAATACTAGTAATTTGAAACATAAATTGCTAGTGACCTTTAAAATAAGAAAAAAATTAAAGTATCTTGAGTTGAGGGCAACCAATGACGACAACCTTGATTATTCGCCGCTTCAGCGTTCTGGAAAAAGGCCAGGTTAAGAGCTCCTTGAACCGACATGCATATATGAGGAATGTGATGAAGGTGAATGAAGCCAGAGAAGTGTGTCAGGATTGTAGCAAATGGAAATCCGTAGTCTCTGCCTACCCCTCTGGGAAACAGGCGTGAATCTATGTATAGATGTATATATTGTCCTGCTGACTATAATATAATGATTTGCATGATCTAGAATTTATTATTCTGCATCTGGGTATGCTTTGTCTCCGTTAATAGCGTGTTTGTAAAAGGAATAAAACCTGGCGTTAACCCTGTTTCGTGGGTGACTGCGGGAGTTCTGTCAATTGTAGGAATGCCAGATATAATTGAAAACCTACTGTGCATGGCCGCCGGTGTGCCGCTGCGACTCAATAGATTATGAAAAAGTAATAGTGGGTTACTGACCAACCACGGAGGTACAGGTTGACGTAAGGTTATCTTTCAGTGACGTTAATGCAGCTGAATGGGCAATATCAGTTACAATAACGGCACGATTATGTAAATAAACAACAGCTGATAGTCATAATAAACGAGTTTGATGAACTCTTACATATGTGTTTAATATTGTAAATACAAAAACAGTAGATACGAATCCGTCTAAAGATATAATATCTGTAATATTGGTAACAAATAAGATGTATAAATAGCGCGATTGTCTAGGTGGTCATTTTGCGTGCTGAAGGTATGACTTGTACATGGGAAAAGAAATTCAGAAACACTAGGTCCGTATCTGTTTCAAGATTTATACAGGTTCTCCCCTTTTACCACTCTTCACTACGCAGCACCAGTTTAAACAGAGCTGATATTTTGATTACCATCTATATAAAACATTACTACTTACATCGCCGACAAATGCACGCATTTTAATTACATCTTAACAAGACCTCTCTGAAACGTACTCGAAACTACAGCATAAACAAAAAAGAAACCCCAAATTAGTCTCATCTAGGAAAATGAAATATGCATACTAGAGTATAGATATTTCTTCTAGTTTAAGCAACAAAATAAGATACAACAGAGATAAAATATACAAAAAGAAAACCTCTACCGCAGAGGCGCTAAAGAATATACAAAAAAATATAAAGCCCTGAGGAGTAAGTCTCATTAGAATCTAAAGAATTTAAGAAAAAAGAAAAACTTATAAAGATTCACACGGACTCGTAACTCCGCTATAAGGGGAGTACACATGAGTCACAGTCGCCGTTGATCCGAAAATAGCCTGACCAAACCCTAATCTTTCAATTGTAAGATCCGTCAGCCAATGGACAAATATAGTTTTTAAGTAACCATAACTCCGAAATAGAACGTACTGCTTCTCGTTTTGACGGAAGTGATCGTAAAACGGTTTTAGAATCGTCCATGGAGAAGTTATTGGAAATAGCTCATTCATTTTAAGCTGTGGATATCCGAACTAAAGATAATGCATATATAGACGCCTGTGAAATTGTCCAGAACGCGGCAGACAAAAGAGTCCAGCCACGCTTTGATTTTAACTAATGGCGTAATGGTTTGGATTGTTATCATATATCGCCACTACCAGAGCCCGAGTACTGTGGGGCGATCCCATGCAGGACAAGAATGTATACGATCCGCAAATAGATGTTCAGAGTTTAAATGTTCTTCGTTTGAATATTTGTAAAAGTTCGATGCGAGACAGGATTTATTTTAGGCCGGTAGTTCCTATTCAAAGAAAAAGAAATGCCACGTCTGATGATCAAAAGTTACGAAAACTGAGTGAACAGCTATCGCCAATGGCTACATGTAAATAGGTATGTCAGAATAAATCTAAATAACTGGTAGTAAATAGAAAATACATATGTCCTTTGGAGACAATACTATACGTGATACTAAACGCTCAATCCTAACTAATATTATAAAAGCGAAAATGAGTTTTTTTGTTTGTTACCTTTTCACGCCTAAACCACTGAACCGATCATCTTGAAATTTTGCATATACGTTGTCAAGTGTACAGAAACGGACAAGGCTACCTTTCATCCCGAAAAAAATTACTGTTCCCGAGGAAGACAACGATAACGTTCTTATGATAATAGATGGCACCACGTGTCTTTCGAATCATGATTGAATTATTGCAAGCAGAGTACAACCCGAATTGATTGCCAAATTCTAAATTAACGCGAGCGAAGCCGCAGGCAAAAGCTAGTATATATATAAGGCGTTTAGGTAATTGGATGAATGGCTGAACATAGTGTATTTTAGACTGCTAATAGCCCGTTTTGTAAACGGTCTAGCAGGCATGGGGAGGCCCGTCTATTTCTCAGTATGAAAACGAGTCTTTCTCTAACATAACAACATACTTCAAATTAATAAGCGAGTACTATCCCCTCTAACAGTAAAAGTTTAAGCATAATGTGCCTTCAAGTACGCTAGAGGTCGCGAAAGGTCAAGAGTTTCTTGATATCTCCGAGACATCCTAATATTATAAAGTTATTGAGTTCCCTCGTGAGTCCGCCCTCGTCTCGCAAATTAAAGACCCAACATTTCAATCTTAATATAATAACATTTGTCTACAATTTTCTTTATATACATATTTTTGTACAAAGTCGATTTTCTTATCTATACTAATATTATAAAGCTGAAGAGTTTGTTTGTTTGTTTGAACGCGCTAATCCCAGTAACTACTGGTCCGAATTGAAAAATTATTTTAGTGTTGGATAGCTTATTTATCGAGGAAGGCTTTAGGCTATATAACATCACGTTACGACCCACGGGGGCGTCGCAGTAATCATAAACGCAGGTGAAACCGCGGGCACATCTAGTAAATAATAAACTGAAATTATTCAGGAAGATTCGATTTCGTCTTTACTTTGATTTTATATTATGTGATGCCTTGGGTTAGCTGTAAGAATATTTTGGTGAAGTCCATGAGTAACTATCTAATGAGCTATTAGATCATCTGCACAGGCAATAAAAAACATCCTAGTAGACGTATATTGACTGTTAAAAGCATTACTATCCTAACTAATATTATAAAAACGAAAATGAGTTTGTTTGTTACCTTTTCACGCCTAAACCAGTTAACCGATCATCCTGAAATTTTGCATATACGTTGTCAGGTGTACAAAAACGGACATAGGCTACCTTTCATCCCGAAAAAAATTACTATTCCCGAGGAAAACAATAATAACGTTCTTATGATAATATATGGCGCCACGTGTCTTTCGAATCATGATTGAATTATATTATTACAAGCAGAGTACGACCCGAATTGATTGTCAAATTCTAAATTAACGCGAGCGAAGACGCGGGCAAAAGCTAATTTGTTATGACACAAATCCTCGAATGATTTTACATACTCTGCGCTAGCAATACGAGCCAGGCCGGGAATTCGATCTATATTTAGTTCTTTAAAACCAAAATGTAAAGCTTCATGTTTATTTCCTTTTAAAATTGGTATACTCGATTTACAAACACAAAAAACATGAGCAAAGAGCAAGTTTAGCAGGCGCCTCGAAACGATTTCGATCCAAATTTGTCAACATCGTGAATCGTGTCCGACAGACAGATCGAACCCGGTCCTTTCTAATATATACAGGGCATTACCGGCAGGGTCAAAGCGGGCATGGCAGCGCGTGCCCGCATACCAGAATCGCATGACACCGCGGGTGGCATGCCCTGCCTCGTACCGACCATTGTATGTACTGAATATTTTAGCTATGATGGGTACGTTGAAGGAATTTAGGGGAATTGAGTCCATTATAGAATAGTTAAAAGTATTCGTGCTTCTTATTAAATTGAACGGTGTTCGGCAACGGAGTAGGTACTTATGAATCATTCAGCCAAGTACATATTTTGTGTATTACTATAATATGTCTACTATTATTATAAATGTGAAAGTTTATATAGTTGTTTGGATGTCCAATCACCCCCTTTCCCCCATCCCGCTCCTTCTCCTTCCCAATTCCTTTCCTAAAGGGTCGGCAACGCGTAAGTGATGCCTCTCGTGTTACAGGCGTCCATAGGCTACGGTGATCACTTACCATTAGGTGGACCGTATGCTTGTTTGCCAACTTAGTTTATAAAAATAAATTTTTGTTACGCAGTAACGGATAAACAATCGAATGGATTTGGTTAAAATTGGCAAACCGATAGATATTATACTTGATTACCACATGGCAAATATTGGACTTTATGTCCGGCATGCGATCCCATGGAATTCAGGCGGACGAATTCGCGGATAGAAGCTAGTCATAATAGTTTTTATACAACTAAGGCGGTAAACAAGTATATGACCGGACAGTCTAAAAATAGAGTTCCTATCCAGGTTAGCCCATAACACCTGAACTACCACTGGTTGTAGGGTTAGGTCGTGGGAATGACAATATAACGGAAAGAAACTCACGACTAGCAACTCTTTCTAACTCGCCCATAACTTACGTTATTCAATACATCGTAATTATAAATTTAAATGTCTTCAGGGCATTGCAGCCATTAATTCTAGCAAGAACAGCTTTGGCCTTCACCGTGACTTCCCCGCCCGGTTCACAGGTGACATTCCCGCCCTCATACCGACCGTAATGTAATTATATATACTTGAACTGTTATGCCTCAAGCATTTGAATTGAAAGATTGCTTTGTAATTCATTCTATACTAAGAATTCTTTTAATAACGATAGGTACTATTAACTTTAAAAGATAGTTTCGTTCAAAGCAATGTTCGTAAAATGCGCACAAATTAACTCTAATGAAATTCTAATGTAATGCAACTATGCCCAACGCAATAGGGACCTCTTTCCTAGATATGAGACGCAGACTGCGCACCTTTCTACAATGTTTTCGTTATCGAATGTCTATCGAGTGCAATTTTGCGCATGCGATGGAAACAAACAACAACTAGGCTTGAATATCAAATCATTTCATATGTACCTACTTTTCTGGTTTTCTGTGTACTGTAAAATATTCGTTTAGTAATGTGTACTAACTTACTTATGTTTTGAAAATAAATACTTATTTACTTACTACTTACTTATTTATTGCTGAAACGACCTATCTGGGAAGTACTTCTAAATCTAAACTACCGAATATTGCTAATAAATAGTACGCTATTTATTAAACTTTACTAATTCTAGAATTAGTAAAGATTAATAGCTTCTTGAGAAGGTGCTGTGGGCTAACTTAGACAGTAGTTATTCTTTGTCGTTTACGCTGGTTTCATCGCCATTCCAATTTGTAAGATTCTGTATGGTACGGTACAACACACCTTTTGATTAATACGATGCTATTGAATGATACGAGGAGATAGAATAGAGAATAATATATGTTTATTATTGATTAAGTTCTATTGCTAAGTACAAACTGATAGAAAATGATATAATGATAGTGAGTTACACGCGACGCGGTTGATGACCGCTAGTGAACTGATTTTTATATATAGGTAAATAATGAATTACGAATGCGTTGTGGCGAAAATGCTGACATAATATAAAGTAATTTTGCAATGTACGGTTGCACCGTACAGATTCTAAGACTCGCAAGCATTAACTCTGGTAGGTATTGCAGGTAATCATAACCTACGGTAACATTGTCATTGTCGATTCCCGCACAAGTCAAACATTTGTGTGCATGGACATGGATGTTTGCCTTGGTCTGGGTGTTTCTATGTATAATATGTATGTATTTACAAAAAAAAAGTATATATGTAGGTATGTTTATCCATTGTCTAGTACCCATAGTACAAGCTCTGCTTAGTTTGGGCTAGATGGTGTTGTGTGTATGTGATAGAATATTATTATTATTATTATTATTATATCTGTACAAAGAAGAAGCAACCAACTTTTGTGTCCCGTACGAGGATAGACATCACTTGGTCCATTACCCAAATTATTCATATACCCACCTAAACAATATTTGTTCTCAAACAGCGATTACGTAACTTAGTATTCAGTCAGCGTAGTACCAAAACGAGCGAGCCCGATACTAAATGGATAACATTCAAGCCCAGAGAACGGCGACATTTATTAAATGGTACTCGAATCGTTGTGGCGTGAGAAGTCGCCAGCATTCACTGCGATAAATCACAAATGACCAAATACATTCGCGTTATGAAATTGAAAGGGAGCAATATAATGGCAGTTTGATAGGCATAGGAAACCTATCTGGACTAACAAGCTCTTGGCCGCGGGTAATTACGTGTCGTGTCTGACCAGGCTAAGTTGAACTGTCATTTGTATAGATGTGCCTTCTGATAACAGTTCAGCACTTTTAATAGTTTTATAGATTGATAGTCTCTTTATCTCTTTTTTTTTATTATTCAAAATTTATATGACACAATACAATCAATAAATAAGGCTTAAGAATATGTACTTGAAAGAAACTCTGACCCCTGAACTAGGTATATATAGTCGAACAATTGTTTCCTATAGAGAAATATTGCAACATTTGCCTTTTATATTAGAAGATTGAATTAAAGTAATGATTGTGAAGATTAATGTACAACTAAACTTTTCTGTGTTTTTAATTGGTTATGAGAAAACCAAACGATTGCAATAGAAAAAGGAAAATCGAACTTCTTTGCAGCTGGTTCCTGGTCTCTTGGTGCCTTCGAACAAGAGTCTTGCCTAATTTTCCTACAATAGTCCGCTTAGCAAACAATAGCATGTATCGACATGTATTTCACGTCTACACGAACCATTCTAATCACAGCTTGACAGTGACTAAGATTAAGTACTTATCATTATTTGAAATCGGCCTGCATATCCATCTATATAAGCGAACTTTAATACTAGATTAGTTCACTTGCTATATGGATATAATCTATACTAATATTATAAAGCTGAAGAGTTTGTTTGTTTGTTTGAACGCGCTAATCTCAGGAACTACTGGTTTGAATTGAAAAATTCTTTTAGTGTTGGATAGCCTATTTATTGAGAAAGGCTATAGGCTATATAACATCACGCTACGACTCACGGGGGCGGCGCAATAACGATAATCGCGGGTGCAACCGCGGGAACATCTATTTATAGTACAATTACTATAAAGTCTTTACTTTTACGTTCCTATATTGTCTTCGAATTTTTATAGTAAATTGGCGAAGTAAACTATTAACGAAGAAAACACAATATTAATTATTTCTCAACATGCGAAATGATTTAAATATTTTTGAATGTACCAAATAGGAGCGTTTCAAAGACAAGATATTATATGCATGTCGCAAACTTAATAAAACCCGTGGTGTTATAACTTCTCTAATGACATTATAATTGAACAGAGTTTTGTCAACCGTCGCAATTTCAGATAATATCGCGACCCGACTCCAATTGTAATTTGAATCTTTTTTCTTTTCGTGTGCTTAGTGGCCAACCTGTTGTCAAGAATTGTTCAAGCCGCCCGTAGGCCTCTGACATGGCATAATTTGAATGGGCGCAATTCAAGTAAGGTTGTGTTACTAAAATTGGCTAATAATAATGTATGAAATGGAGACGATTGACAACAGTTCATGTAATTTTGAGATTACTATACGATAACTGCCAAGGCGACTCGTAAGGATCACTTACACGATGACAGTTTCATTAAGCCAGTGTAGTGTTGTCTTTGTTTGAGCTTTGATTAGACAACAAAACAGGGATAGCTTTACTTTTGCCTTAAGGAATATATGTCGTCGATACCTATATGCTTGTTCGTCATCGCGGTGATATGAGAAGAAATTTTCATTAAATGAATAGGGTAGGCTACCATTCCCATTTATATTGTGACGGACTCGTCCATGGAACCGACTGATGACCGATGAACCGACTCGTCCATGGAACTTCCACCCTGGTACAGGAATCGGCATAGATCTGTAACACTGTTACTCAAGTTCGCTTAGTAAGTCGGAGTTCTGGAGGCTCTACTATTCTACTCCATTCTGTATTCCAACTTTTATTCCTTTTCCAAATTCTTCGCAAGCGATCATAAGCCTCGGAAACGCTTACAATCAAGCAGACCATATACCTGTGTGCCACTTGTGTCGTACAAAAAAGCCATCCGAACCTACAGTTTACACTTAAGTACAACCAAACATGGAAATTTCCAGAACAAATCCAATTTATACGAACTAATTCTAATGTTCATTACATTGTCAGCAGAACTGTATCTAAATGAACAAGCCTTGGTGGGCCCAAAGAGAATTGCTCAACCATGAAAGCGTCCCAAATAAGGAGACGATACGATGGGAACCGCACGACGGACCTTAAGTATTTACATCTACGACGATCTACCGTTTATCTGTCAGATAATCAAGTATACAGAATATGGACACGGTTAATTTCTAACTTATCTATTAGGGTCGGGCATGGGCGGCTTGAATAGTATAAACTGTATAATCAAACGTATTTATAAATACTAGTATTGTACCGGCGGCTTCGCCCGCGTGTGTGGTTATATGGGACCATTACCTATCTCTATGCAAAAATATCGCTTAGCGTAAACGAAGGACAAATGAATAAACAAATATATAAATGTTTATAATCATACTAGCATAATATAAATATACTAGCATAATCTATACATATAATAAAATCGTAGGAAAGTCAAAACTGTACAATGAATATTTTTTTAAAAGAATACTTGGGGCGTGATCTACAGTCGATATCGAAGCCAAAAATATAGTTTTTAGAATTTTTGTCTGTTTGTCTGTATGTATGTCCGGGCTAAACTCAAAAAGTACTGTATGGATTTACTTCAAATTTTGCATGCATATTACTAACAGGTCGGGTCAACATATAGGCTACATATTATCACGCTATCACCTACGGGGGAGGAGTTGTGAATCTTTATTTTTCTTACGCATTCTGTGACAGCGTGTAATCTAACGACGCATATTTAAATATTGTTTTTGAGTAAGCCATGCTATTATCTAGCTTTACACTATAAAAACTACGCCATTTAAGTAACTTGGGCAGAGAAATATAGTTGGGTTCCGCGGCGACAAACACTTTTTAGTTAAAATCTACGCGGACGAGGTCGCAAGTAACAGCTAGTATAAATATATATAATCATACTAGCTTTTGCCCGCGGCTTCGCTCGCGTACTGCTATCTACCTAAAATTGCGAAGATAATAGCAAGACGCTCAGAATTCCTAATTTTTAGTCGGCGACACCAATCCGTCCATCAGTTTTGATTTTGAAGATGAGACTACTAGAACAATAATGTTGAATGTAACATTTGATACAATAACGTCTTATGTATGTGGCGTAATCCAATTTGACCGCTGTGTAGGTATTTTCTTATATAACTATTTTCTTTTTTTACTGTCGCTGCTTTTGTAGTAAGACGAAATACGCACAACAAGTAAATAACAAATAAACAATCTGTCAATAAAAGTTTCAACGTCAACGTCTCGGAAAGAGAAAACGCGGTGAAGGGAAGTTCCTGACGGTTTAGATTGGTACGTCAAGAACACTCGCCGAAGGGCGGAGTGGCCTTCACAAGCTTTTATCGTATTAAAGCTTTATTGAATCCCTGAAGAATTGCCACGATATTCTACAAATATAGATGCAGGTATATTAGCTATCTTTAGATATATTTTCTTTAAAATATCGGCGTGTTCTGTCAGAGAGTTTGTAAATAACAGCCCCAAGACTGTATATTTTACTTTTCAATTGGCTTCCTTGAAATATGTATGTAATAAATAGTTGCCTATCTCTCCGGAGAATATAGGCGTGAGTCTGCATGCACGTCTCCAGATGAGACATGTATCAATTGGATTTGTAATTCGTTCCGGTTTGCCAATAAATCCATAGCCCTCGAAATACGATATTTATGATTCTGAAGCTGTGAGTGAGAATATATAGCAAGGCTTGAGAAATCTGACGGACTAGCTACAAATCAAACAAAGAACGATAAATCACAAGCCGTCGGGCATATTGCCATCAAAATCATTGAATGACTCCCTTCGCTCCTTGAGGGAACACGCGGCAACGCGAAGTTGCAGCGACGCCATTAATCAATGGCCACAATACAATGGACATAAGTTGCTGACGTCACACTGCGGTCTTTTCGACCAGTCTATGCAAGACCGGTGAGTGTAAGCTGTGTCGGTTTGATGACGTATATAGAAATTAGTATCTAAAGTTTCTAATTTGATTTGGTTTATATCTTTTAATTGCAGATTTCTCAAAGTATGACGCCATGGTTAAATTGGCCACTCCGCTATTGCACATCGTAGAGTCATGTGCGATCAATTCTCACAAGGTAAGAACATTTTTTTACAATAATTTAGGTTTGATTAATTCCTTGCAATACCAAAGCTATTGCTTTGTCCACTCATTGACGCTGGAATTATTGGGCTACCTGCTTACTGTTTCTCCGCTTACCGTACGGCATATCCATAAGGAGCCTTGAAATCCTACCCATCACATGAGCACAAGATTATTTGTGGATGCTGCAAAGCTGCAATGTTCTATGACGTGTAAGTAAGTCAGTTTGGCTACTCCAATTTAAACGAAAACCGAAGTTTAAGCGAGGAAGCCGCTTTACTCTTTTTTAAATACTTTGACATGTGACCTAACCTTAGAAGTTTGTTAATCCTTAAGCTTGCAGAGATCAAATAGCAGCTGCATCATGAAAAGCTGATATTTAAGCTGGCAAAACCGTAAAACCTAGCCTCAAAGCTTACATGTTTCTTTGAATGAACTTAATTCTGGCACAACAGATAATCTCTGTACAGGTCACTATGTAAATATTCGAATAGCGGACAACCAAAATCAGAACAACTATCTTTGGATCACACACATTTTGCTGCCGAGCCGGAGTTGAAATTTCGATTGTACGTCAAACTCAAGCTGCAGAAGGGTTTCACAATGCATGGTCAGTTCAAGGTGACAAAATTATCAGTCATCACACTTGTAATATATGCAAAATATCAACACAATGAACGTCGCCATTCAGTCAGTGACTCAGATGACTTCTAGAGTACTTTCCATACTTATAGTTTAGAGGTAATTTATTAATATATAGAATCAAATTAGGCGTTACTTGAGGAAAATCAAATCAAACAAAGTGTCCTGAGGATGCCTCGCGCTGAGGTGAAATACGTGTCGAGGGATCTCTTGTCTTTAAAGTGAAATATTGCCAGTTGGATCCCATGTCGCGGTTCACCAATATCAGAGGATTTCAGTACGGTCAGCCTTCGGTAGGGTGCCTCGTGGTTTCTTCTTTTCGCAATGAGTAAATAATTAAGCAATATGTCATTCAATGCAGTCTTTCTATTATTCGTTGCCTATAAGCTATGAATATAGTTCTACTAAGCAAAACCAACTACATAGAAGACTTACTACTACAACCATCCTTTCGTTGTCTACCGTATTCGCCTCTTTGCAAGTCTCTCCATCTTTATTTTTTAAAGATGTCATTATTCTGCTGCGAAGTAAAGCCCTCTCCCAGTTTTTCACAATCATACTTCAGCTATCAACCGTATCCAGACCTTTGCAATCCAATATTGTTCGTCAACACTTTCTGGACTGCATCACAATAAATATCTTTTTAAATGTTCTCCTCTCTAAGTGCTGTTTTATATGTTTCGGCCATTACGCCCACTTTCGTATGATGACGTGATCCGAGTGAAACTGCGACATTCAATTGTCTATCTGTTGGTCGCTCGGTTCGATGGGTGCGCACCGGAATCGTGCCTGTTTGAATTTTTAGGCCTCCGCTGAGTCAATAGCGTGCTGCAAATATGCGTTATCGTGCTATCTATTGTTTTTGTTGATAGTAGTATATTTATATTACGTTATTATATATGCGTGAAGGTTATATATCTTTGTTAAACTGGTACATGGGGATTAATAAACCCATACATACATAGTCTCTCTCAGACTCAGCTCTGATAGATCAAAGGTGGACCTTTAGCAAAGCATATGCAGTTGACAGTATAGGTGAACTTGGAGAAACAAATCACATGTAGGTTTTATCTGTAGTCTTGTAGTTTTGTAGTCTCTGCCTATTCCTCTAGTAAATTTCCCCAAAGTTTAGACTCAGATACATATCACACAGTTATTTCGGCAGCGGAATCTATTGGATACCAGTTAGCAGTAGTCAAGTCTTATGCTAATTACTAGGTGTAGATTCAAACTCTATACTGATACCAAGGATTTCTTGACAGAAAAGCTAATAATAGTTTGCCTGACCATACATCCGCAATTACTCAAACATTTCGTTTGTATTCTTCGTTTTCGCAATTAATATAACCAAAAGGAAAACTTGAATGCAACAAGCATTAAAATGTACAAACACATGAACACCGGAAGCGCAAGAGACATGGGGTCTCAGGTTCGACGGCCGGCGTACACAAAAACTTAATGGTTCAATTGTTACTGCACATGTGGTGTGACTAATTCGATTATGTCATAGGTGTATGAACGTGTTCAGTGTTCGAAGTT
The DNA here is from genome assembly GCA_963564715.1 of Catocala sponsa. Lineage (NCBI taxonomy): Eukaryota > Metazoa > Arthropoda > Insecta > Lepidoptera > Erebidae > Catocala > Catocala sponsa. The sequence continues at coordinate 25,725,184 of OY751336.1, forward strand.
CGTTGGGGTCGAGGGTATTACTCACTATACCTACAATTTTTAATCCCTATCCAATCTTGCCTTTGTTCGAGCTACAAGAATATGAAATTTGACAGAATGTCCGTAGTAGTTAATGATAAATATCCATCGCCGGTATCAACGTATATGTCGTTATTTATTATACACTGAAATTTGTTTGTAAAGATAATTAAAGTCAAATTATTAACGTGGCTGTTTTGCAACTATTGTAGCTAATGCTCGTGTTGCTGGTCAAATTAGTCAGGAGTGAAGAAACAATCAATAGCAGCATAATCTAAAACCGTGAGTTAGAGACGTCATAAGGTTCCCTTTTATGAGCGACCTAATCTACTAGGCTCTCTGTATGAAAATGTATGAGCGATGAACACTTTCTGAAGTTCCTGGTGAAAAGAAAATGTGTGATTATATTGACATGGATGATCGAATGATATGGTGGCATAACTATTACGCATGCGACGAGTTAGTATTATGAATTCGTCGACTATCTGTATAATCCACAGGATCGCTTTAAGTTTTCGGAAAGTACCGCACTAAGATCGTACACAAAGTGGCACTTTCGATAAATACCTGAAGCGTAATCACTCTAAAAAAAATCTGTTTACGCTTTAGATAGTTATCGAAAGTGTCCAATTTTCGATATGGGCGAGCGTGATAATACTCTATTTATAATTCAGATGTCAAGTTAGAGTTGTGTATCAGTTGACAACTTAACGTACAGAAAGTTAACCATATTTTAAACGTAGTAGAGCGCAGCTATGTTATAAATCTTTATTTGATCATGGATGATTGTGTAAGACTTGTCCGAAAACCAAAAAATTTTTAAACTTAACTTTAACACAATGTTTATTTCCAATATAATTTTGACATAACTTGCAACTAGGTACCTACTAGTATTGTGATGGCACATTCTTTGCCGGTTCACACAGACAATCAAGCGGCCTCGTGGGTGCCAAATAGGAAATTGCATCGAGACCAGAAATAAGAGCATCCGCCAGTTGGCCATCTAATATCTTAGGGTAGGGCGTAGAGAAACGGAGACAAATGTTTTAACGGTGATCATACATACACAGACTTATGCCTGTATGGGATATACAGGCATAAGTCTCCGAAGTCCTCCGAAGAGGTCAGCAGAGATGTATTAGACCTCCGTTTTGCTAGATATGTTTTCAAGTCCCATGTATTAGGCGCCCTTTTGACTGAGATTATACACTTGTTATAAAAATTTTGACGAATAAGGGGAAGAGAATTATCCTGCCGGGATAAGAGCCACACGAGCATAAATATATTTACGATGTTTTTTCGTATAAGTAGGGACAGTCTAATGACTCTATATATTATGTTTTTATGTTAAGATGGTAATTAGCTACAATTACGGCACAAAAACAGCAAAAATAAAATTATAATCAATAAATGTAGGTATTGATTATTTATAAAAAATTTTAGAGATTAAATCATCACAGAAACTGTACGAAGTGTGATTGCTTATATTTTAAAATCTCGCTGGTTTTATACTAAACATTTAATTTAAATAGAAAGATTTCGCTTAAAACGCACCAGAGACAGGCCAACCACATTGTATAGGTACAGACAAAATTTCAGTTTAAAAACGACACTGGAAAACGGTAAATTGAGTACACCCGAACCTAGTACTTATATCTGAGGACCATACAAATATTTATCCATGCATATATCATGTTTGACACCAGCTTGCTCCAGGCATCACATTAAACTCAACTACACCGTTACGTCATCAGTCATTACATTAGATCAGGATAGAAACCCGCTATCCCCGATCTTATTACGATGAAAAGCGCAGTGTGGTCTACAGCCTGATATGCACCGGTAATGACGAGCATGTGGGTGCGGGTTCGACGTCCGTGTCGGCACATAATGGAGCGATTGTCGTCGGCCGTTAGCCGCCCACCTCTTGACGTCCACGTTAATATATTATTAGCTGTGTTCTAGCTCCGATTGATCTTCGAGTAGCATTCCTTTGGGATATTATAGAAAACTGAAATCTTGTTTCTTGGACTATTTCAGTGGCGCAGCAGTAGTGTAGTGGTACTGTTGTGCGTAAGGGCTCGGTTTTCTAGGGTCAGGCAGTGTTATTAGGGTGTTACCAGACCAATCGATCGATCTTCCATCGACGATCGATCGATATTTAGAATGGATTAGTCGACGTCGATCGATCTAGTAGAAACTATCGATCGACGTCGACTAACCTATTCTACCATCGATCGATGCCACCGATCGACGATCGATTTTCGGTCAACAATTCTTCAATAGCAGCATTAAGTCTGAAACAGTGCCCGGAAGACGGCAATAAGCCCCTAATACGTGGGATTTAAAACCATAGCTGGCAATGAGCATATTATACCGCTTTGAAATTAAACTACTATATACGGATTTTATGGCGTTGTTTATTTGACACTTTATTACAAAATTTCGAAAAACTGTTACACTACTATAATACTATTAAACTTTACTTATTTTTAAGGTAATTAAATTATTGAAACTATTAAAACTATTTATACTATTACTATACTATTATACTATTTATATTTATGTTTACACTTTCCCCGACGTTTCGGTTGCTTTTCAGCAGCAACTTTTTTCTGGATGAAAGGTACTCGCGCCTTGTAGGTGCCAATTTTTTTTTATAAATATTGTATCGAAAGACGTTTAACGGTTCTACAGTTTGACCGAAACCGATGTGACCCTGTGCCTTTACAATATACTATTAGTACGTACTAATAGTACTAATTTGTTTGTTTATAAAAAGTAAGTCATTTGTTTATGTCCTTTTCTGTTCCCCTGACAACGTGTATGCGAACTTTTATGATGACCCGTCGAGTAGTAAAGGCTTGAAAGCGTAACAAACAAACTCATATTTGCATTTATAATATTAGTTAGGATAACAATGTAAGGTGACGATAGACGAACGTTTTATTACAAAATTTTGAAAACTGTTACACTACTATGTATTACTATTAGACTTTACTAATTTTTAAGCTAATTAAGTTATTGAAACTTTTAAAACTATTTATACTATTACTATACTATTAAAATATTTATATTTATGTTTACACTTTCCCCGACGTTTCGGTTGCTTTTCAGCAGCCATAGTCACGGAGAGACTCCCCGTGACCATGGCAGCTATGAATAACATTCGCGTAAACAGAAGACAATATTATATTATACCGCTGCCTAAGATGTAATAATAATAATATCAGCCCTGTATTAAACTGTCCCACTGCTAGCCACGGGCCACTCTTCTCACTGTGAGAATTGTTAAGGCCATTGTCTACCACGCTGGCCCAGTGCGGGTTGGCAGACTTTACATATCTTCGAGAACATTATGGAGAACTTTTAGACATGCAGGTTTCCTCACGATGTTTTCCTTCACCGTTAAACCGATATAGGCGTGAGAGTATGAGATGCAGATCTGCGATTATAATTTCTTTCATACGATAATATCAAACAACTTTACAGTAAAGGCATGTTTTTTAGTAGTATCACCTGGAAGCGTTCAAATCCAAGACGGTACGCTTTCAGCGATCATTTCTCCCACGTACGTGCAAGCTCTGGAATGAACTGCCTGCTTCGATGTTTCCCGAGCGCTATGATATTTCCTTCTTCGAACGAGGTTTAAAGAGAGTTCTTCTTTCACGGTAGGCAGCGACTTTGCTGTGTCCTGACATTGCTGAAGTCCATGAGCAGCGGTTACCACTTTCCATTAGGTGGGCCACTTGCTAGGCTGCCAGCAAGGGCATTAAAAAAATTAAAAAAAAATTGTGTCGATGCCAATACTCTAAGCTTTGTTGGCACGCTTATGGTTTCACAATATGATAAAACTTTATACGATATACAAATAGTCGTTCCAGGTTCTTGTGAGTTTTTTCAATGTCTGTGAAATCTTTCTTGGCAGAGTTGGGTGAAAGATATTTAATATTCATATTCAAAATAAACATAGACCTGTTTGTAAGTTACCGTTTCGCTCACTTTTCTCTAGATGAAAGGTATCCTATGTCTTTTTCTGTGCACCTGACAACGTGTATACCGAATTTCATGATGATCGATTAAGAAGTTAGGGCGTGAAAGCTTAAGAAACTAATTTTCGCATTTATAATATTAGTTAGCACTAGATTTTGCCCGCAGCTTCATTCGCGTTAATATAGATTTTGTCTCCTTCGAGAAAAGTACTTTTTCTGGATAGAAATGTTCCCTGTGTTCACTTTTATTCTAATAGCGTGCATACGAAATTTTATGATGACCGGTCGAGTAGTTAATGTGTGAAAGCGTAACAAACAAACTCACATTCACATTTATAATAGGTATTAGTTAGTAGTATAGTTAGGATTAGGATTGTTTGTTTGCTTAATAAGAGAAGTATTTTAATGAGGACTAATGCACACAGAAGTATGTGGCTTATTTCTTTCCTTTTGAAGAATAAATAACTCGCTATACGAATATAGCTATGACTAGAACAGGATATGACCTTTACTCATTCCATTTATTGGCCTTTATCATAATGACTCATGTTCTCAGTAACGTGACTAATTTTGGAACAGGTCAATTTCATTTAATCCCATTCACCTCTGTTAAGCTTAAGCTAAGGGCATATGAGTTTTGTCGGCAATTTTCCTTAATTTACAAATGACCGTATTCAAGAAACTTTATAAGTAGACATAATTTTTTATACAATAAAATTGTAAACAAGTATACGGCCCGCTTGAAATTTTTTTCTTTTTTTTTTAGTAATAATAATGTTTATTTTTCTCTCTACAATATTTACAATGTTGACAAAAGATACAAATTGCATAGAATTAAAATAAAACACAAGGAACATTGTGAGAGACTGGAGCCTAAGCTAGGCCGGAGCCTATGTTATAGGACACCAGGACTCCACCCCGAGACACAAAGTCTAGATTTTGTACATAGGTGTATTAGCATTAAAATAGTGATAATATATTCAATGTTAATATTGTATGGACTGTGGAAGGATACTTCTTGTTTGTGTGTGTATGACTAATATGCGTGCGTGCATGCGTGTTACGGGGTTATCGTTATGATGACTTGGTATGCCAGTGGCTTGGTATACCATTTGCCCGTAGGACCTATCTTAGGAAAAAGGAACTTAAGATGGGATAAAAGAAGAATAGGAAAAATGGGTATTTACTAGGTGAGACGCTGTAACATATTTATAACACTAACATCGTTTCTTGAAAGATGGTAGTGCTTTCCAGAGGGAGCCACCCGGATTAATTAGCAACGGCGAGCTCTGCCAGTCATTTCACTCACTTATATTTTTGAGGAAGCTAATAGTGTAAGTATCGTAGTCAATAAATTCTAGCTATTAAAAAAGGAGTCGCTGCTTTGCTAATACAGGAGACAAAATATACCTAGAGCCAGCACTTTCTCAAGGAGCGCTCGCAAACCTTTTTACCGCAGGCGTGCAAACACAAACTTAATGACTGCAGTAATTTTCAGAGTTAAGCTACTTGTATAGTCGGAATGTTCCAGGTATGAAAGGAGATAACGATGTCCTTTATCATGATAGTTTATCACTATCATGATAAAGGACATCGTTATCTACGTGCTACTACTAATATTTCTCCGAACTAAAACCCAACATTGGCTGATGCCGTGATTTTTTTTAATTTTTTATACTACTAAGGTGGCAAACAAGCATACGGCCCACCTGATGGTAACTGGTCACCGTAGCCTATGGACGCCTGCAACACCAAAGGCATCACTTGCGCGTTGCCGACCCTTTAGAAAAGGACGTGGGAAGGAAAGGTAGCGGGATGGGGGAAAGGGGGTGATTGGGCCTCCGGTACTCTCACTCACCGAACGAAACACAACAGTAGGACTACTGCTATTCCACGTCGATATTCTGTGAGAGGGTAGTCCTTCCCAGGTCGAGCCGGTCCATTCATGCTGAAATCAGCGAGGCTCTACTACTAAAAAAAAATGTAGTAGCGAAAATGTAAACTGCCGTTGCAGAATCAACGAAGAAATTATTATTAAGTTTTTACTGATGTAGTCAATACTTTACGCATAATTATGCTTTATACCACCACAATTTTCTATACACTAGATTTGTTTTGTTCTTCAGCATTAATATATATATGTTACCAATGAATTTAGTTCTACAACAAAGGCATAATCTACTAGACATGTATAATCAGTTGGTAAAAGGTCGAAAACCATCGATCGTCCAAATCTGGGTTACTAGGTACCTTCCTGAGGTCGATGCGGACACTAACCGCTAAGCTCGTACTAATCGAAACGGTAGAGTTTCGCAAAAACCGCAAATCGTTTCGATACCCCTCGTGCATTTCCGTCACCAATCGGCTGATTGAGCGAGACGAGGCTTACCTGAAACAAAAGAGTACGGCAAATTAATTTGATGGTCCAATTTTAGGAAGTTCTCATAGTTTTTTGGAGAAAATATACTAGGCTGGGTCAATTATAGACCGTGAGATTTGACTCAGTAGTTGCCGGAACATTGTTTTTTTTAATATTACTTCCTAATATATTTTTTTATCCATATACTAATATTTTGTACGTATGTTTTTTAAGTATAGGTATAGGTCTACGATGATGGGTTACCAACAATACAGCCCGCCTGAAGGTGAACTGTTAATCGAAATTTTACCTACACCTATTACCAAGATTAAAATTTTGCTAATATATTTCTACTAGTTGTTTCTTTTTATGATATATGAGGCAAACGGGCAGACGGATCGACTGATGTAAGCAATTACCACCGCCCATGGACACTCGCAACACCAGAGCAGTTACAAATGCGTTGCCGGCCTTTTAAAAAGAAGTACGCTCTTTTCTTGAAGGTTTGTAGGTAGTATTGGTCGTATTATACAGGGTGTAAGTGACGGTTCACCGAAAACTGAAATACTAGCTTCGGACCATCATTCTGAGTTGAAAAACGTAGGAATTTTCCACCGGAAAATTATCGAATTTTCTTTCAAAATTTCACATTTTTCTAACTGATAATGATTACATAATGAGTAAACGACCCATTATACTAGATAATATCAATAAAAACTACATAATACCGAAAAACAGCTATGTAATCCAAACATACAAAATAAACACAGTTGAACCAATCAGCTGATCTTGCGCGGACAAGGCAATGACCAACGCAAAAAAGTTTTTTTACACACCGGCAATAGTGTGCTGTGTAAAAACCCGCCCGCATCGTACCTACTACCACTGAACTAGGGAAGATCTATGATCAATGATCGATATCGAAAAAAGTGTATTAAACAAAGCGGGATAGGTTAATAAATAAAATAGTTGTTTTCCTTTTAAAAGTAAAGGTTACATGAACGTGTTAGCACTATTTATTATTAAATTAGTCACGTAGATTGAAAAGATTGTAATGATTAAAGTAGCCTGTAATTAAATGTTATACTACTATCACTTTACAATACCCATTTGCATTTTAAATGTTAAAAAATATTAATTGTTTTGATATTTCGTATCGTAAATGTACATGTATGAGTTTATTTAATCACTTTTAATAATAATTAATGTTAAAGACCATCTAATTGTTTTAAAACAAAGCTTTTTGTACACAGCGATTCATACAATGTAATGTAATCTAGTAAATCTTTACTTAACTGTTAAAATACAAAACTGTAACAAAAATTTGTTAATAGAATTAGCAGTTATAAGTATAAAATTAATCGATAGCCGATAACTCTCATAAAAATATTTTATGAGAGTTATCGACTATGGATTTATTTAATTAGATAGATGTATCTCATCCCTATCTAATATGACTACAACTGCAAAAGAAATTTATTTTTGAATTCTTTAGTTCGGTCGCGCTACTGTCAGGAATCGGAAGTACTTGGCGTAATATCTCGTATTCGCGAGTGTTTACTATTTTCGTTGCATTTTGTTAAGTTTTTATTTTGTTTATAACTATTTTGTGTACTAAATTGTGTTTATTTACTGTGTTCATAACATTTTGTTAACGTTTTTGTTTTGTTTATAACTTTTTTGTGTAACTACAAAGTTGTGTTTGTACCTAATAAATAATGCGTCAGCCATTTAGTGCACGTGAATATGGACAAATGCTCATGGCATACGGGGAGGCACGAGGCAATGCTTCGTTGGCGCTTCGCATTTACATCCAGCGGTATCCTGACGCTCGTCACCCTATGGACAGTCGTGTGATTTCTCGTACGTATCAACGAGTACTGGATAATTTACCCATAGTACCGCATCAGGAGGGTTCCAGCAGGCCGATTAGAGTTGCCACTGAGCGGAGAATTCTCGATGCCGTTCACCGTAATCCACACCTTGGTACGCGAACCACCGCTAAACTTCTGCGCCGTAACTACGGAACTCGCGTATCGTATATTGTTTGGTAGTAGAGCCAAGCTGGTTACAGCAGGAATGGGCCGGCTCGACCGGGGAAGTACTACCCTCTCACAGAAAGTCGACGTGAAACAACAGTGTTTCACTGCTGTGTTTCGTTCGGTGAATGAGAGCGCCGGAGGCCTAAGCATGAGGTGACGATTCTCGCAGCTTATGAGGGACCTGCAGAGTATCCGTAGAGTCATTGTGTGGATGGCGCGAGTCGACCCGGCGGCCAGGGAGAGCCGTAGAAACGGTGCTCTGCTGGCCGCCCGCGGTATAGTCCAGAGGCCCAACCGAGTCTAACCAACTAGGTTGGCTGCCTTATCATGCCGCGCATAATCTCGATGTGGTTCGTCGTGCCGGATGGTGACCGGAGGGTGGGTCCCGGCGACCACTTTCGGGAGTGTACGGGGGTCCTTCCGTCCGTCGGATCGGCTATCGCCATACCATACAGTTATATGACAAAACTTGCTCTGCGCCTTGCCCCACTTTGCTGCGAGAATAGCCGCCTCTTTTTTTCACGCTTCCCCTTCCTTTCACTCTATGGCAGTACAAACAAAGCATTGTCGTTCAACAGCAGCCAATCGCCGTAACCCCACTGCTGCTTCCTGTGTCGTGGAGTTTATTAACATCAGAGGACTCCACGCTAACCTTAATGCCGTCCATCACCACCTGGAGACGGCTCGGCCGGCAATGCTTTTTCTAACGGAGACACAAATACGCCGTCCTGCAGACACGAACTACCTGCAATATCCCGGCTACGTGCTAGAGGAGTGTTTCCTCGCGAAAGCCGGGGTATGCTTGTTTGTTAGGGCGGATATTTGCTGTCGCCGTCTACAATGCCTAGAGGACCCTTCCTTCTCTGTCCTTTGGGTACACGTAGATCATGGCTCTTTCAGCCAAATCTACATGTGCCTCTACCGATCCCATTCAGGAGACGCTGAGACAACTCGACTCTTCAATTACCTGAGTCAGGCGGCAGACGACGCGCAGGAGCGGTTTCCGAACGCTGAGTTGGTGTTCTTGGGAGATTTCAATGCCCACCATGAGACCTGGTTGGGTTCTCCCAAAACAGACCACGCGGGACGAACTGCCCATGCGTTCGCTCTCACGCATGACCTGTCTCAACTGGTACTCCAGCCCACCCGGATACCAGATATTGCAGGTCAGGCGCCCTCTCTGCTCGATCTGCTGCTGACGAGTAACCCGAACCGGTACAGTGTGTCGATTCGTGCTCCTTTGGGCACCTCAGACCACTGTCTGGTTTGTGCCACAGCTGTTGTTGTTACGCCCCCACGACCCGAGGAGGCAAGACGACGACTGTGGCACTACTCGTCAGCAGACTGGGATGGAATGCGGGAATACTTCGCATCCATCCCTTGGGCTCAACGCTGCTTTGAGAACAGGGATCCATCAGAGAGCGCTACTGCTGTCGCTGGTGAAATCATCCTGGGTATGGAATATTATATTCCATACAGTGATGTCACGAGCGGCGGCAGGAAAAGGCCCTGGTTCGGGCGTGAATGCGCCGATGCTGTTGAACGCAAACAGACGGCGTATCGCGCTTGGACCAGGGCTCGCACTCTCCACGACCCTAACGTGGATCACCTGAAGGCAGCGTTCAACCAAGCCACAAAGGTCTGCAAGAGGGCATACTTAAGAGCGGATGCCCAGCGCGTCGCACGGTTCGGCCAGGAACTAATGGCGCATCCTACGGGCAGTCGTAGCTATTGGCGCCTGGCCAAAGCCGTGCAGTCCAACTTCTGCCAGACCATGCTGCCTCCTCTGAGGTATCCGAATGGATCACTGGCTCATCGGCCGCAGGAGAAAGCAGATCTGCTTGCAAATCTCTTTGCGGCCAACTCCCGAATCGATGACTGCGGTTCGCAGCCGCCTAATATTGCCAACTGCGGCTACACCATGCCTGATATATGTATCAGGCAACGAACCGTTCGTGCGATACTGCAGTCTCTCGATGTTCGGAAAGCCAGTGGACCTGACGGCATCCCAGCTGTGGTTCTTAAAAAATGTGCAGCGGAGTTGTCTCCCTCACTTACGCGCCTATACCGGACGTCTTACGTCGCAGGCATTGTGCCTGAGGCTTGGAAGGAAGCGAACGTTCAACCGATTCCCAAAAAGGGGGACCGTTCCGAGCCAAGCAACTATCGACCCATAGCTATCACCTCGGTACTTTCCAAGGTGTTCGAGCGGATTATAAACACCCAAATTGTCCGCTACCTGGAGGATCAATCGTTGATCAATGATCGCCAATACGGCTTTCGGTCTAAACGATCAACGGGTGATCTTCTAGCGTTCGTCACGCACCTCTGGGGTGAGGCTATGGACAAGCACGGCGAGTCTTTGGCTATCAGCCTTGACATAGCCAAAGCTTTCGACAGAGTCTGGCACCGGTCTCTTCTTTCCAAGCTTCCGGCCTATGGCTTGCCCCCTCAACTGTGCACCTGGATTGCAAGTTTCCTGCAGAAGCGTCGTATTCGGGTCCTTTGCGACGGTCGCGCTTCAAAATTTATGCAGGTCAATGCAGGAGTGCCTCAGGGTTCTGTCTTATCCCCTACGCTCTTTCTTCTGCATATCAATGATATGTTGAATCTCGGCAACATACATTGTTATGCGGACGACAGTACCGTGCATGGGCGATATCTCGGACATCCTGGGGCCAAACAGGCTGAGGTTGAGGGGAAAAGGCAGAATCTTGTCGTTGAACTTGACCGGACCTTGGACCGCATCTATGAATGGGGTGCCAAGAACTTGGTCGAGTTCAACGCCAAGAAGACCCAGGCATGCGCGTTCTCTACAAAAAAGTCTCCGTTCCTTCCCCTCCCTTCTCTGAAGAACACTCCACTGGTGATACGTGACAGTCTCTCCATCTTAGGTATAGATCTTTGCCGCTCCCTTAATCAGAAAACCTATATCGAGAGCGTCATTAAGCAAGCTTCGCGAAAACTCGGAGTTCTGAACAGGGTGAGGCGGTTCTTCACGCCTGGGCAACTGTGCCTATTGTATAAGGCACAAGTGCGCCCTTGCGTGGAGTACTGTTCTCATCTTTGGGATGGCTCCGCGCAGTACTTGCTGGACGCTCTCGCCCGGTTACAGCGGCGGGCTGTCCGTATCATCGGAGATCCAGAGGTCACGAGTTCACTGGAACCTCTGCAACTCCGTAGAGACATTGCCTCATTGGCATGTTTCTACAGAATATACCACGGGGAGTGCTCTGAAGAGTTATTCCACCTTATCCCGCCCTCCCCTTTCCTATCCAGAACAACGCGTGCTGGGCTCAGATGCCATCCTTACACGGTAGAGTCGATTAGAGCGCGTACCAAAAAGTTTGGGTCCTCATATCTCTGCCGAACGACCAAGGCATGGAATTCTCTGCCAAGGCACGTGTTTCCTTCTTCCTTCAATCCTGGGTTCTTTAAGCGGGGCGTGAAAAAGCATCTTCTCAGGCCGTCAAAGTAGAGACCTCAACATCGCCTCGGCTACTGTGGGGGCGATGCGGAGGCCACTGCTCTTAGACCACACGACTGCTTACCATCAGGTGGAGTGTGGTCATTTTGACGAGCAAAATAAAAAAATAAAAAAAAATAAAAAAAAAATCGCACTGGACTGTGCATAAAATTTTACGCAGAGATCGACAACGGCCGTACCGTATTCATAAAGTGCAAGCTCTCGTGCCTGGCGATCAAGTTCGGCGTATTGCATACTGCAGGTGGTTGATGAATCAGCAGCGGCAACATCCAAATTTTGTATCCCACATAATCAGGACTGACGAATCCACGTTTACTCGGAATGGCATGTGGAATCGACGTAACTCATTATCGCAGACCCCTCCATGATGCCTCGCCTTCACGACGAAACAATCAATCGTGCGCAAGTTTGTGAACAAGTTGGAGGCAGCTATTTTGAACCATATCTTATAAGGCCCGCGAGATCTTAAGGTAAGGTTTAATTACTTTTACAATTTACTGTTAATTCAAAGAATTTATTGTAAATCACCCTACCTTTTAATTTTATAAACACATTTGGCTTTCTGTTTTTACCTACACAAACATTAACGAAATGTGCGTATAAGATTAATTTTATAAGACGTTATTCAATTTATTCAAATTTTTTGTAAGTACAATAATAAAATTGTACAATCCGATTATTAGTCTCAACGTTTAAATTACTATTGTAATAGATCACTAAAATAGGTGATCCGGGCTCCGTCAGATAATGTGAGCGCGCGTAGCGTTGGTGCGCGGGAAGCGCGATACGATAGCGCGGACGGACACATTGCATTGGTAGCGATACATTACGTAGTGTAAATTACAATGTACTAGCATGAAACTTTAATCGTACGTTTCATTTTTGAATTGACATTTCCATTCAGTTGTGTACTTATGGACAAACGATTTTGCAACGTTTTCGGTACACCGTCCCTTACACCCTGTATAATCACATACGTATCCTGCGTAGAAAAATAAAGAATTTTGAGCAGGAATTTTAACGGTCTGGAAAATCTCAGTAGATTTACTTCCCTAAAAACCATGTAAGTAAATCTACTTGCTTTCTAGCACGAAGTGGTAACTATGATGAACCACCAAAATGTTCTAATTTTTCTTACAAACAAATGTACTAAATACGCTATTAGCACTGGCCGGTGTTAATTGTGTGAATGCGCCTCATTTGGGTCGTCAATTAGCAAAATAGGACATTATACAATTAAATCTAAGAGAAATTTGACACGAACATGACTAGAAGTAGGACGTATTATGCTCATTTGTGAATGAATTATATGACGTTTTATACTATGAAACAAAACTGTTGGCATTTTATATATCGATACTAACATTACAAAGCTGAACAGATTGTTTGTTTGTTTAAATGTGCAAATCTCTTAACCTACCTGTCATTAATTATCATCGTTAATACCCTAACGGGTATTATAATAAATCGGGTAGTATTTAACTGCACAGCAAAAAAATACTAATTGCACAGCAAAATATGCTTATCAAAAATACTAATTGCACAACAAAATATATTTAAAGAGATCAAACTATGTCGACGGAGCCCCGCTTCGTGGGGCTCTTATTTTTGGGTGGGTTGAAGAAGGAACCTAACATAACCTAACCCTGCCGAAACGGAATGCAGTGATTTGATGTGTAGAGATGCTCGTTATGATATATTTTAGTAAGCATATTTTGCTGCGCAATTAGTATTTTTGGTGGTCATTATATTTAATCCCTTATATATCTGCCTGTTATACCTGAAAATTCTTTTTGCATTCTGTAGTCTATATTGAGGAAGGTTATATATAGGCTTATAGAATCACGCTCCGACCTGCGGCGGAGTTTACAAAGATTGAGACAACAGACACCTAGAATCAAAACAACCTTTTTATTCCTTTTAGTAAAATGACAACTCCTGCACTAGGAATAATGCCTGTGTCGCGGGGGACTTTACAAACATTCAAAGAACGGGCACAAAGAACATTCAGATTCGGAACAAGCATTTGTAGATCACATTCCCATTCCCATTTGACGGCCTCGATGGCGTAGTGGTTAGTGTAACTGACTGCTATGCCTGAGGTCGCGGGTTCGATTCCCGCACAAGTCAAATATTTGTGTGCATGAACATGGATGTTTGTCTTAGTCTGGGTGTTTCTATATATAATACGTAAGCATGAATTTACAAAAAAAAAAAAAAATATATATATATATATATATACATATATGTATGTTTATCCATTGTCTAGTACTCATAATACAAGCTCTGCTTAGTTTTGGGCTAGATGGTGTTGTGTGTATGTGGTAGAATATTTCTTATTTATTTATTTACATAAAGTTTCACCCCGTGTGGGATTCGAACTCACAACACACGACGCACTGTCATTGGCGAGGCGTCTTCGATTACTACTCATATAGCTTACTTCCTTCGTGTTCTATACATATTCAAGACATTGGCGTGTTCGCTTCATCGTTAATGAATACTGCATTAACTCCTAACCATATGCGCATACGCAGGATATGACATCATTGAAGAAGATGTTTACGCAACAGCGCAGATGGACCCACATTACGTGACCACTTAGTATAACATTGAAAGTATTCCTGGTATCTATGTATGTATATATGTAGATTGTAGGTGAATCATGAGATTTTAACAATAGCACATAACATGAATTGTTTAGTATTGATAGTGTGTCAAATGTTAATGTTTGGTATGTTTCAAGGTGTTCAGGTATTGTATAAGGTGTGGTAACCTTTATATATATAAATCTTCTGTGCGTGTGTTTGTAATTTAAACTCCTCCTAAACGACTGGACCGATGTTCATGAAATTTTTTTGTTCAAGTGGATTCGAGAATGGTTACGATTTGGATTTTTTTTCGTGTGTACAGGACAACGTCTTTCGGGACAGCTAGTAATATATGTGATGTTTAGAAATGTCTGTCTGTTTATTTCTTCTGTGCGTGTGTTTGTAATTAAAATCCTCCTAAACGGCTGAACCGATTTTGAAGAAATTTTTTTGTTCAAGTGGATTCGAGGATGGTTTAGATTTGGTAATTTTTTTTTTCGTGTACAGGACATATGTCGGGATAGCTAGTAATATATATGATGTTTAGAAATGTCTGTCTGTTTATTTATAACGTATGCATTTATATATTATTCTTCCGATTCAGATGAAACTCATAAAATAAAAGGCACTAAAACCGACATTTTGCAAGACGAATGACGACTCATGTCGAGCATTAAACAAGTACATACATACATAGTCACATGTCTATATCTCCGAAAGAGCACGTAGAAGTGTATAGCACTCACATTTCGCTAAATATGGTTTTAGGTCCCACATGTTAGGGCGCAAGCCTATTACTGTTTACCGGCCGCAGTTCCAGATTCCGTGCGGCTATTGAGAATTTCTTGACAGAAAATCCAAATAACACTATACCTGACCCGGGAATCGAACAAGAGAACACGGCAGTTGCAATTAATATTACTACGTCATCGTCGTGGTTACCTTTCAATATTTCGTCTCTGATTGTCCTTTTGGTGCACAGGCATAAACGTATCAATTTCATAGTGTTTCTGTATGGTAAATTGCCGTTTCAGCTTAGTCTTTTATATACTCTTTCCAAATAATCGGAGCAATAGATTTCATGGCGGCAATAACCCACAGTTTATGGTTTGGCTTCACAGCAGCTAATTTAGAGGCAAACCGGTGTATAACACTCAAATTTCACTAGCTAACATTTTAATCTCATGTTAAAAGATGCTTGCTACTGCCGTTTACCGCTTTCTTCTTATCACCAATTCGGAAGTGGTAAAAGTAAGATCTATTTCGATCTATATAAACAGATAGTCCTTTTTAAAACTGATACATTAACAAAATCATAGCTGGATTCTACAGACAACAAAACGTCCACCATTAGGGAATAATAAAACTGGCAGGATATAAAAACAAAGCACATAAAAAGAAAACAATACCATCCACGTATACAAAACAAGTGCTGTATACAGTCTGTGGTAGCACTTAAAGAGCGATACAAAAATGGCACCCGCTCCCTAAATACCCGCAGTAAAGCTCTGAAACAATTGATTCGTCAACTTCGTCCGTCTGTTGCGACTGTGGGGTAACGCTTACGCTTGTAGCGTTTCTATAACGAAATAGAAAAGTAGATGATTCCATACATATAGCTAAGGCCTAGAACGCGATGCGGCGTGCCGTTGCGGCAGGCCGTAGTATATACGGTCTGCCGTAACGACACGCCGTATTTCGGATAACCGTATCGTCTTGGTTCTATTGCGGTCTGCCGCAATCGTCAGTACTTCTAGAAATATTGTACATGATGGACATCGAAGAAGTTGCGGCAGTTATTTATTGATATTATCGTAGAAAATATCGTCGAAAAAATAAACCAGAACAACTGGAGCGGTTGACGGCTGGCCGCAAATCAGTGCGTCGTTATCATGCGGTTTCGTGTAAAAATTGATGTGCGGCCTGCCGCAACGGCACGCCGCATCGCGGCCAGCCACTAGTGCGTTCTAGGCCTAACGTTCCGAATTTTGGTGAAAAGACCATGTGTTAGTTTGTCACAAGGATATCTATCAATTACGCCGTGCCAATACTGCACGGATGGTGTGTCACTACGCCGTGTTGTGGGGGTGAAATCTTACAAGGGACAAATATTTGTGTGAGCCACAAATAGTTGTTCGGTTTCTGGGTATTGTTTGTGTCTGTTTGTTTAATAATAATAATATCCTCCAGACCGATTTCGGCCACGGCGGTCAGTCTTAACGGAGGCTGGTCAACTACACAGGAGATATTATAATACACAAGTGTATGCGCAAACACAAGTGTACTCTCTATTCCCTAACTCTCATGATCCGATGGGACGGTAATCCGACACGACCGGAGTGAGATCAGGCGCAGGACCAACGGCTTTACGTGTTTTCCGAAGCACGGGGATGTTTTACACCGCCAACTTCCTAACTCCGGGCTGCTATTGAGATTTATTAACTGAAAAACTCAATAACTTTTTGTTGGCCCGACCCGGGATTCGAACCCGAGACCTCATGCACAGCAGTTGCATTCACTACCGCTGCGCCACGGAGGCCGTCTGTTTGTTTAAGTACCCCGCGATAAAGCATAAAGAGTCGCTTAAAAAATATTGTTAAATGGTGCAGCGAAATCGATAAATGCAACTGATCCCTCTGAGTGGAGCACAAATAAGGAGGTTTGAAAGTACTCTTCAGGGCAGAAAGGTCATACAGAGATCTGGCCACAATATCCCGTAATCTGGGCATATTCCCTCAGACAGACTGTGCCTCTTATAGCACTAAACAAAGTCAAACAATTAAATTAAAAATAAGTGTAAATATAATAATAAAAAAACTTTTGATGAAAAAAGATATCTTTATATCATACTATAAAGAAACCTATCTATATCTAGTTAGAACACTATGCAGACAATTTCTCCAAAAGTAAATCCTATCTTTTTCTTAACCCCCACGCCTCTCCGCTAGATTTCCTAACACGCTCCACACGGTAGGTAGTCAACCCTTCGCAGGTCGTCGGCCCGTGTAGTGGGCACGACACTGCTGAAACAACGTGGCGTGGCTCCGTTACTCAAACCTGTCTATTTCGTGTGACTCACTACACGTCACACTGCTCGGGACAACGATAATGATACTGTTATTATCTTGAACAATAAATGTCAAATGTACATACATATGTAGACGCCTGTCTGACCTGAAGAAATAGGCAGCCGTGTATTGGTCATAGACATTTCGCTGGTCCAATATTACAAGGTTCCATGTTAATTTTTTTTTAAAACATGTGATGTATATTGCATGGTTCTATATGTCATTCCTTTTTGTTTAGACTAATATAGTAATAGATGGAAACACTTACCACCTCACAATATTAAATCGCAAATAGTTCTAAGTTACTTTTCAAGTTATTTTTACTGATAAGCAAATTTTAAGCCTCATTTCCCCAAAGTAAAAAAAAATAACATAGAACCTTGTAATAGTGAGCCAGCGATTTCATTAGTTATAGTCAACTGTGTTATAGGTCAGATCATACGTAATAGCCAGCGAGCCTATTTCTTTCTGCAATTAACGTTTTCAAAGGCCGCCGTATTGGTGAACTGAGACAAAATCTCAGCACTGCTCTGGTCGGAATCAAGTCTGCATTCTGCTGCGAGTCTGGCTGATACCGGTCAAAAGATTGTCTTTCACCAAAAACATAAATCAGTGTAATTGGTATATAGCAGCAAAACCTTTTTAATTATAACTTAAAATAACTTGTCGAGAAATAGATAAGTGATACATTAGCACCGGATAGATGCATCGCAGTTTTGTTCATGGGAAAGAAGGGGACAGCTAGATGCGGCATAATGCGTGTCCGCGAAATCAGGTTTGCCTTGCATAAATACGCTGAAACACTCATTAACATTAAATGTGCAAAATGGAAATATGAAAATCTGTCACAAAATAGTAATCATAAAATTAAGCAGTAGAAATTTTCAGAAATGACTAATTCGATATTTCGCTATTCTCTGCGAAATAGCGTAATTGTAGTACGAGTTTATTGAAATTTGGTGTAGGATGACTACTTCATCCTACACCAAATTTCAATAAACTTGTTGAATGACTGACTTTGATGTAGTAGCGCTAATTTTGATTATGAAAATTATAATAGACAGTCCAATATTGATCAGGCTTGACTAAACCTAAAAATATTTTAACTTATTAAGACGGCAACTGGGCATCGCAGCACCGTGAGTTGATCGCAGCAGTCAGTATGGTTGCCCTCTCGCTCCCGGCCGTGGTTTAATCTATGGTCCTAAGCGAGAGGTCGTGGAACGCCGTCACCTGCTTCTGTGAGGCAGTCATGTCCATCAAGGAGGCGGCGGAGCGGGACAGGGAGCGCATAAACCCTCTCCTCAACCGGAGAACCGGGCGCCGGAGGGCGCGAGATGACCTCCAGTCACCCTGAGGTTTGACCTGGGGGTGGTGGGCTGCGTGGGCCTGCTCGCCACCCGATCAGCATCAGGTCCGAGAGGCGGCGTGCGTGTTCCTACGCGCGCCTCTGAATCGTGTTTTTGTCCCCCCACAAGGGTGTCCCCTTAGTAGTGAAGGTGTCTTATGAAGTGGCCTGCCGTTACACACGGCAGGCCGAAACCGAAACCTCAGCGGGGTCGCGATTGTATGTGAAAGCGATTCCCGCGGCCCCGCCGTCTATGATTATGTCGAGGAACACCGTGGTAGGTTTAGTCGGTATAACCGGGGTATCTTTCCCCCCGGTGAGCCTGACATAACCTCTCCGTCGCCCCGCGGAGAGGTATGCGTCAAAGCAATCATCCACGTAAAAAAAAAGGTTATGTGTAACAGAGGCTTTTTTTAAATAAAGTATAGACTTTGTTACTCGGTGATAAAATAGCTTTCTAAAGGTGAAAGAGTTATGAAAGAATTACAAACTAATAAACAGACAAAAAAATCAAGTCTTTCCTCTTTATAATATTAGTATAGATACCTAAACAACGTTGAAAGTTTTAAACAAGTGACATGCAACTCTTGAAAAGATTTGACTCTGACCTCTCAATCAAACTCTCCTTTCGACCTTCTATTACACACTACAACAGTAGGAACACATACTATCGTATTCTTAATATCCTCGAATGTGTGCTGGGCCGAGGAATAACTAGACTCTTCATTTAATTGCACAAACTATCACTTGATGTGGAGTACTACTCTTAGCGTGAGGTTGGATGGATTTCGAGCACACCACTCAATCGTTAAGAGCGGTAGACTCTAGAAATGGATTGTTGACATAATAAAATCACACAGAATCAGGATTTCCTAGATTTTAGTTAAAACGGTAGAAGTTCTACTAAGTATACCTATTACATTCTGTAGCTATATATTTGTGTCTTTTCTATGGAGAACTGTTTTGTTCTTAAAAAC
This sequence comes from Catocala sponsa, assembly GCA_963564715.1. Lineage (NCBI taxonomy): Eukaryota > Metazoa > Arthropoda > Insecta > Lepidoptera > Erebidae > Catocala > Catocala sponsa. The sequence continues at coordinate 25,745,066 of OY751336.1, forward strand.
ATAAATCAATAAATTACTATTTGAACCAATAGCGTGTCAAGCAAGCATAGAGTCCGGTTTTCCCTGCCGACTGGGAAACTGCAGTGCCTTTTTATTTTTATGGAGTTACTAGCCTGTTGTTTTTGAAATTACTAGTTGTTGAAGATGCTGACTGTCCCTCACGGTTTCACCCACGTTTATAATTATTGCTCCACATTCGTAGCTCGTAGCGTGATATCAATAGCCTATGTCACTCCTGAACAAAATAGCTTCCAAACGGTTCAGTACTTTTTTGCCTTTATCGATTACAAACATAGAAACAAATCTTTCATCGGTAAAATATACATATGTATGTATAGATGTAGCCTAGGTTTCATTAACACAGGGCTCTGTAAGTAATTCTCCTGGCCAGTCGATTTATATTATAAAAAACATTGTACTAAATTCTTTTGTGTGACAAATAATCTGATTTACAATGGGATAATTACTGGTTACTGTTTAGCGATCAGTGTCTTGCACAATACTAGTACGTACTGTTATTTACTAATCAAACAAAGATAAATGTTTATCCCTGGGTCCCAGTCCATAGAGCCGCAGCTAATCAACCGCAAGTGTGTACACTGTCATTGCACTATTTGAGCTCAATTAATTGAATAGAACGCTTGGCAGCTGGCAACCTTTGTGTAACAATTATTGGTAAGGATCTAAAACAAACTTCGAGAGTTCTAAGTATTGATTATTTTATACTTTGCCTTGCTTTACTTTTTATCACCAATAGTTATAGGTTGTTGAGGATGAATATTAATTGTAGTCCTACTAATATTATAAATATGAAAGCTTGTCAAGATGCGTGGATGTCTGTTTATTGTTGAACGCATTTAAATAACATTAGACACCCAGAAATACCATGTCCTGACTGACATATAGGTTCCTTTCGTCCCGATATGTTTTGCTTTGAAATTCACGCAGACGAAACCCTGGTCAGAAACTATTAAAATACCAAATGGCTGCTGTCCGACAGCCATTTGTTCATTCATCTTTACTTACGCCTCTGCCTGCTCTTTTCAAGATATACAGCCAGGCGTTGTATGGTATGCCATAAGAAATAGCTGTTAGACAACAGCTATTTGTTACTTTGCATACTTGTATTACATAATATAATACAAGTATGCAAGGTAACAGCCTATAATTTAGTTAAAACTAATAACACGGTGAAGTTCCATTTTCCTGGTCATAAATTACCGCGAGTATCTGTAGTGCCACCTAGTTATAGACCATTGTTTCTCAAGCGGAGTATCGCGAATATCGAAAGTTCCCCAAAGGGGACACGGAAAAAGGAAATTCAGTCTACGTACCGACCTTGATACTTGATACAATTGATCGTGCTGAATGAGAACGTTTCCAGGCGAAATCGACGAACCTTACAGCCGTGTCCAGTAGTAACTTACTATAGAGCTTAAGGGCATTATTTTTACTGTAATATTTAGCTGCAATATACTGCCCCACAATAAGAGCCATATTATAGAATACGTCAGTATTTTGCATATACAAACAATTTGTTTGGAAGACTGCAGTCAAGGGAAACGAAAAAAATACTTTTCTTAAAATCTCACTAATTTTAGAACGATAAAATCCGTATATAATACTTCAATTTAATGTATAAAATTTTCGTAAAAGTAAGATAATATTATGCTTCCTGTTATTGTCCCAATGGACGTTAGGACATTTGAACCCGTAAAGATTGGGAAGCATTGGCATGGTATACATACTGTATTATAATGTGTATACTGTAAACTAACCCTTATGCAGGGGCGTGGTCGTAGCCCTTAAATATGCGCATAGCATTACAAGTAACGCTGCTTAAGCTATTAATCATGCAAGCGTGAGGCTTCAATTATGGTATATTAACCTGACTACTCTTTTATGATAATCCTAATCTATAATCCTATAGAACTTCATGTACATGACATCTTCTGCACTCTATATATCTTTTTCTTTTAAAAAAGACAAGTACAACAACTAGGAATAATTCCTGTATCGCGGTGGACTTGACAAACATTCAAACAAGGGACACAAAGATCATCCAGACTTGAAACAACTATTTGTGGATCACACAATTTTTTTGTCCCGTGTCGTATTCGAACCCACAACACTCGGCGCAATGGCAGTGGCGAGGCGACCACTTCAACCACTGCGCTATCCGTGCAGCCACACGGCTGCTTACATTGCGAGAAGCTTTAAATACATAAATATATGTATAGTCTCACGCCTGTATCCCCAAAGGGATAGGTAGACCTAGAGGTCTAATACACTCACATTACGTCAAGTATGGATTTAGATCCAACGTAATATAGAGCGAGCCTATTGCTGACCACCAGGCACATATCCACACACTGTGTTGTGTGCGTGCGTGTGCGTGCAAAAGGCAAAATGTTTTTGCACTTTGACTGAATCGGGAAGCGATTCCGAGACAAAGAAATTCGTATTAGCTATCTATAGATCACAGTTTTTGACTGGTCAGTCATATAATATTAATTGTTTTACGTACTCTATTAGTTTCCCGTCCGATAAGTCAGAAATGACTGTATAGAAATAATAGAATATCTAATATTATGGTATCATATCATAGGATAGAGAAAGGTTTAATTTTGAAGATAGTTGACAAATCTTTTAGATTAAATTAAGGTGGGATGTAGGTTGGTAAAAGTACAAGCGATATACTTTATGTATGTATGTAGGTAGTACATGGTTTATATAAATAAAAGATTCTTTACACAATATAGCGATCAATATTTTGCTCACGAAACAATGATATAGGAAAAAATTACAATAAATGTTTCCGTGAGAACAGTTTAATAAAATATTTTAAATAATAAAAATTTTAATTGTTCTCCTTTGTGATTAAATACGTTTATTATTGCCATCGGTGATTGATAATATAAAATATTGATTTTCATTCATTAGCATGTCGTCAAAACAATATGTGCACTTAGTTGCGTTTATTCTTTATGATCAAGAGTCAACACTATAAACTTCATCATATTCACCTAAATAGCGTATAACCAGGTCTTTTTTAAATTAGTTTACTATTGTATAGTCTACTACTGGATCAAATAGGTCTACCATCAAACGGTTTATCTGAAACTTCGCGCCGAACGAAAAATACTTACTACAAAGTTTCTTTCAAAATTACATTACTCTGTTGCTCAGTTCATGAAAGGATTGATGCGAATGAAGTCGTGTTCATAAACTAGGTCTTTTACGGTCGATATGTCTAAGTACCATAACGTCGAATGACTCAAAACGTCTATTTAATAATACGTCTTAGTAAAAGTCCAACTATCGACTGATTTCAAGATCTTAGCAAACCAAGCAATTTTACAGTCGCACAAATATCAAATCAAGGAGTAACAAGGTGTCCTAAAGCCTAAATAACATCAATGTGATGTCAATGCAATTTATATTACGCCCTTTGGGACTATCACGTCCCTAATAAAACATCTCAATGAATAATACAACTCTAGTTATACTGCCTGGGTCTATAAACCCAGTGTAATTTTCTCGCTTTTTATTACACCGGGTATATTACGAATTTTGCGTCTTCATAAGTTTCATTTTTGTTCTGCAGAGCTTGCTGCTACGTGAGTCTCCGTTGATTTATGCATATCCTCAGGTATTTAAGAGTTTTATGGAAGGACGTTGTCGTTATAAATTCTGTTTTAATGAGCGAAGGTGAGCAGGAGATGAGATTCTTTATTTTTATGCCTTTGTGTAACGTTTCAGAGCTGCTTTGTACTGTATATATCCTATTGTTTGTAGTTATAATTGTAGCTATCTCAAAAGTTTTTTCGGCGTTAAGTGTCGTCGCTTACTGCTGTACTCCTTAGGGAATTAGCGTAATGTTATATACTTACAACATTCCTCAATAATCGAGGTATCTAACGAAAAACGTATTTTCAAATCCGACTGGCAATTCTTGAGATTACCGCATTGAAACATACTTACCTTTTAGAATATTAGTACTTTATAAGCTGATTACATTTACATTTCGTTTGTAATACCGAGTCTGTCGTATGTAAATCAAGACGAGCTTATGCTAAATATCGGAAGCAGTACGTTGGTGGCTGCTATAGAGAATTGTTTAGGCGAGATTATTAACTTCTATCCATTGACTACGGCAGTCACTGATTTAATACCTACAGATAAAACACTATGTACCACATACCACTGCCGTCTACCGAACAAATTGCCAAACGCCGCACTAGTACTGAGAGTTTAAAAAACCTATAACAACGTTCGCCTTTAATAAGTAGTAATAGAATCAGATATTACGATATCCATGACCGGTAGTTACCCTCTACAACTAGAGAAATCCTGTATGTCTAAGACTTCTCCATAATGTTCTCGAAGATACATATATGGAGTCTGCTAACCCGCACTACGCCAGCGTGGTAGACTATGGCCTAACCCTTCTCACACCGAATCATAGAAAAGTCCCGTGCCGAACAGTGTGACAGTTTAATACAGGACTGATATTATATACTAGGTGAACTGGTGGCATAACTACCACCAATGACTACAAAAAATAACTGGTTTACCAAAAACCAAAATTGCGTAATTATAAGACAATAATAATTAACCTTTTAGTAGCAAGGTATAACGCTACCAAGTGCTGGAATAATTTGCCTCCTCCACTGCGCCAACTAGATAAAGTAAGTAGTTTCAGGTTTCAGCTAAAGAAATTATATTTATCTGAACAGAAATCCAGCACTTAATTGTTTATATTGTGTTTCTAGATATATTTATATTTATTTTATATCTATATATATTTTTTATCCATTTTATAATATGATCTTCTGTTCTACACATATATGTAATTGCCTGTCTATTGTACATTATATTATATTTACTCTATCTATTAAGTATGTTTATAAAATGTATGCCGAATAATCGTCCGTGCTAGCTCTTGGGTTTCCGCTGAAAAACAGCGCTGCGGTCATCTGCAGCAAAGGCTGAGCTTTTTGGATACACTGCACAACATTTCCTTTATTTTATTTTATTTATTTTTTTAGATTTTCTTCTTGTTTGTATGTTAATATGTTGTGTTTCTGGTGTGTCTAATAAATTACTTTTCATTCTTTTTTCTTTCAGTTATCAACTGGGTCAGTATCTTTAGTGAGTATAATATCGCAACCAGCACCTTATCCGAACTTGCGGCATAGAAGCAGCGCGTGCCGTATCATTGAGTGTTACGAGCGCCGGCTCGTGTCTGCGCATTCGTATGTTGTACGTGCCTAGTCGCCGGCAGATAGGCACACGTGACTGATGGAGTCATGGGGACGGTGTGGTAATGTTTTAGATTCCAATGCCTTCCCTTGCATGTGTATATATAGAGCCTATAACTCTCAAAGGTTTCGGCATGTGTTTTATACTTACATCGACAGATATGTATGAAGTATATAGCTAATAGGATTGATAGCCTCTCGACTGATTACTTTCCAGCTAATGGTAAGCAGTCGTGTAGTCCTCTAGCAAGAACTGGTGCCAAAGTCTCTACCTAGGAGGTCCTGTTTCCCGTCTCGCTTGAAGGATTAAAGGAAAGTCTGAACATAAAGCCAAATCTTTTGATGATGAGCGGTTTCTATATATCTATGGACAAGTATTACTTGTCCACGCTCATCTTGTCTACCCTGAAGGAGACCATTCATGCCCCTCTTGAAGAACGAAACTTTGCTATCGTGATTGTTACTGAATATTATAAATGCGAAAGCTGTTTATTTGTAAGTATTTATTACAGGCAACAACCAAACTCAACAGTGATAGCCCAATGGATAAGGCATTGGACTTGCAATCAAGAAGTCCCGGGTTCAAATCCTACCCATTGCACTACTGACGTGGACCTACTCCTAGACCAGCATTCTAGCTTAACTAGAGGGGTTTTCAAGAACACTAGTAATTTGTAACACAAATTGTTAGTAATATTGACGTGACAACGTCTAATATATCGATGAACGCCGGCTGCACGCACGATAACGACTCATTGTCCAGTTACGCTCATTATCCCGTTACGCTCATTGTCCCGTTACGCTCATTATCCCGTTACGCTCATTGTCCCGTTACGCTCATTGTAACGTTACGATCCGAGCGAGAGCGCTACACAAGCGAGCGAAAGCCACGTTATGACGTTGTCACGTTAAACTATCGTCCGTAAACCGACTTTACAGACAACCAATTTTTTTACAGATTGACGTGTTTTCTATAGAGACTGTTTGTGTCGGAAGCCAATATGTGGTACGTTTAATATCGAAATTGAATGATTTCTGTGAGATCCATTCTTTTTACCTGAGCAACGGAGTGAAGCATCATGTAAAAGCTAATTTACTATAAAAACTAATAAAGATTATGTCAAATTGGCTCATTTCACATATTACGCATCACTTATGGCTTCGACCACGCGAACCGCTCGTTTCTTCATTAGAACATTGTTTGCTTATGTCATATCACAGTTAAGTTTATGGTTTCCGGGTGTGTTTCAGGTATTCACTATGATAACATAACTATATTATGACTATTCATACCGGTCAGGTATGCTATGTTCAATATAATTTTAAGTCAAAAAATTTATAAAATCTCTACGGGCTGACCTTTTTTTGTTCTCTACCCCAAAATCGGTAGATATTGAATATGAGATATGCAAGTTTTTACATGCAAGTACCTAACAGTCGCTGAGCTTAGCCAACATTTTAGTTCTTCACTATCGAAAGCAAATAAATTTTCGTGGACCCCCGCTTATATTACGAATTGTGAACCCCCATATTTTTGTCACGCCAACGTAGACCCCAGTCGAGTGGTCTCGAGGGATCCATCTGGACCACTTTGGGAACTAATGGTTTATATTGCCGGGTCGAACGAAACTGTTTTTGAGCTTTTCTACAAGAAACTCTTAGCAGCAGCACGGAGTTTGGAACTGTACTTGGAAGACGGCATTAGCCTTACCCGCTCATATACAGGATCTAAGATGATGGTGATACCTCTCTGCGTACCTCTTCGGTGGTATAGGCGTGAAACTATTTATGTATAGCTGGTCTAATATTACAAGGTTCTACGCTACATTTTTGAAAAAAATGAGTTTTGAATATTCCATGGTTCTATATGTCATTCCTTTTTATTTAGACTAATATAGTAATAGATGGAAACACTTACCACCTCACTATATTAAATCGCAAATAGTTCTAAGTTACTTTTAAGTTATTTTTACTGATATGCAAATTTTAAACCTCATTTCCCCAAAGTTAAAAAAATAACATAGAACCTTGTAATAATGAGCCAGCGATATGTGTGTAAAATATACTCGTAGACTCGCCTAATTGTGACGCATGCAATAAAAAGGATGATGTGTACCATCTACTAATGGAATGTGTCAGGTATACTTACCGATAAAAGAGCCCATTTTATAAATAAATTTAAATTTATACGATGTCGGTAAGTTTCATAGTATTCTAGCTGAACCAAACTCTGATACAGCTAGAATATTATGTTATTCATTTAATTACAGTGTTTGTGATTAGTAGCTATTAAGATTAGCCTATGCTATTGTCGTAGTAGTTGTTTCTTTTTTAGAATAAGGTACGATGGGATTGATATTGTCATTACTTTGTTCAAAAATCCCTAATAATAAATAAAGATAAAAAAGGGGCAGATCGGATTCCTGATACTCTCTTAGTGGTTATTAAGATGGTCAAAATTTTGTTTTTATTGCGTACGACGCACCATTTCCGAGATATTGTTAATATTGTAAAATAATTCAAAAATGGAAAGCGTGGAAGCATGACGATGACGAAGCATGATGATGACGCGAGTTCTATGATTTTTGTTCACCAAAGAAGTGTTCAACGCGCCTAAAGTCTTCACTTAAAAAAGAAGATATAGGTTAAGAGTGACGATAATTGTGCGTGGAAAACGTGGACAGAATATATGAAGTAAAAGTGATATGCCAGAATCCTTGCAACTGGAAATCCGTTAACTCTGGCTACTACTTTGGACGTCAGGTGTGAAGTTTTGTAAGCATGTATTACAATAGATTACATAATAAGTGACAACGTTTTTAAATAAATGTACCGTCCAGAGACCCTGAAGAGTAAATTAAGCAAGAGAAATATGCTAGCATCGTACCAAGTGAAAATACGTAGTATCTGCCTTCCACTCTGTGAGTGAGTCGTGTGATATATTTTTGTATAATTACGTAATCGAATACTGATTACATAATTATTTACCTAATTTAGCATGATTCCGTAATGCTGATTACAATAATTCATTATTTAATGTGAGGCTTACATCATTATGTGTTTTAACATAATTATCTATACAATACCTACTCATTATATTATGTAATAGATGTTCCCGCGGTTTCACCCGTGTTTATCGTTACTGCGCGGCCCCGTGGGTCGTAGCGTGATATAGCCTATAGCCTTCCTCGATAAATAGGCTATCCAACACTAAAATATTTTTTCAAATCGAACTAGTAGTTCCTGAGATTAGCACGTTCAAACAAATAAACAAACAAACTCTTCAGTTTTATAATATTAGTATAGATTACAGTAGAAACAATAGAGGATAGCACATTATTATAACGACAAATAAAGAGAATCATAGTTTGCCAAAGTGACTCCGAAATCAAGTCCAGAACTCTCAATCCGCTTGAAACATAAGTAAACATACCTATATCACGAGACGAGCTAATTAGCCGTCTAAAATAAAACATTTTTTGAAAATATGTTCAGTATGTTGTAGCTTAGCTTCATCAATATTAATGTTACCAACATCACAAAAAATGTTACATTAGGAGATTTTCCTCGAACGTCCTTTAAGTCCTTAACTCTTTAAGACGGTACTCGGTAGGCGGCACGTGCTCAAGCTGCGGAAAAGCCGAACGCGTGGAAATAAGGGTGATATTGTACTATTGACTGTATATATCATTTAAAATTTTGACTAGAATAAGACTTAAGATATCGTAATTATTAACTGTGAACCGTTCCCTGTATCGAGTATCTTCTCCTTAGCCTTTATTATTCCCAAGTCACTTGGGGTCGGTTTTCTAGTCTAACCGGATTCGACTGGATATCAGTTTTTACACGGAGCGACTGCCATCTGACCTCCGCAATCCGAAGGCTAACGATACCCTAAGGCTAGACTAGTGTCAGGATATTAGACGGCACTGACTTCCCAATAACGACTGCCATAGATGTTCATGGCAGCCGCGAACGACGCCTTAACGTGCTCTCCGAGGCACGGAGCTGGCGATAATTGTCAATCAATACGCACATAATTTCGAAGTCATACAATTTCCGAAAGTCAGAGGTGCGCGACGTGGGACCGTCTTCATTGCAGTCTGTTGGTCTCCCCACTGAGCTATCGCTGCTTCTGGATGATTTTCAAAATGATTCGAGGATAATGTTAAAAATTTTGTTTGTAATTTCAGCCTTCAGACCGACGTCATATTAGCACAGCTGTCTTTTTACAGTAAATGTGTAATGTGTAGGTAAACAAACTAGGCATGCTCGCTGGATGCAAATGGAGCTAATATGTTTTATTTATTTTCTTTTTTGGACTAATTAGATCACTCGATATTTTTGGCAAATAATATGGAGCAGCCCCACGCCCACGGTCAAGATCTTATTAACCAGTCAAGTCTTGGAATGCCAGACATAATTAAAAACATATTGTGTCAGGCCACCGGTGTGCCGCTGCGACTCAATAGCCTAAAGTGCAAGCAATATTGTGCATTATGTTTTAAGATGTAGGATTTAAATAACATTCGTGTCGGCCACATGTCAACCTCGGTCACTTTCATACATTTTATATTAGAACCGGTATCTATTTGTTAGTAGGTCGATGTTTTATAGTAATAAAATGACTAAATATACTAAACGGAGGCCCAATCACCCACTTTCCCCCTTCCCGCTCCTTTTCCTTCCCACTTCCTTTCCTAAAGGGTTGGTAAAGCGCAAGTGATGCCTCTGGTGTTGCAGGCGTCTATAGGCTACGGTGACCACTTACCATCAGGTGGCCGTATGCCGGTTTGCCACCCTAGTTGTATAAAAAAAACAGCATAAAGTTTTACCTGTATGTACTTGATATGAGTAGCATTAGCTAGTTATAAGAAGGGCCACAGGTAACTGTCTGTGGTCGACGATAATTGACATCAATAATGTCAACTATCGATCCTTAAGTCAACGTACTGCGTATCGTTCCAACAATAAACATAGTTCGTAACAACGTTTTGTTTGATGTTATAAGCTCATTTGACTATCGGACGCAGTCTGTGTGCTATAGCAAAATGTTACGCGATAGCGATTTTGCGTAGATATTACATCTAATAATATCATCTCTGTTTTTATGTTGTCCTACTGCTGGACCCGAGCCATTCGCTGACATACACCTCTGACCATTCTTCTCAGTATGAAAAGGATAATAAGGCTTAAGGCTACCACGCTGGCCCAATACGGCTTGTGAAATTTCTTTATGAATATTATCATAATAATATTCATATAGCAATGTTACGCGATAGCCTAGTGGGAAACCGTTGGACTGCCACACAGAGGTCTCGAGTTCGAACCCAAGGCGCGCATCTTGACTTTTCGAAGTGATATGCGTATTAAATAGTTAATTATCGCTTGCTTTAACGGTGACGGAAAACATCGTGAGGAAACCTGCATATCTGAGTGTTCTCCATAGTGTTCTCGAAGATGTGTGAAGTCTGCCAACCCGCACTAGGCCAGCGTGGTGGATTATGGCCTAACCCTTCTCACAGTGAGAAGAGGCCCGTGCCCAGCAGTGGAATAGTTTAATACAGGGCTGATATTATATATATTATAATCTACTTCACCGTTTAAACGCTAATCAATTATTTAATACGCATATAACTTTAAAAAGTCAGAAGTGTGTGCCGTGAGACCAGAATCTTGGGACCGAAGACTTCTGCGTTGCAATCCACCGGTCTCCTACAAGGCATATAGGCTTTCTCTAAAATCGACGCTTATTTTGTTGTTACTTCCTTTATTTTGTAATAAATATAGCTTATATTTCTTATTTGGCTATCGTTAAAAAACAGCGTTGTGGCGCAAAGACAATGTTACGATATGACAAATACTTTCTCAACAATTGCGTTTTATTTTATGTAAGTAAGTCTTCACTGTTTTCCGATTGTGTGTCATACTGTGACAAATAATAATTACACATACTTTTTAATTGTAAAATTAATTAGTAATTGCATTGTGTTTGGTTAAGCAAAAGTAGAAATATGATAGATAAGTACAAACGAATGTTAACATATTATACAAGCCCGAACGGAAAAATATCTTCGAATAACCCAGTGCTGTGTATTAGTGGTTAATAAGGTAATTAAATTTCCTTAAGAAGGCTTAATACTGTGAGCTGACGAGCCAGTAATTTTTATATATTGGCAGCAGACTCCAGTTGCTTTTTTATCTTGTAAGTCAAAGCTTTTTATCTTGTATAGACTGCAGAACCTGCATAATTCGTATATTTTTATCAAGTTTGACGGCCTCGATGGCGTAGTGGTTAGTGTAACCGACTGCCACGCCTGAGGTTGCGGGTTCGATTCCCACACAAGTCAAACATTCGTGTGCATGAACATGGATGTTTGCCTTGGTCTAGGTGTTTCTATGTATACCTAATACGTATGTATTTAGAAAAAAAAAGTATATATGTATGTATGTTTATCCATTGTCTAGTACCCATAGTACAAGCTCTGCTTAGTTTGGGCTAGATGATGTTGTGTGTATGCGATAGAATATGTGAATATGTGATAGAATGTGATAGTTATTGGCAAAATTAGTCCTGTGGTTAAGGTCGTCGCTGGTAAGCCAAGTACTGCTGTTTGCTGTTCTGAATCTGTATGATCTCTCGTTTTTAAGTCCACGCGACACGTAGTCAACTGGTTATTCCTTAGTGCGGTAAAAGTCTTTTAAGAAAACAGAGGCAGAGTAAAGACTAAAAGGCCGGCACTTCTATATCTATACTAATATTATAAAGCTGAAGAGTTTGTTTGTTTGTTTGAACGCGCTAATCTCAGGAACTACTGGTTCGAATTGAAAAATTATTTTAGTGTTGGATAGCCTATTTATCGAGGAAGCCTATAACAACATGCTACGACCTACGGGGGCGGCACAGTAACGATAAACGCGGGTGAAACCTCGGGAACATCTAGTAATGCATAAAAGGCAATGTATAAAATCACGTTGTTACAAATCTATAGACATAAAATGCGCCATACGTAGCTATATTTATGCGAAGACAAAGTTCGCATCGCAGTCAAGTAAAAAAAAAAATATTGAAAAATTACACACCATATGAGGAATTGCAAAGGAATTTTTTGTTTATGTAAATATACGGTGAAACAGTCTGTAGATACATAATTATATATCTGTAAGTCTGTCATAATATGATACACGCGAAAGTACTGTACGTCTGTGAAGTTTTCACGGCTAAATTACTGAATCAATTCTGATGACATTTGGCGACACTTATTCCGATAAATTCATAAAATCAATTCAATTTTCTTACGATTTTGAAGTGAGTCTTTTATACTTTTACTTTTATGTGGTCACCCATCAATGTACTGAACCGCGGCAAGGTAGCTTTACCCAGCGGACCATTGACATTCACGGTTACCATTAAGACTCATTCAATCCAAATAAGAATATAATTACAGTATTCAAATACTAACTAAAGTAGGTAACTCTACATATAGCGGTAAGAATAGCGTTTGCTTTGAAAATAAAGCGGCGCAGGCGCCGTTGACGCATGCGCGTTACGATTTGATGACAGGCGCTGCGGAAAGCGGGTTAAGATATTATGGTCAATACAGGCATAATTAAAAGGAAACATGTTTGTTTGCTAAGAGATTTAATGGAGAATACGTTCGGAAAAGGAAAATCTATTTATGGTAAGTTGTGGTAAATAGTTTAGAAAATACGTATTAAACGTTCCTATTATTTCAATTAGTGGTAAAATTTACCACTAATTGGAATATTATTTCTAAAAGGCAAAACAGGATTGGCTAAGTTAATTCCTGAAAATATGTATCTTTCTCTTTCCTCCTTATAGAAGAATTAATGAGCGAATAATTTACCAACTCCTGTTCGTCCCTACTGTTACTGACTCACCTAGTAGAATTTAGTACAAAAAATATATTTTTTATATTTTTCCGAATTGTAATTAATATATATTATTCTATAATCGCTAATTTATGTATATATACACTATTTCCAACAGAATCTTTGTTTAGTTCACCGTTAATTGTATCCGTTAGAAAGTTAAAAGCGTTGTGTTATAGTTAATATAACACTCCATGTTTCATTGCCGCTCGCTAGTGTAATGTAAACGCACCATTAGTGCATGCAAGTTGCATTGCGCACGCGCATCACGGACGCCGCTTCCTTCCTGCCCTCCGGGAATCACACGTTCCACCAACTAGAAGTTCGTAACAGAAACTTATTCGAAATCGGAACAACGTAAAACCGCTGGGAGTTGGGAAATCAGGGACACCTTTGCGTCAACCAAGGGGCAAGTTTGACTGTACGATTTACGGGGTAGCCTTGCTACAGAAACTGCGTCGCGTACTGTGGCATCGAATCCCAAACGGGACAAAAATTGTATGATCTACAGAAAGTTGTGTAGTGTTGTCGACTCTAGCTTTTCATTGGATTCATATGTTGTGTCCCGCGACAGGAATTATTCCTAATACGGATAAAAAAATTTCAATATAATAATATTTGCGTGGTTTACTGAATACTAGGAATTGGCTTCTAGTGGAATCGCCGATTGTCATTGATAGTAATACGTGAGAATGTAGTGATATGTGAAAGGCTTAATTAATATTAATATTCTATCACATACACACAACACCATCTAGCCCAAACTAAGCAGAGCTTGTACTATGGGTACTAGACGATGGATAAACATACATATATACTTCTTTTTGTAAATACATACATATTATACATAGAAACACCCAGACCAAGACAAACATCAATGTTCATGCACACAAATGTTTGATTTGTGCGGGAATCGAACCCGCGTTCTCAGGCGTGGCAGTCGGTTACACTAACCACTACGCCATCGAGGCCGTCAAACAATTGAATTTTAATGATATGTTTTTACGTCATAGATATGATTAATGACGGAAAACTTCACTTCTCCTACTATCCTTATCACCGAAATTTGGAAAATGCACGAATTGTATAAATAGATTTGGTTTAGGTTAGATTACAGAAAAAATGTTGATGCGATTCCAAGCGATACTTAACGTTTCAAATACACGCACATTCAACTCTTAAAAGTAGATGCAATATTTTGAGTCAATGATTTTAACGAAATAACGTACGCGCGAAAACAACACGCCTCTTATCGGTATTTTACAAGATCACCTACAAGCTAGTAATCTCTCTAGTAATACAAGCAACCGTAGGTTTACGTCAAATATATACCATCGGACGGGCTTCATAGCTGTTTACTACTTTAGTCGCATAACATATTTCTGTAAGCAAAATCATTTTTATAAGTTTATGTCCACTACAATACGTAAACAAGTTCCAAGTAAGCAATCTGCGCATCGTTTGAGGACGGTGTCTGATAGAAGCAATACGAACGTTTCGCAACGCCTGACTCACCCGCGTATTTGTGCACAACTTGTGGCAAAACAAAAGGTGTTTGTGATGCACGACGACATTTATGTCCGATAGTGGGCGTTACTTCAATGAGCAGCCACCGAGACGCACTGTGACGATAATTATATTGATTGGTTTGTTCTGATGCAATTTCTGATATCTTAATAATGATAATAAAGATAAAGACGTGTTTGAACATTAATATACGACTAGCGGTCGCCTAGTGGTCAAAATTTGACCAAAATTCCTAAGCTTGCTACTTTGCTTTCTATGTTTCTTTATTATATATCAATAAGGTAGAGGTAACCATAGTTACAAAGAATTGTATGACATCAGACAAACAATACCGAAATACTACGAACGCGATTTGACTGCGTGTGTCAAATGCATGGTTGTGTGCGTGTAGTGTTTTTTCATTAATTTAATGTATTTCTAATGCATATTTTATAAAAATATTAGGATTCACCCCTCCTTCTCCATATAAACTTTAACTGTGTCAAATTTCATACTCCTCCGTCCGCGCAATTTTCGTAAAAAGGGGTACAAACTTACAAAGCTTGCTCCTTGTTAAGAGAACCATGCAGACAAAATATGGTGGACACCTTTGCTTATCCCTACGGTAATATAGGCATAAGACTATGTATGCGACACGAGATTTTGTGTGTTGTTTTGAATTTGTTGTCTAAGTGCGACAATTTTTTTTTATTATTCTCTTAATTGTCGCCGAAGTTCTCCACCAACATCATAAGGTTTTTTAGGCAGATGAAAAGGTAAGCTTTGTATATTTCCTAATTAATTAATTAATTTCGTAACAAAACATTTAATACTTCGATTTTAAATAAATATAATAATAATTATTATTATATTAGCCTTGTTAATAAACTGTCCTATTGAGTACGGATTGCTATTGTTATAAATTATATGCAGGATTTTGTTATTTAGGCTTACGTGACTTGATGCACTAACCTATATACATGGTGTTGTCGAGGCAAATTATGTTGAACTGGATGTTCCCGCGGTTTCACCCGCGTTTATCATTACTGCGCCGCCTCCGTGGGTCATTATATAGCCTATAGCCTTTCTCGATAAATAGGCTATCCAACCATAAAATAATTTTTCAAATCGAACTAGTTCCTGAGATTAGCGCGTTCAAACAAACAAACAAACTCTTCAGCTTTATAATATTAGTATAGATTAGAATTTTCAGTATTAGCATAATTATTGATACTATAACAGCTACCCTAAATAGCGTCGTACCTAAAAATATCGCGGACTCAAAAGTAATATATTAATTATAAATATACACTTATTTTACAGTCATAATCATTCTAATTGTAAACTATAAATTCCTTTAAATAGAACGTCTCAATAACACGACACATGAGATTGAAGAAAGTTTTTGCGGCTTACCAGACAATGAGCGTGATACACACACATACATGCTTTACATATTATGTGCTCAATATGCTACGTAGACTTCCTTTATATTTTGTCCATTTCCTTTGGCGATAAGCTGATAATTAAATCCAGAATCCAAATTAGAGCCACCGTCACAAAACCTATCACGGCGAAAGAAGCATAATTTTGACTGCTTAAGAACACGATCTGCGTAAAAAACTAGGATTGATGAACGTAGGTAACACATAAGTTGATAACGACTTTCATGTTTCAATACAAAAACACATTATTGCCTAACATTTTACCATGAGAACCCCAATAGCTTGAATCAATCAATCACTCAAGCCTGTTGCAGTTTACTGCTGGGCATAGCTGTCATTCAGCCAAATTTAGACCCCTTATCCACCTTGTCAGTAAACCTGAACTACTTTACATTTGCTTTAGCTTCGATGAAGAGACAACCACCACTTACAATAAAAGTGTCCTATAAAAGTCTAAAATAGCTGTACGAGGAATAAGGTAATATATTTTGTCCAGTAAAGACGCAGTTTAAACAGAGCAAAATTTATTTTATACCAATGATAAATTTACACTGAAAATAAATCATTGCGTCAGGCAAACACAACCCGTTTCGCAATGCAAGTTACATCAGAGCCTTTGACACTTGGAGCCTATAAAACCGTTACTATCAATGGGTTATTCATGGAGCCGCCCGCGTCGGCCATCTGTTTGCCCTCAGCTCATTCCTATGAATCGATAGTTACGAGTATCGTAAAAAGTATACCTTTTATGACGCTCCAGTATGATTGGATGGTCCGTGACATTATTTCGTTGAGTGATTGAAAGTTGCATCAAATGATCGTGATATTTTTTATAGTCCTAACGTGGCAAACGAGCTTACAGCTCGCCTGATGGTATCGCTGGCTGGATAAATTGTGTCGATACGTGTGAAAGCCACTGCCTATTATGTATGCGGTACCCGGCAACTAAAGATCGTGAAAAGGCACCAACAGATCTCTGTGTAAATGTCGTATAAATGCGTATTCATCGCTATGTATATTCATCGATATCACTCGGAATCGGTATGACTGGCAGGATTGATAATAACGATATTACTCTGTCTAAAATCTTGCCTGTTTTAAATCTAGTATCAATTTCCAGGTGGTTCATTCTTGTCTGTTCTGTTTTATACCATAGTATAGAAGTCTGAGTCTTAACTGTAATTATAGATATCACGACATTTCCAGGCTACTGCACCCAGATCGTTTGTCATAGGAGCTTCTCATAGCCGACGACTTTATATAAACAACGCAAGAGGTGGTTACTATGTGGCTAATGTCGAGAATATCAGGACTGAAAATAACTATTAGTACGACCCGAGACCTCACAATTAACAATTGCACAAACGTTTATACATGTGCCACTGGATCAACGTCACCTAAAGGTGACTCGTTGCAATCCTTATTGAACTCTCAAGATCAGTTCGGTTGCGATATTGATAGGACTACAAAGTTGGTATTACCAAAATCGTGGATTCGTTTGCTTGTGCAATTGATGCGAGATACATACAAATTGCCTACAGTTGAATAAGCACAAGGTAAGTATTTAGCAAGAAGTATTGCTCGAAATCATGTCTTCTTTATTCCACATAATACTACCTTATTATTGGAGTTCATTGATTTCGTAACTGCACACGTCAGCGTTGACCTGAATACCTATTACAATTGTAATTCATAATACGATAACCTTCATTATTAAGCTCATTCAAGAGGGTAAGCAGAGTTAAACAACGTCTGATTGATGACCAGCATGTTTCCAGTGAATGGGTTCTAATTTTGGCGTTAGTGACAATGTTTATTTATGACTGTTTCTATCTTTTGTATACAACATAAAGAACATAACTACTACATAGACTTGTCCGCTTACCAGGGCTTGAATTCGAACTAAAATATGTTACTTTTTTGAACACGTATGTAATAAGAGTTGATTATCACTTCCCTTAATGGAAATAGAAGGATTGTGAAACCTGGATGCTTGTGAGTTGTACGTGTTGTTGTCAAATTTGTGTAAAGGTCCCCATCCACAATAAGTTAGCGTTACCTGCATCTTAAGAGAAGGGTGTTCTTATTTTAAAAGAAAGTTTTTACTCAGTTCTTAAACAAGTTTACAAAGTATTTATTTGAACAGTGTTACAAACGTAAGACCTTTGCTAATTATTTGGTGAATGAACGCACCAGAACCTGCTCACTCGTAGGTATAAAATCCTCTTACCGGACACTGCGATTCGCTTAGTAAGAAAGAGTTCCAGAAGCTTGCATGTCTATCTCTTCCAATCCGTTCATGTCATCTCCTTTATAATTCTTTGTCCTTGAAATCGACAAGGTGAAAATCAAACCGTATTATTCTAAGTTTTCATAGGTTAGAGCAACTTCTTAAGTTAAGTGCGTGCGTTATGTTGCACGTTGGTAGCCAGTATAAAAAAGAAAGTCAACACACTTATTGCAGATCAAAGTACCAATAACGAGTGACCGATTTGCGATGGTTGTAACCATAATCATAAAACAATATTTTCCAATTACTGCCTATAAAAACTACGTCTAAACTTCCATCTTTCTCAATCAAAACAATCATATGTTCGTACCGTGACCGTCTTCTGTCCGGGTGTCAAGGAAGTGGGATCCTATTTTAGTCGATCTAAACTCGAGTTGCATGACATGTATCAGACGGACAGACAGAACAAGATGAGACCTTGTCTAAGTAACGACATCCTGTTTAAACCGATCACTCGCTGTGTTAGACGGGTAACATTGCGAATTGGAATGGATTAATTCAGGTATGATGGAAGTTGAAACTACTCTCGTTCTCAATCGAGTAGAATATTGGATGACTTCTATATTAGATAAGATGACTTTTAGGTAATTGTGTTCGTGGAGGTATAAAACTACTCACTTTTATTTTGCCAGATATATAGATTAACATAGATACGATTGTTAATACATTTACAAGTGTATGTTACTATCTATACTAATATTATAAAGCTGAAGAGTTTGTTTGTTTGTTTATTTGTTTGTTTGTTTATTTGTTTGTTTGTTTGCTTGAACGCGCTAATCTCAGGAACTACTGGTCCGATTTGAAAAATTCTTTCAGTGTTAGATAGCCCATTTATCGAGGAAGGCTATAGGCTATATATCATCACGCTAAGATCAATAGGAGCTGAGCACCAATGAAGAATGTTTCAAAATCGGAGGGTATTTTTTGCTTTTGAGAGCTTTCGCTGCGTGCGCTGCGTATACAGTTAAAGTTTCGCAAAAATCATGTATGACAAAATTGTTTACCTTTAAAAGTTCTAAAAAAAAGTCCGCGACAGCATATGTCTATCTTTTAAGGTTGGCTTACTATAACCATTTTTATGCTAACCAAATTTGTTCTAAAATAATGCATTATTTGCGAAGGTATTATTATAAACATGATATTAATCCTTATCCAAATAAATACGTTATTCATCACAAGTATTTAATTTAAAACAAAATTGCCCTTTACATCATTCGATTTCAATGAATATCTTAGGAGATATCGCAGTTTTAAAATAACATTGCAGCAAAATAATTACCCATTACAGACATAGTACAAACGATGTTTCTCCTGGTTTATTCTGCGTGATTACTACTGGTTCGATTTGAAAAATTATTTTAGTGTTGGATAGCCTATTTATCGCGGAAGGCTATATAACATCACGCTACGACACACGGGGGCGGCGCAGTAACGATAAACGCGGGTGAAACCGCGGGAACATCTAGTCGTTTATATTTTTGTAAGTTCTTCGAGTCCTCTGTGCTGCTACTCAATATTGACTTGCCAAACAGCTTCCAGAAAATGATGTTTACAATTAAAATTATAATATTAATACAATCAGTATTTTTTCAATATTATAAATTATTCCACCGAGAGACTTACTAGCAACAAAATGCAAGCAAAAACATGGGTGAATTTACGCCGAAAATCTATAGAATGTCTGCAGTAAGCTCCAATTTTATCTTACAAACGGGTGAAACTAGAGAAGAATTTAGTTAATAGAACATTTAGCAATACTTTATGTAGCAAAACCTTATTACTTACATGTTTTTCTGCTGAATAGACTGTTAATAGACATAGGTAGCGTATTGGTGTCACCATGCAAAAATGCCATTGTCCAGTTTAATGGACTGTCGGTATAAAAATAGAAGATTGAATTTACCTCGGGCACTTGTCAGCTGTGTATATTGATTAGAATTTATTAACGATATACAAGGAACATTTTTGTCGTGGCTTTTTGGTAATTGGAATAGGTATATGAAAAAATTTGGAATGAAAATGTGGAAAATTAACATATGAGCCTCTTTGTATTAGTGCACTAAATCGTAGTACTACACTGACAATTATACAAACAGTATTGCAAAAGTCATTTATAGGAAACGCCACAGTGAATATAGCGCGTCACGCTCAGCTCTCGTCCACAATAAAATTGTTATAACGAAAGGGAGCGAGTACATTGCGCAACTAAATAATATAAAAAGCAGGAAACGACTTTGTAATGAAGCAATGAAACAGAGAAAAATTGTGAAAATATGTTCATAAATTCACAGAGCGAGAACTTCCTTGGAACAACTGGACGGGAATATAATGAATCTGAGAGCAGCACAGTGTGTTTTGTTATTTATATGTAAATGGGTAGTTTTGGTTTATGGGGTGTGTGAAATCTAGATGTATTGCTGCGAGGTGTGCCTACCGAACGATGAGATTATGTAAATAGGGTGTCGTAGCAAAATTGTATGAGCTCCTCAGTTATTCATACTAATAAATACTTCATGTCCAACGATGGATAAGCAAAGGCTGATCGTTTATTTATTTTCGTATATATACAGTAATATTAAAAAGATTATTTGTCAATTTGGACTTAGTAATCTCACGAATTATCACTAGTCTCAAAATTTTTTGCGTTAGATAGCCTGTTTATCGAGAAATGTTATAGGTTATGTGAAATTTACCTATAACCCACGGAAGCTGTGCTCTAACCGTATCTACATATCATTTACCGCAGGACAAAGCTACTATAAACTATAATGTGACTAATCTGGTCCTTGGATTTTAAGACTAAATAAGCTAATTTATGTAAGTCATTGATAATTGCAGGGGTCGGAATAGGTAGAGTTTTTAATTACGAAATGACGTAAAACTACCTACGAAATCTTAATATGGATATGCCTTTTTTAATCCCGGGATTGATTTAGTATTCTAAATTTGTTGTGGGTCTTGCACCCGTATCGAAATCGATTAAAAGAAGAAAACATTGGAAAAATTATGATAATATATTTTAATTCTTTAGTAAATTATGTGGACGATGAACCTTTAGCTTCCACCGGTGTTTCTAACATAGTTGAAATAGATTGTGATTGATTTGTTGTTATTTCATTTCATAGTAGTATATTTGACATCATTTGGTACTTAATAACTCTACCTATTCCGAACCCTGTGATAAGTCTCACAATAGTAAATTGCCGCACAAATAACCAGTGTGTACATTTTATATATGCCGATTCTCGTCTTCATTCTACCTCTATTAGATAAACGTACCATCTATCAAGCAACAGACCAAGAGTACATCAGACAAATTAACATCAATTTCGTTTCCTACTACCCGCAAATAGAATGGAGGATGACGTCATTCGCCCTGAGCCGTTTATCTGGCAGGACGAAGCGGAACAATGGCTTTTAGGCAGATTGCTCCTGTGGTAATATAGCTATAATGTTTACGTCAATCCTAAGAATAGCGCCAGAAACGCCGGCTTCCTTCTCGAGGCAGTTTAAGAGCCCGAACAATAGAATAGGAATGTGGAATTTAATATACGTAATACATAGTCAACTAACGATTGATGGACTTATATATGGAGCACAGTATTCCTTGAGTGTTTTTTTCCTCTTACGAGCGGTGAATTTATTCATAAATTGGAGCTTGGCTACGAGGTTGTATGTGTTTTAATAGTATTTTATTTTATTTACGTTTAAACAATATGTGTGTGTTAATGCCAGAGGCAATATACATATAAGTAAAACGTTAGGTAATACAGTAACAAAAAGAGGTCGGTATATTTAGAATAAATTAGTTTCTTCCAAACTATTGAAGCTTTTAACTTAGCGCAAGAAATTGACATATTTCTTATGCTTAGTTACTTCAACAATTGCTAGGTCTTTACTTTCTTGTTCCCACGACGAAACGTAACGATTTCTTGATAAAGAGGATCTCGAAATAAGAAGGATATGAAGTTGAAGGGACAGGACACTTCGTTAGGCCCGTCCGCTCCAGGGATTCAATCTCGTTAAGTGAATTGCACATCACAATGAGATACTGGGCCCAAACATCTTCGGTAGTTTATAGATAGGGAATCCGTTTTAATATTGTTTTTAGTGTCGATTTAGGATGCTTATAGTTGTAGTGTTAATTTAATCATTTGCTATGAATATATGATAGCATGTTTATTCCATTAGAGATAAGCAGTTCTGTTTAGGCGCCGATATATCTATTTTTTAGTATTTTAGTATTCTACCACATACACACAACACTATCTAGCCCAAACTAAGCAGAGCTTGTATTATGGGTTAGTAGACAATGGATAAACATACATATATACTTTTTTTTGTAAATACATACATGTTATACATAGAAACACCTAGACCAAGACAAACATCCATGTTCATGCACAAAAATGTTTGACTTGTGCGAGAATCGAACCCGCGACCTCAGGCGTGGCAGTCAGTTACACTAACCACTATAACATCGAGGCCGACTAATATAATGACAGTCTGTATTGTTTTAATATGCATACACCTAACAAACGGAGACTTTATAATAAGAAACAAACTGATATGGTACTCCTGATATTGTGCTGCTTAACAAAAAGTTCCTAATTGTTCAACAAGGGAATTGAACTCAGGATAATAATTATTGCGACCCACACGACACTGAACCAAAGAAGCAGTTCTAAATTACATCGCAATAGCTTGGTTTAGTTGCTAGTGCAGTTCATATATGGAATCCATGCTATTCAGGAGGATCCTATGTATAAAAGGGAGACTCTTTTACTCGGAAAGCGCCCATTTTGACAGGAACTCCTTTTTTACTTAAGATAAGATAAGTAAAAAAGGAGTTCGTGTCAAAACGGAAAGAAAATTGTAGTATTTTA
This sequence comes from Catocala sponsa, assembly GCA_963564715.1. Lineage (NCBI taxonomy): Eukaryota > Metazoa > Arthropoda > Insecta > Lepidoptera > Erebidae > Catocala > Catocala sponsa. The sequence continues at coordinate 25,768,350 of OY751336.1, forward strand.
GAAGTTAGTTCGTTTCTGGATTGTCTTTACGAGGCGATATTATTATAATTGTTCTTGAATAAAAGACTGTATTACATTATGATGATGCTGCACTCAAGCTGACATCGATCGACGATATGTCAACGTAACTGACCACCACACAGATAACGCGAGTCGTAAAGGTATTTTGGTTGGTAATTAATTTGTATTGTTTTGTTGCGGTCCGGTCACAGCTAAGAATAGTCCACCGCGAGTTCACTTCCTGTTAGAACATGGAAGACGTTGACTGTAGTGTCCACTTCTGATATAGTCTTATTAACTTATAGATGTTCCTGCGGTTTCACCCGCGTTTATCGTTACTGCGCCGCTCCCGTGGGTCGTAGCGTGATGTTCTATAGCCTATAGCCTTCCTCGATAAATAGGCTATCCAACACTAAAATATTTTTTCAAATCGAATCAGTAGTTCCTGAGATTAGCGCGTTCAAATAAACAAACTCTTCAGCTTTATAATATTAGTATAGACTAGCTGTTACCTGCGACTTCGTCCGCGTAGATTTTAACTAAAAAATGTTTGTCTCCGCGGAACCCTATTTTTTTTCTAAAATCAAAGTAGCCTAAGTTACTCCTTATAACATCAGCTATCTGCCAGTAAAAGTCCGGTCAAAATCGGTTCAGCCGTTTCGGAGATTAGCCGGAACAAACAGACAGACAGACAGAAAGACAGACAGACAAAAATGTTAAAAATAGATGTTTTCGTATAGGTACCTTATATACTTTCATATGCATTAGATAAAAAGCTTTTATTTTGACATTACAAACAGACACTTCAATTTTATTTATTTGTATAGATTATATTATTCGTAGTTCACGTATTTGCGATTTATCGCATTCGAAAGGAAACCGAAGGAACCATCAAACATTTTGGGAAACCGTTAGACAGCCACGCAAAAGTCTCTAATTTGTGATCACAAGTTAGATAGATAGTGATGAACAATTTAGATAGTGATGTTTAAGTCTTTAGCACCATCCCTAAGTATGAACTGTATAGATATATATATGACGCAAATAAGATTCAGCATTTGCTCAATTTCAGTTTGATATAGTTTCTTGTTTATGATACAAATCCATACAACTGGACAGACAGACAAACACCAAAGTGGTCTTATAAGATTTTCTCTAAACCTGCACTAAAATAAAGTCCAACCATTTTTAAATGGGACTTTACCGTTAGGGAGTACCCAAATATTTACAAAACGCATCTCTAGTTTTATTAATCATCTATTTAACATGTAAACTACGTGATTGTCAAAACAGTTAGTAAAACAGGTAATAAGCAGCATTAGCTACTTAAAAACAGTTTTTCTCTGCATGCTAATTACTAATAAATTAAATATATTTTGCATACAAATAGTTGTTAGGACATAAACGACTTTACATCACACGGTGATGATCTCAGGAAGCTTGGAGAGAATTTTAAGGTGAGATAAGACTTTAATGTTGCGTGGGAACTTTGGTAATTGTTTGTATTTAAAAGTAAATTGTTTGTATTCACACTCGATTAATAAACTCGGTATTTTAGATAGAGTTGTATTTAAAGAAGAAATGTATGGCGAAGCCTTCGTCGTAAAATGTATTCATTGTTTGTCAGAAGTAGAATATTTATCTATATTAATATTATAAAGCTGAAGAGTTTGTTTGTTTGTTTGAACGCGCTAATCTCAAGAACTACTGGTTCGATTTGAAAAATTATTTTAGTATTGGATAGCCTAAAGTCTTTGTTAACTTCTTTAACTGTACACACATGAAATGGAAGGCACTGACACCTGTAATACAGTGAATATCACTAGCACGGGTGCCATCGTTACCTTTACGAAATAAAGTTATTATAGTTATTATTTATCGAGGAAGGCTATTATAGGCTATATAACATCACGCTACGACTCACGGAGGCGGCGCAGTATTCATAAACGCGGGTGAAACCGCGAGAACATCTAGTTACGTAATAATTACTTAAAAATAATACTTAACTTTATACAACATAATTATCAACTCTGACTTCTAAACTACGTTTATTTTCCTGTGTCATAAGCGGTCAGAAAAACTCCGATATGAAATAAGAATATGTAGGATATGATAATTTCATTCATTGTGTTCATGATACTTTGAGCTCATTCTGTGTAAATAGAAACACCAATGATTAAATTATGTTCAGGTACTTTGAAATAACTACACTGGAACATTGAGACAACTACCATCTTAGTCTCCCCGTGATCATGGCTGGTGAAAAGCAACCAAAACGTCGGGGAAAGTGTAAACTTAAATATAAATAGTTTTAGTAATTTAATTAGCTTAAAAATTAGTAAAGTTTAATAGTAGTAGTGTAACATTGTCCAAATTATGTAATAAAGTGTCAAATAAACAACGCGATAAAATCCGTATATAGTAGTTTAATTTCAATGAATAACATTCGCGTAAACAGAAGACAATATTATGTACGTGTATGTTTGTTTCTAAGTATGTCTTAATATGTGCATGAATGTAGTCTATTAAACAGACTTTTAGCCAAACTGGAGTGGCCAAGCACAACTAACTTACAATCCCGAAACTTCTTGCGATCCTAAGTACTTCCTACACTCTAATTACTCAATAGCGTGCATGTATGTTTATAGCCACTATAAAATTAATACAAGAACCGTGTACCAGTATTAAATGTTCAAAGTTGTAATACCAAGCTTAATGGAAGACGAGGGCGTATTCTTAATGAAATATGACAATTTAACGAGTTAGGGTTACTGTCCACCAAGGCGTGACTTCGTAGACGCGTATTCGTCGTTATAGGTTTAGGGTACGCCTGCTTACATACAAAAATACCAAACACTATCAACGGAATAGTATCGCTCTTGCATCGACATATGCAGCCATATTTATATATATATATATGTATATAGTATCTATATTTTTATGTTTATATTGCTTTTTCTTTTTAAATGTGCTGGGTCCTTTTAACTTATGTTTTGATATTTTGTAACCTTTTGTCTTCTTTGTGTACATTTATGTGCTATTAATATTAACTCAATAGTCAGGGCCCAGCTGAAAACCAGTGCTGTGCATGTGCGCAGCAAATACTGAGCTGGAGCCCTTTATTATGCAAGTACTTATGCTAGTTTATATTTATTTTGTATGTATAACCTTGTAAATTCTATCTTAATTCTATAAATATGTGAGTTTTGTATTTGTGTAATGAAAATAAATGGTTTAAATGGTTTAAAACACCTGCCGTATCATACGCTTGGCTACATTAAGTGGATCTATACATGTTTATTTTTATACAGTTTTCATCATTGAACTATTTGTTGCCAATGATCGAAAACATACGTTTCCAATACGATTCACCTCCAAAGTTTAGTACGAGAGGCTGCACAAGCTGCACGACGTATTTTGAAGTTTCTATGAAGCTACTGGCCTATGGTCCAACCCTTCTCACACTGAGGAGAGGCCTGTACCCAGCAGTGGGACAGTTTAATACAAGGCTGATAATATTATTCTCTTTATTGATACATTTTTTAATAATAATTACTTACATTTTAAATATATTAAAAAAACACATAATACAGTTTCAGACATCGCGATATAGTTAAATGCTTTATATTGTTAATATCATATTAGAATAAGTGGCCTGCGGACGTTCTAATTAAATAAATAAATAAGGCAAGGCATTGTTTCATATAATATTATTATTATTATATGAAGCAATGCCTCAGTGGACAGTAGACCTTACAGACATAGCGCTACGTGAATAATACTCTTGTTTGTGCAATTGTGTTTATTTTATTATTATGCACAGAGTGACGTGGTTTGTATGCGTCGTACTTTATACCGCATACATTATTGATTGAATAGTTTTTATACATTCATTGTAGCGTCACAGTTGTGGTGCGTTGGTACACGTAAGCCTAGATAGTTACAATGTCTTTGTAGCATAAGCGTATCATAGGTCTGCAATGCATAAATGAAAGCTTTACACGCACCTCGCTGTATTAGATTGGCAACATGTAAATTAGATTTTTATAGCAATAATATCAGTCCTGTTTAAAAACTGAGACACTGCTGCGTGCTCTTTTAGGTATGAGAAAGGTAAGGTTAGGATTAGGACATAGGCTACTACGCAAGTGCGGCTTGGTTGACTTCACATATCTTCAAGAAAACTATGGAGAACTATCAGATATGCAGGTACTACACGATGTTTTCCTTCACCGTCAAAGTAAGCGATATTTACAATTTAAGAAAAGTCAGGTATGTGCTGTGGGATCGAACTTGAGACATCTGCGCAGCTCAACAGTCTACCACTAGCCAAAGTAAACATAGATGATAATAAAAGATATTGTCAAAGTGACATTTAAGTTCCAGGTAAAAACTCTTGCAAAACTGAGTCTCATTATAGTTCCTTTTTTCCTAAAACAAAATCAGTACAATAACTACTCTTTCTCATCCTTCTTCCCTTACACTAAATACCACTAATCTAATGAGTTAGCAACACTTACAACCGTTCAAAGGCACCCAAACATCCCTATAATCCGAATATAAAACATCAAACGAGACAATACAAAGAGGATGGAAAACAAAAGCAAAAGGTCTCGGCCCGGGCTGGGTGCCACATGTGCTGACGTCACGCAATGGCCGCCGCATCGCCCCGCCAGTCAGCTGGTGTGAGCTTTGATGTACCGAGTGCATATCGAGATCTTTGTTAATAATATCGTGAAGGGAATGTGTTATCGATAGGATTCGTTCATGAGTAGATTATGTACTTGGTTTCTGTGGAGTTATGAGCTGTTTATGATGACAAGCTTCTAGGCTGTAATTGACATTACAATAGGGTTCACGAAATGCGAAACGATGTCGTGTGCGCGCGCTTGTGAGTTATCTAGTTCTATAGGCATATTGTTGAGAAACGGATTTAACAAAGTGCAAGGAGTAATGACAGCTTGAGATAAAAGCACTAGTTCTTTTTATTTGTACCATCAAACCACTGCAACAAAGATATCATACCTGTTTAATTCCGAAGGGTAAGGCTTGCCATAATAATATACAAGATTTTCGTATGCGACAAACATTTTAATGATCTGAATTTGTACCCATTGTTTATAAGTTTAGAAGCATGGCATAGGCTTTCCGTGTTCCAGGTATAATCACTTATGCAGAAAATGCTGTAGTATCTATAAAGAGCTAATTTTTATCTTGCCGCTAAGACAAAACAAGTACGAAGAGTAGAGAGTACAAAACAAGTACGAAGAATAGAAGATAGTAGGGAATGCTAAATTCCCAATTTCCAATTCATTCTTGCTAAAAAGGCAACGCCTGCACTTTGAAGATTCCTGTACCGCAAATGACTTTAAGCATTAAAACAACCGGCACAAAGAACAACCAAACTCCGAACAACTATTTATGGTTTACACAAATGTTGGTCCCATGTGGGGATCGCACAGGTGATCAAATTTCTTCTTGTAACAAATATATTGCTTATTTTTTTTATGCCACTAAGTTGGTAAACAAGCATACGGCCCACCTGATGGTAAGTGGTCACCATAGCCTATGGACGCCTGCGACACCAGAGGCATCACTTGCGCGTTGCCGACCCTTTAGGAAAGGAATTCGGAAGAAGAAGCGGGATGGCGGAAAGGGAGTGATTGGGCCTCCGGCACTCTCACTCACCGAACGAAACACAACAGTAGGACTACTGCTATTTCAGGTCGATATTCTGTGAGAGGGTAGTCCTTCCCCAGCTGAGCCGGCCCATTCATACTGAAATCAGCGAGGCTCTACTACTCGTAATTATATTGTCATTAAACCACAATGTATAATTACCCTTCTTGCAAAACCTAAACACTAAAATAGGGGAAGGTATGACATATGCATATAAAAGTAACTGTGTATATTGACATTTCGTTAACATATAAGAAATAAATGTCGTTGGTCGTAACCCAATTTTTTATGGGATTTTTGTCAATGTGAGCCTTCGTTTGACATTTCGGTATACCGCGACTAAATGTTCGTATTTCCATAAAAAATAATATGATATCCGAAATGTGAGGCAATAAAGGTTAATAACAAATTCACGACGTCAGTACGTGAGTATAAACAGGACATCTAAGATCATAATAAATTTGCATGACCGATAAGGACTGTACAGTAGGCGCACTGATTCAAGTGGTCACTTGTCGCCGCTACCGATAGGGCGACTGTCGAGGATTGACCCCTATATGCAGCAACAATTTGTTTGGTCTATTTGTCCTCCCGGGTACTTAAATGTCCTTTATAATATTTGAAGTTATAAATATTGCGGGCCATTTCTTCTACAAGTGAGGAAGACGTCTTCATAAAAAGACAAGTGTGTATAGATAAATAATTGTTAATTAAAAGACCATCAAGGATACATATTCAGTATAAATATGTATCCTATATATTCAGAATACCGGATACAATTTCCGAGAAAAACAAAGTATTTATACGCCAGCGATCTACTTAATTTCGTAACTAGATGTTCCCGCGCTTTCACCCACGTTTATCGTTACTGCGCCGCCCTCGTGGGTCGTAGCGTGATGTTATATACCCTTCCTCGATAAATATACTATCCAACACTAAAATAATTTTTCAAATCGAACCAGTAGTTCCTGAGATTACCGCGTTCAAACAAACAAACAAACAAACTCTTCAGTTTTATAATATTAGTATAGATTAGAACGTCCGCAGGCCACTTATTCTAATATGATATTAACAATATAAATCATCTAACTATATCGCGACGTCTGAAACCGTATTTTATACAAGGCTGTAGGCTAGAAACTTGACATGAGTAGCTAAAAGTCGGTATAACATACCTTTCCTCACACCCATATTACGTACTGTTATCTAGATCAATTAAATTGTTAAACTTAACCAGAAAAGCTACAGTATCGAGTGTCACATAACAACTGGAAACAGTTCGAGAACTACAACTATGCCCGGATTGATCGGCGTGAGACGTTCTGCAAAGTTTAATCGTTTAGTTTAAAGTTTTCCAATTAAACTTGAAGGCAGAGAATCACACGGCTAGTCTAGATATGTGTTAACTGTATAACAACATTTTATCAGTATTTGTTGACGTCAGCAAGTATAGATATGACTTGAATACTACTAGACTTTGCTACTTAGACTGCCACGACATAGAACTAACCTTGGTAGGCATTCACCGATAGTCAGATTATTATCTTACTCTTACAACGATGTGTCGCAGGCTTCGGAAGACATAGATATCCTTACTAATATTATAAATTCGAAAGTAACTCTGTCTATCTATCTGTCTGTCTGTCTGTTACCTTTTCACGGCTAAACCACTTAACCGATTTAGATAAAATTTGGTGCAGATATAGTTTAAAACCTGGGGAAGGACATAGGCTACTTATTGATGTAGGTACCACGCAGGCGGAGCCGCGCGCAAAAGCTAGTATTTAATAATTCTCTGACGAAATTCAAAAATGCTGTTGCAGCTCATTTGCGGAATGGTTCGTAGATAGCTTCTCTCTTTTTCTTTATTATTTTGTACTAATTTTTTATTTTATAGTTACTGCTTTTGTATTATTATATTTTACTTTTATTTTAATTGCATTTATGTATGTACGTACTACTATTTTTGTCGCATGCTGCATGCATGATCTCTTATTAGTAAGAAAACATAAGACCTACAATAATTGCACTTAGCTTTTAATTGCAATAATATTATGTGTAGTTCCTTTTAATTAAATAAATAAATGTTCTAGTTCTCCTTGCCCCTGACGCTGCGCCGAGTGTTGTGGGTTCAGGCCAATAATTTGTGTGATCCACATTTATTTATTTATTTATTGATATATAAAACAATATAAGCTTACAGTTACAAACCAAATGGCTTATATGTTAAGTGAAGCTATACAATTCTAAAACTATCTATAGAAAATACACAATAGAATTTGAACATTAAAAACAGATTACAAATTATACAGGACATTACACAATTATATCTGTTTATTAATATTTATGTTTAGAAATAGAAATATTGAATTGGATAATTTACTTAATTTATGATAAAATATGTCAGCATTAGGATCAGCTTGTAAAAACTTATTAATTAATTGAATTGCTCTAGCCGTTGTACTATTACTGCCTAAATTTAATCGCCATGATGGTGGGCAAGCAAGGAGTGGATGTAACATGTACTTAGTGGTTCTAGTTGGGATGTTCTTTTTGTCCGTTCTTTAAATGTTTTTTCGTTTTTGATGTTCCTCGCAACACAAAAATATTCCTAGTACTACTGCACTTATTTTCATTCTCAAAAAAATATATAATATATGTAACTAGATTATGCCCGCGGCTTCGCTTGCGGTAATGTATAAATAAATTTATATTCCTTAGTATCAGTACTTCTTCCCGGAAAAAAAAGGTACCTTATATCCTTTTCTGTACCCCTGATAACGTGTATGCGAAATTTCATGATAATTGGTCGAGTAGTTAAGGCAATTATAATATTAGTTAGGAAGTTAAGATAAGATATTTAAGATTGACAAAGCAATGCTTTGGCCGATGTTCCGCCCCCAGGCCACGCAAAATAATGAATGGAATCTAATACGTTTTATCTATGTACCGTTGAGAAGTTCCTCCCAATCAATACCTATATGCGTAGATGTGGTGCGTTTTTTAGTTAATGGCGTGTGGGGTCATCGACCCGTGCACAGAGGCATCTTGTGTGGGCGCTATCGATGATACCGCGTGTGACGTCATCGCCCCCAATGTCTAAGATCATAGGGAATTACTGTTACTCATTCATACTTAATCGACTTATTGCCTGTTGTTAAAGATTAATTCAGTAGTATTTTGTGTAGTATAGTAGATTAGCGTTTCAACCTTTAAGAGTTATATTATACTCGCCCATTGGTCGAAATTTGACAGTATTTCATTTTTTTAATACATTTAAGATTTTTGCCCTCCTTTTCTTATGAACTTCAAATGCCAAATCTCACATTCACTCGTACACGCATAATGTCTCACTGCACGGATGTTAGTGGTTTAAGTTTTAGTGGCCCGTTTTTATAAAACGCTGTGCAAAGGCACTAGTTACTCCACTTAAAATCATTTTTAATAAATCTGTGCTAGAAGGAACATTCCCTACGAAGTGGAAAGAAGCTCTAGTTATCCCTATATTTAAATCTGGAGAAAAGCATCTAATTACGAACTATAGACCAATATCTATTCTGGTCTCATTTGGTAAGATATTCGAGAAACTTATAAGCAAACGTTTGGAATGGGACTTAAAAAAACATATAACGGATTATCAACACGGCTTTGTAAAATCGAGGTCCACAAATACAAATCTTCTTTGTTTTACATCCATGATATCAAAATACCTCGACAAACGTATACCTGTAGACGCAATTTACACAGACTTCAGTAAGGCATTTGATAAAATGGACCACAGTCGCCTTATTGCAAAATTGAGTAATCTTGGTATAGACGGTGCTTTGCTCAAGTTGCTGGAGTCATACTTGGCAAATAGGACATCGAAAGTGGTTGTCAATGGTTACTGTTCTTCCAACTATGTAGCAACGTCTGGTATTCCGCAGGGCTCGCATCTTGGGCCAATTTTGTTCAATGCCTTTATTAATGACATTGTCAAGTGTTTCAAAAACTCAAGTTTTTTCTTATTTGCCGACGACCTTAAGATTGTGATGCCTGTTCAAAGCGATGACGACCCAAGAAAATTACAGGATGATATACATAACTTAACGAATTGGTGCAAAGAAAATAAAATGATATTAAATGTAAATAAATGTTTCTATGTCCAATTTACACGAAATAAACGTGCAGCTAATAATGCTTACTACATTGAAGGCACTCAAGTACGAAACGTAACCGTGATTCGTGATTTAGGCGTCCAAATAGACTGTACACTAAAGTTCGATGTGCATATACTAGACATTGTTGCTCGAGGTTTCAGAGTGCTGGGTTTTATTATTCGCAACTGTAGAGACTTTAAGAACTCCTCCACAAAGATAAGAATTTTTAATACCTTGGTTCGTCCGATACTGGAGTACGGTTCCATTATATGGAATCCACACTACGAGGTTTACAGAAAACGTCTAGAAAATGTTCAAAAGCGGTTCTTATATCACCTATGTTACGGAGACCATATAGCCAAAAAATGCATTAGCTACGCCGAAAGACTGAAACCATATAAAATTCAATCGCTTGCGAGCCGTAGGGAGAAACTAGACTGTCTTTTCCTCCACAAAATGTTTAACGGGTCTATAGACTGCAGTCAGCTATTGAGCACATTGCACATAAGAATCCCCGCTCGACTGCCTAGGAAGAATACATATAGTTTATTCGATGTACCAACTTCCCATACAAATCTAGGTCATTATGCTGCGGTACCAAGGCTCTGTAGGCAATATAACAATCTGTCAAAGGCAACAGAAATTGACATCTGTGATCCCTTAACCAAATTTAAGAAGTGTCTGGACAGAATATTTAATTATTAAATGTTAAGTTATCTGTAATTATTATATGTACTTTTGGGTTTTGTCATTGTTTATATTATTATATAACTTATATTTTATTGTATAGGTTTATAGTCTACAATTTATCTAAGATAAAATATCCAAATTGTCTTGTGTTTAAGTAACTATCCAATATGTTTTAATTAGGTAACTTAGTTTAAAAAATATATATATTTGCATGCTGTGGTTTCCTATAACTGAAGGATTACACTTGTCTTATAGTTAAGTGATTTTATCCGTGTAATCTGTAGTGTATATTCTTTGTTGGAAATCCTCAATAAAAAAAATAAAAAAATAAAAAATAAAAAATAAATGGCCGCCTCGACACTGCCGCCACCCCGAGTTTGGTTCGATCCCCACAAGGGACAAAAATTTGTATGATCCACAAATGGTTGTCCCGAGGTCCCCCGCGACACAAGAATTATTCCTATAGCGGGAGTTGTCTTTTTTAAAAGAATAAAGAAATAATAATGTTTAAGAAAGGGTATAAAGTGTTCTTGTCTCGTTCTAATAGGTGTATACCAATAGAAGATCCCATAGATTTGATACTGACACATCTCTCTTGCTTTAATATCTCTCATCACATACCTGGTCATGGCCCATGGAGAATTTCTTAATAAAAAATCTCAGTAACACTTTTCCCGGGTCAAGACTTGAACTCGAGACCACATGCACAGCAGTCGCATTCACAACCACTGCGTCACCGAGGCAGTCTAACTATACGCGAAAATATTCAAGTGAAGAAAAAACCGTGGTCTCATAGGTTTTAATTCCTGGCGCTATTATAAGATTCTACTAAATGGCCTCCAATTAGAAAAAGCTGAACAATTTGCCCTTTGGTGTGGTGCAGTGCATCCATGAGCCCGAGTTAACAGCGGATGACACGCGATATGTCGTGTTAGCGTTCTGATTACACTCCCAGGCTGACTCAAAGGACAACGCCTTTGAATTACATAATTATTATTTCTATCTACAGGTCTCTTAGACATGACTTGATGCACTTAGTTGTGCCTAGGCTTGGACTTGGAGTCGTCGCCCGCAGTCGTTAAGCCTGCATTGGATCAACGATTTACCCGCCATTAAGTGCAGCGAGTATAGGTTAGTAGAATAATAATAATAATAATATTCTACCACATACACACAACACCATCTATCCCAAACTAAGCAGAGCTTGTACTATGGGTACTAGACAATGGATAAACATACATAATATATACTTTTTTTTGTAAATACATACATATTATACATTGAAACACCCAGACCAACACAAAAATCCATGTTCATGCACACAAATGTTTGACTTGTGCGGGAATCGAACCCGCGACCTAGGCGTGGCAGTCGGTTACACTAACCACTACGCCACCGAGGCCTCTCCGCGCCTCTTTTTCCCGCAGAGAGGTATACGTAAATTATATTCCGCTACGTAAAAAGGGTCATCTATTAATAAGTTTAGAATTTAAGTTTGCTGAAATAACATTAAATAAAAAAATTACGTTATATCGGCATTAAGTATCTTGTGTGTTAATCTACTTGGTCTATCTCTGTGCCAAGTTTCATGCAAATCCGTTTAACGGTTTACGCGTGCTTGAGTTACAAACATTCAAACACTTTCATATTTATTAGGGAATTTTTCTTTAAACATAGATAGATTACAAATTACTAGTATTCTTGTAAATTATTATAGACTAGATGTTCCCGCGGTTTCACCAGCGTTTATGATTACTGCACCGCGCCCGTGGGTCGTAGCGTGATATTATATATAGCCTATAGCCTTCCTCGATAAATGAGCTAACCAACACTAAAATAATTTTTCAATTCGGACCAGTAGTAAGGAACTACTGTTCCGATTAGCGCGAATCAAACAAACAAACTCTTTAGCTTTAAAATATTAAGTGAAGATAACCTAATATGCCTCTGTTAGGAGCGAATTCAATCATCACCTACTTTTCGAGGATATGTTAGCGACAGCACGCCTTAACGGTGAAGAAAAACGTCATAAGGAAACCTGCCTGTGAACACTGTAAAACTCTCAGAGATATGTGAAGTCTGCCGACCTGCACCGAGGTGGACTGTGGCTTATCCCTTCTCACGCTGAGAAGAGGCGCATGCCTAGCAGAAAGACAGTTTTGCGTATTATATGTATGTAGATAGGACTGATATGACAGAAATAAGTTCGCAATCGCAATTCCGATGCTTTTGACTAAGCCGAACACCATGTCGTAATGATGTCCGAAAAACTTGTAATAGTTGGTACTTATGTATATTCCACCTTTAGCCATTAGACACGCTCTATAAAAAAGGCCTTCATTCAGTAAAATAACGGCTTTAGCATACATTACTCGACAAAATTCATCAATATCACAAAATCTAACGTTTCAACATCGGAAAGGGCCTTAGCATCAAGGCCAATTTCGTAACGTATTTTCCTACAAATAGTTTGATCACAACCGTGGCTGCAGTATGTAATATTTTGTATACAATAGTTACACGGTTCGCGATCACACTAATCATTGCGAGTACGTAACGGCTGGAGTAAATATTAAACTTTTGTTTACTAGAGCAAGCCATTGTTTAAAACATCTCTCGGTTGTTGAATGAGAGAAAAAAATGTTGTGTGTAGAAAATATTGTGATGTAGTGAGCGTGCGTACAGACACTTCATAGTTGGTTTTGTATTTTAACTTTTTCAGTGGCGACGAAGAGATTCATAGTTCAGGCCTCTACAGTATTTTAATGTTGTAACAAGTCTTCTTCTCCCTAGCCTTTATTATTCCCAAGTCACTTGGGGTCGGCTCTCTAGTCTAACCGGATTTGACTAGATATCAGTTTTTACACGGAGCGACTGCCACCTGGGCTCCGCAACCCGAAGGCTAACGATACCCTAAGGCTAAACCGGTGGCAGGATATTAGAGGGCACTGACTTCCAAATAACGACTGCCTAGATTTTCATGGCAGCCGGGACCGACGGCTTAACATGCTCTCCGAGGCACGGAGCAGGCGATAATTGTCAATCAATACGCACATAATTTCGAAAAGTCGTATAACTTCCGAAAGTCAAAGGTGCGCGACGTGGTTTCGAACCCGAGACCCTCTGCATTGCAGTCTGTTGGTCTCCCGACTGAGCTATCGCTGCTTCCACAAAGTACAAAGTAGTAACAAGTATGTATGCATTATAAGCATTATTCTATCATAGTGTATCAATAGTCGTAGTCAAGTCGGCAACCATCTAGAGTTAAGACCACAGGAGAGAAAGTAATGATATGACAGACTGTAGAATAGATAAATACTTGCTTTTTTGTACACAATTCATATTTTAATACAAAATGTTAGCTTTCTCGACTCCTTTTTCATATACACCATATTAATTGGGCCAAATCTCACATTTGTCCGTAATCGCAATATGCTTTTTAAAAGGTTTACAAAGTTTTCGCCTCACCTACTAATATACAAGGTTATTCTTAGTAAAGTGAAAACCTCTCAGGGGGTGATTGTACATGTTATTATAAACAACTTTTGTTCTGGGACATTGCCGAAATCGCGAAAAATAATCAGCTGTTCCATATATTTTGCCGAGGTCAAAGTCCAATTTTGTATGGAACAGCTGATTTTTTTTTCGCGATTTCTGCAATGTCTCAGAGCAAAAGTTGTTTATAATAACAAGTACAATCACCCCTGAAAGGTTTTCACTTTACTAAGAATAATCTTGTATGAATATTTCTCTAATAATTTAATCCCACGTGTTTAGGTACCAATAAACTAATTATCATAATATAACAAGTGCATAATCACAACGGTACGAGGCGACCTTCGACGGGTCTAGGCCGTGACGGGACGGACGCCGCGGCGGCGCGCGCGCATGTCGACTGTAACAGCAGTGCGATGCGCTGTGGGAATGTTATCTAAGTCATTACACACGATCATTATAAACACCATTGTGTTGGACAGTTTAACAGATGGTTGGAAGAAATATAGTCTGTATTGTGTGGACAGTATGTTTGATACGGATGAGTGTAACATATCGGCTATTCAATATTTTTCTACCATGGTGAGATTCTGGTAGGTATATAGGCTTGATGGTAATCAGCCGCTATTGCCTACGATCGCTTGTGCGTACGCTTCTGTATAGAAACATTTTCGGCGGCGCTTTATGCTCTTTCGAAATTTGAATCCAGTTTAGCTCGAACTTCCATGTTCAAATCAATAGTAACGCACTATTGATTTGAAAATTAAGGGGTTACACATCGAACAAGCTTAAGGTTATAAACTGATATCAATGTAAATTATCGATGTCTTCAATATTTTGTTCGCTATGTAAAATAATGGTAACAGCAAATATAAAAAGCGATTTGGTTAATTAACGCTTGCGTGAGGGTATACAAACGCCATTCGACATAGGTATGTATGTAGACGATTTATCTAAATAACATCACCAAAACGAATGAACAATTATTTTAAAAATTGCTGTATCAAAAACCAAGTAAAGATACTACAGCCAGACATCTTAATTCTTTACCATGAACATTCGCATGTCGTACATAATTATCCGCATATTCTCGTCTGACTCACGCCAATTATCATCGACCTTGTCCACACTTTACAATTAATAAGGTACGCTTTTTGCCCTCCGTGTGCAACGACGGCGACGCGACGACGCCATGACAGATTCTGCTTTTTTTTGCAGGGCCAAAGGACAGCTGTTTCATATCAGCCTGATTTAAACGCAGGTGACATTTAATGGGACGATTTCTGTGTCGATTTGTTCGTGTAATGTTTTAAAGTTATATCTGACTTGATATAAATAATGAAATTCTGCACTGATATACAAATAAATACATTTAATTTATACCGTATAAATTAATCAATATTTAACACTAAATACTAATCTCATCATATTCAACTATTCTATCAAAATATTGGCTATAATATATTTTCTAACAAAATAATTTCTTGTAGGTGTATTTACATATCACTTAGATAAGTTAAAACAAACTATTTAACTCTTGCTACTAAATCCAACATTCTCATAGTTACCATTTACATATTTTCAACAGCATAGTTCTCATTTTATTACTTCATATTTATCTCGCCACAATTTGCTAACACAACGCAATCTCAACATTAATTAATGGCTATGGTATCCTATCCTTCCGCCTATTCTCCCCGAAAATGTAAGTTTAGTTATCATAGATTGAATGCAACAGTTTTGTATCCGCATAAAATATAGGCAAAGATATATTTTATTCAGCCTAGTCCTTGCAAAGCAAAGGTGCCACCTCCATTCAGCCTAGTCTCACCTCACTGCATTCCCTACAAGGAGGTCGAATCTAACCTCAATCAATGACTCAATCAATAACAAAAACGTCGTGGAAGAAAAAACCTGTAGTTGATCAATTAAAAGCTAGTTAATCAGTCACACCATACAATTAGCGACATCACGACACAGTTGGCTACACGCCACCATTGTAACGTCCTGGTGTCGCTTACCTTGTAACTGTATACATGGTGTTGAGTTCTCTGTCCATGGATCCTGTATCATGCATTGACGATCGTGTACGCTTGTGTGATTATACCATGTTATTTGATGTTACTGATGTCGAACGTCGATCATGCGCTGGTAATGTTTGTAAATCTTGTGTGGTCTGTAGTTATGATGCCATGTTGGTGACAAAGTGTGTGATCTGCACATATATTATGTACATGTTTACATAAGTTAAAATATACGTTAATTTTATTTTCTTTAATTCCTTCTTGGTCCTGCAGCATCAGTTGGCGCAACTAATGCCGCACAATCATCGTTTGCGTGTAATGAGATCTCGATTTAAACCCCGGGACATGTAAAATATTATTGGGTTTAATGTCAAACAATAAATAAATTCTAGCAGTAACATTCTTTCAGCAAGGACTCTGGTATTGTGCCTGGTGGAAGTCAATAATCTTGTCTCTTATTACGTAGGATCTAAATATATAACTAGCGAAATGTGGATGCACAACCCCGCGCACCTTTGTACGCCTCCTGCCCAATTCTTTCGGAGATATACGGATAAAGGCGTGATGTATGTTAGTACTTACATTGCTTAGTATATTTTGGGTACCACGGATACGAGTGACCTCATTAAATCTTATAATCAACATCTGTAGTTCCTACCGATACATCCTTCCTACACGGGTAGACACCGGACGCGCTAAACGGAAACACTTTATACTAATTTTATATATTACTTAATATTATGTACTGGAATTTTTAATGATATTTTATTACGGAATAGATAAAGGTCGTGATCGTGATCGAAAGGTCATGAGTTGGAATCCGACCTATGTCACTACCGATGTGAACCCACTTGTAACACAATCATATTAACTTAGCTACAAGAACAACACAAGAAAAATACAGTATACATCTATACATATAATAAAATCGTAGCAAAGTCAAAACAGTACATTGAATATTTTTTTAAAAGAATACTTGGGTCGTGATCTACAGTCGATATCGAAGCCAAAATATAGTTTTTAGAATTTTTGTCTGTTTGTCTGTATGTATGTCCGGGCTAAACTCAAAAAGTACTGCATGGATTTACTTCAAATTTTGCATGAATATTACTAACAGGTCGGGTCAACATATAGGCTACTTATTATCACGCTATCACCTACGGGGGAGGAGCTGTGAATCTTTATTTTTCTTACGCATTCTGTGACAGCGTGTAATCTAACGACGCATATTTAAATGTTGTTTTTGAGTAAGCCATGCTGTTATCTAGCTTTACACTATAAAAACTACGCCATTTAAGTAACTTGGGCAGAGAAATATAGTTGGGTTCCGCGGCGACAAACACTTTTTAGTTAAAATCTACGCGGACGAAGTCGCAGGTAACAGCTAGTATAGGCTACAAAGGCAGGATCAGCTTTTATTAAAATGTCCAAAAGAGTATTTTATTTGTATTATCCACCAGCTTTTGTTCCGAGTCTGGTTTACTATATACGTTAATTGTAAATAAGCACACCGCGACATTGAAATAGGTACCTAGTGAGGGTGGTATAGATAATTTATTTTATTTATATTATTAGATTTTTATAAATTATCACTCTTCTCATTGCAATTCATGCGTTTGACAGTTTGTTAATGTATTTTTGCATTAATATAGCTCATAATCTACGGAATGTTTCGTCTACTTTGTCCGATCGTTTTGGCTTTAGTGACCAATTTTAATCCAGGGTAAATTATTCTTTATCAACGCTCCCAATAAAGAACAGTTACCATGTCACCCCAATAACATTAAGTCCAAAATAATGAACCGTTATATGTAAAACAAAATCTCCATATGCAATATGAATATACCATCTTGATAAGTGCCTGTAGTTATTTTCCTGTTTACAGATATACTGCACAGTCATTGCTGGTGATGAACTCCTCTTCTGTCTTAATGTATATTTTTTATCGCGACGTAGAATAATGTTTTATAAAGCGTGAGCAGTCACTGTTTTAGTAGTTTAAATTATCATCTCGCTACTATCAATGCAGATGTGATGGTTTGAATCCTGTACTTAAAAACATTGTGTGGTTCATGAAATTAAAAGATAGATAAAGCTGTCACTCTCATTTTGCCAGCAATGTTTCATTTATGTCACACGTAATTAAAGAGCCAGCTAATGGCAGTGATAGCGTAGTGGGAAACCGTTGGACTACCACGCAGACGCATCGTGTTCGATCCCATGGCGCTACTCAGTCTTTTCAAAATTATGTGCGTATTAAATTGTTAATTATTATCGCTCGCTTTAACGGTGAAGGAAAACATCGTGAGAAAACCTGCATGTCTGAGATTTCTCCATAGTGTTCTCGAAGATATGTGAAGTCTGCCAATCCGCATTGGGCCAGCATGGTGGATTATGGCCTAACCCTTCTCACACAAAGAAGAGGCCCGTGCCCAGAGTCTTCTTCGAAGAGGTTAATGAAAATACTATGTGGGTCTGTGTGTCTGTCTGTTAGTGACCGGCATAACTCCGGAACCACTGTACCGATTGACTTGTAACTTGGTGTGCAGGCACCTTGGGGTCATACTCGGTCTAGTTGGAATATGGGCCCTGTGGATCAAAAGACCCCTGAGATATAGGGGTCATTTCTTTCCATTACTTTTGCATTTAAAACGAAGAGGTTGAATCTGGGTTTTTACAACCATCTCGTTTACAAAGGACACAAAATAACAGTCTCACGTCAAAAGGGTAGGCAGAGATATATCACATCCATATTTCGCCAGATATGGTTTCAGGTTCCACGTTATAGGGAGCAAGCCTATCGTTGTCTACCGAACAGTTCCAGGCTCCATACTACTAATGTTAAGAAATAACATAAAAATATCCCGAGACCTAATGCACAGCGACGCATTTACTACCGATTCGTCAAAGCTTTTATTTTTATTACATTTTACTTAATGTCACGTAGAACGTGTACAGCAAGAGTTTCGAAGCTATAAGAAAAACTGATAAGAAATTAACGGTACTATTTTCAATCGACAAGTTTTAATTTTGCTTATGATACAAAAATATATTATGTAAGAGAGCAGCGAGTACACTAGTAATACTGAGCGATTACAAAACTAAACGATTTATTTGAAGAAACATTCACCATTTTACACATAAATCCTAATCCTAACTAATATTAATAATAAATTGTTTGTTTGTTACCTTTTCACGCCTAAACCACTGAACCGATCATCCTGAAATTTTGCATATACGTTATCAGGTGTACAGAAACGGACATAGGCTACCTTTCATCCCGAATAAAATTACTGTTCCCGAGGAAAACAATAATAACGTTCTTATGATAATAGATGGCGCCACGTGTCTTTCGAATCATGATTGAATTATATTATTACAAGCAGAGTACAACCCGAATTGATTGTCAAATTCTAAATTAACGCGAGCGGAGCCGCGGGCAAAAGTTAGTTAAAAATATATTAATAAGTAAATCCTATTACAGTATTAACGAATATCTCAGTGATAACCTCCTAAAATAACAATATAAAATGTATAAAGAAATCTTTGAGCCTCCTAAATTGCTGTGCCCGACAGGGTCCAAGATGATCAACACTTGCCATTATACCTACCACCTAAACTAACATTGTGAAATGCAATAAATATATTGAGTATTAAGTGTTGAACTTACCGCAACAAATATTCCGATTCAGTAATAAAATGACGTGGAAAAGACCGTTACGTAGGGGGCAAGTTATACCACCACATTATGACAGCATATGCAGTGACTACAATGATTCTGTTTAATACATCGTCACACCAAAAAATCTATACATTTTCCGCTCAGTCATTGAGGTAAAAAACACTATAATATAGATACACAAGGCGATCCAGTAACCTTTCTATGACTACCCTGTTAGCTCAAGTTTATACTAAAGCATTAGTATACTAACTAATTTTATAAATGCGAATGTGAGTTTATTACGCTTTCACGCTTTAACTACTCGATCGATCATCATGAAATTTCGCATACCGTACCTACATAGCGTACCTTTCATCCATGTTACGAGAGATAGAAAATTTACATTACCTACATTTGAGTGAGCGAAGCCGCTTGCAAAATCGAGTTTATTGTATCTTTCTAGTCAGAACTGACAATTAGTACGATCCATGGTTCACTTTTTAACAATGTTATTGGATATTTCGTTCATCACACAATCCTCCATAGCAATAAGAATGATGACCTATGAATCTTAGACAGTTCATGAAAACGTCGACCTTTGTATTGATATTCGATATAACGGACGACCGTTAGGCCCTGACACTAGGGCCTTAAAATACATGAACACTAGAAAGAATGAAAATAAGTCTACATACTTACTAGTAAAGTCGCTAAGCCAAGTTCTCTTTTACCTGTCACTACTTCAGATAGTAATAACAAAAACCCGGTGTTGAACTGTCCCAATGCTGGGCTTGGGCCTCTTGTCAGTGTGAGAAGGGTTAGGCCATAGTCCAACACTCTGGCCCTGACGCTGTGCGGGTTAGCAGACTTCACATATCTTTGAGAACATTCAGGCAACTCTCAGACATGCAGGTTTTCGCACGATGCTTTCCTTTACAGTTAAATCGAAGGATACTTAACTATTTAATACCCACATAACTTCGAAAAGTCAGAGATGTGCGCCTTTGGGATCAGGATCATCCACTTTAGATACCTACGAGTATTCATCGTCCAAATGAGAGGAGACTATAAATCTCAAAATCTTTACGCGAACGACCCACCGTTTATAGTATCGACAGGTCCAATCACAAGCAAGTTTAGAATCGCCTATAACTCATGCAACATTGAAGCAACAACCACACAAGTGGTACTAAATCATAACATGTCGCAAGAGATTTATTAAAACATTAATCTCGGACAACGCATAAACTAAACGATAAAAAGTCAATGCGTGAGTTTTTATCGCTTATCGTTGCAATTGTCACAACGAAATGTACCGATTTGTTCCGACACTGCGAGGCGGCGTGTCGCATTGTCGAGTTTTTGATGTCATCATGTCGCACGCCCACATACCGTAGCTCGTAGGAATATGTCGCTGTTAGTTTTTGTTGCGATTCCGATACGAATGCTCGTGAGTCAGCTGCGCGTAATATCTGCTGATACATGTGTAATGTGGATTTGATCGATGAATCGTTTTGTCGATAGCGGATTATGTCATAACGCTAAACAGTAATGCTAAACGTTATAAAATCGTCGACTTTCATCATCATCATCATTATTTTATAAGATATTTACTTGTTACCGATTTTTATTTCTCGATCGAATGCTAAACTAATTGTAGTTACGATTTGATCGAAATAAATAGGTATATAAATAGTGGCAAATTAAATGTAAGATTAATTATGTTCTGATTTAAAAAAATATATTAGGGTACAAGTCACACAAGCCCGTGAAAAATAATAAAATATAAAATATTATTATAAAAAATTATAATATGTCATACTTAAAATCTTATTTAACTAAAAGCCACAAATTCAGGATCACAATTGCCTTCTGTTAAATTAGCCGAAAATCTAACTAGTAAAGCAAAATCGTCGTTTTAATTTTACCTCTTTAATGCGTCGACAACAACGAAAATAATCTAGATCGAGAGTTCCAAAAATATATCACCCTTTTCTAATAATACATACTTACAAGAAAGGGAATTTAGATCAACAATAGAAAGCTACAACAAAATGGACAATACAGCCTTTTTACTAAAGAAATCACAGGTGAAAGTAACCATTTGAAATAATTTTAACGACCTACACAGATAGCAATAAACACCGACTCGCCTACCTCACCCACGAGAATTAAACAAATGGGGTAGGTACGACACTAGCTAGCATTCGACTTGTGCCTAGAGTACTGGAACTATCGATTAGGTAGTTCTGCAGTACCATTCGTTATGGCATTCTAGGGGAAATGTACGCATCGCTGAATAGGAACGCATGGTCGGGTGTCTCGATCCAACGATAATGTCTCGTCATATCGTTTCCCGTAAAAGCAAGCGGTAGTAACATAAAATACGTTGTTATCGAACTATGTATGGTAGTCACGTGTAATGTGCCGTAGAGGAAAATGTTCTAGTTGGTTGTTAGAGGGAAGTGCGGCAAATTAGAGACACGTTGAACGACATAGTGACGTAAACAAGTGTATGAAGCAATTATTTTCATCACAGTCTCAATTCAGTTTTGGTTCAGAATAAAATCTTCATTAAGCTCGCTGGTTTACATTATATTTTATAAAAGTTGGAATTTTGTTAACTGCGTACCTCAATAAGTACCTAATGTAGTTAATGTACATATTTCTTGTAAGAATGAAGACTGATTTATATGAAAGGGTTTGCCTGACTTGGCGAATAAATGTATTCGCCAAGTCAGTCAAAGATAGCACTATGCTTATTTGAAGAAACTGTTTTTGTTAAACAGGCCTTAGGTTTAAAGGAATAATTGTACCCACTAAATTGACCTAGCTTAATATAATTTACATTTATTGCTAATAAATAATGATACGGTAACATTTTTAGCAAAATGTAGCAGTTTCTTCACATATTATGCCCCTGAATCAAAGAAATCGAATCTCCATTACGCTGACGAAAACTAAGTTGAAATATCATGTTCTTTTTCGTGTAATATGCGTAATCTTAGCACTAGCATTGTGTGTTATCGATTAGTTCCTGTTCGTATCAGTTTCGATAGAGCAATAGGCGGATTGAAAAGATTAACTTTTATACATAACTAGTTTTTGCCCGCTGCTTCGCTCGCTCGGAAACAGTACTTTTCTCTAGATGACTGGTACCCTATGTAAAAGGAGATGTACACTTGACAACGTATATGCGAAATTTTATGACATTCGGTCGAGTAGTTAAAGCGTGAAAGCGTAACAAACAAACTCACATTGACATTTATAATATTAGTTAGGATAGTAAGGATTCCAAAGTTTCTAAGCTAACCAGTTAGCTGAAGCTAAGCTCCTGAATATACAATGTTGCTCTCTATATTGTAACATGCGAAGTTACGATGGGAGCGTAGTACACTGCAGACAAAGGTACCTATCACATACTCATTAATCTGTCGCGCGAGTGGCGCAGCGCTTACAGGGTTGTGTTAGTCTGCGCAGGGTAATGGTTTTTGGTTGTTATAAAGAACTAGACTTTGCAGGCGGCTTCGTTTGCATAAATGTACGTTTGGTTAGAATAGTAACAGTACTTTCTTCTGGATAAAGGTACCCTATGTAATTTTCTGTTTACTTGACAACTAGTAGGTATACGAAATTTCATGATGATCGGTCGAGTAGTTAAGGCGTGAAAGCGTAACAAACAAACTAAAATCTAGTTACAAATATGATTTAAAGTATTCGAACAAGGCAAGCCGGAATTATAGGTTTATACGCAGTACCATAGGTATTCACTTGCTTTTTCAACGACAATTATATACAATTCATAATATAAGTTACATACATTTATATGTTCTATTTTTCTGGTTTATTTAACTTTTAATTATGGTTATGTTGTAATAAGAATAATTAATGGTATTGACGTAAAACTGGTCAGATAAGCACATACTAATGCGTAGGTATACATCGTGTGGTAGGAAGGTGCGGTCATAAGATATGAAGTATATGTGTGTCTATAGTGTGGCTACAGAAAACATACAAAATATTATGGATATCATAGCTTCTATCCAGAAAAATATTGGGAACATAAGAAAATATTCGCTCATCGAATTTCCCACAAGATAGACAGGCTAAACTAAATTTGCTGTGTGTAAGTAATGTCTCTTGAGGGTGCTGTTATGAGACTCAAATACTTTGTAAACTGGCTGGATAAAAAAATTAAGAAGCTGTATTACTGATATTGATAACAAATGATAGCGAACAGGTTCCCCCCTAGTAGCTAAACAAAAACCCATAAAACACTGTTCAATCTTCAACATCTGTAGTAAATCTAAGGGCAAACGACTTGATCAACAAGCGTACTCACACAAACACGCTATAATATGTGTATACTAACACAACTCTCATAAAAGCAGACAGAGACTATCATCATGTCAACCAAAAGACGTCCACTGCCTCCCCCAAGGTTTTCCACACAGACCGGTCTTGGGCCACCCGCATCCAACCGCTTCCCGCGACCTTACCAGGTCGTCGGTCCACCTTGTCGGGAGCCTATCCCTGCTGCGTGTTCCGGTGCGTGGCCGCCACTCTAGAACCTTTCTGCCCCAACAGCCATCGGATCTGCGTGCTATGTGACAGAGACTATGCATAGATATAGATTCCCACCGTAGGGATAATAGTTGCCTTACTTATAACTTATAACACTAGCTGTCCCTCGGGAAAATACTTTTTCCTGGATGAAAGGTAACCTATGGCCTTTTCTGCACCTATAAATTTCATAAAGATCGGTAGTGTAGATAAGGTGTAAAAGCGGAACAAACAAACTCACATCTATATAAAGAGCAAAGATTAAATTTTTTGTTTATTTGTAAGGATTTAACTCAAAAACAACTCAACCAATTTAAAAAATATATTTACCTTTAGAAAGCTATATTATCACCGAGTAACATAGGCTATACTCTATTTAAAACATACATACATACATACATAGATTCACGCCTGTTTCCCAGAGGGGTAGGCAGAGACTACGGATTTCCATTTGCTACGATCCTGACACACTTCTCTGGCTTCATTCACTTTCATCACATTCCTCATACACGCTCGTCGGTTCAAGGAGCTCTTAACCTGGCCTTTGTCCAGGACGCCTCCGATCTGGTCGAGAAACGTTCGCCTAGGTTATGTACTGTTATTAACATAACCTAACATATTTTTACGCTAGCGAAGCCGCGGGCAAAAGTTAGTTCGTAAATATAATATTACTTAGCTACCACTCAACTGAATAGCTCTCAAGTCCTTGATATGACCATTGAACACTTCACCAAATATTTTATTAACTTAATAAAATCATTGATTTTATCAAAAATTAATCGTTAAATAACTCTGATCAACGACCCGCCACTGTAACTTAACCATTATTTAACTGATTCAAAGCTGAGCAACATTTATACGTAAGATTTTTCTGACTACCCGCAAGTTATGAGGAGTGCTCCGAGGAATTGTTCGGACTGATCTCTGCCGCCTCTTTTCGCTATCATGCTACGCGACAGCATTTTCATCCCATCATTTAGATGGTTAGCAGTTCACAACTGTGCGTTTCTTCAGGAATTTTCTGCCTCGCACAACAAAACTGTGGAATGAGCTGTCGCCTGCGGTATTTCCGGATCAATATGACCTTGAACACTTCAAGAAAAGAGCGTACTCCTTTTTAAAAGGCCGGCAACGCACTTGTAACCCCTCTGGTGTTGCAGGTGTCCACGGGTGGCGGTAATCGCTTACCATCAGGCGATCCGTCTGCTCGTTTGCCCCAAATCCATAAAAATAAAAAATATTGGAATGCGGTTTGTAGCTATAAAAGTCCCTTTTATGTTCCTCCTAAATACTACACTAGTATCTAAAGCAGTGTATTTAACTCATTCAATGTCTAAAGTAGTCAGTTATCACTGGAGCGAAGCAACAATGGTTTAATTGAAATAACATCGCGATGGCGAAGCACCCTGTGCTCGCCAGTTTGTGGAATGCAGCGGCGCATGAGTCGCTCGAGTGATTAATAGAAAACCTGTATGACAACCGCTGGGATACGCAACCACTACAGTTTTAGAATAACCGTGTGTGCTTGTGTGACGTAACTTGTACTTTAATACGAGTGTCAAGTTGTTGAATGCACGGCTGGCGTAGTGTTCGCCTGCCAGTGTGGCATATATTGTGGGTTCAATTACCACACGGAACAAACATTTGTGTGATCCGCAAATGACAAGAACCATCAAATCTCGTCAGACATACATACAAACAAAAAGATATTACATACCTTGTAATTAATGCAAATAATAGTTCCATTGTTTAAAATCCAGACAGAGACCAGATACCTTAATTTAATGAATTTGCATAAGTAATTATAGATACTGTTGTTGCTTCTTACTTATATATCTCTTTGTTTATAAACAAATATATTCTTTGCTAATTTTTTTTCTTCAAGTCAGTAAGGAGCAAAAGTAATGATAGTATAAATGTGAAATCGAAATGCCTGTATCCTTGATGTAATTGCTAATAGCGAGTGTACTTCGACGATTAAAAGGCGAAGCAAAAGCTCTCAAGTTCGAACCTCGGCTCAGGCCAAATTTCAGACTCAGGCGTAACAAAGTAGGCAGTGTTTCAGCCCCGGCAAGCACGTAAAGTTGTTAGTCCTGCGCATGATCTTTCTCCGGTCTTCCATCGGATTATGAGAATTAAGAAATACAGAATACACTTAGATTTGCGCACACACTTGTGCATTATAATATGCCCGGCACAGTCTAGGCTAGTCTCAATTATTGGGATTGCTGCCATGACCGTTAATTGGTCTGTAGGACATTTCTAGATGGCTCTGGGTGTATTTAAATTAATACGATAAGCTCTAATGATAATAATATAATTTAGAACTATTGGTCACAGATAACATCAACCTATAGCATCAATACACAAATAAACAACACTGGCCGTTAATAAAGAATAGAAAAAGTTTTATTGTATTTAAATGTAACATTTAATTGTATGGGTACGACAGTATATTTTTTATGTCACTTTTGGAGGGAAACTTAACTTCACTTCGTAGTTCGGAATACGGAAGCGTCACGCTGTGTTTAGAGGGTTCACCAAAGTTAATGTCCGTAATACTAGAAAGCGTGAATTGAGAAATCTAATCCGGATTACATTGTAACCTACGAAAAAGTGAAACATTGTAAGTTATTATAACATGAATAGTCAAACTACCTAATAAAATAAATATGAAACTGATGCATTTTAAGCGCATCAATTGAAAACGTCTGGACCATAAATGTATTTTGTTTCAAAATAATATAATAGTCGGTAAACAAAAATGCATTTTGTTGAAATTTGGACGAGTGATATATACCTATTTAAGATTTCATGGTGGTTTTAATAAAAAATGTAAATATATAATTAGTATTTTATGGTGCCATACCCTAATGGTAAAAACGGTACTCAGCGGATTAATGTGACATAATATTGTTACTGGGTAGTAGATCTAGATTCACGACTGTTTCCCGGAGGAGAAGGCAAAGAGTACGGATTTTCATTTAGGTACTACGAGGCATCTGGCATACCTGGCCCATGCTCCATTCGCATTTTTTTCATGTTCTTTGGTTTAAGATACTTATATCCTAGCTTTTCTCCAGAACACTTAAGGTCTGGTCAGAAAGCGCTTTCATAGAAAAATCGCAATGAGGTTACACGAACCTCAGACGCCACATACACCATTGACCCACACAATTTTGTATTTAGCAACATTTAACCATAATTTTGAATTAAACCAGCCTTGATTATTAATTCAGCAATAAACGTAAAATATTACACATTATTACCGAGTGAAGATTAAAAATATTTACGTAAAACCTTCTTAACCGATCACCTTCACGATAGTGCACAGATTATGCAGACAACAATACGTCAGTTACGACATATGAGCATCTATATAAATGGATAACATACTATGAATACATAATAGATTATATTATCATTATTTATTGATCATTGATTTGTTAATAGCTCTAATAAATATAGATCGATGACTGACTAATGATTAATTACTTATTAATTAAGATAGCTGATTAATTTTTAATAGACATAGGTCGATAGCGAAGACGGATAAGAAGATAACTTTACCTACATACGATCTGGAGCAGAACTGCCGACTAATATAGCAGTATTATAGTAATCTTACTTTGTAATTAAATAAGGCAGGTACCCTACACAGTGTAAGTAGGTATATGTATAGCTAAAATCATTGTCTCGTAAAGTTACGACAACACTGCTATAAGAGATGGTGGCACGTTCCGTCGCCAAAACGAGAAAACCAAAAAACCTTTTGCCGAACCTGGCAATCGAATTGAGCCACAACGAAAAAGCCAAAAAATTATTTGCCGAATCTGGCAATGGAATCCGAGACCTCACAATCAGCCGCGAACACTACTGAGCCAACGAGACAAAGAACATATATTTTTATAGCGCGTTGATTACTCTCGTTACGGGGTCCTACTGACCCTATTCGGGCACATTGCGTCGGCGCGGCTGCTCATGACTCAGTCACTTGTCATTTACTTGTTAAAAACCAACCGATGACCTTGCCTTAATGACATCTTCCTGTTTTTGTATCAGACTGGTCTTTGTTTACTACAGTGGTCGTTCCAAATCTTTGGCTCGATTGGGGTCAAAGGCGAATTTATCTAACTGTTAATTAGTAAGAATAAATACGATATGTCTGGCTTGGTGGCGCAGCGGTGAAGAATGCGAGGGTTGTGCGTGAGGTATAGGGTTCAAATCCTGGGTCGCGCAGTGTTATTGAGATATTGTGTCAATAAATTTTTAGTAACAGGAGTCTGGAAATATGCTCACTAGACGACGATAGCCTCGCTTCCTGTTACGTAGGACCAAACACCATAACTGACCAAATTAGAGTACAACTACTTCTTCGAAATTATAGACGTAAGACTATGTATCAAAATGATAATCTTTGTGGACTAGACGACAGAACATCACGCTGAAGCAAAGACACACAAATTCATCCTTGATGGACATATGCCCTTCAATCCTTGATGGACATATGCCCCTAAATAAATAAAGAGAAAAAAAGAATCACTGGTTAGTAGCGATAGTTAATTATTTAATACGCACATAATTACGAAAAGTCAGTTATAGTCGCCATTGTATCGCATTATATTTTTCTTACCACGTTTTTCTTCAATGTTAAAGCGAACGGTTATCAACTATCAAATACGCATAGCTTCGAAAATCCAAAGGTACTGTGGATCAAACTCGAAACATCTCCATGGCAATAAAACAATTTCCCTAAGATATTTACCTGCCATCCTTCATCATGTTATCTGCTGCAATCATCAAGCAAAAGCCAAAAGCTAGCCTTTAACATCATGCATTTTTGACCAATAACCATACAGGATAGGTAATTGTGGCGTTCCGATAACGAACGACAAAGGGATACATAAAAATAAACCAGATATTAATATCAACCTTGCAGCGATAACCTTGAAAATAATCAACGCAAATACTACGCCATAAATTAGCAACCATATTTATTTATCAACTGGTATTGTAACAAAACTTTACATAAATAATAACGACAAAGGATAATTAATACTTGTTATGAATTAATTGAACAGACGTCATTGAACCGTCTACGAAGTGTTCCATTACCGAATATATGTATGTACGGTCTCACGTACATTGCTGCCTACACCACCAGTTGCAAAGCGCGTGTAGCTGCGCGCTCAGCATGTATCGTGTGCTACTTACTATAAATTAGCGATACAACAAAATACATCGACTCAGATGAACGTAAAAAAACATATAAGCAAACGTGCATTATCTATATATTAATACGTGAAGCGAAAACTTTGGATCCCTTTTTACGAAAATTGGGCGGACGGAGGAGTATGAAATTTCGCACACTTATAGTTTATACAGAGAAGAAGTGCCGAATGCTAATATTTTTTTTAAATTATGCGTAACTATACATTAAATTAATGAAAAAGCACTACACGCACACATGCATGCATTTGACACACGCAGTTGAAGCGCGCAACTGGCGTAACTATGGTTACATATATCAATATAATTATAATGACCTATATCAGCAATATCTTACAGGCAAACTTTGTCGAATTTCGAGCATTAGGCAATCGCTAGTGAGAAAGAATTAGTCTTATTTCTACTGTAACTTATCTACATATACTTTAAATAAATTATTTACGTTATCATTATTTTCTCTATTACATACCTCAAAATCTTATTATAGTGTGCGGAGTTACTAACTAAACAATCCGTACAATGTACATGTATTCTCAGGAATAGAGAGAGTTGGAGAAGTCTTGCTAAAGGAACCAACCTATCAGACAATCTATGACCGCCACTGCCTCAGGTGCGTAGGACTAAGAAGAGCTAATTAATTGCATAGTTCGAACTCGAGTCCTCTCGGTCGCAAATCCAATATATTTAAAAAGCATCGCTGATCACAGCCACAAAGCGCTTCCATTTGCACGATCGCGATGTACTCAATAACTATCGTTATATATTTTTGTTAGTAAACTTTCAGTGGCAATGGGGGCGAGCTATGTGCCCAGTATATGACAATAGGATCGTCCCTCCCTTATGAGAAAGAAACAAAGCTAGCAAATTGTGAGTGAAATACCCAAGCCTTTAGTGGATGTTCAGATGTGACTCATTTTGTCATTACGCCATAATTGCGTTCTATATAAGCTATAAATTAAGGACAGGCACGAGTTTGTTAATAGCATGTTATCATATAATGTGGTTTATCCTTAGTCATAGCGGACCATAGGACTAGCATTACGTATCTCAATTCTATTATTGTATTCTTAACCTACTTTTGATGTCGTCTGCCTATATTAGTCTTGAACTAAGTACTCTACCAAATGACTTTCTATTTAATCCCATCTGGTAGTAAATGGGTTTCTTACATATTAAGTAGACGATGCGATGACAACGCCAGTTACAAAGAGCACGAATCTCTCCGCTCAGCACAGCACCTCCTTGGAAAGGTCTGATATCACTAGCCATCGTAAAATAAAAAAATATTAGGTTGAGATCTTCTTTAGGGCGGCATTATCACCAGTCAGGCTGCTCATTGTCGTCGTATGAAATTTACTCTTTTGGCCAATGGTCGACCCCTGGGATCCAGACTCAATGCTTCTTTATTGTCTGGATGCTGGCTATTGAAGGAATTAATGCGTTCATATCTTAGTTAAAACATGTGCAATAACTAAATTTCTACCCTGTATTTATTTATTTCTATGCGTCGGATTATGCTTCTTTCAGGCAGTAACGGAGCAATAGATAGACGCAATTTTGCAATGGATCTATATGTATGTAATTTGTGGGCTGGGGAGAGACATAAGCTTTTATCCTTGCCGTGGACTAGATCCTTTGAACCATATAATGTAATTACATTGTACAAGACATAACCGCGACGCAATATAAACGTATACAGTTGTACTGATAGTACAGAAATAGCCAACCGTCAATGGTGGGTCTGTGTGCGATAACGCAGCCCCTGTCTTGCCGCGACGCACCCAATTTATACTGATTAACTCATTTCGTAACGAACTATGAGGGCAGTCGGTTTCAACAATTATTGGAAGAACGGTACTACTTTAAAATGTATTTTTACAAAAATAACCTCAACGGCAATATTAATATTATATATATAATATGTAACGGGTATTAACGCGATCATGCATAATGTTTACCTTTTTAGGCTTGACACCCGTTACAAATATGTAATATACGTTACAAATGTGTATAATAATATGTAATTATATATCATGCAACGCGAAAGTTTAAATGTTATTAATCTTAATATTATCTTTTATTTTCAATAATTTATGTTGGTTTTGGTTTCTTGATTTTTAATGGCTCTGGTCTGTCAACAATCTTGCTATCCTAGCAAGATGGAGACAAGATGCTCACCAACACGTTTGTATCCTGAAGGCAGCTGTTCTCTTATTTTTCTTGGTCGCATCGATAGTCAATCATCAAGCAATCGTAGTTTAAACCATGACGACAGTTTAAATTAATGGTGTTGTAAAATTTTATTAACAACCTTGACACCTAGATAGTTTGACTGTCATCTGTGGTTCCACACACACAAATTGTTTCACAATCACAAAATATTCGCCATATGGCTTATCAGACGCATACATTTTATAACTTCTCCATACAAAAGCTATCAAGGGCTTTAAAAAAATCCTGGGTTGGTTTTATTTGGTGATCGGTCCGCGATACTTGTATAGGTCCAAGACAAACACAGAATAATGTAAAATGCAACTTAGCAATACGGAAGAGGATTTATATTTATTGTGTTTTGTGAGTGAGTAAGCAGTGACGAACCAAAGATAGTAAACAAACACATCATATTTTTCTTTGAGTGATAAAAGGTTAGCATAGTTAACTGTTTCATTGTATTATTACAAAATGGACTTATCTTATCACAGGCAGACAGTTTAAGAAAACATTGTCGTTATTTAAAATATAACTGTGTCTTAATCTTTATGCCACGCTTTAAGAATTATTTTAACCATTTTAACAGGCTTTTGGTATGGCTGATTTGGACGGTCGATATAAATTATAATTCTTGGGAAAGCAGGGCACTCTGATTTTGCGGCCCATATCTAGATAAGACTGAATTAGCGCGATGTATTGTAATCATAAATCATTAATCATATTAGCGATCGGCGATAATCGATTAAAATTTTTAAATTCAAGTAAATCGAAGTATACGAACCTGTGACAAATAGGTATTTCATTTGCGTTTTATTCACGTAGTAGCAAAAACGCAAAAACAAATGTCAATAACATAATCGTGCCACAAATGAAATCAAAACGGCTGAATACTTCTTTTTTTTATGTTCTATTCCTGCATTCAAATATTTTGCGAATATACAATTTAAAAATAACTACGTATGTTTGCAGTGGAGATCATGCATTCCTAAGTTAAAATTTACTGTGCTAAGTAGGTAATTAAAAAATATTTAAACATTTATCATTTCCAGAAGCTTTCACTATCTGTAGTTAAATTACGAGTGACATTATGAGCCTAAATGATAACTTATGTGCGAACTTTGTCCAATTAAGACAGATGTTTGGTATTTATTTTATCTTAGTAGGTTTATGTATAGAGTGTTCTAAAAAAGGGTAGAGAAGTAAGCACCATTTAGTTAGGGTGCCTAAATCAACCCCATGTATGCCTAGAGAATTTTAGCTGTTGGCCACTAATGATTATTTATTTAATTGCATGTAGTTATAGGTCACCTATACAATTTAATGAGATATGTTTATTTCTTTATTTAGTCGCAAGAGGAAAACCTAGGCGAACGTTTCTCGATCAGATCGGAGGCGTCGGCGGCGTTCTGGACAAAGGCGAGGTTAAGAGCTCCTTGAACCGACGGGCGTGTATAAGGAATGTGATGAAAGCGAATGAAGCCAGAGAAGTGTGTCAGAATCGTAGCAAATGGAAATCCGTAGTCTCTGCCTACCCCTCTGGGTAACAGGCGTGAATCTATGTATGTATGTATATTTATTTCTATAATATCTGTCTCAATTTTTTTAAGGACACATTTAAGTAAATAAAATTTATATACCAAAAAGGTTTATGTGTTACGACAATTTTATGTATAGTTTCTATAATAAATGACCATAATATTGTCTTCTGTTTACGCAAATGTTATTCATTGAAATTAAACTACTATATAAGGATTTTATCGCGAATAAACAACGCGGTAAAATCCGTATATAGTCGTTTAATTTAAATAAATTACCATTATTATTCTGTATTATCAGTGTCATATAAGGTGCAAATAAAAAGGAGTAGATAATAAAATTCCTATGTATTATGAATCTACTCATTGTTTCAAATTAATAGTATTACTAATATAATAAATGAAGTTCCAGAATTTCGTCAACTTAAAGCAATAAGTATTATTATAAATTTTACATAGATTGACACATTAACTTATATGGAGGAGACTGCCCATAGATATAAGTTAACACCTATGCTTAATCATAAGTTTGATTGACACTATTCATTTGTTTTACAATCAGGAACTTTGTAAATATCCATGACAGCTATGTAGACCCCAACAGACTTGCACCATTTATGTACATAACTGATACTAAGATACATACTCATTTACTCACAAATAAGGAACATCTGTTCTGTTTAAACTACATGCAGTATTCACTGAACAGTCTTCATTAGGAAGCCACATATCACTTTACATCCTAGAAACGTGACAGATAGATAAGAGCAGGAAATGAAACATTTGGCTTGCCTTATCAACGCATTGGTGCAGTGAGGAACCATTCTGATATCATGTTTTGAAATAGGAAAGAGATAATGCAGCTGCATGATAGTGAAGCAGTTCTTTTTTGTTGAAATTGGGCTGTCTTTGTTTTGCAATGCATCTGTTAATGTTTTTTTAATATTCAACCTTCTTAAAGAGTCTTAGTATTTCAATTAGTGCCTGGCTGTATCTGTGTACACTGGAAAGTTCTGAAGGATGTGTATGGGTAATTAAGAATACTACAGGGCTAGTAAAAGTGTAGGATGGAGGATTAATAGTGTACACTAGATTTGCATAGTGTATATAGCACATTCTTGAATATTTCTATTTATTGATACTTAGAATATAAAAAGACTAGATGTTTCCGCGGTTCCACCCGTTTTTATCGTTACTGCGCCAACCTCGTGGGTCGTAACGTGATGTCATATAGCCTATAGCCTTCCTCAATAAATAGGCTATCCAACACTATCATATCATAATCAGTAGTTCCTGAGATTAGCGCGTTCAAACAAACAAACTCTTCAGCTTTATAATATTAGTATAGATTACATGAAGAAAAAGTAGAAACAAATAGAAAATAATTGCATTTAGATATTAAATAAGATAGAAATGCCTTCTAAATTTGGTTGAACAAGAAAGAAAAAGAAAAGTAAGTTAGTTAAAATATTATAATAGCACTTTCATATTACAAGTCATTTTGAATCTTCTTTCACAATGAGATCTCTTTATTTATTATTATTTATAATAATTATATTAAGTAATTAAATAAATATATTGTTATTAAAATAATATACAAGATCAAACATAAATAACTATGTACCCTGTTAGAAAAGTGTATTTTTTGCTATATTATAGTCAACTCCCATACTTACTATAAATAGTCCTTGTCTGATAGACAACTTTACAAACACTGAAACAATGAACACTCAGACATGGAACATCTATTTGTGCATCACCCAAACTTTTGTCTCATGTGGGGTTCAAATCTAGACCACTTGAATTACAGGCAATGGCTAGACAACCATTAAAACCACAGTGGTGGCACTGTTTAGCAGTCTCATATAAATATATAGAATAAAACAATTCCAAAGCCTTATAGAACTGAATGGAACTCATTTTAATGCAATAATCATTCATGCTCATTTTAAATAAATACATGTTTGCAAACCAATAAATAATTTGATATGATACAATAACTCTGGATAGAAGTTTGTCTCTAGATTACTGTAAGGATTATTCAAAACAATAATAATAAAATAGTTGCTCTTTTATATTTTTCTTAACATAATTATGACAGAAGATTAATACTAATAAAAACCATCTCAGTTTTCACACACACTTTTGTCTAGTATTTATAGACCCTTATTTTTTTTTCATACTTATTCAGTATTGCTTAAGTATCTATTAGAGTAACAAAAGAATAATAATAACATAAGCAGTAAGATATAATGCTACAGTACAGTGACATAGCAGGAAAATTAAACAAAGACAGGAAATTGAAATAACTAGTTAGCACTACCTAATTTTTGCTGTTTTACGACAAATTGCTTATGCAAGTAACCAGAGCGTGTATTACAAACTTGTCGCACGTAAGACACTTATAAATTCATTCCAAATAAAACAAATAACAATGTGTAGGTTTGAAATTGGAATAGTTGCATAGATTGTAGACCCACCCTTGTTATACATAAACATTGTGCTATATGTCTATGCATGAGCTGGATGTCTGGTAACAATAAGTACAAGTTATTTCATCTTAAGTTTCATTAACTAATAAAACAACACAGTTATAGTTTGCTTATCTCATTTTTTTAAACATTTACGCGAGTCTCGTAATAAAGTAACGTGTCGTTCACACGGTAAACAATCGAGTGTTTGTAAACATAAAGCCGGCAAAATTCGACAACTACTCACCAGGACTTTGACGAAACGATTCTCCAGCTCGTCGCGGTCCGGCATCGGAGGCTTAGTCCGGTTCCTAGTCGACGGCTGCCGTACATGGTGACTCTTCACAGACGCCACCGGTCCGTCCAACATTGTCTGCTCCCTTGAAGTAATCAAACCCATTTTACACTGAACACTCAACGCGAAACACTAGTAACATTTTCGAACGACATCATGTCATTTTTTATCACAATAAAAAGCACTAAACACGATGAGAAATAAATCAACAGGTCACATTACACGGCGGTCGCGGCGAGGCACAAAACTAGTTCGTCGGCAACTGCGGGCGACAACAAAGCGAACTCGAGCGAAGGGCGAAGGCCGAACGCCGAACCAAACGTATGAACGAACTGTCAACGAAGTGAAGTTAGTTAGGAAATGAATGATAAGCATGCGTCCAATCAGAATCAACGTGTGTTCGAAAACTGAGCAACGCTAACAATTACAAGATAACAGGATACTTGAATAGTACGTAGAATATAGATTATTCGTATGTTTAGAAATTATAAAGAAAGCTAGGCATTTCCTAAAAATAACTGAGTCTGAGTTGCACTCCCATGGTTATGAATTATTATTTTTATGTGCCGAGGTTATGAACGCAGACAGAACTGCCAATTACAATGTTGCCATTGATTAGAATGAAATCGGCATATAGATAATTGCAATAATAATAATTATTGTTCTGAGCACAATTCAATGATTTATTTTTCGGATATTATTGCAATAAGCAGATAAATATTGATAGTTTTAGAATATCTATCAACATTTCCGTCTAAACTATTATAATATTTAAAGTGATGCGTCGCCGTCGTCGTAGAGAATTTGATAAAATGTAAATAAGCTACATTTTTAATTCATCAAGACAATTCCATAAAACAATGGCTTTTTACTTCGATCGTATTATTGATCGAAGGCTTTTTATGAAGCAGCAAGAAATATTGAATATGTATTTTTGTTTTATTTCGAAGAATATACATCAGTGATGTCATTTTGAAGTACGAAATATGTTTTAGGTGCAGCATATTTTATCCTTCGGACTGAAATATTAATTTTCCATTCAAAACTCAGGCTAGCTTTAACTACTTTAAGTCAAACTTATCTTTTGCCATATAGGCCAAGAGCCGGGTTTTTTGTTTTTGCAACTTACGGGATCTGGTATTTTTTTTTGGAATATGTTGAGGGGTGTCCACAGAATGTAAATCCAAGTGGGCGCGGCGGCGGGGGGTCACCAGCCGCCATCTTGGAAAACACGTTTTATCGAATATCTCGCGAACCGCGCATCGTACGACAAAAATTGTAGAGATCATTATTGTAGATAATAATACTTGCCATCTTTTTTATTTGAATCTTTTTTTTGTATAACACATAGGTTTTTAATTATAGCGCTCCAAACTTTTTTCTATATGGTTTTTACTAAATATTTAGTTAATGGTCAATGATAAATTAAAAATAATGGTAACTGACTTGTACAGCATGAAATTACCTATAAATTTTATTAGAAACTTTTTCCCGTAGCATTTATATTTTAAGAGCTGCAGCTTGGTAAAACTTGCACCTCGTACATTATCAGTGGCAATATTGCTCGCTGTATACGAAAACCATTTCATAACGCATAAAATGGCATAGTGTTCAAAAAAATGTCAATACAGCTGTGCAGCGAATCAATTAAAATTATAAATAGTGTGGACAACAGCTAATAATTTGTCGATCTTTATTGTTACTTAAAACGGTATCATCATAAAAGATTGTCTATGTAGCAAAAAACAATAGTACATGCCGCTACATCGTAAGAATTGTTATTGTTATTATTATTATTGTTAATTAACCTTATGCTTGTATTATGCTATTTTATATTGTACTGTATTATTTTATACTGTATACTATAACATATTGTAATATTAATAATGATTTCTTTTTTAATATAGTATAATAATATGAAGGTTGGTATTGAATTAGAATTTTTAATATTTTTGAATTTAACGTGAATCTGAGTTTTTCGAAAAATCGTCAAACTGTTCTGAAATTCCGAACGACCCGAAATATATACTACAACTTATGGGCGCATGATTGAATATACAGCATTATAATCTCATTTACAGCGTTATAGCTCCTAAACTGTAAATGCTACGGGAAAAAGTTTCTAATAAAATGTATAGGTAATTTCATGCTCTACAATTCAGTTACCATTATTTTTAATTTATCATTGACCATTAACTAAATATTTAGTAAAAACCACATAGTAAAAAGTTTGGAGCGCTATAATTAAAAACCTATGCGTTATACAAAAAAAGTTTCAAATAGAAAAGATGGCAAATATTATTATCTACAATAATGATCTCTAAAATTTTTGTCGTACGATGCGCGGTTCGCGAGATATTCGATAAAACGTGTTTTCCAAGATGGCGGCTGAAGTGACCCCTCCCCCGCCGCGCCCACTTGGATTTACATTCAGGGGACACCCCTGAACATATTCCAAAAAAAATACCAGGTCCCGTACGTTGCATTACAAACCTACTGTTTTTGCTGCGGCGCTCGGACTAATATAATTTCTAAATATTAACTTATGCTGAAATATATTCTCGTCAATTTAACCCCTTACCGCATAGATACCCATATATGGGCCATAGACTAGTTTATATTATCGGTATAGACTGGAATCTTTGACATTTTAAGCGATTGCATCGCTATCTATAAAACTAGCAAGCGACTCTGCAATTTTGTTTCGTTTAAAATGGCGATAGATGTCGCTAATTTTAGTATTAGCTGTGTTGATTTATTTAACTTGTCAAGTACATAGTTTTGGTTGATAATACAAATAAAACCATAGGATATACAATCATGAAAAATGTATTATTCACCATTTCACAATACATAAACAAAGAACACAATTTTCAAGGTTTTGCCAAAATCACAACATTGTCTAACTGAATTCTTCAGTAAATAAGGTCCAAACTGCCAAAATAGAGGGCCTAGACTTAATTACACGGAGTACCGAACTTGACGTGAAAAGACACAACACCGGTGAAGATGCTTGATTTCCTGGTAGACTCGAAGGAACTGATGCTCAACTCGACGTGAATATCACAGAAAACAACGCAAATACAGCGAAACATAAAAATAATTGCGCACGAGCATGTAAACAAACCGACAGCAAATTATTCATTTTGTGTGATGACAGCTAAGGAAAGAAGATTGACGTTACGAAAAACTATATTTCTACCATTTGGTAACAATACGAGAAAAAAATTGTATAAACATATATATATTTTGGTGGTTATAAAAATGTATTAAAATAAAGTATAGGACTTATATCTTCTATTATCTCATTACAGTCATTACTAATTTTCCTAGTATCGATTTGAATTTTGTAAGTCCCATAACTCATAAGCTAAATTCTACTAATAGGTAGTGTTTAACTGGTAGGATGGCTGTGAGGTATGTACTTACGAACGAAAATAGTTCCATGTTTAAAAAAAAGAGGGCGACTGTGTCGAAGTTTTCCTTCAATGTAGGTAAGATGCCGACCCATGATATGGGCACTTATTTTCAAACGTTCAGAAGTAAATATTGTAGCTAATTTTCCTCTTACGGCACCGTAAGACATATCAGGCAATATCTAAACTTCAAAATGAATACAACTTCTGCCATCTAGTTTACCGTGTAACGAAATTATTACTAGTCAAAACTAGTCGGCGGGAGTTGATATTTGGAAAAGTTTTTTGGAGTGTGTGTTTACTTTTGTTTGGATTTTGATATTGTGGCGCACTGGCGCAAAGATAACTATTCAAAGATCTAAAAACATGTAAGTAAGTACAAAAAAAATAGCTTAGAGACTATAATGGTAAAATTTAACAATATGCAGTAGGAGGTAAATCAATTTTCCATATATGGTATTGTATGCAGTATTAGCTAGTTTGAGACGA
The DNA here is from genome assembly GCA_963564715.1 of Catocala sponsa. Lineage (NCBI taxonomy): Eukaryota > Metazoa > Arthropoda > Insecta > Lepidoptera > Erebidae > Catocala > Catocala sponsa. Next base: position 25,808,247 of record OY751336.1, read on the forward strand.
AGTCAGATGTGGTTTGTCAGATGATGATGCAGATGATCAAAACTATGAACCTAGAGCACGGCAATGCGCCCTCACCTTCCGGCTGTCACAGAGAATGACTGGCCACGGTTGTTTTGGCCAGTTCCTGTGTTGTATACGCCGGCAAGAGACGCTCGGTTGTCACCACTGCGGCGACTGCCGCGACGTTGTTAAGGACACGACGCTGCACACTTTGGCGGATTGCCCGCCTGGGCATCGCAGCGCTGTGAGTTGATCGCGGTAGTCGGCTTGGTTACCTTCTCGCTCCCGGCCGTAGTTCAGTCTATGGTCCGGAGTGAGAGGTTGTGGAACGGAGACGGCGGAGCGGGAGAGGGAGCGTTTTAACCCTCTCCCCAACCGCAGAGCCGGGCGCCGCAGGGCGCGAGATGACCTCCAGCCACCTTGAGGTTTGACCTAGGGGTGGTGGGCTTCGTGGGCCTGCCCGCCATCCGACCAGCATCAGGTCCGAAAGGCGGCGTGCGTGTTCCCACGTGCGCCTGTGTCCGTCTCCCCTCTAGGGGGTGGGACAGTAGGGATTAAGTGAGAAGTGACCATAGGGTAGGTCTTGTCGTGTAGTGGCCTGCCGTTTCATACGGCGGGCAGAAACCTCAGCGGGGTCGCGACCGCATGTGCAAGTGATTCGCGCGGCCCCGTCGATAGCAGTTTTGTCGAGGAACACCGTGGTAGGTTTAGTCGATATTCCGGGAGGTACATTACTTCTTATTCCATCTTTCTCTTTTACCCCGGTGAGTCCGGCATAAACCCACCGCCCACCCCCGCGGAGGGATATGCGTCAATGCATTCTCCTTTTTTTAGTTGGGTTACTAACTAAAAAAAGAGTACCCTAAGTGTTACAGTAGGTACTTTCTTTTTTAATGAAATATGGCCTATTTTGCTTGGTCATAATGTGGCTTTCTAATAGGAAGATTTTTTTTAAATCGGTACTGTGGTTTTTCTGTTCAATCATTGCAAACAAACAATCAAATCTTTCCTCTTTATAATATTAATATAGATACGATCAACATTATCCCGGCCCTCTGCAGGATACTTTGATAACTGTCACAAACTATAGTCCCTAATAGCTGTCCCTTTCCAAATACGGATAAATTGAATTTTCCCCTCTTCCCCACCATGACTTCACTGTGTTGTGTGAAATTTAATTTCCACTCATCTCTCCACCATGCCACGTAAGGATGAGTCGAATATAGAATACTAGCTTCTGCTCGCGGCTTCGCTCGCGTATAAGTAGGTAACGGCACTATTTATTAAATAAAATATAGCTATGTTACTCGGTGATAATGTAGCTTACTAATGGTGAAAGAATTTTTATAACACATTTTTCAATTGTAATCGAAAACTTATGTACCAATTTTCATACTGCTAAGTCCAGAAATGAGTAAATTTTGTTACAAACTTCCCATTTTACCCCTCTAGGGGTGAGTTTTGTCCATTCCACTTACATAGATCATTTTTGTCTGTAATCAGGACCCAATATACCAATTTTCATACTTCTAAATCCAGAAATGAGAAAATTTCCATACAAACTTTACCCCCCCCCCCCCCCCCCCACATTACCTTTTTAGGGCGAGTTTTGTCCATTTTACCTACACAGGTCATTTTCAATTATAATCAATAACTTGTATACCTATTTTTATACTTATAAGTCCAGAAATTAGCAAATTCCATATAAACTTCACCCCCTGTTTCACCCCCTTAGGGGTGAAATTTCAATAAATCCTTTCTTAGTACACCCCTACAAATTAAAACACACATGCTCTCCAAATTTCAAGTTCCTACGACCAGCGGTTTAGGCTGTGCGTTGTCTCTAAGTCAGTCAGTCAGGACATCTTGCTATAAATACTACTCAAAACAAAATAAGGGCCACTAGTTTATTTACATTTAAGTGCACTTTATAGTCCATTGAAATGTTACATGAGCTTTGCATTTTTTAGAGGACGCAATTTTATTTTTGGGACATGTGGGTCAATAGAAGCTTAACCCCAAGTTTGTGGGGTTGCCGCCCTTGTCCCCCGGCCGCCATCTTGGAAAAAGGGGTGCAAACACCTTTTACGCGATATCTCGGCAACTATGCGTCCTACATAAAATTCGTAAAGACAGAATTTGTAGCAAATCGTTTTGCCTACAAATATATTCCTATAATTTTTTGCCCTAAATTTAAAATTAAAGAAGTTATAAGCAAAAAAGTGAGAAAATTTCTATAAAAATTTTCTTTTTGCTCTATCTTTTTTATACATTTTACAAAAAAATATCTCAGACCAATCTTGTAGATGGTCTTTTGAGGAACATTTCTCTTATGATTTTTTAATTTCATTCATTTAAAACGCTGTTACAGCGCTCCAAAGTTGACCGGGTTTGTCAATGCTCATGAGAATACGGTCAAAACGAAATGTTTAACTTAGTTTTATGATCTTCTTTTTTATTGTAAAAATGTTTGTTAAATCCGTACAACTTTATTTATTCATTCCTAACTGTTTTCCTTACTATAGAACTTACCAAATTATTGTTTCTTATAGTAATTTCTAAAAGGAGTGTACATTTTCGAGAATGTTAAGCAGGTAGAAAAGGTCCGAGTTACCGTTTGGGGACAAATGAACATCTGCCTGCTACGACTATTATTGTTATACGTAGCCCTCGAAGGTTCAGCTGTTTCTTCTACCTCATTTTATTCTTTTAGTTGTGCTACATATTTTGCCATGTGTAGACGTATTGAAAATTCTGGATATTATTTTCAGTTTAACCAATTAAACTGCGAGTTTTGTGTGCTGAAATTTTCATTTACTTATAAACATTGCGACTTTTTAAAGCGTGAATCATGAATGATTGTTTTATATGTAAAAAACCTTTAACTCTAGCTTTCACAGTTCGAACTTTAATGTCCCCCATTAAAGTTCGAACTGTGAAAGCTAGAGTGAAAACTTTGCATGAGCGAGCAAAATTCAAAAACGATGTGGACAATGAATTATTTTTACAGTGTTTCTGAAGTAACTGTTCATATTCCCTGTTATCATTATTATAGTGAACAGATAATGTTGTTCGTCGTCTCAGCTGTAGCAGTTCATCATCTTCAGTATCAGAAAATCTAGATACTGATTTTGATTTCTCAAACAATTGCTTTATTTGCGGCGAAGTATTCCAGGGTCAGAGTGACTTGCGTCAAAGCCGTCAGAAGAAGATATGTAATGTACGTCATGAAGGTACAAAAAAAGCATTTTGGACCTTGTTTTCAAACGTTCTGATGACATGGCAAAGAGCATTGCTGATCGCATAGTTAATGTTTCTAGCTTAGTCAATGTTGGAGCTAGGTATCACAAGGATTGCAGCAAGCAATTTTACTCCAAAAAATGGGGTGACGAAATAAGACATGATGAGCGCAAAAATAACATTGACAATGCTATGGAGGATATTTTTGCTTACTTGCATGAGAATAGCGAAGAGTGCCAATTTCGACTTACGGATTTAATCAAAACCATTAAAAATGAATGAAATTAAAAAAAATTATAGAGAAAAGTTTTCCTCAAAAGACCATCTACAAGATTGTCCTGAGGTAATTTTTTGTAAAATGTATAAAAAAATAGTTATAGAGCAAAAAAGAAAATGTTTATAGAAATTTTATCACTTTTTTGCTTATAACTTCTTTAATTTTAAATTTAGGGCAAAAAATTATATGAACATATTTGTAGGCAAAGCGATTTGCAACAAATTATGTCTTTACGAATTTTTTGTAGGACGCATAGTTTCCGAGATATTGCGAAAAAGGTGTTTGCACCCCTTTTTCCAAGATGGCGGCCGGGGGACAAGGGCGGCAACCCCACAAACTTGGGATTAAGCTTCTATTAACCCCCCACACATGTCCCAAAAACAAAATTGCGTCCTCTAATAAATGCAATATTAGGTCCTTAAATTGTAACATTTCAATGGTACTATTAGTAAACTGAAAGTAACTGATAAGTAGCATTATATTGATATTACGGACTCTTTGGTGTTTGATCTCTTTTATGCTGATGTTCGTGTTCCTAATTTGAAAAGTATTGGCCATCATATTATGAAAAAAAAAAAATTTTATGTTATTATGTTTTTCTTCGATTGTCTTGTTTCGGTTATATTAGGAAAAAGTTTTACTTTTTCAATTTTAATTGATTCTTTTATCATCTCGCGTTGATCATGCCACCAGTACGAAGGCACATGGGTACAATTACAGCAACCAGAGCCATAACTATGATTCAAGAAGGACGTTCTCAGCGCTACGTGGGTTTGCAGTTGGGTTTTTCTCGAAGAGCTGCCCAAAATGTATGGAATCGCTGCCAAGAGACCGGCAGTGTTGCCAGGAGACCCGGTTCAGGTAGAGTTCGTGTAACAACGGCGCTCGAGGATCGGCACGTCCAACTAAGTGCTCGTCGTGATCGTACAGTAACGGCCCGTAAGTTACAACACTACTTACGGCTGACAACGGGTACCCGTGTCAGTGATCAAACTATACGTAATCGATTGCACGAAGACCAGCAAATGTCAAGACGACGAGTTGTTCGAATTCCTCTGACCAGGGTTCAACGTGCAAACCATTTAAGATTCTCCCGTCAGTATTTGAACTGGGGAATTAATCAGTGGGGCAAGGTGCTTTTTATAGACGAGTGCAAAGTAAAATTTTTTAATGATGATCGGCATGTTAGGGTGTGGAGACAACGCGGCGAGCGGTTTTCGGAGTCCTGTATCCACGAAGTTGACCGTTTCGGTGGTCCCAACGTAATGGTTTGGGGTGGAATTAGTTTACACGGTAAAACCGAGCTCACCATTTGAAATGCGGGTACCGTAACTGCAGAACGTTACATCGAGGACGTCATCAGGCCTCAAGTGATCCCATTTGCACAGCGAGTGGGGCCTGGATTCATCCTGATGCAAGACAATGCCCGTGCACACACAGCTCGATCGACCCAAACTGTCCTAGAAGGGTCTCATATTGAGGTATTACCATGGCCAGCTAACAGTCCGGATTTAAATCCAATCGAGCAATTGTGAGACCAATTGAAACGAAGGGTTAGAGAGAATGAGCAAGGGGTCTACAACTAACAGCAGCTGATTGACGCTTTAAAACGTGCCTGGGAGGAGATTCCAGATGAAAACGTGAGGACTTTGATCCAGAGTATGCATACGAGGCTTCAGGAGTCTATTGCTGAGAGGAGGACATACTCGTTACTAAAAAGAAGAAACAAAAGTGACAAGAACAGTATTTTGTCTTTTTCTGGTGATTTCTTTTGTTCATGTTTTTCATTCAAAATGGCCAATTTCATTATGAACAAAAAAAAACAATTCATGATCATTATTTTAAACAATTGTTAGCCTATATTATAACCAATAACATTATTTTGTAGTTACATAAGTTAAACAATTTAATGTCTTTGTTTTCATGGCACAGCAAAAAATTTTAGTGGCCCTTATTTTGTTTTGAGTAGTATATGTATATATAGATAATATAATCAAGCAAAACTATGAACTTATTTTGAAATCGAGGTTTCACTCTTTTGACCCAGTTTTACCCTCCAAGATAGAACAAAATACCAAAGATACTTGCTTCAAGAAGGCATTTAAGCAACAAGCGGCTGATGATTGCAAATTGTAAGTTGATAATGGTCTATCTATAATCTATGGTAATGGTGATCTATGTTACGCATCGTTATATGAGTTGGTCCTAAAGCTGAAAACAGTAGGTACAGTTAAACTTAGACAGCATCTGGCTGAAAGAAATAAAACACGCGAGATGTATTTATATAATTTTATTGGTTATATATCATTTTATTGTTTTTATTCGTACAAAATTATAGCGGTAACGAGAACAATGTTATTGCCCGTGTTCTATTAAAATAATATACAATACACCAATACTTTTGTTAGCACCATTTTTTTATTATTTTTTCAACTTTTATACAAACATACCATTACCTTATATTCCTACGAATGCATAGTAATAACAAAAAGATCATGGTCTTTTTACTTTTTCCATAATATGTAACTAACTAATTAGTAATTAGTCGTATAATGTTGTTGAGAGGTGACGCTACAACTAAATGAACTTAAATTACTTAGTGAAGTGAGTCCGCGCGCCCGCGCGCTACGGACCGGGGGCCGGGGCCGAGGGCTGAGGCCGTGGGCCGGGCCCGGGGGTCAGCGCCGGAGGCCGGGCCCGGGGGTCGGCGCCGGGCGCCGGCGCAAACAATTTGGTCCAGCTTCAACAATCTTGTTCTTACGTTTGTTAATTATAATCAATCTCCACATCAGTACAGTCTTTGGTTAGGACAGAAGAGATATTATCAGAGATTATATAACTTAAATTTATAATATCACAAGCATAATAAATTGAAACACTTCATTCCTAAGTTCAGTCATACTTGCATGGTGTAACAAAGCTGACGATTCACCGTGCGTGTGCGCACGAGAGGGATAGCGATAACTAATACGATACGACAGAGTGCGACAGAACGTGTCCTATAGGCAAACATGACACATCTCAAGCGGTACTGCTACTACTGCTGCTACTGCTACTGCTAATGGTACTGCTACGATACAACAGAATGGCGAACACGAGTTAGCTATAAACCGACAAAGGGTACAATGCACGAAGTACTATGCGAAGATCGTACAGTAAGGTACATCGTCGTTTTGTCCTAATTATATGTTACACGTACTCTTTAATACTTTCGAGGCATATCTTGCGTCTATTTAATCCACCTTAAGCTAAACTACACCTTATCTTTTAATGGCGTTCTGTCGGTCCCGAGATTTTTATAATAATAATAAATATTAAAAATAGCTGCGATGTCTCGGGAGCAAGTAGGACGCGTCTATTTACTAAAATGTTTAAAGGCACAATAAATGAGCTTATGGCAGCATCATGCCTACATACGTATAAGGACAATGAAGATTACAACTAACGCAACGCTAAGCTCAGAAGAAACCAACACTACAAGAAATGCTTGTAACCTTTGTATCACGATGCACTATTGTTACTGAAAAGAACGAACGAATCGATAATTGTATGACCATAATCATTCGAATGCAGATTTATTCGTCTTAAACGAATGAAAATCGAAGAATCAAATGCCAATATTATACTAATTAAGTGTCAAGGACACACACACCATTTCTTAGAATCAATTAAGAATAGAAGAATTATTATTTTAATGCATTCGAATGAACGGGCCAATCGATAGATCGATAATTTTAGTAGTAATCGTGCATCGTTACTTTGTAAACTAATCTAACGTAACAAGACCCTACTACCATACTGACAGGATCTAAGACCAAGCTTATTGAACTTAACAAGTTTATTGTCAATACTCTTACTTAGACAACACAAACTAATTTAATGCGCAGACGTGTCATTGATACGGAGTACCTACTAACGATACCTACGCGATACAACACGCGGAAGACCCGAAAGCTTACCACCTTAGAGGAAGCCGAATACATCAGCTTTAATCTTACGAAAGTACAACGTCCCAGCACTGTGACGTGCTGAGGATGAGAAGCCAGGAGTACCAAGCCAATAACCTGGCGCAATTACCTTCAAGAATATAAGACGCAGACTTTTACTAGCGCGTAGTACTAAGTCGCATCAGAGCCTTTAGCCAAGGATTTATGAAATTATGCTACATCAGGTCATATAAGGCCAGTTTGCACGAGCTTAAATGACCTGCAGAAATAGCTTGTAATGTTCTAATATTGATACCAGTTTCCAAGGGAGCGCAAGCGCATTTAGAAGATTCGGATTCACGATGGACGAAGTACATCCCAGAATCCAATACATGGACTTTTACTAGCGCGTAGTAATAATCCTCCATCACATCCAGAGCTCGCAACATCATCTACCTATGCCCTTTTTACTGATCATTACGAGCGTACATAAGTCTGAAATAGCGTGTAATACCTATACACAGATTGCAAAGGACCGAATAAAGTAGATTCAATTTCCCGACGGATAGCAACAGTTCGTGAGCTATGAAACTCGGCACCGCGTTTTGATTCTATTATGGGAGCTAGCAGGCCGGTGGTGACCGAAGCTTGTAGTCTGCGGGCCAGCAGGGCGGGTTACTTGGAGGAGGGGTAGTAGTAAAGCACGGCGCAGCCGGGCAGCTGCCAGCGCGAGGCGTGCAGCTCGATGAGCTGCAGCAGCGTGCGGCGGATGGAGGGCGCGGCGGCCGAGTTGAGGAAGGCGTCGCGCACCGCCGTCAGCAGGCGCTCCAGCTCGCCCGGCAGTGACTGCTCCAGGTCGCGCCCGATGTACGTCAGCACGAAGAATAGGTTCTCCGTCTGGAATGCCGCATCATATCATTTTCACATCTAGCATACTATTTCTATTTTTTATAGTTTTTATACAAAATCTAAAGGCAATACTAAAATATTTGATGGTACTAGTTCCTCTTCAAGCCAAATATTCTAGTTGTGGTTAGACACCATGACCAACGTCTATATTTGAACGTAAAGACTTATACAAACCTGTACACTATTTTGATTTTCTACAATAATCTGCTAAACGATGATTATAATATGTATTATGCAGTATCTTCACTTCTTTATTAATTCTAAATTAATTGCTCAAAATAATATATACAAAGATAGCAAGAAAATTCTTTCAAATAAAGAAATAATTTTTTTCGATTTTTTTTGGTATAGGTATATGTAGGTACCTACGCTTAATTTTGATAATATCGATATGTACCTACAATGATAAAATTCAAAGCGTTTTATGATCCAGGCGCAAAATATATAATTTACCAAGGGAAGAATTACCAGTTTTATTTAAATATTAGTGTACATGTGTACCTACTTACTTATGTTTTGAAATTAAATAAATACTTCCATGTTCCGGTTACAAAAGCCAATATGTATAGTAGATATACTTACATCGCTGGCAGAGGGCACGGGCTGTCGGATGCAGTCCTCGCAGCACTTGCAGATGAGCGTGAGCAGCACCTGTCCGGGCTGCGCCGACGCGCCGCGGCGCTGGATGGCGCGGCGCCGCAGCTGGCAGTACATCTCCAGCAGGAACGACAGGAACGCCATCAGCCGTGGCCGGCCGCCGCCCACCAGGGTGCCAAGCAACTGGAATACCACATTATATATCGTAATTGGACATTTTCTCCGCTTTGGTATAGAATTTGAACAGATAAATGTTAGCTGAAAACTTTAGGCAATACGATTTTTATTAGTATTACCACTGAGTACTTAAGGTTGGTTCAACTTGAAACTGGCGATTAAGCTCTTTCTGAAATACGTGCTAGTAAACGCTGTGTGTGTGCGTGTTTTACCTTGTCTCTGTCGTGGTACCACTGCTGGCAGGTGTTAAGCAGCGACTCGAGGAAGGTCTCGGTGTTCTCGCGCTCGACGACGGCGATGCAGCGGCGCGCGGCCGGCAGCGCGTAGCGCGGGGACTCCACGGCGCGCGACACCAGGTGCCCCACCGCGTCCATCAGCGTGCGCGCCATCACCGCGTTCGGGTCTGTGCGGGACACACAACATCACATTACTGCACACCTCCATAGGCAAATTTATGTGATCATTTGTGGACTCATCGGGCAAAATGGAATCGTCAAAGATAAAACCTTGATCATTATACTTAATATACTTGTCCTAAACACATGATAAAAGTAAAATTTAGCTAGCCGAAAAACGACATCATTTATTTAAAGCACCAACCAACTTTGAGCTCCAAACATAAGATTGCAATATCTTGACATGTCATAATAGTCAAAAGATGCAATTTGTACTCTTAAAAATAGCGCCCAACATCCTGCATAGGTCGGATCAAAAATTGAACAATACCTAATACGTTTGGCCGCCAACGGATGCCAAATTGCTTCACACTTAGTAATTTAGTAAGGCAAGGCAAGCGAGAACGCAAATCTAAAGAATCTATGATGTTAAATAGTACACACAACCATATAACAATGAACGTCAAGATGGCGGAACCACGCTAAGTATTTCGAATATCATGTGAATAGGATTTAATACAATTCTATTTTTAGTCGCAAGATACAGAGTCCTTTAAGAAGAAAGCGCTAAATTATTTAAACATTGGCTTGATGATCTAAGCAATATAATTAGTTTTCATATTATATCAATAACATATAAAACGCACCTTCAAGAGCCTTATCGATACACTCCTGTATGTCTGGTGCGAAATTGCCGAGATCGCCTGCATCAGCCGCAAGCCCCAGCGCAGCCATTCCACTCGCGAGGGCGTCTGCCGAAGTCAACGACTTGGATCGTTTGAGCCCTGGAGTGAACGACTGCGGACGGATGCTCTTGCCGTTTCCATTTGTTAACGATGATGGAGGTGACTTCTTCTTTTCAGGAATGATCGCATGTTGCGGCTGTAACTTGAAGTGAACACGAGGTCCCACCTGCAAATAGCATAATAAACATTTCGGAATTAAATTATTGGATTTTACATAATATTGTCTTCTGTTTACGCAAATGTTATTCATTGAAATTAAACTACTTTATACGGATGTTATCGCGTTGTTTATTTGACACTATTACAAAATTTTGAAAAACTGTTACACTACTATTACTATTAAACTTTACTAATTTTTAATCTAATTAAATTATTGAAACTATTAAAACTATTTATACTATTACTATACTATTATACTATTTATATTTATGTTTACATATGTCTCCCCGTGAACATGGCTGCTGAAAAGCAACCGAAACATCGGGGAAAGTGTAAACATAAATATAAATAGTATAGTAATAGTATAAATAGTTTTAATAGTTTCAATAATTTAATTAGCTTAAAAATTAGTAAAGTTTAATAGTATTATAGTAGTGTAAGTTTTTCAAAATTTTGTAATAAAGTGTCAAATAAACAACGCGATAAAATCCGTATATAATAGTTTAATTTCAATATTGGACTTTTGTTAGGGTTTATTTTGGGTTTATTTTAACTTATTAATTCTCGAGAGTGCCGGTTCACATACAATGATAAAATAAATTGTATTGACATTATTTATCGATGGTTGCGTGACTTGCTAAAGGCAGATAATTTAAAACTAGAAATTGTTCTGTGTGACGACATAGCCATAGACTTATATACAATATGGATTCAAATTCACTTTATTATGTGCATTGAGTTGTGATATTGAGCAAATTAGTTTGGATAATTGTTGCAGTGGGTACCTAATAGACTGTTTCATAAATATGTTCCCAGAGTGTCGAGTTTATCGGAGCTTCACTAAATGAGATCTACAGCCAGCTTTGAAACTGTGGGAACAGAAACGACCTCTCATTACACAGATTATCTACCTGCATTATAGTTCATAACTAATCTTAGGAATTGCATAGAAATACGATAATCTTCAATATACGGATATCTGACATTTAAGAGTAGGGTAGGCAATACCTACAGAAAACTTATTAATTGACAATCAATAAATAATTGACGAAATTAGTTATCATGACTAGTTTCTAGGAATGAGTAAATGCGTTTGGCGGTCTTTCTAAGGAATAAGGTACTATCCCTAATCCCCAATGCATTGCATATTATTAAGATGAAATAAGGAAATAGATAGTAATTCATTGGAATTACTATATAGATATTCTTTACTCGTTTCTTGTTACCTTACCCATTTATCAATATAATAATAATAATATAATAATAATCATTTATTCAACTTAAATTGGTACAAATTGATACAGAGCTTAGGTTACATAGTAAAGGTAATATAATATAAGGGGTGCCTGTACTAGGGTAAACCTATGCCACAGGCATTAGGGGCACATAGGTACTGTATAATATAGATATAAACTCTAAAACAATACTTATAAAACATTATTATTTGTATACAAAAACTTATGAATTACATTATAAACTAAGTGATTACTATGACTACTTAAAGAGCTATTTTATAGCGTAACACTTATTGAACAACAGTCATCAAATTCTCAGTTTGATCGTAGTTCAAGATTTGTAAATTGTTGAACTAATTGCTTAGTGTTAGCATAATTTTTGTCATAAATCGCAGTTATTTTGTTTATATTATTATAAAGAAATGGACCTAAGTGGACGTTAGTAAGTTCCGGGTTAGAATCAAGAGTAGTATGTTGTTTTAGTACGGTGTGCATTATAGTTAGTTTAGTATTATGTTAGTACTTTAGAATTTTGATACAAAAGGCATGTGAGATAGCGAAAAGGTCGATGTGTAGCTACTTTTAGGAGTGCTCTTTGTGCTCTTTCCATTGGAAGAATAACCAATTTTGCGATACCTCCCCATGAGGTAATACAGTATTAAATAATGGATTGGCACAGTGCCAGTTGTAGATCTGTATAAGATGATCGTCTACGATGTAACGCAGTTGTTTAAAAACGAATTTTAATTTACGTAGTCTGCTTGACAAAGCGGCTACGTGCTGTTTAAATGAAAGAGTGTGATCTATTATAACCCCCAGATATTTAATGTTAGTTGTACTATAGATTGCAGAACGTGTGCAATCATCATTCATGGTGTTATTACAATGGTGTGCATATAGTCGAATATTACTTAAATGATCTTGTTGATTGCGCATGTTAAACTTAATGAATTTGGTTTTATTAGTATTTAATGTAAGTTATTTCAAGCCGTTTATTAACCACATCGAACCCAGGCTAGGCATTTTTAGGGACTGCCTCATTTGTGTCAGCGGAGAAGAGAAGGGCGGTGTCATCTGCGTACGAAACGATTTTGCCGCTAGGTAAACTTAAGTTGCAAAGATCGTTAATGTACACCAAAAATAGAGTACTGCCAAGGACACTCCCTTGTGGAATACCAAATTGTGGCACTTGTAAGTCGGCACTGATGATGTTATTCTATGATGTTATTTTATGTCTATTTTCACGCACTGATACCTATTCTGTAGATAGTCCGTTAGCAGCTTAAGCTGTGTGCCTCGTAATCCTAAAGCATCTATTTTTTTAATAGGATAGGAACAGATACAGTATCAAATGCTTTTGAGGGATCGAGGAAGATTCCAATTACTTGAGGTTATTTTTTAACGAGAGAATAACCCACTCTATTTCTTTTTCATCCGGATTCAACATAAAAAAATATTTTCCACTTTTAAGATACGTTGAAACCAGAGGAGAACTTGTTATTTGTGCTGAACTGACTTTTTTTTTTTTTTGTAAAGTTTTGCCAATATTAACAAAAAAACCTATTGACGTTTTTGATAGAGGAAAGCGGAGAGGAATGTGTTTGCAATAAACTTCTATCAGATTTATGATGTTTTGAAATAAACGTGACTTTTTCATAATTTTTCAAAGATGCTTTGTGTCTTTTTTAGCTCCTTGTAATTGTGACCTATTTTTAAATTCTTCAAAAGATTGTTGCAAAAATTCCGATACCTTTTATATGATAAATTTAGAGTAGAATTTTCGGGGCATTCCTTAGCTTTCTTGTGCAGTTTATCACGGTTTCTTATACATCGGACTAAGTCGGGAGTTATCCATGGTTTAATATTACAATATTTTTTATTGAATTTTATTATTTTTGTATTGTGCAAGATAGCGTCTTGTACTTTATTAATAACAAATAGCATAGAGATGTTAACGTCGGCAGTTTGATAAACTGGGGTAAAGTCAATGTTGCACAAATCACGCTCTAGGTGAATCATGTTTATAATTAATTGACCTTTGTTGCGAGCGAATAATATTCTTAGTTTGCGTTAATTCAAGTATTAGTAAAACAGCAGAGTGGTCAGTTATTGACGAGTTAGTAGCAAGTGTTAAACACGGAAGCCTAGTTTTGAGCATAACGTGGTCTAAGCATGACCCACTTTGATGTGTAGGAAAGTGTGGCTAGGCAAAATGCCATGGTACGCACAGAGATTTAGGTAATCTTGGGTAGATGCGTCATGGTTCTTACTACTGGTTCTCCTGTTATAATAATATTTTAAAAGTTGATAGGCTTTGTAAAATGTGATTTAAATTGTTCGTAAACGTCTCTAAGTTTCTGAAAGAAGGAGGTCTATATACAGCAATGATCGCGATATCAGTGCCTATTTTTATAACAAGACAGTTGCAGTCTTGGACCGTTAGCTTTCGACGGAGACAAGCAAAGAACTTTTCACATAATTATATTACTAAGCCATCATTCTGGTTGGGAGATGTTGTACTATTGTAATTATGGTAACCCTGCAAAGTTGGTATATTATTCCGCCTGTTTGAGAGCCAACATTCTGTAAGAATAATCACGTCACACTCAATATTAAGCCTGTGTAAAAAGACATCCAAGCTATCTATTTTCTTACTTAAGCTACGAATGTTTTGGGTTAATATTGTTAGCGGTTTACTAAGTTTGCAGCTATCAGTGTCACACATTTGCGAAACATATATATAATTATTACCTAAATCATTAATTAATTGATCAGCCATAAATACTTTTAAAATTAAAGGAAATTCAAACAAAAATAAAAAAGGGTCTAAAAGAAACTGAGTAAGGTAGCGCCTTCATGATAATCTATCGAATTAATGTACCTTGTTTCAGTAATTTTCTTCGCTGGACATTCGAGATCACCTGTCTTATGGTTGCTTGGTTTCTTAAAACGTAAGCATGTTGCACATTTTGGTGTTTCGTCTTTCTTTGTAAATTCATTGGTCTGATGAACTAATGCACCGCAATATCCGTAGATGGAGATGGTGTCGCAGCAAGTCTTAGCGGCATGTCCATTTTGTTGGCATCTGAAACACCTGGTCACGAGTGTGAAGTCACGTACGGGGCAGGATGTCCAGTTGATGATGACTCGATCCCGGTTGATGAAGGCCTTTCTGATGCTGGCAAGCATTTCAATGATGAAGTTGCAAGTTTGTGAGTCTTTCTTACCCGGAATTGATCACGGGTTACGTTGGGGAGTTTTTCGGCAACGTTTTGCTCGTATTTGCAATCATATACTTCTTGGTCACTAAGGGCAGCTGGTACTCCGATTACTATAATTGTTGGTCTACTTTTATGCGGATCCTCAACCTTTAACCCGGAGCTAGTTAACTGGTTTGACTTCCTTAGCTTCTCAATGTCGTCCTTGCTGTCAGTGCTAATGATTACAGCTCCATTTCTGGTCTTCCTTAGTCCTCTTACATGCAACTTCAATTGTTCAGGGCAATTATTTTCGTCACTAGTTTGCAATTTATCATTTGAATAAATTGCAATGGCACTCACATTTTTAGGTCGTAACATGAAATTTTTTGTGGTCTTGACTATATCCGCAAAAGACACTTTCTCAATGGCTGGATTTTGTGCAACGCATTTTTCTTCAATTGTCAACTTAATCTACTTTTCGAAGGCATTCAGGCACTTAGCAAGATCCTGCTTTTCCGTCATGGCCTCAAGAAAGCTATTAATCAATAAGGGGTTTTGCTTTAAGGACTGGTAAAAAACTGCCATTTGAGAGACACCATTTCCAACTTTACGGGCCAAAGAATTTATTTTCAACTTCTGTTCAGAGTTGAGTTTGCCTTCCGTT